>JALAZF010000183.1:10260000-10860000 GCA_022829125.1 Lathyrus tuberosus
TTTCATGTTTTCAGCCATTTTGATCCAACCATAACTCAAAATCCATGATGAATTGGATTGAGGTGTAGTCGACACTTTTGAAGTATTCCATGAGAGCTACAAATCCATCTTTGGATCAGCCCAAATGGTTGCTTGGATCTCAAGTTATGATCCTTGGAAGTTGGTACCCTAGCCACTTTGTTCCATAACTTAGAAAATTTCTAAGTTTTTTATGGTTACTCCTTTTACAATTTATCCCACTTTTCTTGATTTTTCTTGATGAATGATGATTTCAATCACACATTAACATCATTTTAGGGTTAGGGAACCATAATTGATCCAAAAATCAAAAAGTCAAACTTTGACTTTATGGCATAGTTGACTTTTTATCAAATGAATTCCAAACTGTGCGATCCTCTATGAAATCAAGTCTTTGAACTAAATTAAACTTGATGGATTGATTTCATAGGTGTTATAGGGTGTATTGAATCATGTCTCAAGGTTTGGGAGCATGTCCTGGTCAAAAGTCAAAGGCACCGTTGACTTTTTCCGCGAAACCCTAACTGTGGTTCTGATGAACTTGAAACTTGTGAATCAAGCTTCTTGGATCAATCCATTGTTGTAAATGGATCAATGTAGTGTATTAGGGACCCTCAAATCATGTCTTGAGGTCTTGGTTCAGGTGTTGTCCCAAAAGTCAACTTAGGGGTGAATTAGGTCAAGAAACCCTAATTCCTGATTTTTGGTGAATGCATCCCCTGAGGCTAAATTGACTTGATGATTGGGTTTATTAGGTCCCTTAGAATATTTTAGGCTATGCTTTGAATCATTGGCTCATGCCCAGAGGAAATTTTCCATTTGGAGGCCCTGGTCGACCAAAACCCTAATTTGGTGACACTGGCAATCTTGAGGCTTAATCCACTTGGAATGTTGCAGCCTTGTGCTTAATGCTTGATGTGGGAGTCCTCTTGATCCATTGTGGATGTTGGAGAGGTTTAGACAAGTTGAAGATCATGCCATTCCTTGATTGATCCTTTGTCTAAGAGCTCTGAGAGGGCTTTAAACCCTAATTCTTAGTTGTAGGGAATGCTCAACAATTCTTGAGGAGATTGATGAGGCATGATGGAACATCCATATTGTACTGATGATTTTCACAATGATGGGAAATCTTAGTGGTCAAAATTTGGGGTATGACAAATGCCCCTATTTAATCTTCTTGGACCCGAAGGTGTGAATGGCGAAGGTATTCGGGCATTCGCGGTGCAAGATGTTTAAATATCGAAATACCCAAAATTTTAATAGTGGTTTTGAATAGTAGCTTACGCATTCATCTTCTTTTGCTAAACAATGGTGCTTAGAAAAGGTAAAACTTACCCTCGATCCTGGTCTTCAGCCAGGGAACTGGTCTTAGTTTTTGAAATAAACTTCCCCTCGATCCTGGTTTCCTACCAAGGAACTGGTCTCAGTTTCTGATGTAAACTTCCCCTCGATCCTGGTTTCCTACCAAAAAACTGGTCTCAGTTTTTGAAATAAACTTCCCCTCGATCCTGGTTTCCTACCAAGGAACTGGTCTAAGTTTCTGAAATAAACTTCCCCTCGATCCTAGTTTATGTAGCAAGGAACTGGTCTCAGTTTCTTTTGTCCATAAACTTTATTGACAAGGGACGCTATTCCTAGCGGTTTTCCTCAAACTTCTCGCCGAATTTTCTTGGGGAGATGCCATTTGATGGGAAAAGGTTTTGATGTCAGACTTTCTGGGGAAAACCATTGGTCTGAGCTATAGAGGCGTACAAACTTCTTTATTGGAGACGCCATTTGCTGACTCTACTGGGGAAAACGAGTCTATTGAAAGACTGCTTTTTGTTTGGGGATATTACGTCATACTTTCCCTCGAGATCTTCTCGAAGAAATGCCTTGTGATGTAATCCATTTGTGAGGTGCTGATGACTTTTTCGTCAGCAAATTTTCTGAAAAAGAATTGATGTATTGTCCATCTTTGATTAAGGGGCTTTCTCTGGGGATTTTCCTTAATTCGGGAAAGCGAAGATATCATCTTCAATGGCAAAAAATGATGTTTGTCGCAAGTCTTCTTGTTTTTCAGAGGTTAAGTTATCAAAGTGGTCAAGGGACCAACTTTAATCCAGAAATAAACTGGAGGAGAGATCGTTTAGAAGGTACACTTCCTGATGAGGAAAGAAATGACAACTCGATTGAGAGGGCTTTTATCACTTGGGGATAAGACTGACCCGAGTGATAGTGATGCAATATGAATATGAATGTAAATCAATAATGCATGATGTATGTATGTATATGCTGACAAAACTAACACGACATACAAACTGACGGATGAACACGACTGGATACCCGGCCACTGCGGGGGACGAAGAGGTATCACTGGTTCAAGATAGCAATTCTGCCTTGCTTAGGAGAAATGATCCTCGTGGGGAAAACCGTTGGTCGGGCTTAGGAGATAAGAACTCCGTCGGGGGGTGTTAGATGGAACATTCGCATCTGACACAGCTGATCCTTCATTTAGGTGCACTGGTTTAGAAGGAGTACTTTGATTCTGCACTTTGAAGTTCGATTAGTTCTGGAGAAGCGATCGATATTCTTTCTATGTTCAACAGTCAAAAGAAATTGCCATCTTTATTTGAAAAGCAGCAAAATTTGACAAGTAAATTCATTTTTGTTTTATTTCAAGAATCATTGATCATGTTAAAAGGTCATTCTATAAAGCTAAAACAAATAAGAATTGCAAACAAAAGCACAAAGGCTTAAATTTTATTGATAGGATGGAAATCAGCCAAGTGTGTGATTCCACAGAGTATTTACAAAGTTAGAAAATGGTAATTTAAGGGGAAAAGGGCTACATTGAAACATAACGACCGTTCTCCTT
The DNA here is from genome assembly GCA_022829125.1 of Lathyrus tuberosus. Taxonomy (NCBI): domain Eukaryota; kingdom Viridiplantae; phylum Streptophyta; class Magnoliopsida; order Fabales; family Fabaceae; genus Lathyrus; species Lathyrus tuberosus. The sequence goes on from JALAZF010000183.1 coordinate 10,262,876, forward strand.
CAACCAACTTTGAATTCTGGACACCCTGAGCTTCCGTCGAAGATGACCTTGACTGGAGTTTTCCGATGGATGACATTATTGCTGCTGAGGATTTACTTGTGTCAGACGTAGTTACTTGCCATGAATCCCTAACTTTTTCCTGGATTGTACTTTGAGATTTCCAATCCACCGGGATTATTTTTTTACTGTGTCTCTAATTTTTGCCTGGACCGCCCTTTCAGTTTTTCAATCCACCGAGACGTTTTTTTTTATTTAGGCGAAGTATTTCTTGACTACGTCAACATTCGTGGGGTAGGCAAACTCTTCTCTATCCATGGTTGCAAGTCTCAAGGCACCGCCTGAGAAAGCTTTCTTGACCACATAGGGGCTGTCATAATTTGGAGTCCATTTGCCCCGAGAATCAGTGAGAAATGACTGTATCTTCTTGAGCACAAGGTCTCCTTTCCTGATGACACGAGGTCAGACCTTTTTGTCAAACGCTCTCTTCATCCTTTGCTGATACAACTGACTGTGGAATAGTGTCGCTATTCATTTTTCTTCGATCAGATTCAGTTCGTCGTGTCGACTTTGACACCACTCAGCTTCTGTTAGCTTAGCTTCCATCAATACCCTGATTGGTGGAATCTCTACTTCCATGGCGAGCACTGCTTCCATGCCATATACTAGAAAGAAAGGGGTTGCCCCTGTTGAAGTGCAAACAAATGTGCGATAACCGTGAAGGGCAAAGGGTAGCATCTCGTGCCAGTCTTTGTACGTTACAACAATTTTTTGAACAATCCTCTTGATGTTCTTGTTAGCCGCTTCTACCGCTCCATTCATCTTGGGTCGGTAGGGGGATGAGTTGTGATGTCCAATCTTGAATTCAGCACACAACTCGTTCATCATCTTATTGTTCAAGTTGGAGTCATTGTCAGTAATGATCTGGTTTGGAACACCATAACGGCAGATGATATTGTTTTTGATAAAGCGGACCACGACTTATCGGGTTACATTAGTGTATGATGCTGCTTCGACCCATTTGGTGAAGTAATCAATGGCCACCAAGATGAACCGATGTCCGTTCGAAGCCTTAGGTTCGATCATGCCAATCATGTCGATTCCCCATATGGAAAAGGCCATGGGGAAGAGAGAATTTTGAGATGCGTTGGCGGTACATGGATCTTGTCTGAGTATATCTGACACTTGTGACACGTCCTCATGTACTTGTAGCAATCGGATTCCATGGTCAACCAATAGTACCCTGCTCTTAGAATTTTTATCTCCATTGTGTGTTCGTTGGTATGAGTACCAAAGGATCCTTCGTGAATTTCTTCCATCAACATGTTTGCTTCTGGTCTGTGTACGCATCGGAGCAAGACCATGTCAAAGTTTCTCTTATAGAGTGTATCACCACTTAGGAAGAAGTTGCCAGCCAGCCTTCTGAGGGTTTTTCGGTCCATTCTTAATGCCCCAGGTGGGTACTCTTGTTTCTAAAGGAAGCATTTGATGTCGTGATACCAAGGTTTGTCGTCTATGACTGCTTCAATCGCGAAGATGTAAGCGGGCCATTCAAGGCGCATTATGTAAATCTTAGGTAAGCCGTTCCATTGACCTACACTAATCATGGAAGAGAGAGTGGCTAATGCATCAGCCATGTGATTTTCTTCACGAGGGATATGATGAAACTCGATTCTGTTGAAGAATGGTAACAACCTTCTCGCGTAATCTTTGTAAGGAATCAGTCCTGATTTATATGTGTTCTAATCTCCTATTATCTGATTGATAACCAGAGCTGAATCACATATACATCCAAGTTCTTGATCCTTATGTCGATTGCTTCTTCGAGACCCATGATACAAGCTTCGTATTCGTCCTCGTTGTTTGTGCACTTGAATGTTAGTTGTGCGGTGAAAGGAATGTGGGTACCCTGAGGTGTTATGATGATTGCCCCAATTCCGTTTCCGTAATGATTTACAGCTCCGTCAAAGATTAGTCCCCATTGGGAACCTGGTTCTGGCCCTTCACTGGGTAGCGGTTCATCGCAATCTTTCATTTTTAGATACATGACATCTTCGTCTGGGAAGTCAAATCCGACTGATTCCTGATCATTGATCGGTTGATGAGCCAAGTGATCGGCTAAAACACTTCCCTTAACGACTTTCTGAGCATGGTACTCGATGTCGCATTCTGATAACAACATCTGCCAATGGGCAATCCTTCCCGTGAGAGAAGGTTTTTCAAAAACATACTTGATTGGATCCATTTCGGAGATTAACCAAGTAGTGTGACAAATCATATACTAGCGAAGACGCTTGGCTGCCCAAGCCAAGGCGCAACAAGTTTTCTCAAGCATAGTGTACCAAGTTTCACACTCAGTGAATTTCTTGCTCAAGTAGTAAATGGCAGACTCTTTCCTTTTGGTTTCGTCTTGTTGGCCAAGTACACAGCCCATTGAGTCTTCCAAGACTGTTAAGTAGATGATTAGTGGTCTTTCTTCCACTGGAGGTGATATAATCGGTGGGTTCAATAGGTATTCTTTGATACTGTCGAAGGCGGTTTGTCAGTCTTCTGTCCAAATACAGTCTTGATTCTTTTTAAGTAATTTGAAGATTGGCGCGCATGTCGCGGTCATGAGGAATATAAATCTGGAAATGTAGTTCAGACGTCCTAGGAATCCATTGACTTGTTTTTTAGTCCTCGGAGAAGGCATTTTTTGAATGGCCTTAACCTTGTCAGGATCAACCTCAATTCCTTTTTGGCTGACGATGAACCCTAAGAGTTTCCCTGAACGGACACCGAAGGTGTACTAGTTGGGATTCAAGCGGAGTTTATACTTTCTCAACCGCTCGAATAGCTTTGATAGATGGGTCACATGATCCTCCTCTGTTTTAGATTTGGCAATCATGTCATCAACATATACCTCGATTTCTTTGTGTATTATGTCATGAAACAGAGTAGTCATTGCCCTTTGATAGGTTGCCCCGGTGTTCTTTAAACCGAACGACATTACCTTGTAACAAAAGGTACCCCATGGGGTGATAAATGAAGTTTTCTCCATGTCTTTCGGCGCTATTTTTATCTGATTATAGCCTGAGAATCCATCCATGAAGAAGAATACTTTGAACTTTGTTGTATTGTCTACCAGCATGTCAATGTGTGGTAAGGGAAATTCATCCTTTGGACTTGCTTTGTTCAGATCCCTGTAATCTACACACATTCTGACCTTTCCGTCCTTTTTCGGAACTGGTACGATGTTGGCTAACCATTGAGGATATTCTGATGTGGCGAGGAAACCCGCGTCAATCTGTTTCTGTACTTACTCTTTGATTTTGATGGCCATGTCTGGGTGAGTTCGTCTCAACCTTTGTTTTACCGTCGGACATTCTGATCTCAACGGTAGATGATGTTCCACGATGCTGGTATCCAACCCTGGCATATCCTGATAGGACCAAGCGAACACATCGGGAAACTCTTTGAGAAGCTTTGTCAAACTTTCTTTGACAGTTGAGCTGAGCAGTGCCCCAATCCTGACCTCTTTTCTCCCTTCCTCTGAACCCAAGTTGATCGTTTCCAACGGCTCTTTATGAGGTTTAATGGACCTTTCCTCTTGTTTGAGTAATCGGGAGATCTCTTTTGGATTTTCTTCGTCATCTTCTTCTTCAGCCTCAAATACCGGGAATTCAAAGTTGGGAGAAGGCATCGGATCGTATGTTTCAATGGGGTTTAAAACAAGCAATCTGCATGACGTGATGATTTGTTTTTAGAAGAGATAGAGAGAATGCAAGAGTGTGTGCAGTGTATATTTTTTTGGAAAACTTCTTGTTTATCGTTTGAGTTTGTTTTTTTTTAGGATTACCATTTTCTGAAAAAAGCGAAAAGAGAAAACAACAATTAATGCGGAAACTACAGAACGACGTTATTTTATTTATGAACTTGTCGATTCTTAAAACTACAGCCCTATAAAACAAAAACTCTGTCGCTTTGGGCGAAGCAAAGAGGGATATTTACAGAAAGTGAGCCCTTATCAAAACATCCGCTTCACCTGGGCAGGGTGAAAGGTTAAAACAAAGATGGCCATTACTTTGACTTATGAACAATCTTCGGAACATCGACAACAACCCATTGGTGGCGAACTCCTCGGTGAATCACAAAGTCTGGTACCTTCATTAATTTGTCTTCAGAAATAACCCTGATTTCTAGCGGAGCAGGATCATTGGAATCTGTCTCCCAGGTAGAGTTATCGTAGGAGGATTCCTTTGTTGTATTTTACATAGTATTTATGCTCTTAGGTAAATCTCCCCATCCTGTTGGCTGGATGTCCTCGAGCCTGATACTAGAGCTTTCAGGAGCAGTGTACTTGACCATAAAGTCGTATTTTCCACTTGGTTGTCCCAGGGCATCCCGTACTTCTTTGGAACTGGAGGAGTCGTCCCTTTCGATGACCTTGACCTTGGGGAAAGCATAGTTGATGAACTCTAGCCCTGCGAGCTTTGCAAATTCATCGTCACACTGGATATTTTTTGAATTCCCTGAGTGTTGATCCCATGACATGGTGAGGATGCAGGTATTCTTTTAAATGATGCTCAGCTGATTTTCATGGTTCGACTGATTTTCTTGCCCCGAGTCTCCTGGGTACGGCTGCCACATAGGCAGGCCATCCATCGGGCCATAATAGTCGTGGTCAAAGTTGTATATCATCGGAGTGTCCTCTTCTAATGAATTTGGTGGAGCACGGCATCCTTCCGGATCACAATCTCCGTATATCATTTCGACATCTGACCTTGGTATAAATCTCAGACTTTATGCGGAATAGCAAAATGTCATAGGCACCTCTTCCTAAGACATATAACTGTCCTCGTTAAGATAGGACTTCCATTCCTCATCTGTATCAGAGGAATCTCCCTCGTTGATGGTATGCACTTCTTAAGAAACTGGGTGAAGGAAACCTCCACTGTGGACGAAGTTCTGAATGGGATGAAAAATTTCAGCTTTAGTAGTCTGGGTACAGGTTGAGGAAAAGCCAAGACCTTTCTTTGTCTTGTTATCCGTAGGAATGACAAGCTGTCCCCATCCTTTTGCATTGTTACTTTTGATCACTTAGAGAGCATTTTTGTACGAGGAAATCGATGTTCCTTTTTCTAATTGATTCTCATTGCTCAACGAAAGCGCTTGGAACTAAGTTCCAACAACCTCCTCTGGTTCTACACAAGTGAACAATGATAGGTTAATCACGATCAAGGCTTGTTCTCCACAGACCGTGACGAGTTAGTCATTCTTGACAAACTTCAGCTTCTGGTGAAGTGTCGAAGTGACTGCCCCAGCCTGGTGTATCCAAGGTCTTCCCAACAAATAGTTGTATGTTGCTCGGATGTCCATGGCCTGGAAAGTGACTAGGAAAGTGTGAGGACCAATAGTTATGGGAAGGTCGACTTCGCCGATAACTGTTTTTCGGGATCCGTCAAATGCTTTGACGACGACCTCACTGTCTCTCATCGGAGATCCTTTGAATGATAGTCGCATTATAGTGGACTTCAGCATAACATTGAGAGCCGATCCGGTATCTACCAGTACGCTGGCAGTTGACTGTGATATTGAGCGCCATGTTGTGACTTTTGCCTTCTTCCAGCAATTCCTCATCACTAAACTCCAAGTTGTTGCGGGAAGTGATGTAGAGACGATGCTATCGAACTGTCGTATTGACACATCCTGTTCCACAAAGGCCTATTTTAAGACTTTCTGTAGAGCCTCTCTGTGGGCTTCGGAACTGAGTAAAAGAGATAACACTGAGATCTTTGAAGGAGTTTGTAACAGCTAATCAACAATGTTGTATTCACTCTTCTGGATGAGCTTCAGCATCTCATCATTGTTCTTTGAAAGGTCGGGATCACTGGATTGACCGACTGGTGGATTGGGAGCTTCTGTCTGAAGTTTCTTTTCTCTGCTAGGTTCTCCAACTCCTCGGTTGAAGATTCGACCGGTCCGTGTTACTCGACTGATGTCTGCAATATTCACGACGGAGGGTAATGTAATTTCCTTTCCATTCTCAATGGTGGTTGCACCGTATTTATAAGGGATAGCTTTATCAGACTTGTACGACACTGGTCCCGGCAGATAGATAACTACATGAGCCTTCTGATTTCTCTGACTGTCGTAAGTAACTTCAATCAGTTCCTGGTTAAGAACTTTTGATTCCTTGAGTAGAGGGATGATGGTTCAAACATCCTTAGTCCTCTCAGGATCCGAGATTACAACAACATCTTTAATTTGATCAACAAAGTAGTCGGCCATCAAGTTGATGGACCCCAAAACTGGACATGGTTGAATCTCTTCGGGGTCCAACTGACTCTGAAGGGCTGCTCGCATGAGGTTGCATCCTTGGTTATTCTCTGAGCAGACTCTACAGTGCTCGTAGTTATGTGGTGGCACCTGGCCACATTCGCTTTGAATGCAGTGTAACCTTACTAGGTTTTCTTCCATAGATCGGACATCCTGACTTTGATGTCTAGTAGGGTTCCCGTTTGTCACACTGATTTGTTGCGTGTATTCATCCTTATAGATCGGAAGCCACCAGTGGTTTAACAAGTCTTGTAAAGTTCTTTGAATGAGAGCACATCCTTGGTTACTCTCACAGCATACTTTACAGCTTAGATAATCATGTGAAGTGAGAAAACCGAGTTGGACTTGCTTGGCGTGTAACTTCACCAAGCTGGTATTCATCAAGCGAATATCAAAGATTTGAATCATATTCTCTTGATACTGATTTCTATCGCGGTAATCCTGAATCCATCCAAGATCCATCTGACGTTGGAGGGATTCTTGTACAAAAGAGCATCCATGTTTGTTTACCAAGCAAGTCATACAGGAATTATAATCATGCTGTGGCAGATTATGATGTTGGCTTTGCCTTGAGTGCATTGCCACCAAGTTGGCATTCATTGCACGGATGTCGTGGTTCTGAATGATGTTGGAACTTGTATAAGTCATGTTAACTCCACGAACTCGATGCTCTTGGATCCACCCAAGATCCAATTGTTCCTGTAGAGCTGATTGCACCACAGAACATCCTTGATTGTCTTTAGAGCAGATATCACACTGGTGATAATTATGAGGTGGCACATGGTCGTACCCACTCTATCTACATTGCATCTTGACCAAGTTGGCCCTCAATAAGAGTACATCATGAATTTGATAGTTGTTGCTAGACTCTCCTTTTATCAAATTTACTGTAGCTTTCTCGTGTTGATGCAGTGGGTTTGTGAGAACATTCAGATTCGTATCTTTGAAAGATAAGACCCCGCTCCTAACAAGCTTTTGCACATCGGATTTGAAACTGAGACAGTTTTCTATGTTAGGCCCTGGTCCTCCTTGTTGGTAAGGGCAAGTCTGATCCGCCTTAAACCAAAAAGGCAGATTCTCGGGTACTGTAAGAGGAGCCCTGGTTTAGACATGCCCCTTGACCAGTAGTAATGGAAACAGTTCTGCGTACAACATTGGTATAGGATCAAACCCTGGAGGTCAAGTTGTACGGTTGTTGTTATATGAAGGACGAGCCTGCTGAAGAGGTTGTTGTGTCCTTTGCTGATATTGTTGTTGAATCGGTTGGCTCTGAGCAACCTGAGGTTGATACGTAGGAACATGCGCAGGGTTGATAGCAGGAGTTACAGCTACTACTGGTTGGTACCGTCGCCTTTGCTTTCCGAGAGAGATATTACCAATATCTTGCTCTTTTTTCTTAGGGAGAGCACTACCGTATCGTTTTGTACTACTTGATGATCCAGCGTCTTTAACTAAACATCCTTCTCGGACTGCTTCGTCAAGACGAACTCCTATGCCCACCATCTCGGTGAAGTCACTGGGCGCACTGGCGACCATTCTATCGTAGTAAAATGAGCTCAAGGTTCTTAAGAAGATTTTTGTCATCTCTTTTTCCTCGAGAGGTGGACAAATCTGGGCGGCTATTTCACGTCATCTCTGAGCGTACTCCTTAAAGGTTTCCTTGTCCTTTTTTGACATCGATCTGAGTTGATCTCTGTCCGGTGTTATACTTATACTGCTGAACAAAAGCAGCACCAAGGTCTCTGAAAGTGTCGATCTTAGTACGGTTTAAACCCATGTACCATTTGAGTGCGGCACCGGTTAAACTATCCTGAAAGTAGTGAACCAGTAGCTCCTGGTTCTTTGTCTGAGTTGACATTCGTCGAGCGTACATCACCAAGTGACTTTGAGGGCAAGAGTTACCCTTGTACTTTTCAAATTCGGGCACTTTGAATTTGTGCAGAACTTTCACATTGGGGACCAAACAAAGGTCTGCGGCATCCTTTCCGAATAGATCCTGACTGCGAAGGGGTTGCAGCTCTTTTTGTATCTCCAGGAACTGTTCCTGGAACTCATTCATTCTGTCGAACAAACTTTCGTTTCCACCAGAAGGTATTTGTGGAATCTGTCCTTTCGGGACAGTGTGTACCACGGGTGGTGGTATAGTCATCATGGCAGTGACTCTAGGTCCTTCCCTCTCCCGAAGTTTCAGGAGTTGCTGTCATGCCCCGGACATCTTTTCTTTCCCGAAGTTTGTAACCTTTAGGCCCAACGGCTCCTGCTGCGGTTTTCGGATCTTCCATGATCGGCAAAATATATCCTTCTGGGATATAGTTGGGTGGCATGCCCCAGGGACGATCTTTCGGCATTTTATACCTAGGATCATACTTTTCCACTATGGGCGTTGATGTGATCTCTGAGATCACAGTCCTTTGTTGTTGCATCTGAGCTTCTGCCAGAGCTTGCATATCATTATGAAGCTTTCTCAGATCCTCTTTCAGAGTGTCGATCTCTTACCTCAACTCTCTGTTCTCCTTCTCGAGATCATCCATCTTTTTCTGTCGATTGGCCCGAGTATTGTACGAATAAGACAGTTTGACTCTAGAATCGAGACGCAAACGTGAGATTCGTAGGTAAAAAGAATGCGTTACGTGAGAATGATAAATGCAATAATTATATTTTAATTAATTTTTGTTTAATCAAAATAAACTTCAACAATTGGATTACAAATATCAAACAGTGGGGAAACCCCGTTTTATGGAATTCAAAAATTGCGGAATGGAAATACAGTAATTTACAAAGTGCTGTAAAAGGAAATCTAAACTTATGGGTGCCGAGTTCTCTCTGAAGCGAGCTCAGGTGCGGGTTCTGGTACTTTCCTTTTCTTTGATCGGGGCTCTTGAGCCGTTGTCGGGTTGTCATTCCTTTGCCAAGTTAAAGGAGCGAGCAAATTCCTCTGGTCATCCTGATTTTCTACAACATGTTGCTCTAAAATCTCGATCAGAGCATCTTTATCTTTCAATAGTTGTTGTATTTTCTTACACTCCACATTGAGAATACGGTACTTGTTCCTCCAAGACCTCTTTTCCTGCTGAACTTTGTTGAGAGTAACCTGAAGTTTTTTCGTATCAGACATAAAATAAAGGGCAGGGTCCCTTAATGGAAGAACTTCTTGACAAGGGTAAGGCATCCTCAGCTTGAGAGCTCTAGTTTGTACCCAGTGGAGATAAGGTTCCATCGAGACACAATCTGGTTTTCCTAGAGACTCTCGTCCTTTTCTATGAACGTGTTTCTAGGCATGCACTATTTCTGTCTTTAGTGCCCTGTCATTTTCTCCTTCCTTGAAGAAAAGACCTTCCAGACGAGCATTATGCGGGACATGCCTCATCGGGTATCCAAACTGACGACGAACTAAAACTGGATGATAATTGATTCCTCCCTTAGTTCCTATAAGGGGTACATTTGGGAAATTTCCACAACAGTCAATGATTCTGATCCCGTCATAGACTCGATTGTACCAATCGATGTCAGAGTTGGTAAGAGACATGATTCTCTGTGACCAACTTAAAGTATTCTTTTGATCCCAAAATGCAACAGACTTTGGCAAATGGGAAGTGAACCATTTGTACAGCAGGGGTACACAGTATGTGATCATTCCTCCGATGTACAAATTCCTTAAGTGTACATAATGATAAGCATCGGCGAGCAAGGTCAGTACAGGGTTTCCAATCAGAAAAATCTTAATGGAATTGATATCTACAAAGTTATCGATGTTGGGAAACAAAAATAACCCGTAGGTAAGCAAAACAAAGATGCTTTCGAAAGCGGCCATGTTCCCTATACTAGCAAAGTACAGAGCTTTCTTTATCAAGAATTGGGCTGGCAAACCCTGGATTCCACCTTTAGTGGTCATGTGAGTCCTGACTTCTGACTCGTCCAAATAGATTGCTCTTGCAATGGTTTGATCCTTTGGAATCTCCTCCAGTCTAGAAAAGGGAGCTTGATCAGTAATATGTAAATCAGTCAGGTGAGAGTACTCCTCCAGTGTTGGTGCTAGTTGATAATCCGGGAATGTGAAACAGTGATAGACCGGATTGCAGAACTGGATTAGTGTGGACAGGATTCCTTCAATTACATGGACCCTTAACAGAGACAGCAGTCCTCCATACTTGGCTCTGAAAGCCTCGAGGTTGGTGATCATCCTTGCCAACCCTCTTAAATCCTCTAGTTATGGAACCTTGAAGGTGTACTTGTGAGTTTTCCTTCTACCGAAATCCATAACGCAATCTCTTTCTCTGACATTTGCAATCATTGTGTTAGTTTAATTTGAAAAAAAGAGAGACTAGAAGAGAAAATTTTTCTTTGTTTTAATGTTTTTTAAATGAACGTATGAATGCAGCACACAAAAACATAGAAAAAACATGGGGTCAAAGGGTCAGTATCATGAAGTCAAGGCTCTACCCATCCCCAAAGGATTATATTAGTGATTTTTGTACCTGTCCTCAAAATCACTGACCCCTCTTAGGATGACGGCAGCAAGCGGATCACCAAGCGAGCTGGTTCATCTTAGAGTAATCTCAAATGAGGGTAGTATCGCGTGACAACTATTTCCGATAGCGTCCGCACTACAAAATGGTTTCAGTCTACTAAAATCCTCAGCTTCTCGGATAACCCAATGGAACAATCTGCTTTCAACAACCGAAGTTGTATAGGCATTGAATCCACAAAGGGCATCTCCACTGATTTGATGGTCGACCGGGACCTCTTATCTGGGATTCATTCCCCGTAATATTACCCGTATAATGCCTTCACTTATCTTAGGTGTATACTCAATCTTTCCAGATGCGGCATCACTCGCATTCCCATTAGCAGAAAAGTAAACACAGATATCAATTAGGAAAAGCAGTATATATATATTTGTCCTAACATCCTAGACATCTACTCTTATGATCCTAACAGACAATGACTCCCTAACAGAGTCGTCATTTCTGTGACACTTCACAAATTTAAGGCCTTCTACTTAGGATTTGTGAGAAAGAAACTTCTCCCACTGTGGTCGCCATTTTTCTGTAGAGCGATTTTGGTGGTTTCAAATCACTATCGCTTTGGTACTACAGTTCGATTCATTTTTTATCCTGTTGAGGTGATTAAGGAAGGGCAATAGATGTCTCCAATTAACCCTGCTTGCATACTGAGGTTAAACAGTCAAAACTGTTGGTTTACAGATGCTATCAAAAGAGGGGTCTGTCTTAGGTTATTTGCTTAAAAACACGATGTCTGGACTATTGGCTAGGTTTCTAGTAAGGTGTTAGGTCTGATGCTTTTGATGGATGTATGAAGGTATGGGATTTTGGGTTTTTTGGTTAGTATGCTCGCTAAGATTTTTGCAATCTTATGCCTACATATTCCCGAAACAGGGAAATCAGAGCGATCGTAGTTCCTCCTATTCTATGGGAGGAAAAAGGTTGTTTTGGTGTCTTGTTCAAAGCCCAAGACATGAAGCTAAAGGTGGTTTGTATCTTGTTCAAAGCCCAAGATGTGAAGCTAAAGGGTTTTGGATGATAGAGAATTTGTCATCTCTAAAAAGGAGTTATTGATGTTTGTATGCTATGAGCAAGGCAAAAATTTGATGCTAAAAGGTTGATTGACTCAACCGGGGGTTTCTTTATACAAAGCCTAAGTGGAGGCGGGAAGTTTGACTTTTCCAGAGAAAATGTTCTTTCTGTCTTGTACAATGCCCAAGATTGAGGCTAGAAGGGATTTTGACTCCGTTGGGGAGAATTTATCTTGTATAAAGCCCAAGATGGAGGCTGAAAGGGTTTGACTCAACAAGAGAGTACTTTTATCTGTCCTGTATAAAGCCCAAGATGGAGGCTAAAAAGGTTGACTCAACAAGAGAGTCTTGAACAGGTGATTGACTCAACAAGAGAGTCTGAAGGTTGTTTGACTCAATAAGAGAGTCTTTTATACTCAACAAGAGAGTGTTTTGCTGTCTCGTACGAAGCCCGAGATAGAGGCTAAAAGGAGATCGACTCAAGAAGATAGTCTTTTATACTCAACAAGAGAGTGTTTTATATGTCTTGTACAAAGCCCAAGATGGAGGCTAAAAGTGGTTGACTCAACAAGAGAGTCTTTTATACTCAATAAGAGAGTGTTTTATATGTCTTGTACAAAGCCCAAGACGGAGGCTAAAAGTTGACTCAACAAGAGAATTTTTTATACTCAACAAGAGAGTGGTTTTATGTGTCTTGTACAAAGCCCAACACGGAAGCTAAAAGTGATTGACTCAACAAGAGAGTCTGAAAAGGTTAGCTCTGCTAGGGGGAATCATTTGTAAAAAACCCAAGAGGAGGCTAACTTACTGCTGAGGATTATTTAGATCCTGAAGCGGGTCCAAGTATGGGGGAAACTCTCATGAGAGAGACCGGGTTTCTGCTGGAGATTGATCCAGAGTGATCGGTGTTTTTTCCTATGTTTGAAAGGAACTTGAGAATGTCTTTGAGACTCAAGAGGTTTAGACTGTCCAAGTCTACTGGTAGAGTTTTATCTTTTGTATGATGCCAAATATGAGGCACGGGCATTAAGGGATGAGTATCAACCCTACAATGGTCGGAGCTTTTGACGCTGGAAAAACTGCTCTAGCAAAGGATGACTAAGTTCTGTCTTATACCTTTAAGAGGTCGTTAGGGTCCTTGTATGAAGCCCAAGAGAAGGCATGAGAACTTCTAAGAAGCCGAAGGGTCCTTGTACAATGCCCAAGAGGAGGCGAGGATGCTTTTAGGAAGCCTGTGGGTCCCCAGACCAAGAGAAGTTCAAGAAATGCAATTCACAGAGAAGAGATCATTCCAGGAAAGTTCGAGAATTTGGAAGAAACTCAAGAGATACCGTTCACGGAGAAAAGATCATCTCTGGGGAGTTAGAGTTTCTTTGAAAATTTCTAATGGTGACAGTCTGAGAAAAGGTTCACCGAGAATACTGCCTTTCTCTTTGTACCATATTATTTAACCCCAAGAGAAGGAAATATTGTATCTGGAATCCTACGGGGGATCTAGTTTTGTTTGTATTCAAGAGTGACCAACAAGGCTTTACCTAGTGCTAGACGTATTTGCTGGGGAAAACTCTAAATAACTATACTAGTATTACACAGTGGATATGTGACAAGTATATAAAAGGATGTGAAAGAAGATTTACAGTGAAGCAGCCCCACAATATAGTTATATACATATGAAAGCGGTAAATGAAAGCGGATAAACACTTACCCGTTGTAGAGCTTCCATGTTGTTTTGTTAGTTGTTCAACAAAGAAAGTTTTGATAACAACATATATTTGAATTCAAAATCAAAGGAGAAAGTGCTTTGAAAAGATTGTTGGGGCTTACAGCTCAAGGAGAGGCCCAAATTTAACGATGATCGCACCGTTGTTTTAAAAGTTGTACAGCGGGACTTATACAATATGTGAGGCCCACACCATTTTGGTTTCAAAAAAGGGTTGGGTCTTACACTCTATTAGAGGCCCAAAGATTTATTTTTTTGTACAAGAGATGGGACTTACAACTCAAGGAGAAGCCCAGGGTTATTTGTTTGGCAACAGCGATCGCGCCGAGGTTTTTGAAAACACAGTGGGTTCTTATACAATATCTGATGCCCAAATCATTTTGGTTTCAAAAAGGGGTTGGGTCTAACACTCTATTAGAGGCCTATAGAAATTTAAAGAAAAGAAATGGGGCTTATGACACGAGGGTAGGCCCAGATGATTTGATTTTTGAACAAGCGATTGCACAGAGATTTTTCTTTTAACGCAGAGGGACTTATACAATATCTGAGGCCCAAAAAGGTTTTGGTTAAAAGGGGATTGGGTCTTACACTCCATTAGAGGCCCATGAGTGTTTGAAAATGATTGATGAGGGTGGAATCAATCAAAACCCTAATGTCATCATTTTTAAAAGTGAATTATTAAAGAAAATCGATAAAAAATGATAGAACACCAAATAAGCTTGAATAAACAACTTGTGATTTTTGGTTAAGGTTTGAAAAATGAGGTTTTAATCACAAGATGAATTAAAACTCATTTGGTTTTGATTTTTCAAGATGAATATTCACTTTTAAAATGTTTAAAAACAATTAAAAATGAATTTATTCATAAAAATACCAACTATATTAAATAAATAATATAAATTTGATTTTTTTGTGGAATAAAATATTTCAACATTTTTGTGATTTTTTGAAAAAAGAACCAATAAAAAATAATTAAAATTGAGGGAGTTATTAATTTTTCAAATCATTAAAAATAATAAGAAAAATAATAAAATATGAAAAAGTGGTAAAATAGAGGATTTGGGGCGAGGGGGATTCGAACCCCAGACCTCTTGTGTGCAGTGCACGCGTCCTACCACTGGGGTGGTGATACATCCGTGTATCAAACCCCAGCCACAAATATACATGGCTTGCCTTGTTTTTGGCCTGGCCAAGGCAAGGTAAGGCAAGGTTTTGGCCAAAAACGTGATGCTTGTAACTTTCTCATTTCTCCATGGATTGGGACAAAATTTAGGTCTATCCTGCCTAGAATTTCACATGGAATTCAATGGTAGTGATGGTTTTTTTCAGATGAGGTCCCCATTTTAAAACTCGATAGTGGTTTTGAAATAGGCCTCCCTTTCCATTTTCTGTGCTACCTCTTGTTGCAGGTATGAATTACATGATGAATTGGTCCAAACACAACATATATAACATGTATGAGATGTGTAAGATCAGTGGACTTCAAAGCAATGCATATTTTAAAGAGTTCAAGTTGAGATGCTTACCTCTTTAGGAGCTTTTTGGGCAATCTGTCAAGTGCTTTATTCCATAAATGTTTTGATGCCTTGAACACCCTCAAATGATCCCTTGGAAGCTTTTAGGATGATTGGAAACAGCTGGAAACCACAGGAATGAAAACTAGCCCTTTTTTGCAAAAGGGGCAAAAGTGACCAAAATAGCAACCCTCTCAAATGGTGTTTCAGATGTGGGGAACCATTTGGGATAGTTCAAGAATGGCATTTGGAGTGTGTTTGAGGCTTTATCTGGTTTTAAAAGTGACCGAATCAAGACATGGCTTGAAAAATGCAAAAAGGTCCTATTTTGAGGTTTTGAGAAGGGACTTTGAGGTTTTGGTGTTTCAGGTCACTTGTGAGAGTTTAGACAGCTTAGATATGACATATTGGACGTGTTTGGATCATGATCTATGATGGAATTGCTCTCTAACTCAAAAACTCAGAGTTACCTTGCTAAAGAAGGCATTTTTGCCTAGAGAAAGAGATTTTGAGGAAAGCAAGTGTTGTAGTGCTTTGGTGTACCCAAACTGAGCACAAATGAGCTCTATTTATAGTAGAGCAAGTTTGTTTTGCAAGCAATAGTGAATGGAGGCTGCTGCAGACCTTTGGCCAATTGGAGCATTTTGGAATCTCAAGTCTCCTCTAGCCATTGACTAGAGGTTAGAGCACAGACCTTTGGTTCCCTAGTTCAGAGATCATCCTTGACTCATTCAGTTGGAAATGGCTCAGTTCATGCCACCTTGGTGCATCCATTGAATGCTCCAAAACAAAATTGGAGTCTTGTCCCCTCTTTAGGGTTTTTTAGGTTTGGCATGCTATTTTTAGTTCCAAAGACTTGGGAGGCTTATGGATCAGTGTTTGTCCCTCCTTGGTCTCCCCCTGAGGTGTTCAGATGGATAAACTTGTTTTTCGTTTACACAAATTTCCCAAATCGAGCAAAATGCACAAATCTGCCTTGTTATGACAGTTGCAGCAAGGCATATTGCCACTGTCATAAGTCTTAGCTCAAACGGAATTCATGGGGTTCTTGGCCATTTTGGAAAGCCCTCATATGATACAACATATGTGTGATCATAGTTTGTTTTGAAACTTTTGGGATCCAAGTGAAAAATGCCCCTACATTTTGAAAAAAGTGAAACAGATTCTGACTTAGTGAAAATTTCACTAAGTGTTGGAAAAAGTGACATTTCATGTTTTCATCCATTTTGATCCAACCATAACTCAAAATCCATGATGAATTGGAATGAGGTGTAGTTGACACTTTTCAAGTATGCCATGAGAGCTACAAATCCATCTTTGGATCAGCCCAAATGGTTGCTTGGATCTCAAGTTATGATCCTTGGAAGTTGGTTACCCTAGTCACTTTATGGTTACTCCTTTTACAAGTTATCCCACTTTTCTTGATTTTTCATGATGAATGATGATTTCAATCACACATTAACATCATTTTAGGGTTAGGGAACCATAATTGATGTTGACTTTTTATCAAATGAATTCCAAACTGTGCGATCCTCTATGAAATCAAGTCTTTGACCTAAATTAAACTTGATGGATTAATTTCATAGGTGTTATAGGGTGTATTGAATCATGTCTCAAGGTTTGGGAGCATGTCCTGGTCAAAAGTCAAAGGCACCGTTGACTTTTTTCCTCGAAACCCTAACTGTGGTTTTGATGAACTTAAAACTTGTGAATCAAGCTTCTTGGATCAATCCATTGTTGCAAATGGATACATGTAGTGTATTAGGAACCCTAAAATAATGTCTTGAGATCTTGGTTCATGTGTTATCCTAAAGTCAACTTAAGGGTGAATTAGGTCAAGAAACCCTAATTCCTGATTTTTGGTGAATGTATCCCCTGAGGCTAAATTGACTTGATGATTGGTTTTATGAGGTTCCTTAGAGTATTTTGGGCTATGCTTTGAAGCATTGGCTCATGCCCAGAGGAAAATTTCCATCTGGAGGCCCTGGTCGACCAAAACCCTAATTTGGTGACACTGGCAATCTTGAGGCTTAATCCACTTGGAATGTTGCAGCCTTGTGCTTAATCCTTGATGTGGGAGTCCTCTTGATCCATTGTGGATGTTGGAGAGGTTTAGACAAGTTGAAGATCATGTCATTCCTTGATTGATCCTTTGTCTAAGAGTTATGGGAGGGCTTGAAACCCTAATTCTTAGTTGTAGGGAATGCTCAACAATTCTTGAGGAGATTGATGAGGCATGATGGTACATCCATATTATGCTGATGATTTGCATAATGATGGGAAATCTTAGTGGTCAAAATTTGGGGTATGACACGTTGATGATATTATTTTTGGTTATGCTAATTCCTCTCTTTGTGAAGAGTTTTCTAAGCTAATGCAGGCAGAATTCGAGATGAGTCTGATGGGTGAATTGAAATTCTTTCTGGGAATTCAAATTGACCAAAAATCAGAGGCTACTTACATTCATCAAAGTAAGTACACTAAAGAACTTCTGAAGAAATTCAACATGATGGATTGTACACCAGCTAAGACTCCAATGCATCCAACATGTATTCTGGAAAAGGAAGAGGTAAGTGGAAAGGTTTGTCAGAAGCTCTATTGTGATATGATATGCTCTCTTCTGTACTTAACTGCTTCTAGACCTGATATCTTTTTAGTGTTCATTTGTGTGCTAGATTTCAATAAGATTCTAGAGAATCTCATTTAACTGCTGTTAAAAGAATTCTAAGGTATCTGAAAGGAACTTCTAACCTTGGCTTGATGTATGAGAAAACATCAGAGTACTCTCTTTCTGGTTATTGTGATGCAAATTACGCAGGAGACAGATTGGAAAGAAAAAGCACCTCTGGAAACTGTCAGTTTCTCGTGAAGAATATGATCTCATGGTCAACCAAGAGGAAATCAACAATTGCTCTCTCAACAGTAGAAGCAGAGTACATATCCGTGTCTCTATGCAATATGCAAATGCTATGGATGAAGAACCAGCTATAAGATTATCAGATACATGAGAGTAACATTCCTATCTTTTGTGATAATACTGTTGCTATCTGTTTAAGTAAGAATCCAATCTTACATTCTAGGGCTAAGCACATAGAAATTAAACATCATTTTATTAGAGACTATGTTCAGAAGGGAATCTTATGTTTAAAATTTATAGATACAGACCATCAATGGGCTGATATTTTTACAAAACCCTTGGCTGAAGATAGATTTCTATTTATTCTGAAGCATAAAAAAATGGACTACTGTCCAGAGTAAGATTTCATCAGAATCAGAAAATGGACTACTGTCCACTTTACACTTTAGAAACCCTAAAACCTCTTTTCTTCCAAACCGCCTTTTGTGCCTTCTTCGTCTTCATCAACAAACCTCAACAATCATCATGATGACTACCTCTCAACAAGAAGCCGTTCTTTTCGCCGCTGAAATGGAAAAATCCTTGAATCCCTCCACTGGGTTATCACCTTCATTAGTTCCTCCATCTACAACTTTTGCAACCACTGCAACTATCACTTCAACTTCATCGTCCCTTCCTGTGATTGATGAAAATCATATCACTCAAAGGAATGCTTCAGTTAACTGTATTATTGATGCAGATAATCTGGTTGTTCTTAAAGAACTAGATGTAGATTTCGAAAATCTTGCCTTGATTGGACACGATCTCTCTGCTGAACTAACCTTTCAAGGTTGGAATCACTATTTTCAAAAGCTTAAAGGTCCTATTTTTTAGGCACTTGTGAAAGACTTCTGGAGACAGGCAGACTGCGACCGTTTTCATGTAGTTTCTCATGTTCTGGGAAAGAAGATAGTCATTACTGAGAAATCAATCTCAGATCTTCCGGGGATGAAATTCCTGGAACACAAGCGAATTTATGGAATGAAAGGAAACTCCAAGTTTGTGAAAGAGACCATCGACAAAGCTATCTTCTCTACTTACTCTCATGAGAAATCGAAGTATAAGAGTAAGGATTTACTTGATAATCTGAGAATTTGGCACAATATCATTCTTAGTTGCATCAATCTAAGACCTTCAACGAGTTCTTCTGACTACTTCAATGCAAATCAGAAGTATATGCTATACTATTTGCTTATAAATCAGAAGATGTGTCTGCCCTCTATTCTGTTTTATTATTTATGGGATATGGTGAGCAAGACACGGACTACAGCTTCGCCAAATAAGATTGTCCCCACTTACATTCCGTTTGGAAGGTTGCTTTCTGATATTTTCGTTGAAAGTGGTCTGGTGCAATATCTAACTGATGAAACTTTCAATGCCACGAAACTTAAGAATATGGGATTGATTAAGGAATTAAGTGTTAAACCTCCTTCTGTATCCCATGATTATGTGATTGGTCACAGGATTCCGGTGGATAACTATCCTCTCTTTCACAAAGGCGACAGTCCTGAAATAATCGCTGCTTTTGTTGCTATGATGATGGAAGCAGGACATGACATGTCTGGGTTCAGATATGAAGACCTTGCTCATGCACCAACTTTTGTTGATCCTACTAGAGGCAAAAGGAAGCAAGTTGAAGAGGCCTCTGAGCCTAAGAGGAGAAAGAAGGATGACAAGTTTGGAACTTCCAAGAATCCAGCTCTGGCTTCTCACTCTGAGAAATCTAGTAAGCCTGTTTCTGCTCCCTCTGTTTCAATAGCTGTTACAAAGCCAATTAATGCTTCATCATCATCACAAACCACTTCTGATCTAAACATTTTTCATATCCCCCCTTCCACTTCTCAAGTCATTTTTAAACCACCTTCATTTTCGGTTCCACCCTCAACAACCTCTATATCTGACACTACTATTCCACCAACTCCCTTCCCATCAATCACCACACCCATTTCATCTGAAAGCATTCATACTTTCACTTCATCATTAACCGCCTCACTTCCTCAACTCAATACACCTATTTCACCACTTTCTAAAGATCTATTACAATTTGCTTTCAATCAACCTCGAACAAACACTGTTGAGTTTGCGTCTCAACTCTCCGATCCTTGTTCCCCCAACCTCTCTGAAGAAACAATTTATGATACTTTTGAAATTGTCACCTCTGAACCTTAAACAATCTCATATTTTCTTGAGCAATCAACACCTACTTCTCAACCAACATCTAAATCAATTCCACATGAAATCACTTCATCTGAACCAATACCTTCTGAAACAAATTCTGCTGAACCTAACCTTGCCTTGGTTATTTACGAAAAGCCCCTTCCTAAAACCCTTGATGAATGCATTAATTTGTTTCGTAACAAGGTCTTGAAAAGGGTAGCTAAATTAAGAGCAGAAGCTAGCATAAGCACCAAGCCTCGGGAGCTTGAGTGTTCTTGGGAAGATTTTCAGAAGTGGTTAGATTCTGAGTTCAAAAGGATCTCAAATTTCTCGGAAGCCTCCAAAGTTGCTACAGTTCAACTGGTCAAGGATAAAGAAGAAGAGAAAGAAAGGATAAGGCAATTCAAGCTTATTACTGCAAAGCAAAAAGAAGCTGAAGAAAAAGCCGCTGAAGCAACAAGGCTTCTAGAAGATGAAGAAGGTAGAAATGCTAACGTTGTCAGGTTGGCACAAGAAGCTGAAGATGCAGAGAAAGCTAAGCAAGCCGCTCTAGTTGCTTTCTCCTCTGAATCTGCTTTTGTGCGTTTGGAACGTGCAATTGAAGAAATCAAAGAATATCATCAGGCAATGAAAGAAGAATAGAAGATCTTCAGAGAAAGCATTGCTGAACATAAGGTTGTCAACACCACTCTTTAGGATATGCTCCAACTGATTCTGAACAAGCTGTCTACAAATCCTTCATCCTCTGGACCGTAGGCACTTAGGCTTTTCTTTTTCCTTTTGGCTCTGAACCTTAGGATTCTGATTTGTTTTGATCTTCTGATCTTTTTGATTTAATGGAATTTCAACTTTTTAATTTTGACAAAAAGGGGGAGAAGTATAATGGACGTGATATTTTGATTCTCATAATCAATTTTTGAAAAACAACCTACTTACATTCTAACCAATAAACTTCTGTTTCTGTTAGATTAGTCTTCTTGTTTTCTTTTTCAGGAGATATAGAATCCGAATGTTTTTGGCTCTAATATTTCAAGATCTCAATTGGTGACCTCAATAGGTACAATTGACTTTTGGAAGCTGAATCAAGACTCTAAAGATCTCAATATCTGACCTATTGCAACCAGGGGGAGTTCACCCAGAAGGTTCACAAGTCAGGATATTTGATCTTGATCCAGTCTGAGATTCAGGGGGAGATTCTCATCTAAAGGATAAGTATTCCTTAACCTTCCTATTTCGGTTACCTTTTTATGTTATGTACAAAATTGTGTCATTAAAATACATAGTTTTGTCATCATCAAAAAGGGGGAGATTGTTAGAACAAGGTTTGGTTCTGCAATAATACCTCTTAGTTTTGATGATAACAAACAAGTATGTTTATATGAACAATTTTGGTATTCTAATGTTTGCTAATTTTGAGAATTTAACAAACAGGTTCTGCTTTTGATAAATAGCGTGGCTAAGTTATTAGAAGAGAATTGTTCCGCTTTTGCGCTACATTTGTTCTGCTGAACAGTAGCATTTGCTTCAGAAGACTTTGAAGCTGTATGACTCTGATACGATGTCTAAAGAAAACAAGTTCTGAAGATCTAAAGACAGAAGTTCTGATGAACAAGTCCAGATGCTGAAGACTTTTGCTTCTTAGACAACGGTTTTTGAAGACCAATTACTGAAGACTCTGAAGATGTAGCTCTGCAGACTCTGAAGGCTTGAACTCTTAAGACCCAAGTTACGTTTTCCCTTCTTCTAACTCATGCTCTTAGAAGCCTCTGAAGTCAGGAAGGTGAGAAGACTAAGCAACGTGGTACAATAGTACAACGGTACGATGAGGACGCTTTGCTCCACTCCGGATATGGCGGACGCAAATGTACTCTTTGTCCCCCACGTTCTTTCAAGCTGCCATAATTCTAAAATGTCAAAAATATCCTTCAACGGTCACATCATGCATGGCTATATAAAGGCTTGAAGACTTCAAGAATGAGTTGCTATTTTTTAAGGCTAATCTTCACTGCTCATACGCTCTACTGTTCATATCATTCTTAAGTCATTTTGTTCTTAAATCTGTTTACATATCAGGTTGTGTAGAAGCAATTTTCTATAAACAAATTATTTTTCAAACTGTTTTTTGATTTCCTTAAAAGACCGGTTAGGTCAGAATTCTTGAGAAGTCTAGGACTAGTGTGTCTTAGAGATTGTTGTTAGTCACTTGCAGTTTGGCTTGTGCATTGTATTAATCGGTTTGATTAGTGGATTAAGACCCCGCGGGTGGACTAGACTAGCTTGAGGGTTTCTCAAGTGAACTAGTATAAACATATTGTGTTCTTTCTTTTCAGTTTCTCTTGCTTTATTATCAAGAAGTGAAGGTTATTTGTAAAGGGGATTATTTTTAAAGAATTGTTTTTATTATAAAAACCCAATTCAAACCCCCCATTTCTTGTGTTTTTCACACCTTCAAGATATTCACCTAGAAGCTTACAGCTTCCACTGATACTCTTCCTTTCTAGTCTATCTCCAGCATAATCAGCATCGCATAAACCTATTAACTGTACTATTTGGATTTTCTATAAAATAGACCAAGATTAGTAGTACCTTTCAGATATCTAAAGATCCTCTTAACATCAGTTAAGTGGAATTCTCTGGTATTTGATTGGAATCTTGCACAAAGACATTGAATAAAGTATCAGGTCTAGAAGTAGTCATGTGTAAGAGAGATTCAATCATACCTCTATATGCCTTTTGATCTACCTGTTTGCTTTCATCTTTCTCAAAAATACACATGGGATGCATTGGAGTCTTGGCTAGTTTACATTCTGAAAAGTCAAACTTCTTCACAAGTTCCCTTGTATATTTGCTTTGATAGATATATGTTCCTTCTGAATTTTGATTTATTTGAATTCCTAGAAAGAACTTTAATTCTTCCATCAAACTCATCCCAAATTCTGTCTGCATAGACTTAGATAGTTCTTTGCAAAGAGTAGCATTATCAGATCCAAAAATAATATCGTCAACATAAATTTGCACAAATAAGATATCATTTTTGAATGTTTTACAAAACAGAGTTGCATCTACTTTCCCTCTTGTAAAATCATTATTTAAAAGAAAATTGCTTAGTCTTTCATACCATGCTCTAGGAGCTTATTTCTGGCCATACAAGGAATTTTTGAGTTTGTAAACAAAGTCTGGATTTTTGTGATTTTCAAAACTAGGTGTTTGACGTAGATACATTTCTTCAGTAATGTAGCCATTCCAAAATGCACTTTTAACATCCATCTGATAAAGAATGATGTTTTGGTTTACAACAAAGGAAATTAAGAGACGATTAGACTCTAACATGGCTACTAGTGCAAATATCTCAGTATAGTCAATTCTCTCTTGTTGACTATAGCCTCGTGCAACCAATCTGGCTTTGTTTTTTACCACTTCTCCTTGCACATTAAACTTGTTTCTGAAGATCCATTTTGTTCCTTTCACATGGTTTCCTTTGGGTCTGAGCACAAGAACTAATACATCAAATGTGAAGTCAAGCTTCTCCAACATTGTGTTTTGATGAAGACGAGTATACTTTCTCAAGTTCATGTTCATTATCAAAGGATGATAAAAAGCTCCATTATTCAAACTATGGTATCAAGACTTGTATCTCAAGCAACATTGTCAAGATGATCTCGGACTTAAGGAGAGTGATCACTTCATTAAAGGTGCAAGTTACAATGATTATGTGTTTAACCATAGTGCTAAAAAATTTCATATTCAATTCATCTTGATGCATAAAACACGTTTTGACAATTTTTATTTTGCATCATAACATTTCTTAAAGTATTTTTCAAAGTTTCTTCAGGTGTAACCAAATACACATTTTTGTTAACCGGTTACCAGAACAATTTTTTGACTTCTTTTTTTCAAAAATGCATCAGGTGTAACGGGTTAACCAGTTTCTATTAATTGATTACTTGTAACTGGCTAATCGAAATCCGTAATCGATTACACCTTTGGAAAAAACTCAATTATCATAACACACTTCAGTTGTAACTGGCTATGTTTATGTGTTAACCGGTTACAACTGAAGTAGTGGCACTTTTTGGATGAAAATCTTATTCTAACGGATTCTAAATTTCATTTACCAATTAAGGCATTGTTTCATGGTATTATACTCATTCCTACAGGAATGATTCATGTATAAATACCTAAGGTTTCAGGTTTTGATAACACACCTCTTTCATTACAATTCAAACTCAACCTTTCTTTTTTAAAATAAGTGCTTTGTGTCATTAGTTTTTGAGTGAAATTTTCTGCATTCAATCAAAAGTTTCATCAATTCTATTTTGAGCACTAGTGTAATATACTTCTGAATTGTATACTTGAAAGTGAAGATCAATTCAAGTAATTGATATACATCTTACAACTTCAAACTTCTTGTAAAAACTCATATTTCGGTGTATACCTTGTTGTCCAGGATTCTTGATAACAAGAGAGTGGAAAAGAGAGGATTGTTTTCTTTTTCTAATTTGTAAATCATAAGTGGGTGTTCCTTATATATTAAGTTAGCAACTTGTGTATAGAGACTAGGATTAGGCATGTACAAGGTTCTAACAATATTGAAATCTCTTACTGCATAAGGGGACTGGAGTACTCTAGAATTGTGAGAGGAACCAGGGTATATCGCCGATGTTCTTTAATTTTCCCCATTTTATTGCTTTATAAACACTATCAAACTAGAAAATAAAAGTAACATTTCACTAAATCAAAAATTGATCAAAGTACCTAATTCACCCCCTCTTAGTTGCACTCTAAACTTACAATTGGAATCAGAGCAAATTATAGGTTACATGTTCCTAAAGATCCATAATGGCTTCCTTAAATCAAGTTTTCAAAGATGGTGGCAGCAATAATAAATTTCCACTGTTTTTGGGTGTATAATTTGATATTTGGAAAATTCGCATGAAGGCTCACTTGGAAGCACAAGGAGAAGAAGTATGGGATGCTATGGAGAATGGTCTATTTGTTCCTACATGTGTTGTCAACGGTGTTGGGACAACAAAAATTAAAAGATCATGGAATGAAGATGATAAGAATAAAGCCCTTTAGACAAGAAAGCAATTAACATACTTCAAAGTTCACTTAGCATGGACGAATTCTTTCGTGTCTCTCAATGTAAAACGGAAAAGAAAATATGGGATACATTGGTAGAAACTCATGAAGGAACCATTGAAATAATGAGATCTAGATTGTATACCTTGAGTCAAGAGTATGAGTTGTTTAGAATGCAGCCCGGAGAATCAATCCTCGCGTTGCAAAAGAGATTTGTACACTTGACCAATCACTTGATTGCTCTCCGTAACACTTTTAATAACAATGATCTTAATCTTAAAGTTCTTAGGTCTTTAACCAGGGAATGTCAACCAAAGGTGACATCAATATCATAAAAGGAAAGTCTTTCTACCATGACATCCACATCCTTGTTCGAAAAAATTCAAGAGCACGAACTTGAACTTGGAAGACAAGAAAATCATGATAATCAAGAGAAAAAAATCCAAAGGCATTTATTTAAAAGTTGTAATAAAAGAAGAACAAAAAGAAGATGCTCTGGAAGAAGATTTAAACTTCATGCTCCTTCTGAAAAGACTTGGTAATATTTTTGGCAATAATGAAAAATCCTTGAATTATGCAAAAAGAAAGAATTTTTCAGAAAACAGGATGCCTCCCCTTTAACACAAAATGTCACTTGTTATGAATATGGAAAGCAAGGACGCATAAAGACGGATAGTCCAAAACTCACCAAGAAGAACAACTTCAAAAATAGAAAAGAGACAAAATCCAATAGGGCCTACATTGCATGGGATGATAATGAAGTAAGTTCATTATCCGACTCGGAAAGTGAAGAATATGCAAATCTTGTGTTGATGGCATCACACCATTTCGATGATGAATATGAAGAGGTTAGTAGTGAATTTTCCTCTTCTGATAATGATGTTCAAGATGCAATAGATGAACTTCTGTACAAAATGGTGTCACAATAAAAGAAAGAAACTTTATCTCTTGAAGAAAAGATTGACATCATGGAAAAAGATTTTGAAGTTGAAAAACAAAAACAGAATTTCACATGCAAAGAGTGTGAGTCACTTTCTTTCCAAATTGTCCAGTTGAAAAGATTTTTTGAAAGATAAGAAAATGGGAAAGTTGGATTGGAGGGTGTTTTTAGGTAACAAAGATATTATACTCCCTCCGTCCCACAATGAGTGATTCGATTGACTGTTTCACACATATTAAGAAAACGGATTAATTGAAAGAGAGAGAATGATATTTTTACTTAATTACCCTTATCATGTATTGGAAATGATGAAATTAATATTAATTAGAGGGTAAAATTGGAAAAGATGCACTGGAAATTGAAATGAATCATTCATTTTGGGACAGTCTTTTATTCCAAATGGGTCACTCATTGTGGGACGGAGGGAGTAATAATAAAAGTGGACTTGGCTATTCTAAATTTGATAAATCAAGTTCTAGCAAAACTATCTTTGTTAAGGCTAGTGACCAATCCACTAAAGAGAAACTTAACAAAGCAAAACATGTTTATCATTATCCTAAGAAAATATTTGTTAAGAAAAAAAATCTTATGTTCCTAGATATAGAAGTAATTTTGTTCCTACATATTTTTATTGTGGTATAATTGGTCACACACCTAATGCTTGTTATGTAAGGAACTTTAGTGTGGCAAGTGGGCATTATGTGTGGGTCAAGAAAGGAACTAATTATGAAGGACCCAAGGCAATTTAGGTACATAAAAAAACTTAATTTATTTTGTAGGTTTGCTTGAAAACCACTACAAATATATGGTATCTTAATAGTTGCTGTTCTAAGCATATGACAGGAGATATAATTAAATTTTCATCTCTAGTTCTAAAGACCAAGGGATATCTCACTTATGGATACAATAATAAAGGAAAGATTCTTAACATAGGAAAAGTTGGAGCACCACCTTTCACATCTATTGAAGATGTTATTTATGTTGATGGACTAAAGAACAATCTTCTAAGCATAAGCCAACTTTGTGACCAAAGCTTCAAAATTAAGTTCACCAAGGATGAATGCTTGATTGAAGATGAAGCCACTCATGATGTAAAACTGAAAGGTAAAAGAATTAATAACATTTTTATGATTTCTTAAGATGATATATCTTTGAAAGTAAAATGTCTCATGGTAAACAACAATGACTCATAGCTTTGGCATAAAGGAGTTGACCATAATCACATGGAACATTTAAACAAAGTAGTCAAGCATGATCTTGTCATTTGTTTACCTAAGATAAAGTTTGTCAAAGATAAGTTATGTGATGCATGTCAAATGGGAAAGCAAACCAAAACAACTTTCAAACCAAAGAATGTAGTGATTACTACAAGGCCACTTCAATTTTTGCATATGGACTTGTCCCGTCAATCAAGAGCTAGAGGCTTCGGAGGTAATGTATATGCTTTAGTTCTTGTATATGATTTTTATATATTTTCTTGGACAATCTTTTTAGTACAGAAAAGTGATGCATTCAAGGCATTTAAGAGGTATGCAAAGCAAATACAAAATGAAAAATCACTAAAAATTACATCAATTAGAGGTGACATGGTGGAGAATTAAAAAATGCATCATTTGAGGAGTTTTGTGAAGAAGATGGGATCCTTGACAATTTCTTTAGCACCTAGAACTCCACAACAAAATGGAGTGGTGGAAATAAAGAATTTGTCTCTAGTAGAACTTGCAAGAACAATGCTTATGGATTCAAGTCTTTCAAAATATTTTTTGGCGGATGCGGTAAGCACGACATGTTATGTAAGTAATCAGGTTATTATAAGACCAATATTGAAAAACAATCCATATGAACTCTTCAAAGTAAGAAAGCCAAACATTGCTCACTTTCATATCTTTGGATGGAAGTGCTTTGTCTTGAATAATGACTAAGACAATCTTGATATGTTTGACAAGAAGTCTGGCGAAGGTATATTTGTTGGTTACTCACTTACTATTAAAGCTTATAGAATTTATAATAAAAGAAATTTAACTATAGAAGAATCAATGCATGTTTCATTTTATGAATATAATCCCTCTGAGGAGGATATAGTTGTTTCTGATGATGATGATGATATTTTAGAAGTTCCTATAGGAGATGTTACCAAAGTCAACAATGATGATCAATTAGCACTACGCCAAAAATGATTTTAGGCAACGTACCTTAGACAGCGCTTTTTTCCAAAAGCGCTGCTATAAGTTAAATAAAAAATAAAACCCGGAAAGTATGTACGAAATTGTGTAAAAGCGCTGCTAAAAGGCCCACCTTAGACAACGCTATTCAAAAGCGCTGCTAAAAGGCCTACCTTAGACAGCGCTTTAAAAAAGTGATGCTAAAAGTCCCACCTTAGACAGCGCTTCTCAAAAGCGCTGCTAAAGGCCCATGTATGAAGCGCTGCTAAAGGCCCATATTAGAAAGCGCTTTACTCAAAGCACAGGTAAAGGCCCAACTACAAAGCGAAAGCGCTGCTAAAAGCACTCATTAGACAGCGCTTCACAAAAGCGCTGGCTAAAGTCGTTTAAAATTAAAATTAAAAAACAGATTCTATTCATTCTTTCTATTCTCAGAACTGTTTCTCTTCTCTCGCGAAAAATCCTAAACCCAGAAAAAATCTTCTCTTCTTCTCTCACGCACCTCCATCCTCTCACGCATCTCCGTCCTCTCACGCACCTCCGTCCTCTCCGGCGAGGCTCCTGGGTTCCACAATCAGAGGAAGAAGATAGAGTTGCAATCTTTTAACTGAAGCTTTTTCACGGTATACTTTTTCTTTGATTGATTCGGTTCTTAATTTCTATGCTTAGTTTAGTGTTCATCAATTTAGGAACTCACTATGTGTATGATTCTGTGTATCAATTTAGGAACTCCCCATTTTCTGACTTTGTTGATGTTGTTGTTCTGAACTCAATAAGTGAGAACAAAACACATTGCTTTATTATGCGAAGTGATTCTTGCTAAAAGGTCATTGTGAATATAATTCAAATTTTCTGACTCTGTTGATGTAATTTTCTCTTTAATGTTGGCACATGTCTAACATAGATAATAGAATTGTGAGAATATTGTGATATTGCATTATTTTGTAAATGAAATGTAACAAGTATATTTATACACTACATATTACAATCTCTGTTCTGTTCTGTTGATTGTGGAAAGAAAACAAAACGAAATAGTAGAACTCAATAAGAGTGCCGGCTAATTTAGTGTTTCAGTAAAACTGTTTATGAGTTTTCGTTGGAATTGTAACTATTACAATCTCTTATTACAGGTTAGATGGCTAGTAACGAGGATCACCCACATGATGATTCTATTCATGATGGAGATGAGACCGGTAATGCAGTGGAAAGGGAAATTAGACGAGGAATTACAATTATGAAGCGACTCATTCGTGATAGAGATCGAGGCATATAACATGATGTGCATTGGAGTCAAGATAACCAACTAATTGAGCCTAACAGTTCAACATTGATAAGTTATCTTGGTTCAGTTGCAAGGAGAGAAGTTCCAATTACTTGTGATGATTGGAGAAACAAAGCGTTGAAAGACACTAAAGACAAAATATGGATTGAGATACAGGTACCATATGTGATGTTATTTGTTTTTAATGACGATTATGTATTTAAATTACTTATACTAACACACTCTGTGTATGATTTTCGTAGAGGTCTTTCAACATTGATGATACCAGAAAAGATTATATACTCGGATTGGCCGGAAAAATACATAGAGGGTTTAGATCTTTTTTATCAAACAAGTTTCTTAAGGATGCGGATAAAAAATTTATTGATGCAGAGCTTCCACAGAAATATGCAGATTTGATTACACCTCATGAATGGGAAACTTTTAAATCCAAACGAAAAACCCCAAAATTTGAGAGTCTAAGTGACATAAATCGGCAACGAGTATCAAGTCCTGCGTATCCATACAAAAAAGGCCGTATGGGATATGCACGCTTACAACAATCTATAGTAAGTATCTATAAATTGCAATGATATACTTGTTCATCATGAGTTATTTTTGATGATGTTATTTGGCTTAATGTGTAGTTAACAAAGGAGAAAAGTTCTTAAACATCTCTTCCGGACCATGTTTTGTGGAAGGAAGCCCGTGTGGGTAAGGATGGAGTTGTTAAAGAAGATGTTCAACAAATTTTTGAGAAATGTGTAAGTATAACATTATTGCTTGAATTAAATCAAAAGTTTATTAACATATAATTAATTCAAATTTTCGATATTCATATGAATTTCAGGAGACTCTATCTTAGTCTATATCTCCAGATGAAGACAATGATTGCAGGAGCCTACTTAGTCAAGCATTAGATGTTCGTGAGTATTCTGGTTGTGTGAGGGGTAAGGGATATGGGATCACTCCAACATCCTTGAAAAAACCAAAGAAAAAAATGGCTAGCAATAAAGAACTGGAGGAAAAGTTGGAAGCATTACAATCTGAAGTTCGTGAATTGAAAAAGGAAAAAGAAAGAGAGCAAAAAGAAAGAGATCAAGCTTCAGCTTTTAAAGATACTAGTGAGAAAGATAGTATCAATTGTAATTTTCAACCAAATATTCCCGAGGTAATTATATATATTATTATGAAATTAAATTAGCTTAATTTATTTAAATGACATATATACACATTAACAATGTCATATTTATTATTGGTTTTAGGGCATTTCCCGTTGTCAACTCTATTTATCGTCACCGACTTATCGGATGGTTGGCAAGGGAAAAATGCATAACACTTTGGGAGAAATGCTTCACCATAAACCGCTCCCCACTGGATTTTTGAAAGTATCGATTGATATTGTTTTAGAGGGGGATGCCTTATTACCACTACCTGACGATGTTTCGGATGCAACATTGTTGGGAGATGCAATAGGATCGTTTGTTGCATGGCCGTCAAGCCTCATTTGCCTAGATGATAAGGTAAGCTTAAAACCATTATGAACCTTTGGGTATTCAAATTTTTTACGGGCATTTTACGTACATTTTTTTACATGGTAA
The DNA here is from genome assembly GCA_022829125.1 of Lathyrus tuberosus. Classification (NCBI taxonomy): domain Eukaryota; kingdom Viridiplantae; phylum Streptophyta; class Magnoliopsida; order Fabales; family Fabaceae; genus Lathyrus; species Lathyrus tuberosus. The sequence goes on from JALAZF010000183.1 coordinate 10,294,057, forward strand.
TGTTAGACTCCAACAAAATCCAAATCAAATGATAAGGGGATTATGCGGGAAACCGAGTCAGTTGCATCGAGAAAAGAGGTACAACACAATTATATGATATTTATGCATGGAAAATGTTAATTCGTGATCTTATACTTCACCTAACTAATTATATGATATTTAGATTCAGGCTAAAGAGATTGAACAAGTCAGTAGGGGTAAGATGCCTGAAATTAGCAACATTCCCACACAAATAAAGGGTGTTGCTAAGAAGACCGCGGCTAGAAAAAAACCTACTTCTCAATATAGGTCGTGCCTTCAGACATGTTTACTTATAATAGATATTCCGGATGGTGGTACTTGGCTTATACCTATGGAGGAAGGTATTTTTGGTTTTGAATATTCGAAAACAATTGGTAGAGAGGATATGGAGCAAGTTTTTAAACATTTAGAAATAGGCATCGGTGTTGTCGATACATACATTAGGTATACTCCGATCAACTTTGTTTAATTAATTGAACAATTTATTTACTCATTTCAAATGAATAGTCTAATATGTTAATGATGTTTTTATTTAAGGTTTCTGTATGACAAATTGATGCGCCCACGTGGATTGGAACAAAGATTCGCTTTCTTATCTCCCATGACTATCAACTCATGGTTAATCGTACAGAAACCAGATGAAGTCATACAGTATGTACTCGGTTTATTTATGGCCAGCAAAGATACAGAAAAGTTGTTCTTTTTACCATATAATACTGGCAACGGGTTAGATTTTCATTCTAACTTCATCTATTATAATTTTTTGTGTTTTGAAGTTGTGTAGAAAGTTTCCATCTAACCTTTGTTTAATCTTACAGTGGACATTGGTTGTTGGTGGCAATTAATCCGATAAGAGAAATTGTATATTATCTGGATTCTTTACACAATGATCAAGCAACATACCCAGATATAAAGAAGTTAATTGATACATAAGTGAGATTGTTTTAAATATTCGTGTGTATATTTATTTATTTATGTGTCATGTTCTAAATATTCGTTTATATTTTATTAGCGTTATACAAGTTTTTCGATCACAAAGAGATATTCAAGTTCCAAAGAGCAAAGCCAACAACATTACATGGATTAGAGTGGAGGTATATTTTCACAATTTTGATTATATTAGTGATGATACTTGATAAAATTAGTTAAGGGGTATATCCTGATATATATCCGTATTTTCTTTCCATGTGTAGTGTCCTCGTCAGCGTAATTGAATAGATTGCGGATATTTCATGTTGAGGTTTATGAAAGAAACTCTTCTTTTGGATCGAATAGATATTCCATCCAAGGTATGGATTTCTAACTTAGGAATTATTTTAATATTTACCACATATGTCTCATATAATTAAATAGTTTTAGCTAAATGATACTATGTTATATTATTATGTAGTACTTTGATGAATTCAAATGTGCTCATTACTCAAAAGATCAATTGGATGAACTTAAGGAGGAATGGTGTCAATTCATTATTGAGCTGAGAGTTTTATAAGGTATATTGTCTTTCTTTCATTGATGAGAATTTTGAGTATATGTAAGTTTGAGTTTTGATGAGATAACATGTCGTCATTAGTATATTAAATTGTGTTGCAATGTTGTTGTTGTTTGTTATAGAAGGTTGGAATCATAAATTGTGTTGGTGCTGCCAATTATTGATTGATATCTTGGCCATAGAAGGTTGGAATCATATACTGATTTTCATAGGCACTTGGCAATATTCAATAACTCATGATCATTTGTTGACATTTTTGGCAATGCTTGCAGCTTGAATATCAGATTTGGCAATGCTTGCAGCTTGAATATCAGATAAGAATAATGCCTTCTTTGTTTTCTTCTATATTTTGTCTAATGTTGTTGTTGTTTTGTTTCAGGTTATATGTGCAGATGTAGAAGATAGAGCTAACAAGTTCATTATTGTTGTTTATTAGCTTGAATATCATATTTTTTGCAGCTAACAAGATATATGAATTGTTGTTGTTTTTTAGCTTGAATATCATCAATTTTTTGTATATATAAATTATTGGATTAAAGATGTATATATAAATAGACAAATTTGGTGCATATTTATTGGATTGACTGTCTAATTTATGAAAATTTGGTGCAAATTCTAAATGCATATTCTGGTGCAAAATGTGGTGAAAACCTGGTGCAAAATATGGTGATAATCTGGTAAATATTTATTGTATATATCAGACAGCGCTTCAAAGAAAAAAGCGCTGCCTGATATATACAATAAATATTTACCAGATTATCACCATATTTTGGGGATTAGACATCGCTTTAAATAAAAAGTGTTGCTTAAAGTAGAGAATAGACAACGCTTTTAAAGAAAAGCGCCGTCTAAAGCAATGCCTAAAGATAACCAAAAGCGCTGCCTAAAGTCAAAGTGCTGCCTAAAGGGGTTCTTTAGACAGCGCTTTTAAAGACAAAGCGCTGGCTAAAGTGACAAACAGAAAGCGCTTTCAAAGTAAAAGCGCTGGCTAAAGCAGACATTTAGCAGCGCTTTCTCATTAACTAAAGCGTTGTCTTTACTTATAGCAGCGGTGGAATAGGCAGCGCTTTTAAGCGCTGTCTAAGCCCAAAAAAAGTGCTGTCTAAGCCCTTCTTTGGCATAGTGTAGAACACAGAGGAATCAATCCAACACGAGATTATAGTGATTTTCCTCAAGAATGAAGAACCCATCGCGATCACCCAATTGACAAAGTTATTGGTGATATAAGTCACGAAGTTACAACAAGGCTAAATTTCAAGGATCCTTGCTTAAATATGGCATTTGTTTCTCAAATAGAACCTTCCAAAATTGATGAAGCCTTAGAAGATGGCCAGTGGGTACTTGCCATGCAAGAAGACCTAAATAAATTCGAAAGGAATAAAGTTTGGGAACTTGTTCCTAGTCCAAGTGGTAAACACATCATAGGTACCAATTGGGTGTTTAAAAATAAACTTGACGAGAATGGTATAATTGTTCTAAACAAAGCAAGATTGGTGGCTCAAGGTTACAATCAAGAAGAAGTAATCGACTTTAAAGAAACATTCACTGTGGTTGCAAGGTTATAAGTTATTTGTTTATTACATGCTTATGCTTTTTCATTAAATTTTCAATTATTTCAAATGTACGTCAAGAGTTCCTTCTTGAATGGTTACATCAATGAGGAAGTCTATGTCAAAAAACCTCCTGATTTTGAATACTTCAAGAATCCTTCACATGTCTTCAAATTGAAAAAGGCTCTTTATGGCTTAAAGCAAGCACCAAGAGCATGGTATGATAGACTTAGCAACTTTCTATGTGAAAGAGGATTTGAAAAAGGTAAAGTTGATAATACTTTGTTTATTAAGAAAATTAAAAATCATACTTTATTGGTTCAACTCTATGTCGATGACATCATATTCGGTTCAATAAACAAAGAACTATGTGAAGAATTTTCATTGATGATGAAAAGAGAGTTTGAAATGTCTAAGATGGGTAAGATTAACTATTTTCTCGGACTTCAAATTAAACAACTAAAGAATGGAATCTTCATCAACCAATCTAAGTATTGCAAAGATTTGAAATGGACAATTGCAAAGCAATGGCTAATCAAATGGGTTCTGGAGCGTATATAGATCAAGATGAATCTGGTGTTTCAATTTATATCACTAAATATAAAGGTATGATGAGTTCATTATTTTATTTGATGGTAAGCCATCCTTAAATTAAGTTTAGTGTTTGTCTTTGTGCACCGTTTCAAAAAATTCTGATGGAATTACATCTTGCCTCGGTGAAAAGAATCACGAAGTACCTCAAAGGAACAACAAACCTCAGCTTATGGTATCCTAAAGGTAGTTTATCTGATTTAATTGGTTATTCTTACTAACACTATGCAGGATGTAAAATAGATCGGAAAAGCACAAGCGACACATGTCATATCCTAGGAAATGCTCTCATATCATGGCCTTGCAAAAAGCAAAAGTGTGTGGCTCTTAGTACAGCTGAAGCAAAATATATTACTGGATGAATTTGTTATGCACAAATCCTTTAGTTAATACAACAACTTTGTGACTATGACATGAACCTTGGATACATTCCTTTGAAGTGTGATAATACAAGTAAAATAAACATGACCAAAAATCAAACCATGCACTCAAGGAAGAAACATATAGACATTCGACATCATTTTTTCCAATATCATGTGCTTAAGGGTGATGTTGAAGTGACATTTGTGGATACGCATAACCAATCCGCGGATATTTTCACAAAACCACTAGCAAAAGAACCATTTTTCAAGATTCAAAGAGAACTCGGGATATGGATGAACATGATGTTTGATCACGATTTAAAGGCAGTTTTATATTCCTTAATTGACAACATGCACACTCTTCTAAATTTACATCAAAGTACATGTTTCTGTTTCATTTTATATAAGTTAACTTTCAAGTCATATGTGAATTAACATGTTTTCACTATTCTTCTTGACTAAATGCTCTTTGTGAACGTGTTTAACACTAATAATATGATATATGTGATTAAATATGTTATACATGTTTTTTTTGGTTCAAAGTATGTCATGTTGCTATAAATTTTGTTTTTACATTTTCAATTCTATGTTATTCTTCTTTTTCCCCTTCCTTTTGATAATGAAAAAGGGGGAGAAGATATGTGTGTGCTTGTATCCTCTAACATATGCTGAGACAAAGGTTTTAAATTCACTATTTATCAAGGGGGAGTTATCATTGTTAGACGTGGCACATGCTTAAGAGCTTTTCAAATGTTCTACAACATTTAAGTACTTCAAGTTTCAGTGCTTGTTATCATCAAAAAGGGGGAGATTGTGAAATCAAGCTTCTCCGAAATTTTCTTTTGATGAAGAAAAATATATGTTTTTAATTTCATGTGCGTTACCAAATGATGAGAAAAGTGCCATTACTCAAGCTATAGTATCAATACTTGTACGTCAAGAAACATTTTCAAAAGGATCTTGGACTTTAGGAGATTGATCACTTCATCAAAGGTAAAAGTTACAATTGATTATGTGTTTTACCATAGTGCTCAAAAATTTCATATTCAATTCATCTTGATGCTTATAACTCTTTTTGATAACTTATGTTTTTGAACCAAAATATTTCTTGAAGTATTTTTCAAAGTTTCTTCAGGTGTAACCAGTTACACATTTATGTTAATCGGTTACCAGAATGATCTTTTGACTTTTTTTTTCAAAAATGCATCAAGTGTAACAACTTAATCAGTTTCTATTTAACCAGTTACATGTTAACTAGTTAACCAAACTCTGTAATCGATTACACCTTCGAAAAAACTCAATTTTCGTAACACACTTCTGCTTTAATCGATTACGATTATGTGTTAACTAGTTACCACTTAAGCAGTGACACTTTGTGGCTGAAAAATCTTATTTTAACAGATTCTAAATCGCATCTACCAATCAAGGCATTATTTCATGGTATTACTCTCATTACTACATGTATGATTCATGTATAAATACCTAAGGTTTCAGATTTTGAAAACTCACTTCTTTCATTACAATTCAAACTCAATCTTTCATTTTTAAAATAAGTGCCTTATGTCATAATTTTTTGAGTGAAACTTTCTGCATTCAATCAAAAGTTTCTTTAATTATGTTTTGAACACTTGTGTAATATTCTTGTGAATTGTATACTTGAAAGGGGAGATCAATTCAAGTAATTGATATACATATCACAACTTCAAACTAGTCCAGGATTGTTGGAAATAAGAGAGTGAAAAGAGAGGATTGTTTTCTTTTTCTACTTTGTAAATCATAAGCAAATGTTCCTTATTGATTAATTTAAAAACTTGTGTATAGATACTATCATTAGGCATGTACAAGGTTCTAACGATATTTAAATCTCTTATTGTGTAAAGGGACTGGAGTACTCTCGGATTGTGAGTGGAACTAGGATATACTGTTGATATTCTTTAATCTTCTGCTTTCTAAACACTATCAAACCAGAAAGTTTAAAATCACTTTACTGGGTTGCATTCATGAATGAACCACTGAAGTAAAGAGATCTAGATTGAATACCTTGAGTCAAGAGTATGAGATGTTCATAATGCAACTCAAAGAATCAATCTTCGCATTGAAAAAGAGATTTGTACACTTGACTAATCACTTGATTGCTTTCAGTAATACTTTTGCTAATGATGAGCTTAATCTTAAAGTGCTTAGTTCTTTTACCAGGGAATGACAACCAAAGGTGACGAAATATCAAAAAATAAAGTCTTTCTACCGCAACGTCCGCATCCTTGTTCAAAAAACTTCAATAGCATGAACTTGGACTTGGAATACAAAAAAAACATGAGAATCATGAGAAGAAATTCAAAAAGGAATTGCTTTGAAAGTTATCATAAAAGAAAAATAAGAAGAAGATGCTCTAGAAGAAGATGAAAACTTCATGCTCTTTGTGAAAAGGCTTGTTAAGATCTTTTGCAATAATGAAAAATCTTTGAATTATGCAAAAAGAAAGAAATTTTTCAGGAAAAAACATGCTTCCACTTCAACACAAAATTTCACTTGATATGAATGTGGAAAGCAAAGACACATAACAACGGGTTTTCCAAAGCTCACCAAGAAGAGCTACTTCAAATGTAGAAAAAAGACAAAATCCATAAGGTCTTACATTGCATGGGATGACAATGAAGTAAGTTCATCATCCGACTTGGAAAGGGAAGAATATGCAAATCTTGCATTGATGGCATCACACCATTTTGATGATGAATATGAAGAGCTTAGTAGTGAATTTTCCTCTTATGATAATGATGTTCAAGGTGCAATAGATGAACTACTCAATGAATGTAAAATTCCTTACAAAACGGTGTCAACACAAAAGAAACAAATTTTATCCTGTGAAGAAAAGATTGACACCATGGAAACATATTTTGCAGTTAAAAAAAAAAAGAAAATATTACATGCAAAGAGTGTGTGTCACTTTCTTTCCAAACTGTCCAATTGAAAAGAGTTATTGAAAGATATGAAAAAGGAAAAATTGGATTGGAGGGTGTCTTTAGTCAACAATGATATTCTAATAATAAAAGTGGTCTTGGTAATTCTAAATCATGTTCATCATTATCCTAAGTAAAGCTTTTTTAAGAAAAAAAATCTTACGTTCCAAGATATAGAAGTAATTTTGTTCCTACATGTTTTTATTATGGTATAATTGGTCACACGCCTAATGCTTGCTATGTAAGGAAATTTTGTGTGATTAGTGGGCATTATGTGTGAGTAAAGAAAGGAACTAATAATGAAGGACCCAAGGCAATTTGGATACCTAACAAAACTTAATTTGTTTTGTAGGTGTTCTTGAAACCCACTATAAACCTATGGTATCTTGATAGTGTTTTTAATAAGCATATGATAGGAGATATCAACAAATTTTCATCTCTAGTTCTAAATGCCAAGGGATATGTTACTTTTGGAGACGATAAAAAAGGAAATAATCTTGGCATAGACAAATTGGGTGCACCACCTTTCACATTCATTGAAGATGTTATTTATGTTGAAGGACTGAAGAACAATCTTCTAACCATAAGAAAACTTTGTGACAAAGGCTTCAAAATCAAGTTCACCAAGTATGAATGCTTGATTGAAGATGAAGCCACTCATGAAGTAAAACTCAAAGGTAAAAGAATTAATAACATTTTCATGATTTATTTAGATGATTTATGTTTGAAAGTAAAATGTATCGTGGTAAAAAACAATGACTCATGCCTCTGACATAAAAGAGTTGCCCATATTCATATGGAACATTTAAAAAAAAACTAGTCAAGCATAATCTTGTCATTGGTTTACCTAAGATATAATTTGTCAAAGATAAATTATGTGATGCATGTCAAAAGGGAAAGCAAACCAAAACTTTAAAACCAAAGAATGTGTTGTCTACTAAATGGTCGCTTCAATTGTTGCATATGGACTTGTTTGGTCCATCAAGAACTAGAAGCTTCACAGGTAATGTATATGCTTTAGTTATTGTTGACGATTTTTTTAGATTTTCTTGTACACTCTTTTTTGTATAGAAAACTGATGCATTCAAGGCATTCAAGAAGTATGCAAAGCAAGTAAAAAATTAAAAATCACTAAAAATTTTGTCAATTAGAAGTGACCAAGGTGGAGTGTTCTAAAATGCGTCATCTAAAGAGTTTTGTGAAGAACATAGAATCTTTCAAAAATTTTCAGCACCAAGGGTTCCACAACAAAATGGAGTGGTGGAAATAAAGAATCGGTCTTTAGTAGAACTTATAAGAACAATGCTTAGTGATAAAAGTCTACCAAAATATTTTTGGCAGGTGTGGTAAGCACGACATGTTATGTAAGTAATTAGGTTATTATAAGAGCAATATTAAAAAAAGAGTCCATATGGAATCTTCAATGGAAGAAAGACAAACATTGCTCATTTTCATAACTTTGGATGTAAGCGATTTGTCCCCAATAATGACAAATACAATCTCAATATGTATGACAAGAAGTCCGACGAAGGTATATTTCTTGGTTTCTCTCTCACCAGTAAAGCTTATAGAATTTATAATAAAAGAACTTTAATTATAGAATAATAAATGCATGTTTCCTTTGATGAATCTAACCATTCTAAGGAGGATATAGTTGTTTGTGATGATAATGATAATATTTTAGAAGTTCCTATGTAAGATGATACCAAAGTCAACAACGATGATTACTTGGAACACAAAGAGGAATCGATCCAACAAGACATAAATTATAGTGATCTTCCTCGAGAAAGGGGAACCCATCGTGATCACCCAATTTACAAATTTATTAGTGATATAAGTCAATGAGTTACAACAATACTAAATCACAAGGATTCTTGCTTGAATATGGCACTTGTTTCTCAAATAGAACCTTCCAAAATTGATGAAGCCTTAGAAGACGACCAATGGATACTTGCCATGCAAGAAGAATGAAATCAATTCTAAAGGAATCAAGTTTGAGAACTTATTCCTAAGCCAAGTAGTAAACACATATTAAGTACTGAATTGGCGTTTAAAAATAAACTTGATGAAAATTGTATAATTGTTCGAAACAAAGCAATATTGGGGGCTCAATGTTACAATCAAGAAGAAAGAATCGACTTTGAAGAAACATTCTCTCCGGTTGCAAGGTTAGAAGTTATTAGTTTATTACTTGTTTAGGCTTATTCATTAAATTTTCAATTATTTCAAATGGATGTCAAAAGCGCCTTCTTGAATGGATACATCAATGAGGAAGTCTATGTCAAACAACCTCCCAATTTTGAAGACTTCAAGAATCCTTCACATGTCTTCAAATTGAAAATGGATCTTTATGGCTTAGAGCAAACACCAAGAGCGTGGTATGATAGACTTAGTAGCTTTCTATGAGAAAGAGGATTTGAAAAAGGTAAAGTTGATAATACTTTTATTATTAGTAAAATTAAAAATCATACTTTATTGGTTCAAGTCTACATTGACGACATCATATTTGGTTCAACAAATAAAGAACTATGAGAAGAATTTTCATTGATGGTGAAATGAGAGTTAGAAATGTCTATGATGGGTAAGATGAACTATTTTTTTGGACTTTAAATTAAGCAACCTAAGAATGACATCTTCATCAACCAGTCCAAGTATTGCAAAGAGTTGTTGGAAATATTTTATATGGATAATTACAAAGCAATGGTTACTTCAATGGGTTCTGGAACGTGTGTAGATCAAGATGAAGTCGGTGATTAAATTGATCTCACTAAATATTGACGTATGATTGGTTCATTATTATATTTAATAGAAAGTCATCCTGACATTATTTTTTGTGTTTGTCTTTGTGCACGATTTCAAGCAAATTCGAAGGAATCACATCTTACCTTTGTGAAGAGAATCATGAAGTACCTCAAAGAAACAACAAACGTCACCTCATGGTATCCTAAGGGTAGTGTATATGATTTAATTGGTTATTCTGACTCGGACTATGCAGGTTATAAAATAGACCAAAAAAGCACAAGCGACACATGTCATATCTGTGGAAATGCTCTCGTATCATGGTCTTGCAAAAAGCAAACATGTGTGGCTCTTAGTATAGTTGAAGCACAATATATTGCTTCAAGAAGTTGTTGTGCACAAATTCTTCGGTTGAAAAAAACACTTTGTGACTATAGCATGAACCTTGGATGCATTATGTTGAAGTTTGATAATACAAGTGCAATAAACATAACCAAAAATCTAGTCATGCACTAAACTACAAAACATATAGACATTTAACATCATTTTTTACAATAGAATATGCCTAAGGTAATGTTGAAGTGACATTTGTGGATCCGCATAACCAATTGGCGGATATTTTCATAAAACCACTAGCAAAAGAACCATTATTCAAGATTCAAAGAGAACTGGGGATATTGGATGAACATGATGTTTGATCATCACTCAAAATGTGTTCTACATTTATTAATTGACAACATGCACACTCTAATAAATTTGTATCAATATACATGTTTATGTTTCATTTTATATACGTTAACTTTTAAGTCCTATGTAAATTAACATGTTTTCACTATTCTTCTTGACTAAATGCTCTTTGTGAACATTTTTAACTCTAATAATATGAGATGTGTGATTAAATATGTTATGCAATTCTGTTTTGGTTCAATGTATATCATGTTTCTATAAATTCTATTTTTACATTTCCAATTCTATGTTATTCTTCTTTTTTCCCCTTCCTTTTGATAATGACAAAAGGGGATAAGATATTGAACGGGTGCGAGCGCGACACTGACGTGTCCGTCGGATAATGAATGCAAGTATATAGTTGTTCTTGTTGTTTTAAAAGGTTGTCGAACCCACAGGGAATTGATAATCAAACTAATGTTATCTATCGTTGCAGTGCAAAACTAAGGCTAAAGATCAACAGATTTAGAACGGGAGAGAAATACTAATTTCTAAAGTTTTGGAAATAATGATAAAACAAGTCCGGAATATGGGTTTCGCGTGCCTAAAGGACTTACAGAAACCGGGTGCTAATTACGGCTGTACTTGGTTCCATAGAAAATACTAACTTAAAGACTCTGTCTCACTCTCTCGCGCTATTGACAAGAACCACACCTTTCAACCACAGGATTATTCTCTCGCTCGCCCCTTTCAATTAAAAAGCATATTTTGAAAGTTAATGAGATTCTAAACGATGCCTAAAGCGCTCTCACTATTTTTAGGATTGTTGCCTAGTTTCCACTATCAGTTAGCCCCTTACACTCTCGCGTTGTTGGTATGAACTTAGTTTATTCCTCACTCTTGTGTCGAAATAATAAAACATGAAAATCAGAAACTAAAACCAAAACTATCATACAATCATAAATTTCGCACCTAAAGTTTTCTACATAGTCCCGCCGGTAACGACGATCCTCATACGCCGAACTCAATTAATTTAGCAAGACATATTATTACCCATAACCAACATATCAACAACAATTACATTGAAAACTAACATGATATACGAAAAACTACAGGTGCAGGAAAAAAATAAGAATTAAACCTTTAAAATAAAACACGAAACTTGAATTGAAATATGCCGGCATGCTTCGTTCAGGATCCAAGAGTACACCAAAAGAAAAAGATAATAAAAAGAATAATTGCGACAATCCCTCGATGTGAGTTATTGTCGCTTTACAAGTAATTTGTGCCTAAAATACTAACTGGAAATTCTGCAGCACTTCCGCACGACTTGGATGCCCTAGAAAGTGTCCAACAAGTCCTATTTATAGATGAAAGAAGGTATGCAACTGCTCTGGACGTGCTTGGAGAGTGGAGGGAAAAAAGGGCCTTCAAAACTGCTTCTAATTGCTGCTGATGTAAAACTGCCCACTGCGCTGCAATGGCGAACGCCATTAGGGCATGGTGAATAGACAAATACAACATGGTTTCCTCTTATAGATTTATGAAGTTCTCTTTTTCAAAAGTACTTCTCTAAAGATCTAACAGAAACTTTGTATTTATATCTAAATAAAATGTTTCATTGAATCAAAAGATAAGCCAGAAAAGAACATACCCTACTTTTTTTTGCCAGGATCGATTCAGTATTCAGACTTGACCAATAGAGTCTGAACACAACTTTGAGTAGATTCTGATTCAATGGCTGTGTAACCACTGATTCCACTACTCTCACCAAATTCAGTACCACCAGTACTTGAATCTAGGTTGTTGGTTCTTCTTCCAATCAATGTTGTAAACAACCTTGTAAAAGATGCCTATGCTTCTTTCCTTGATATCTGTAGCAGATACATTATGATACTCATATTTCTATAAGACCATACATGTAAGTATAAACAGATTCTTCTATGCCTTATATCTCAATCAAACAACAAATCGTAAGTTACTCCAGAGTATGAGTCTAGAATGAGATATGATAGGAACATAATCTTGTTCTAAACAATGTCAATAATCTCATTATCTTGGATTAAATCTTTTGACTCTGAAATCATTGACAAGCTCAGAACCAGATGGTGTTAGCTATCAAAGATTGACATAAAGCAGATCAGAGTACTATCTTAGTATGGCTAACAGAACTCAAAGAAGAGTTGAAGACTTCTCATAGAAACAACTTCCATGATGGTTCTCAACCAAGAAGAAATGGAGTTTCTTAAGATATCACCTTACAGAACAAACTCCATATAATCAAATATTTTGAAACAAGATAGCTTTAACAACATCTCTTGCTTTTCAATACTTGATTTTTATTTCACAACACAAATGCTTATCTTAATCAGCATCCTGCACTAATATTAGCTTCAAACGATTAAACATTGAGGAGCATCTGATATTAGGTTCTGGTAGAATTATCTTCTTGCTTTTAGATTTGGGGAATCCGTTGAAATACAAATATTTCATAATCTTTTAAAGTTACTCTTCTATCAATAAATATCACAATCCATTCAGCCAGTATGAAAGTCCTTCTGACAAGAAACCTAAGTTTCTCATCATTAGTCATTCCAAAGAACTTAAGCTAAAAAAAACGTGATTTTTTGAATAGTTTTTCATCATCTAACTTCATTTCTTTCCTTTGTAGACTGCAAGACAAACCTTTAGAACATAACAGATTTAAGATGTAAACATAAAAAAAAAACTGTGACTTTAGATTTAAGTCATGGAACAATCTTCTCAGAATTTGCTTTAAAATATTAGATGAAGTGTAACTACTTCATGCTTCAAAAACTGATCCCCACAAACCCAAGCACAATACTTCAAAGATAATCCAAGCATCAGATATATCAATGATGTTGATATACTCAGAAGTGAGATAGTGCATATACCAGAATGCAACTACCTCTGAAGATATTCAATATGCATCTTCTGAGTTAGTGAAAGAGATTTCCAAGATGATCATCTTTAACACCTTCAACTTCTATAGTAATACCTTTTCAGGGTTATTCTATAGACCTTCAGCAGCCCTTTATCAAGTCCAATAAGTTAAAAATATGTTTAGCTTTTCCATCATTTAAATTCAATGGAATCACCTATTTGAATATGGTAGGAAAATCCGTATGATATTTTTCATGTGGCACTTGATTCCTTCTTGAAGAAGAAATATAATTTTCTTATTGGATAAATATCTGCACAACTGTTAAGTGTTACGCACAAAACATGCTCTGATACCAATTGAATGTGTGAAAAGTACATAAGAAGGGGGGGTTGAGTTGTGTTTCACGTTTTCTTTTTATTTAGATTTTGATCAGAGTTTCATAATCAGAACTGATGTTCAGATTCTGAGTTAGTTTGTTTGGCAGCGGATATAATAGAAGTAAATAAAATAACAACAGAAGACACAAAAGATTTATACTGGTTCCTCCCCTAACTTAGAGTAGTCTGGTCCCCTTTCCTCACAAGAGCTTTTCATTATAACCACTTCATGATTATAATCGCTTATACTTCTGCATAAGACTTTTACAACTGCTCAGACTAACTGTCTGAGACTTCCCTTGCTTAGGGCTCGTGTCTAAGACTTCCCTTGATCACACCATCTGACTAAGCCACCTGCTTATCTGTCTTCTAGTTGAGACTTCCATTTTCTTAGAGCACATGTCTATACTTCCCTTTGCTCATATACTCTGGCCAAGCCACCTGCTCTTCTGGCCATCCAGATTGAGACTTCCCTTGCTCAAGCCGTACTTGAGACTTATTGCTCAATCAGACTAGCTGAATAAGACTTTCACAGCTCAAGCACTTAAGCAATGAGACTTACATGGCTTAAGCATCTTGGCTCAAGACTTATTGCTTGAATCCCAATGAGACAAGACTTTTTGCTCAAGCACATAGCAGGAGACTTAATCTAATCTAATGAAGGCTTAGGAGAATAGAGAACAAGGTGTACATGATGCAAGCATCAGAGGTACGTGAGATCACCATAACATAGACCTAAAGCACTTAAGATTTCTAAATATGTACAGGGGGTAAGAAATCTTAAAGCTTTTTCAATTACAACCTAAAACAGAAAATTTGCATATCACATAGAGTTGATAATTGCTTGATCTTGCTACTCCTTCAACAGAAGAATCCTTGTTAAAAATTAAGGCTTGAATCTTCAGCCATATATATAGGCTTTCCAGAAACTAGTTGTTGAGATGGTGAATTGGTCAAGTGTCTTTGCTTTTTCTTCATAGTACAAAAGACGTTGAAGATGGATGCACATTAGATTTTAAATCTAGTGTGTAACATGTTTAACATATGAGTCTTCAAGAGGTTCTGTACTAACTCTATGTAGGTGTTCTACCATGGACACTTAATTTCCCTTTATCCTGGCCTTAGGATTAGAGTCGCTGCACTCTACGTAAGTATCCTTCCATGGACACTTACCTCCCTTTTAACCTAGCCTTAGGTTTAGAGTTGCCTAACTCTATGTAGGTGTCTTTCCATGGATAATTACTTCCCCCTTTGGAACTTTGATCATTATCAAGTGTCCCTCACCCTCCAGGTGAACTAGGAATGCTCTGATTCCATCCTAGTTAGGATACATAGGCACGAGATTCGATGTCTTGGCGAGCATACTTTGTATATACCTTAGGTATTTACCTTAGTACCTTTTCTCCTTAGCAAGCAAACAATTACATAACACAAATACTAACAAGAGGTTCCTGTAGAGTACTATAAATACTTAGGATGCTAGCACCTTCCCTAGGTATAACCAACCCCCGAACCTTAGATCTCTAGCTTTGTTATTACATAGCCACTTAGGGTTTTCTTTAATCTTTACCCTTTCCTTTGGATAAATCAAAGCTCGGTGGTGAACTTCATTGATTTGTGATTCAATTTAATTCAATAACTTGATATCTGATTCTCACCGCAACAAAAATGGCGACTTCACTGGGGAATAAACTCCTTCAAAAGGGTTAGGCCCACCTTGTTTGCATTTGTGTTATTTTATATGTTTTCTTGCTTGTAAACTTATATATATGTAAATATCTGTATACATCTGCTATACCTGGGTTTTTCTGTATGCATGGTTGTTACCTTGAGTGGTGAGATAAGTCCTAACCCGGACTTGAGTACACATATGAAAGGATGATGGGTATAGTCAAGGAGAATTTGAGGGAGTGAATCCCGAAAAAGTTGACTTGAGATCCCCCGCTCAGTTGAGGCCCTCTTGTGAGTAGTAGTGTAGAACAAGTAATCGTGAATGCATTATTACTTTCAACCTAGGAGCCTGTGACACTGAGGACCTTTATTTACCTTTTACCCCACTTGGCCTCTTAGGACGTAGTGCGGTGACTATGAGGGAGTAGTCCTGAAGTAGTTAATATGTGATACTACACTCAGACGAGACTCTCTTGAGAATATTATTGATTTCCAAGTAATTGGTGTGTCGATAATACCCGAAGGATTGGTCGATGACTTTGGGAACCTCTTAGAACCCTGTTCTACGTATACAAGAACCCTTAGTACACATCTCTTGGGATGGGTAGACCATTGCTCCATGCTCGTGGTCTTCAAACCTAGGCCCTTGTTTTTTGTCTGCATATATGTGAATATGTGTATACGTGTGTTTTTGCATACATTCATCCATACATCCAGGCATTCATGAATAACCCTTAGGTTTCAAGGAATTCAGTTGTTCATTCCTTTGCAAAAATCAATAGAGATCATGGATTTTGATATGAAACTTTTCAGTTTTTTCAAAAATGTTTGCAACTTGCTTTTAAGTTCCTTGAAACTATTTGGCTTTCATTTGCATTGCATACGCATGTCATCACATTTACATTTCATTTGCATTTCTCAGCCTTGAGTCTCATCCATTCTTTGTCCATAACCCGCTTGTTGACTTCCCGATGTCAGCATTAGACCTGAAGTAGATTTTGAAGGATCATGAATTCAGAATAGCAGAACCAGTTTGTGACAAGAGTGGATGTTGAATTGATGAAAGATCAGTTGGATCGGCTTGTGGAAGCTATGACAGCCTTGGCAAAGAGAGATGACAATATTCAGAGGACTTCAGTGAACAATGTTGCTCAAGCTAGGCCTGTGCGGATTCATGTTGAGGACTAGGTTATACAAGAACGTACCATCGGCCGAGATGGACATTCCTCTTCTGTTGATGCTACAGACTATCAGCGTTTTTCCTTTCCTGTGCCAAATTCCCAAGAGTCAGTCCCTGTGATGAAAACCAAGGACCCACGGGACATTGAGATTATGGAAAGATATCGTGCGTTGGAATAAAAGCTTGATGCCCTAGAGGGTCGTGATGCTCTTAATCTGAATGCTTTAAGCATGTGTTTAGTACCCAACCTTATAATACCTCCAAAATTCAAGACACCGAAGTTTGAGAAGTACAAAGGGGATAGTTGTCCAAAGCAATATTTGGTGATGTTTTGCAGAAGAATGACCTGGCATGTCTGTAACGAAAAACTTATGATACATTTTTTCCAGGTGTCATACCCCAGATTTTGACCATCAAGATTTCGCATCATTGTGAAAGTCATCACCACAATATGGATGTACCATCTTGCCTCATCAATCTCCTCAAAGATAGTTGAGCATTCACTATAATCAAGGATTAGGGTTTCAACCCCTTTCTGGGCCCTCAGACAAAGGATCAATCAAGAATGGACATGATCCTTAACTTTTCTAGCCTCTCAAACACCTATAAATGACCAAGAGGTCTCCCACATGAAGGATCAAGCACAAAAGTGCAACATTCCAAGTGGATCAAGCCTCAAGATCGACAGCGTCACCAAATTAGGGTTTTGGTCGACCAAGGCCTCCAGATGAAAATTTTCATCTGGGCATGAGCCAATACTTCAAGGCATAACCCAAGATGCTCAGAGGGACCTCATGGACCCAATCATCAAGTCAAAACAACCTCAGGGGAAGCATTCATCAAAAAATCAGGAATTAGGGTTTATTGGCCTAATTCACCCCTAAGTTGACTTTTGAGGCAAGACATGAACCAAAACCTCAAGACATGATTTGAGGGCCTCAAATACACTAAATTGATCCATTTACAACAATGGATTGATCCAAGAAGATTGATTCACAAGTTTCAATCTCTTCTGGACCACAATTAGGGTTTTGAAGAAAAAGTCAACTGTGCCTTTGAATTTTGACCAAGACATGTTCCCAAACCTTGGGACATAATTCAAAACACCCTAAAACACCTATGGAATCCATCCATTAGGTTTGAAGTAGGTCAAGAACTTGATTTCCTAAAGGATCACACAGTTTGGAATTCATCTAACAAAAAGTCTACTGTGCCTAAAATCAAGTTTGACTTTTTGGAATTTTTCACAAATATGGTTCCCCTAAGTCAAAAACAATGTTAATGTATGGTTTTGATCATCATTCATCAAGAAAAATCAAGAAAAGTGAGGTAACTTGCAAAAAGGGCAACCATGAGAAACCAAAATTTTTCTAAGTTATGGAACACAAGTGATTTAGTACCAACTTTGCAAGGTCATAACTCCCAAACCCTAAAGCCTTTTTCTTCCATCCAAATCTCAAATGAAAGTTCATCTTACATACTTCAAACATGTCAACTACATCTCATTCCAAATCCTCATGGATTTTGAGTTATGGATTGATCAAAATCACAAAAATGGGAATGGCCACTTTTTCCAACACTTGGTGAAAATTTCAAGAAGTCAGAATCTGTTTCACTTTTTCCAAACTTTGAGACCATTTTTCACCTTGATCCAAGTTTAATCAAGATCAACCTTGAACATCAAAGTTAAAATATGTTATTAGAGCTTTCCAAAATGTATAAGAACTCATCCTAATTCAACTTGAGCTAAGAGTTACATCCATTGAAAGTTGGTCATCCAAAACTGATTTTTACAAGACAGATTTGTGCATTTTGCTCGAGTTAGCTAAATTGGACAATTAATAGTCTTGTTATCCATTTGAACACCTCAAGGGATAACATCTAAGGGACAATGTCTGATCCATGAGCCTCCCAATTCCAAGAATCTACGTGTAGCTATGTGGTACCTATAAAGGCTAGAAATCTCAAAGACTCCAATTTTGTTTCAATGCATTCAATGGATTCACAAGGTGTCAAGCATCAAGAAATTTCTAACTTAATTGAGTCAAGCCTTATCTCTGAACCAGAGGACTCATGGCCTGTGCCCTAACCTCAAGTCAATGGCTAGAGGAGACTTGAGATTTCTTTTTATCACCATTGGCCAAAGGACTGTCCAAGCCTCCATTCACTATTGATGCCAAAACAAACTTGTTGCACTATAAATAGACAATAATTGTGATCAGTTTTAGTACACCAAAGCACCACAACACTTGCTTTCCTCAAAATCTCTCTCATTATGCATAAATGCCTTCATTTGCAAGTCACAACTGAATTTTGAGTTAGAGAGCAATTCCAACCAATTGCGGTAAGGTGGTCGCGTCACCGACAAAAATCGCACGCTAAACCAGGACAACCTGAGTGGGGTATCACTGAATTGGTATATGCAGCTAGAGAGTAGCAACATTCAATCATGGTCTGACTTAGCTAATGCCTTTGTGACGCAATACAGCTACAATCTTGACATGGCTCCCAACCGCCTGCAGTTGCTAGGTTTATCTCAAGAGGACAATGAATCCTTTAGAGGGTATGCTTAAATGTGGAGAGAAGTAGCTGCTCTCATTCAACCACCACTCTTGTATAGAGAATTGGTTGACCTGTTCGTGGATACTTTGCAAGACCCGTACTTGGAAAAGCTGTTTATCAGTTTGATATCAAACTTCTCTGACTTGGTAATAGCTGGAAATCGCATCGAGAACGACCTCAAGAGTGGAAAAATCCAAGGCACCTGAAACATCCCAACTAGTGAGAGTGAATCAGTTATCAGTTCTCAAGAAGAATGGGAGTAGGAAAGTAATTCCATCTGGGAATCTCTGATACCTCAGCCTCAACACTCATGCATCTCAACTGATCAGAGTCAGCAATATTTTGGGTCTCCACATTAGATACCATTCTCTCCACAGGGACAATATTCTCAGAATCGAAGACCTCCTCAGTATCAACGGTCCTACCACCATCAGCCGCGTCAGCACGAAAAAGGCCAAGGAAGCCAGAGAGGCATTTCACTCCATTACCAATGTAATACAATCAGATATTTCTAGATTTAATCAAAGGTGGATTGATAGTGCCAAAGGAGATAGATCCAGTGATCCCTCTATACTCACCAGGCTTTGATGCTAATGCTCGATGTGACTACCATGATGGGGCACAGGGGCATTCAACTGAAGACTGCAAAGTGCTCAAGAGCAAGGTTCAGACTTTGCTTGACTCTGAGATGTTCTCATTCACACCTCAAGGCATTCAAATCAACAAACCTTAACCCAATCAGGTGAGTTCATTAGTCCTGGTTATGGAAGAAATTGTCAAGAATAGATGTGAAGATGATTATCAGACTGATCTCGACAACCAACTTTGAAGATGGCTAGCTCAGTGGCAAATCAAGAAAGGGAAGCCCAGTCCCCGATGCTGGCAATCTTTTGGCTCAGGTCTTTACTTTTGCATTTTTTAGTTTTTTTTTTGTTAAGTGCTACTTTCTTTAAGACACTGTTGTTAAACATGGTTTTATTAATAAAATGAATATGCATGTTTTGATTAAATCCATTTGTGTTCACTCATACTTTTAATATCGAACGCTTGTTTAAACAAAATCCGAGGGAGGATGATGAAATCGAAAGACGCAAAACCTCTGATAGTATGCTTTTGAATAACACCTTGTTGATGATGTACATGTATTGTTTCAAATCCCCCAAACACTGGAGAGATAAGGAGTTAGTCCTTAGTTAACCCCTTCGATCCTAGAAATAGGAGTTTCCTTCGATTTCTAAAACCTTAAGCTTAACCTGGGGTAGGGTAGTTTTCAGTTAAAACACGAAACTTGAATTGAAATATGCCGGCAGGCTTCGTTCAGGATCCAAGAGTACACCAAAAGAAAAAGATAATAAAAAGAATAATTGCGACAATCCCTCGATGTGAGTTATTGTCGCTTTACAAGTAATTTGTGCCTAAAATACTAACTGGAAATTCTGCAGCACTTCCGCACGACTTGGATGCCCCAGAAAGTGTCCAACAGGTCCTATTTATAGATGAAAGAAGGTATGCAACTGCTCTGGACGTGCTTGGAGAGTGGAGGGAAAAAAGGGCCTTCAAAACTGTTTCTAATTGCTGCTGATGTAAAACTGCCCACTGCGCTGCAATGGCGAATGCCATTAGGGCATGGCGAATAGACAAATACAACATGGTTTCCTCTTATAGATTTATGAAGTTCTCTTTTTCAAAAGTACTTCTCTAAAGATCTAACATAAACTTTGTATTTATATCTAAATAAAATGTTTCATTGAATCATAAGATAAGCCAGAAAAGAACATACCCTACTTTTTTTTGCCAGGATCGATTCAGTATTCAGACTTGACCAATAGAGTCTGAACACAACTTTGAGTAGATTCTAATTCAATGGCTGTGTAACCACTGATTCCACTACTCTCACCAAATTCAGTACCACCAGTACTTGGATCTAGGTTGTTGGTTCTTCTTCCAATCAATGTTGTAAACAACCTTGTAAAAGATGCCTATGCTTCTTTCCTTGATATCTGTAGCAGATACATTATGATACTCATATTTCTATAAGACCATACATGTAAGTATAAACAGATTCTTCTATGCCTTATATCTCAATCAAACAACAAATCGTAAGTCACTCCAGAGTATGAGTCTAGAATGAGATATGATAGGAAGATAATCTTGTTCTAAACAATGTCAATAATCTCATTATCTTGGATTAAATCTTTTGACTCTGAAATCATTGACAAGCTCAGAACCAGATGGTGTTAGCTATCAAAGATTGACATAAAGCAGATCAGAGTACTATCTTAGTATGGCTAACAGAACTCTAAGAAGAGTTGAAGACTTCTCATAGAAACAACTTCCATGATGGTTCTCAACCAAGAAGAAATGGAGTTTCTTAAGATATCACCTTAAAGAACAAACTCCATATAATCAAATATTTTGAAACAAGATAGCTTTAACAACATCTCTTGCTTTTCAATACTTGATTTTTATTTCACAACACAAATGCTTATCTTAATCAGCATCATGCACTAATATTAACTTCAAACGATTAAACATTGAGGAGCATCTGATATTAGGTTCTGGTAGAATTATCTTCTTGCCTTTAGATTTGGGAAATCTGGTGAAATACAAATATTTCATAATCTTTTGAAGTTACTCTTCTATCAATAGATATCACAATCCATTAAGCCAGTATGAAAGTCCTTCTGACAAGAAACCTAAGTTTCTCATCATTAGTCATTCCAAAGAACTTAAGCTAAAAAAAACGTGATTTGTTTTATAGTTTTTCATCATCTAACTTCATTTCTTTCCTTTGTAGACTGCAAGACAAACCTTTAGAACACAGCAGATTTAAGATGTAAACATAAAAAAACTGTGACTTTGATTTAAGTCATGGAACAATCTTCTCAGAATTTGCTTAAAAATATTAGATGAAGTGTAACTACTTCAAGCTTCAAAAACTGATCCCCACAAACCGAAGCACAAGACTTCAAAGATAATCCAAGCATCAGACATATCAATGATGTTGATATACTCAGAAGTGAGATAGTGCATATACCAGAATGCAACTACCTCTGAAGATATTCAATATGCATCTTCTGAGTTAGTGAAAGAGATTTCCAAGATGATCATCTTTAACACCTTCAACTTCTATAGTAATACCTTTTCAGGGTTATTCTATAGACCTTCAGCAGCCCTTTATCAAGTCCAATAAGTTAAAAATATGTTTAGCTTTTCCATCATTTAAATTCAATGGAATCACCCATTTGAATATGGTAGGAAAATCTGTATGATATTTTTCATGTGGCACTTGATTCCTTCTTGAAGAAGAAATATACTTTTCTTATTGGATAAATATCTGCACAACTGTTAAGTGTTAAGCACAAACCATGCTCTGATACCAATTGAAGGTGTGAAAAGTACACAAGAAGGGGGGGTTGAGTTGTGTTTCACATTTTCTTTTTATTTAAATTCTGATCAGAGTTTCATAATCAGAACTGATGTTCAGATTCTGAGTTAGTTTGTTTGGCAGCGGATATAATAGAAGTAAATAAAATAACAACAGAAGACACAAAAGATTTATACTGGTTCCTCCCCTAACTTAGAGTAGTCTGGTCCCCTTTCCTCACAAGAGCTTTTCATTATAACCACTTCATGATTACAATCACTTAGACTTCTGCATAAGACTTTTACAACTGCTCAGACTAACTTTCTAAGACTTCCCTTGCTTAGGGCTCGTGTCTAAGACTTCCCTTGATCACACCATCTGACTGAGCCACCTGCTTATCTGTCTTCTAGTTGATACTTCCATTTTCTTAGAGCACATGTCTATACTTCCCTTTGCTCATATACTCTAGCCAAGCCACCTGCTCTTTTGGCCATCTAGACTGAGACTTCCCTTGCTCAAGCCGTACTTGAGACTTATTGCTCAATCAGACTAGCTGAATAAGACTTTCACAGCTCAAGCACTTAAGCAATGAGACTTACATGGCTTAAGCATCTTGGCTCAAGACTTATTGCTTGAATCCCAATGAGACAAGACTTTTTGCTCAAGCACATAGCAGGAGACTTAATCTAATCTAATGAAGGCTTAGGAGAATAGAGAACAAGGTGTACATGATGCAAGCATCAGAGGTACGTGAGATCACCATAACATAGACCTAAAGCACTTAAGATTTCTAAATATGTACAGGGGGTAAGAAATCTTAAAGCTTTTTCAATTACAACCTAAAACAGAAAATCTGCATATCACATAGAGTTGATAATTGCTTGATCTTGCTACTCCTTCAACAGAAGAATCCTTGTTAAAAATTAAGGCTTGAATCTTCAGCCATATATATAGGCTTTCCAGAAACTAGTCGTTGAGATGGTGAATTGATCAAGTGTCTTTGCTTTTGCTTCATAGTACAAAAGACGTTGAAGATGGATGCACATTAGATTTTAAATCTAGTGTGTAACATGTTTAACATATGAGTCTTCAAGAGGTTCTGTACTAACTCTATGTAGGTGTTCTACCATGGACACTTAATTTCCCTTTATCCTGGCCTTAGGATTAGAGTCGCTGCACTCTACGCAAGTATCCTTCCATGGACACTTACCTCCCTTTTAACCTAGCCTTAGGTTTAGAGTTGCCTAACTCTATGTAGGTGTCTTTCCATGGATAATTACTTCCCCTCTTGGAACTTTGATCATTATCAAGTGTCCCTCACCCTCCAGGTGAACTAGGAATGCTCTGATTCCATCCTAGTTAGGATAAATAGGCACGAGATGCGATGTCTTGGCGAGCATACTTTGTATATACCTTAGGTATTTACCTTAGCACCTTTTCTCCTTAGCAAGCAAACAATTACATAACACAAATACTAACAAGAGGTTCCTGTAGAGTACTATAAATACTTAGGATGCTAGCATCTTCCCTAAGTGTAACTAACCCCCGAACCTTAGATCTCTAGCTTTGTTGTTACATAGCCACTTAGGGTTTTCTTTAATCTTTACCCTTTCCTTTGGATAAATCAAAGCTCGTTGGTGAACTTCATTGATTTGTAATTCAATTTAATTCAATAACTTGATATCTGATTCTCACCGCAACAAAAATGGCGACTTCACTGGGGAATAAACTCCTTTAAGAGGGTTAGGCCCACCTTGTTTGCATTTGTGTTATTTTATATGTTTTCTTGCTTGTAAACTTGTATATATGTAAATATCTGTATACATCTGCTATACCTGGGTTTTTCTGTATGCATGGTTGTTACCTTGAGTGGTGAGATAAGTCCTGACCCGGACTTGAGTACACATATGAAAGGATGATGGGTATAGTCAAGGAGACTTTGAGGGAGTGAATCCCGAAAAAGTTGACTTGAGATCCCTCGCTCAGTTGAGGCCCTCTTGTGAGTAGTAGTGTTGAACAAGTAATCGTGAATGCATTATTACTTTCGACCTAGGAGCCCGTGACACTGAGGACCTTTAGTTACCTTTTACCCCACTTGGCCTCTTAGGACGTAGTGCGGTGACTATGAGGGAGTAGTCCTGAAGTAGTTGATATGCGATACTACACTCAGATAAGACTCTCTTGAGAATATTATTGATTTCCAAGTAATTGGTGTGTCGATAATACCCGAAGGATGGGTCGATGACTTTGGGAACCTCTTAGAACCCTGTTATACGTATACAAGAACCCTTAGTACACATCTCTTGGGATGGGTAGACCATTGCTCCATGCTCGTGGTCTTCAAACCTAGACCCTAGTTTTTTGTCTGCATTTATGTGAATATGTGTATACGTGTGTTTTTGCATACATTCATTCATACATCCAGGCATTCATGAATAACCCTTTGGTTTCAAGGAATTCAGTTGTTCATTCCTTTGCAAAAATCAATAGAGATCATGGATTTTGATATGAAACTTTTCAGTTTTTTCAAAAATGTTTGCAACTTGCTTTTAAGTTCCTTGAAACTATTTGGCTTTCATTTGCATTGCATACGCATGTCATCACATTTGCATTTCATTTGCATTTCTCAGCCTTGAGTCTCATCCATTCTTTGTCCATAACCCGCTTGTTGACTTCCCGATGTCAGCATTGGACCTGAAGTAGATTTTGAAGGATCATGAATTCAGAATAGCAGAACCGGTTTGTGACAAGAGTGGATGTTGAATTGATGAAAGATCAGTTGGATCGGCTTGTGGAAGCTATGACAGCCTTGGCAAAGAGAGATGACAATATTCAGAGGACTTCAGTGAACAATGTTGCTCAAGCTGAACCTGTGCGAATTCATGTTGTGGACTAGGTTATACAAGAACGTACCATCGGCCGAGATGGACATTCCTCTTCTGTTGATGCTACAGACTATCAGCGTTTTTCCTTTCCTGTGACAAATTCCCAAGAGTCAGTCCCTGTGATGAAAACCAAGGACCCACGGGACATTGAGATTATGGAAAGATATCGTGCGTTGGAATAAAAGCTTGATGCCCTAGAGGGTCATGATGCTCTTAATCTGAATGCTTTAAGCATGTGTTTAGTACCCGACCTTATAATACCTCCAAAATTCAAGACACCGAAGTTTGAGAAGTACAAAGGGGATAGTTGTCCAAAGCAATATTTGGTGATGTTTTGCAGAATAATGACCTGGCATGTCTGTAACGAAAAACTTATAATTCATTTTTTCCAGGTGTCATACCCCAAATTTTGACCATCAAGATTTCCCATCATTGTGAAAGTCGTCACCACAATATGGATGTACCATCTTGCCTCATCAATCTCCTCAAAGATAGTTGAGCATTCACTATAATCAAGGATTAGGGTTTCAACCCCTTTCTGGGCCCTCAGACAAAGGATAAATCAAGAATAGACATGATCCTTAACTTTTCTAGCCTCTCAAACACCTATAAATGACCAAGAGGTCTCCCACATGAAGGATCAAGCACAAAAGTGCAACATTCCAAGTGGATCAAGCCTCAAGATCGACAGCGTCACCAAATTAGGGTTTTGGTCGACCAAGGCCTCCAGATGAAAATTTTCACCTGGGCATGAGCCAATACTTCAAGGCATAACCCAAGATGCTCAGAAGGACCTCATGGACCCAATCATCAAGTCAAAACAACCTCAGGGGAAGCATTCATCAAAAAATCAGGAATTAGGGTTTATTGGCCTAATTCACCCCTAAGTTGACTTTTGAGGCAAGACATGAACCAAAACCTCAAGACATGATTTGAGGGCCTCAAATACACTAAATTGATCCATTTACAACAATGGATTGATCCAAGAAGATTGATTCACAAGTTTCAATCTCTTCTGGACCACAATTAGGGTTTTGAAGAAAAAGTCAACTGTGCCTTTGAATTTTGACCAAGACATGTTCCCAAACCTTGGGACATAATTCAAAACACCCTAAAACACCTATGGAATCCATCCATTAGGTTTGAAGTAGGTCAAGAACTTGATTTCCTAAAGGATCACACAGTTTGGAATTCATCTAACAAAAAGTCTACTGTGCCTAAAATCAAGTTTGACTTTTTGGAATTTTTCACAAATATGGTTCCCCTAAGTCAAAAACAATGTTAATGTATGGTTTTGATCATCATTCATCAAGAAAAATCAAGAAAAGTGAGGTAACTTGCAAAAAGGGCAACCATGAGAAACCAAAATTTTTCTAAGTTATGGAACAAAAGTGATTTAGTACCAACTTTGCAAGGTCATAACTCCCAAACCCTAAGGCCTTTTTCTTCCATCCAAATATCAAATGAAAGTTCATCTTACATACTTCAAATATGTCAACTACATCTCATTCCAAATCCTGATGGATTTTGAGTTATGGATTGATCAAAATCACAAAAATGGGAATGGCCACTTTTTCCAACACTTGGTGAAAATTTCAAGAAGTCAGAATCTGTTTCACTTTTTCCAAACTTTGAGACCATTTTCACCTTGATCCAAGTTTAATCAAGACCAACCTTGAACATCAAAGTTAAAATATGTTATTAGAGCTTTCCAAAATGTATAAGAACTCATCCTAATTCAACTTGAGCTAAGAGTTACATCCATTGATAGTTGGTCATCCAAAACTGATTTTTACAAGACCGATTTGTGCATTTTGCTCGAATTAGCAAAATTGGACAATTAATAGTCTTGTTATCCATTTGAACACCTCAAGGGATAACATCTAAGGGACAATGTCTGATCCATGAGCCTCCCAATTCCAAGAATCTACGTGTAGCTATGTGGTACCTAAAAAGGCTAGAAATCTCAAAGACTCCAATTTTGTTTCAATGCATTCAATGGATTCACAAGGTGGCAAGCATCAAGACATTTCTAACTTAATTGAGTCAAGCCTTATTGTTGCACCCCAAAATTTGCCCTCCTTACTTTAGTACTAACTGGCTTATGTTTCATTTCATTTTTGCATTATCATGTGTGCATATCATTGGTTCTTAGCATGGGGTCAAGGTGCCTGAGGCAAGTTCAAGAGGAGAAGATGTTCTTCAAAGGGTCAAGAAAGAGAGTTCAAGTGGATCACTTTCTCCTAACCAGTGCAGAAATTAGGGTTTTGATATCCTTGGGTTTATTGCTCCAAAGGGCAAGCTCCTTGGGTTTTTATAATCACCAAATGGCATATCTTATCTTTGTTGGAGAGGATACACATCATATTCAGAGGAATTTGGATTTGGAGACTGTGTTATTTCCTCCTAGACTGAGGGTACCTAAATTTAGGTTTGCTATAAAGTCAGTTTATTTCTGATTTCTTGGGCAAGACTTGATTCCATGGTATTTCTTGGGTCCCTGAGTATCTAGGAATGGAAGATTGTCCATCAGTTTGGTTCAGGAGAAGTTCAATTGGCCAATGGATTGGGAATCAGGTGAATTGGGTAAAAGTCAACAGTGAGAGGGGAAGTCAACTGTGAAAGCTTGAGGTTCTCTCCAAGGTTTTCAAGGTCTCACATCCTCATATGGCCTTCAGGGGTCAAGTTTCATGCCATTTATCAAGAATCAAGGGTTGGTACAAAAGTTGCTAAATATGGAAATGACCTATAATTTGAAAGTTTCCTTTTTGGGCAAGTCCTTACACTACATTCAACTTGACGTTTCACCATCAAAGAAGCTTCAAATGAATTTTCCTCAAACATGAAAGTTGAAGATCTTTTTCTCCCCTTTCCAACAAGTACTAGTGGGTCTCCATATCATTTGTGAAACTCAAGTTATGACCAAAAGAAGGCAAAGTGGTTTTTAGGGTTCCATTTTCACAACTTTTGTATTTTTGGGGCATAGTGACCTATAATTAATTCCATTGCTTCAAGGCACATTCTAACATCAAAGTACAATCCATAAGGACTACTTTTGGCCTTTGAATCAAGTGGATCCATGGTTTATTCTTCACTTATTTTCCATTATTCAAAATTGCAAGAGGCATCAAAACTCATGAATCAAAATGTTTCAAGGCCCAATTTCACTTTAGGTGTGATTAGCAATTGTTGAATAAGTGATCCATCATGAAATATTTGGATATCCATGCATGGAGGAGGGTGCATTTAACATTATGCCAATTTGTCAAAGGGCCCAAAACTCATTAACCAAGGAGTGATTAAGACCTAAATGATCAGATGTGAAATAACCCTAAGTATTTAAGATTGCTCATGCACTATTGAGGGAGATTACACGTAAATTTGGAGGAGAACCAAAGCTTGAACCCTAAAACTTTTCTTCATTGAATCTCTCAATCCACGAGGATTTTTTCACGAAGTTCTTCCACAATCTTCCTCCTTGTGATCCACAGAGCACAAACTAACCATCCTTTGAAGCTAACAGTGAAGATACGTGGTGCACAAGCTCAGGTTAGTGATGTTTTTGATGATCATAAAACTCTCCTTTTAAATACGCATAATGTTGTGTGGCATCCATGGATCATTCTGATATAGTTATTTTTGAGATTGGACGTGTGGTTTGATTGCTGCGTGTGTCTAAAGTTTTGAACCCTAACCTTTTCTTATTCGAATCTCCTTATGCATTTTTTGTTTGTGATTTTTTATGACATATTTGGGATCCTGGTGAAAATCTGGACAAAATGGTGTATTCGTTTGCGTTTTCTGGGTTTTTTTTGAGTTGCAGGTGGCCGTGGGTGGCGGCCGGATCTAGGGCTCCGGCGGCTGGTGTGGTGCTCCGGCCAGGCTAGGGTTTGGAGGTAGAAGACGACTCCCAGCCGTTGATCTGTTTCATCGTACGGTCCATATGATGCCACGTTTATTTTTTTTCTGATTTTTATTTATTAATTGCATGTTTATTACCCCATGGTTGGTACCATGTGCACCCAATCAATTTCCCTCATTTTAATTACTTTTTCTTTTGTTGACGTAACCGTATGCGTCTGATGAATCGTATTGCCATCATTGTGCCAACAAATTAATGAAACCATGTGCCAGGCACGTGGGAGATGTATGGTGTGCTGAGTGGTTGTGTGCTTGCGTGTGTATCATTGTTACCGTGTGTTGGTTGATCATGGCCATTGATTTTATTTACCTTGAATTGTTTGACTATTTTTGGAGCGCAGGATCAATCAAAGGGTAAGTGTGAGGTCAACCATTTGACCAGGTCTCACATGCACTTCCTTTATGTTTTTTTTTTATTTTCGCTGACTGGATTTTTGCGTTGGGATCACTATTTACACCCCCCTTTAAGCCCACTGGCCATATTTCAACGTATCTGGGCTGCTGAACACACCCCTATGTTATTTCTTTATTTTTATTTTTATTTAATTGTTACATCTCATTTTTAATTTTTGAAAATAGTTAATTGCATTAAAAAATTCCAAGAAAATTCATGCATCACTTTTATAATTTTATAAAATTTTCCAAATTTTATTTTTTTATTTTTATTTTACTTTTAGTGGCTGAATTAATTATTTGTTTATTTTCTTTTTGAATTATTCATATCATGCATACCTAAACTTGTAGAATTTTGTTCTCATAGCATACAAAACCTTTTGAACTCATCCTTTTTGCATTTTTTCACCAATAAATTGAATTGCATTAAAATATTTTTCTCTAATTTTTAAAATCATTTCATATTGCATTTTAGTCCTCCTTTTTTGCATATTGAACCATATTTCTCATCTGAATTTTCATAATTGTTTGAGTGACTTTTATTTTGAATTTTGGCATGAATTTTGGACATGTTGTTTGCTTCTGGTTAAGATATGTTGATAATTAATCTGGTGATTTTGGAAGATGTTTTACTAATTGTTTGATGGCTTTTATTTGAGGTCTTTCTTGTATGCATCCTTAATCATGTCTGATTATTAGTTTGAAAAGGCACCTGTGCCATTGCTTGGGGGTTTGTTTCTTTGATTTCTTAACTCATGTTTGAATTGTTATAGGTCACTTAATCATTATTATATGTCATTGTTTGGGTTTCATTTGGTTTATTGTCACTTATGTCCGTTTGCTCTAACCTTTTATGCAGGAGCTGAGGTAAGTTCTTTGAGGGTGTGGATAGTTATCCATGTCCACTCTCACTCCTTCTGTCTCTCATCTTTTATTTTATTTAGGCTTAGGTTGTCGCCAAACCTCACTAACCGTAGGTCACCCATGCATGATAACATTAGGACTCTTAGTTCCCCTTTAGAGTTTCCTTTGTGTCTTCTCTCTTCTCATCTCAAAACTTCTTGAAAACACTTAATAAGGATAAAGTGTATTGCGCACGAGCCTTAAGCGTGGGGAATGAGAAATGAGGGGCTTCCTCTCATCTTTCTAGAGTGCTTAGCGAGCGTCCTGTCTTGGGACGATGCGTTAAGTATTCGCCCCTGTGCCCTAGACTTTGGTGCAATGCAAGTTATGAACTAACTCAAGTCACTTCTGTCCTAAAAAATACAAACAAACTTCAAACCTTTTTGTCCTTCGGGATTGTCAAACTAAAGGCTATTTTCAAAAAGGGCACGTTACTTTCCGTCTGAGTCGCAAACAGGCATCGACCCTAACTGCCGGACGCGAACTTAACGTTGCTCATAAAAAACACAAAAAGAACTTGGTCCGAACTACGTTGACTCTGAATTCCCCATTGTACAAAGGGGGTACGTAGGCCTAGGACGTCGACGTCCTACCGAGTCTGTCTTTGTCTTCCCCTTCCCCATCTTAGTACAGCCATTGATGATAGGATAACTCACCCTTAGAATAGACAACAAGCATGGATCCCATCGAGTACGATGGACGCGTGGGGTACTAGTACCTTCCCCTCGCGTAACCGACTCCCGAACCCAGGTTATGGTTGCGATGACCATTCCTTTCCCTCTTCCTCAGGTTTGTGCGGTGTTCCCTTTCCCCCTCTTGGGATAAATTTACACGGCTGGCGACTCTGTTTTCCGCGCCACTCTCGCGTTTGTACCTGGATGAAAACCCTGGGAGTGACAGCTGGTGACTCTGCTGGGGACCTGGTTGACCTATGCTGGTCCATCCCTAAGCGAGTCAATCCTAGCGCTTGCTTGTCTTTGTTTTCTTTGGGTGTTTTTGTTTTTTGTTTTACTTTATTTGTTGTATTTTATTTTTACAGCTTTTGCTGCATTGCATTTTTATTACTGCCATACTGGATACTGCTGTGTTGTGCTGGCTGTTTCTGTTTTGCAGGTTGGGTTGTTCTGAGAGATAAGCCCAATACCCAGGCTTGAGTACACCCTAGGACTAGAGTCGAGAGTAGTGGGACCTATGTGCCCGCTTGGTACGTTTGTGTGTTCACGAAATTCACAACCAGACGAGGCTATCTTGGGACGCATTCTAACGTGCATGTCTTGCGCATGTTAGGATGTCGATCTAGAGAGCTGTCGACTCTGGTGACCGATCATCGAGGACCTTAGTGGAAGCATCCCTCTTTAGTGGTGACAGTGGCAGACCACATCCTGTGGCAAACCCATTCGCACCCGAGGGCCCACTTTGGAACTCGCATAGGATGACCCCTATCTTTTGAAGAGAATCAGTGGAGACACTCCTCGATTGACGATAGTACTGTACCCCGAGGGATGAATGTACTATTGTTTCTCGACCTCAGTGTCAGAAGCTGAGGACCTTCTGTTTTGGAGAATCAGTTGAGGCCTCCTCGATTGATGATGATGCCAAACCAGAAATGGTGAACGTATCATCGTTTCTCGACCTGAGAGCCCGGGATACTGAACATCCTAGTTGTAACACCCCCAAGCTATTAAAAACGATAAATAAAAATTCAAAATTTCATCAGAGTACATTTAAATTATCATGGCATAGACAGGGAGAATCACATCATATTGAAACAAAACATACAACACCTGCTCATAAAGATATGCAACAGTGGGGTAGCAATCATCAAAGGAACTCAGTTCCTTACACCCACATTTCATCAGCTTTTAGAATAAAAGCGGAAAATCTAAAACTGACTATCATATATATATATATCACATAAAGGTTTATCTGTTATCAGCAGAATCATGTATATATAAAACTACAAAGGACAAAGATGCATATACACAACATCGCAAAATAATCCTAATCGATCCCCCGACTACCCGGTGTCACATATCAGAGCCGACCGACAAAAGAATGAAGTCCTAAGCTTCACAAAAAGACCTCCAGCAATCTAATCTGCAATGCCTCATAGAGCATTATAAAACAGCAGAAGGGTGAGAAACACAATTATAATATAAATGCATATAATTATGTATATCGACATAAAATACACATATCAAATATTCTCACCACAATTATCACATGCCAACACATAAAGCATATATAGATTATACTCACATAATCACATATTCACACATAATGCATATGTTTATACACGAAACATGTCATTCATAACTCAATACATTTAACACGAATGCACATCGATTCACAAGTGCTATCACAAGCTCAATCACATAATTACTCCATTCCCAATTGCATATTAATCATGCACCATACATTTATCACAAATGCATATCACCATGTCTCACACATAATCAATTAAATCATGATTTTCCACATATAACCAATGCAATCATAAACCATGCAGATGCAAAGAGACCGACACAACGACTCTATGCAAATGCACATGCGGGTACCGACTCCATCAAATCTCAACACTAGTTCACTCAGGAACTTTGCTGGAACCATCGCTCGTTACATCACTGTAACTCCCCGTCGGGCCTACGATGTTCACCCGTCGCTTACAGTCCTCTTTGTATAAGGCTCACGACGTTTATGGATCGCTTGCAGTCCTCTTTGTATAAGGCTCACGATCCGATCGCTTTCAGCCCTCTTTTTTTTTAAGGCTATTCATACCTCTTATATTTAAGGCTCACGATCAACTATAACCACCGTTTCCAGTCCTCTTGCATAAGGCTCACGATGTTTATAATAGATTCACTCAGGAATCAAACCGTCACTTTAGGTCCCCACATGGGCACACGACGTTCATGGATTGTTTTCAGTCCTCTTTGTATAAGGCTCAAAATCCGATCGCTCTCAGTCCTCTTTGTATAAGGCTCACGATCCCACAAGATGCATATCATGATGCTTGACACACAATAACTCATGACAACTAATGCATCTTCACACATATATGCAACCATAAACAATGCATATACAACCAAATACAACACATTGCATTTTCTTGCCCTTAGGCCACACATCATCATCACAACATGTATTTCATGCATTTTCATTTCACAACAACACACAAGTCATACCATATCCATACCAACAATACATTGCAGGATACACATCAATTACACACAATTATAACAACAAAAGTCGACAAAACGACACTATTCCCAATTCCCGACATAATTAAATCGTCCAACAATCTCGAAATCATTTTAATAGGAAAGAAAATTTCATTAGCTTTCCAACAATATAAAGAACGTTCAAAACGGATAAGCGGATCAAAAGTTACGGACTAAACAAGAAAAGACATCGCGAAAAAAAACACATTCTGAACCCTTGCTGGCCATACGCGTATTGCCCTCAGCCATACGCGTATTTCCCAGCCCCATACGCGTATTGCCTACTTTCCTTCATTTCCATACGCGTATTGCCCTAACCAATACGCGTATTGCCCTACCCCATACGCGTATTGCCCTGTCCCATACGCGTATGGGCAGCGAAACCCAGAATTTTTCCTGCTGCGTTGCTGTTACGAATTTTCACCCAAAAATCCCATTTTTACACCAGAAAATTACCAATTTGATGTATAACAACATATATCTATCATGTATCAATAACAAGGAACACAAAAACATGATTTCTAACACGATTAAATCGAATTCTCACACTTTCTACACAAATGGGTATTTATTCTATTTCTCATACAATCCAACAAAACCACAAACAAACACATACATAATCATACACATGTATAGGATAATTGAATTTCACACCCTTACCCGATTAAATCGATTCCTAGAAGTTGATTTGATGAATTCCAAGCTTTTCTCCCAATTTCTCTCTTTTTCTCTTCTCTTCTTTTTCCTTCTTCTCTTTTTCCTCTTCCTATTTCTTTCTCTCTATTTTCTCTCTTCCCCTTATATTTCTATTTTTCTTTCTTTTCTATTTCTTTTGTTTCTAACTTAGTAAATAATTAGGGAAAAGACTAAAATACCCTCACTCTCAATTATCCCGCAAACGCTCTCAAAACGCGATAAAACATAATCACGATGTAAAATAACATATTATCACAAATAAAATAATATAATACTCAAAATAATTAAATCGACTCAATTAAAGAAAATGATCAAAACTGGGGCGTTACAACTCTCCCCCACTTAGAAATTTTCGTCCTCGAAAATATAACCGATCCCAACAACTCCAGACACGGCCCTCGCATCCGACCAATCAAACATTAGACCAACCAAAAGCACACCACAAATAACACAATTGAAAAACCACCTTGCTAACAGCAGCAACAACAACGACAAGACGCAAAGCCCATACAATGCACTTGTCGACCAACTCACAACTCAAAGAATACACAAGCACAAACTCACTGGTTCACTCTCAAATACAAAATGTGCCACATCACACTTCCGTTGCGCACTCTGTTTACCCGAAACCATCGAGACTATAAATCTCACGTCCAAAACCTAACTCTTTCTTATACTCACCAAAAATCACTGTTCACTGCCAATATATCCAACCACACTCTCTACTGTGTTCTCTCCCACACTAAACACAAGCCTCAGCACTGCTCAAATAAATCCAACTCTTTGACCCTTAAAACAGACATGCATAAAGATTTTCGACTTACACATCAGGCACAACAACATCCTTTCCTCAAGGATAACCCTAAACCGATTCATAGCTCGCCACGAATCCTAATCATCCTCGCTGTCTCTATTCTTTCAGACCAATCCAATATTCAATATTCTTGTAATTACCAAACACTTCGAATCTAGAATCATAAAGATAAGACTTCCAATATTCCAACATAATACAACTACAACCAATTCCAATTCCACAGTAGTACTGATCCTTCCACGAATCCTCAAATGTCGAAAAACATAAGCCACGACTTTACTTTCTTGCATTAACACACTGACCATACTCCTCAAAGATGCATCCCAAACAATCGACTTCCCCTTTGCAAGTCCACTGAAGTAACGAAAACGTAAATCTTGGAAAAGCCCTCCATACCCTTCGGTAATAACTAACAAAAGTCCAAAAAGTTTCTAATCACCTTAATTAACTTCGGAGCCTCTCATAGTAACATCGCATCTACTTCCGATGATAACAATTATAATCCGCCACACAAAGTCGATCAAAGCCTCAACTCAAACAAATCGCCACTCTTATCGAACATTCCAACAATAGTAATTCCAATCAAACTCAACCTGTAACGCCCCGATTTATTTAACCGTATTTAATTATTCTATTTATGTGAAATTTTGTGAATTGTGTGATTTATTGTGTTTCATGTTAATGCATCATGCTTGGGCATTGAGAGTTTTGTGGCATAAATGTGTCACATTTTGAACTAACATCCACTAGTAGAAGTTAGTGTTATTTTTGGCATTTTTGGGATTTGTCACGTTTTGCACTTAACTTCCACTGGTGGAAGTTAGTGTTATTTTTGGTCTTTTTGGATTTGGTCACGTTTTGCACTTAACTTCCACTGGTGGAAGTTAGTGTTGTTTTTGGCTTTTTTTTATTATATCACATTTTGAACTAACTTCCACTGGTGGAAGTTAGTGTTATTTTGGCCTTTTTTCGAATTGTGTAAATAAAATGAGTTTTACTTGTTGATTGGATAATTTCTCTGATAGGTAAAATATTTGCAATAAATTATAATTTCTTTTCAACTTTTATTTCCCGAAATATATTTCATCGGTATGTTTATGTTTTATCGCATTTTGAGAGCGTTTGGGAGATATTTGAGCTGAGGGGTATTTTGGTCTTTTTGGGGGGTAGATATTTTTATAAACAGAGAGAGAGAGAGAGAGAGAAAATGAGAGAAATAGAAAGAAAAAGAAAAAAAAGAAGAGAAAGAAAGAGAATAGAAGAGAAAGAAGAGGAGAAAAAGAGGAAAAGAGGAAAATCAAAGATTACTCCGTTTCAATCGCGAATAATCGGGTAAGGGTGCGAAACTCGGTTATTATATCATTGTGTACGATTATATCCGTTTGTTTTTGAATTGTTTGGATTGTGTAGGAAAATATTGAGTTTATGTTAGTTTTTGACATAATCGATAAAATCGGGAGTTTTTACGGATGAAATTCGAAACAAATTGTGTAGTTTAGTCGTGTGAGGTGTGGCCGACATTATAGGAACTCGTTTCGTCGAAATCGGTTGATGATTGAAGTTTTCACGTTTTTGGCTTTTGAAAGTGTGCGGTTTTCGTGAAAAATAAAAGACGAGTAATCGGGTTTTTCTTGATTCTAATATGTCCGTATGTATTTATGTGATATTACCATGTGTTTGTTTCGAAGGAATTATGTGAATCGGTCGGGTTTTCGGACGAAAACGCCGAAAAATAGCAGCTGCACCAGTAGAACCCGCAGGGCTGCATTGCTGATTTTTCTGGTTTTGTGTAATTGTCGGAAAACTTCGGAAATTCATATCTCTTGAACCGTAAGTCGGTTTTAACCCCCGTTCGAAGCGATGGAAAGCTAACGAGATGTTCTTTCTAGGAAAAATAGTTTTGGGGTCTGAACTTGGTCCAATCGGTACAGTTTTTACGAACCGTTTTGTAGTGTCGGGCGTCTGGTTTATGTTTTTGCGTTATTTTGAAATATTCATATCTTGTTAACCGTTTATCGTATTTAAGAGTTCTTTATACCGAATCGAAGCTGTCGATGAGTACTTTTTGATGATGATAGAAAATATTATTTTTGGCCGACTTTTAGCCGACTTTTCTGAGAAACCGTAAAATGGAATTTTTGAGTCATTTTCAATATTGTGCAATAGGATATGATATGTAACGTATGACTTGTGTGAGGGATGTTTGATGGGTATATGATGTTGTGGTGAAGGTTTGTGGCCGTTTGGCAATTATGTGCATTGTATTATATGTACTTGAAATGCATGATTTAATGTATGAGTCTTGATTGCCATGGGTCATTATATGACATGCATCCGGTTGTAGACATTGTAGATCCCTTCGTGGGTGTAAACAATGCATGTAGACATTGTAGATCCCTTTGTGGGTGTAAACAATGCATGTAGACATTGTAGATCCCTTTGTGGGTGTAAACAATGCATGTTGAATTGTAGATCCCTTATGGGTGTAAGCAATTGTTGTATTGATCGTGTGCCTATTATAAAGGACTAAAAATGATCCATAACGTCGTATGCTTGTTGATAAGTGGTAGCGACGGGGAACATCGTATGCCCGACGGGGAGGTACCCTAAGTAACGAGCGATGATTCCAAGAGTTCCTAGGGGACTAATGGTACCGCATGCATAGAGTCGTTGTGTCGGTCTCTGTGCATTTGCATAATTCATTACATGAATGTTTATGTGTTGAATTCTGAGAAGGATTTGTTATGCATTGTGTTAATGTATATGCTTATGTGATTGATGTGTGAAATGGGTTTAATATGTCTTGTGTTGTTTACAAGTATCGTATTTGTGTGGTGAGAATAATTGTGCATATTTTGCTAAGTGTTTTATAATGATATGCAATTATATTATAATCCTGTTTCTCACCCTTCTGCTGTGGTTTAATGCTGTAATGGCATTGCAGATTAGACGCTGGAGGTCTTTTGCGAAGATTAGTGTCTTCGTCTTTTTGTCGTTCCGTCGGCTCTGATATGTAACACGGGTAGTCGGGGTTCGAGTGTAGATGTTTCTTTTGGCTTGTATATAGTGGCTTTGTATGAACATGTATATGACATACTTATCTTTTGTGATGACATCAGTTATGGATGTTCCGCTTTAATTCTGTAACTGAACGATGATATTTTGGAACTGAGTTCCTATGTTTATATGACTATCAGGTTGTTATATATCTATATGAGCAGGTTGTTTTAGTTCACGTTGGTGTGGCATCTCTGGCTATATCATGATAAATTATTCTTTGCTCTGATGTTTTATTTATAAGATTAGTTTATTCTGGTTTTTGTACGGGGTATAGAAGGGGTGTTACATTAAGTGGTATCAGAACCAGTGTTGAGTCAGTTGTTGAGTCTGTTGGTGTGACAGTTGAATACTGTCGGTGTTGTTTGTTCCTTAGTACGTGATATGTGTGTGGAACACTGTCGGTGCTTTCTGGTTTTCTAATCCTTTGTTTTCAGGAGTTAGAATGAAATAAGTGGGGGAGAAGCTGGTACTTCTCCATGTTGCTTCAGGTGTGGAGCACTGGCTCAGTGTGTTGTGAATTGCAAGATTGTAAGTGTTGTTTGGACAGTGTTGTTCCCAATTCCGTAAGAAATGCGGAGGTAAGGTTTATGTCTACTAAGGATTTGTGCCTTAGGTAGTTTTGTGCAGGATGCAAGAAATGCTATTATAGTTTGGTAAAGACGGTTTATGCCCCATCATGATTGTCGACTGTCTATTGGCAAATTGAGGAACTGATCACCCTTAATCTCTTGTTGATAGCAGACGGAAATTATGTTGGATGGAATAGGCGGGTCTTTCCGGCTTTGATAATGTGTGCAATGAATTGTTTGGAATTTAAGGAAATGGTTATGGATTGTTTTGATGAGTCGATGAAGATGCTAATATCGGAAGATGAGACGGATTAGAGGCTTTGGTATATTGGTTCAATTGGGAAGTTTTGAGAGAGAATGAGTTTGAGTGAATTACAATTGTTTGGAATGTTTGATAAGAGTGGTGAATTGTGTGAGTTGAGGCTTTGATCGATTTAATGTGACTGGTTAGGTTTGTTATCCTCGGAATAGGTTGTTATTTACTCGGTTAAGCTTGTATGTGAGTAACCAGTTACCCAGTGAAAAGTTTTGCAAAAGCTTTAAGGATTTATATCTTTTGGATTTTGGTTGGGAATTGCAATGCACAGTGATGGTATTTGGTGTTAGTAATGAATCTGTAATGTTTGTGGAGTAGATGAATCGTACCTTTCATATTTATTTGGATAAGTTCGTAATGGATTTGATTGAGGATATTCGAATCTGTTATAAACTCAGAGGAAGAACAGGTAGAGTGTTTGAGATTTGAATTACAAGTGTTGCAAAGAGACGAAGTTTTATGCTAAGTTATTCGAGTGAGAATTTTGGTTGAAAAGGGTTAGTTTCTTGGAAATGTTATTTCAGATGAGAGTATGGTTAATGGATCCATCAGAAGTAGATGTAGTTCTACATGAGAGGCTCCGAAGTTAGTTAAGGAGATTAGAAGCTTTTGGACTCAGTTGGTTGTTATTACAGGTTATGGAAGACTTTGTTAAGTTCGTACTTCTGGTATCTCGGTTGACTTACAAAGGGTGAGTCGTTTGTTTGGATGTTCGTTGTGAGTAAGTTTTGGTGAGCTGGAGTAGAAGTTGTCTACGGTTTCAGCTTTGATTTTGTGTGATCCTAATAAACCGGTTGTGAAGTATTGTGATGTGTCTTTGAAGAGTTTAGTCAGTGTGTTAATGCAAAAGGGTAAAGTCGTGGCTTATGCTTTACGACAATTAAGGATTTATAAAAGGATCTGTATTATTATGGATTTGGAATTGGTTGCGGTGGTATTGTGTTGGAATATTTGGAGGTATTATCTTTATAGTTCTAGGTTCGAAGTGTTTGGTAATCGCAAGGATATTGAGTACTTGTTTGGTCTAAAGGAATAGAGTATGAGACAACAAGAATGGTTAGAGTTCGTGATGAGTTATGAATTTGGCTTGGATTATCCTTCGGGGAAAAGCTGTTGTTGTGCCTGAAAAGTTAAGTCGAAGGTTTTATACATGTCTGTTTGGATGGATGAGAATTATTTGAGCAGTTCAGAGACTCGTATCTGGTGTGAGAGATAATGCAGTAGAGTGCGAGGTTGGGTATATTAAAGTGAACAGTGAGTTTTGGCGAATATGAGAAAGAGTTAGACTTTAGACGTGAGATTGGTAGTTTTGATGGTTTCGGGTAATCAGAGTGCGCAGCGGAAGCGCGATGTGGCATGATTCGTATATGCGTGTGCGACTTGTAAGAGTTCATAGGTTGAACATTGGAAGCATGTAAGATTGGTAAGACTATTAGACGTTTCAGAATGGAAGTGTTAGGTGAAAGGTTTAAATGTTATCCATGGGCTACTATGTAGATGGATGTTTGGTTTTATGTCTGATTGGTGGAGCGTAGCATTTTTGTGATTAGTTGTATGACAAAGATGTTTGGTATCCTGGTTTGGTCGAGGTTGTTGGAATGATGTTGAGTCGTGGAACTTGTGTTCTTGTTTGTGTTGTTGCCTCGTTTCCATGGTGATGGTTCGAGTGTGTGTAGCTAATTCCTATGATGGAGAATTAGGGGAGTGTTACCTATAGTGATGGTAACGATCTTGTTGTGTTTCGGTTCTAGAGTGAACCTGTGTGTTGGTATCGTGGTTTTCCTTGAGTTGTGAGTTGGTCGTCAAGTGCATTGTATGGGCTTTGCATCTTGTCGTTGTTGTTGTCGTCGTTGTCGTGTTGTTGTTGTATCTGCTGTTAACAAGGTGGTTTGTC
This sequence comes from Lathyrus tuberosus, assembly GCA_022829125.1. Classification (NCBI taxonomy): domain Eukaryota; kingdom Viridiplantae; phylum Streptophyta; class Magnoliopsida; order Fabales; family Fabaceae; genus Lathyrus; species Lathyrus tuberosus. The sequence goes on from JALAZF010000183.1 coordinate 10,335,166, forward strand.
AGTTGTGTTATTCGTGGTGTGCCTTTTGTTGGCATGTTGGTTTGTTAGTCGGTGACGAGAGTCGTGTTCGGAGTTGTTCGTCTCAGTATATTTTCGAGGACGAAAATGTCTAAGTGGGGGAGAGTTGTAACGCCCCGATTTATTTAACCGTATTTAATTATTCTATTTATGTGAAATTTTGTGAATTGTGTGATTTATTGTGTTTCATGTTAATGCATCATGCTTGGGCATTGAGAGTTTTGTGGCATAAATGTGTCACATTTTGAACTAACATCCACTGGTAGAAGTTAGTGTTATTTTTGGCATTTTTGGGATTTGTCACGTTTTGCACTTAACTTCCACTGGTGGAAGTTAGTGTTATTTTTGGTCTTTTTGGATTTGGTCACGTTTTGCACTTAACTTCCACTGGTGGAAGTTAGTGCTGTTTTTGGCTTTTTTTTATTATGTCACATTTTGAACTAACTTCCACTGGTGGAAGTTAGTGTTATTTTGGCCTTTTTTCGAATTGTGTAAATTAAATGAGTTTTACCTGTTGATTGGATAATTTCTCTGATAGGTAAAATATTTGCAATAAATTATAATTTCTTTTCAACTTTTATTTCCCGAAATATATTTCATCGGTATGTTTATGTTTTATCGCATTTTGAGAGCGTTTGGGAGATATTTGAGCTGAGGGGTATTTTGGTCTTTTTGGGGGTAGATATTTTTATAAATAGAGAGAGAGAGAGAGAGAGAGAAAATGAGAGAAATAGAAAGAAAAAGAAAAAAAAGAAGAGAAAGAAAGAGAATAGAAGAGAAAGAAGAGGAGAAAAAGAGGAAAAGAGGAAAATCAAAGATTACTCCGTTTCAATCGCGAATAATCGGGTAAGGGTGCGAAACTCGGTTATTATATCATTGTGTACGATTATATCCGTTTGTTTTTGAATTGTTTGGATTGTGTAGGAAAATATTGAGTTTAGGTTAGTTTTTGATATAATCGATAAAATCGGGAGTTTTTACGGATGAAATTCGAAACAAATTGTGTAGTTTAGTCGTGTGAGGTGAGGCCGACATTATAGGAACTCGTTTCGTCGAAATCGGTTGATGATTGAAGTTTTCACGTTTTTGGCTTTTGATAGTGTGAGGTTTTCGTGAAAAATAAAAGACGAGTAATCGGGTTTTTCTTGATTCTAATATGTCCGTATGTATTTATGTGATATTACCATGTGTTTGTTTCGAAGGAATTATGTGAATCGGTCGGGTTTTCGGACGAAAACGCCGAAAAATAGCAGCTGCACCAGTAGAACCCGCAGGGCTGCATTGCTGATTTTTCTGGTTTTGTGTAATTGTCGGAAAACTTCGGAAATTCATATCTCTTGAACCGTAAGTCGGTTTTAACCCCCGTTCGAAGCGTTGGAAAGCTAACGAGATGTTCTTTCTAGGAAAAATAGTTTTGGGGTCTGAACTTGGTCCAATCGGTACAGTTTTTACGAACCGTTTCGTAGTGTCGGGCGTCCGGTTTATGTTTTTGCGTTATTTTGAAATATTCATATCTTGTTAACCGTTTATCGTATTTAAGAGTTCTTTATACCGAATCGAAGCTGTCGATGAGTACTTTTTGATGATGATAGAAAATATTATTTTTGGCCGACTTTTAGCCGACTTTTCTGAGAAACCGTAAAATGGAATTTTTGAGTCATTTTCTATATTGTGCGATAGGATATGATATGTAACGTATGACTTGTGTGAGGGATGTTTGATGGGTATATGATGTTGTGGTGAAGGTTTGTGGCCGTTTGGCAATTATGTGCATTGTATTATATGTACTTGAAATGCATGATTTAATGTATGAGCCTTGATTGCCATGGGTCATTATATGACATGCATCCGGTTGTAGACATTGTAGATCCCTTTGTGGGTGTAAACAATGCATGTAGACATTGTAGATCCCTTTGTGGGTGTAAACAACGCATGTAGACATTGTAGATCCCTTTGTGGGTGTAAACAATGCATGTTGAATTATAGATCCCTTATGGGTGTAAGCAATTGTTGTATTGATCGTGTGCCTATTATAAAGGACTAAAAATGATCCATAACGTCGTATGCTTGTTGATAAGTGGTAGCGACGGGGAACATCGTATGCCCGACGGGGAGTTACCCTAAGTAACGAGCGATGATTCCAAGAGTTCCTAGGGGACTAATGGTACCGCATGCATAGAGTCGTTGTGTCGGTCTCTGTGCATTTGCATAATTCATTACATGAATGTTTATGTGTTGAATTCTGAGAAGGATTTGTTATGCATTGTGTTAATGTATATGCTTATGTGATTGATGTGTGAAATGGGTTTAATATGTCTTGTGTTGTTTACAAGTATCGTATTTGTGTGGTGAGAATAATTGTGCATATTTTGCTAAGTGTTTTATAATGATATGTAATTATATTATAATCCTATTTCTCACCCTTCTGCTGTGGTTTAATGCTGTAATGGCATTGCAGATTAGACGCTGGAGGTCTTTTGCGAAGATTAGTGTCTTCGTCTTTTTGTCGTTCCGTCGGCTCTGATATGTAACACGGGTAGTCGGGGTTCGAGTGTAGATGTTTCTTTTGGCTTGTATATAGTGGCTTTGTATGAATATGTATATGACATACTTATCTTTTGTGATGACATCAGTTATGGATGTTCCACTTTAATTCTGTAACTGAACGATGATATTTTGGAACTGAGTTCCTATGTTTATATGACTATCAGGTTGTTATATATCTATATGAGCAGGTTGTTTTAGTTCACGTTGGTGTGGCATCTCTGGCTATATCATGATAAATTATTCTTTGCTCTGATGTTTTATTTATAAGATTAGTTTATTCCGGTTTTTGTACGGGGTATAGAAGAGGTGTTACACAACCAAACCAATCCAGTTACCTCATCCTTAAAGTGAACACTTATTCTCAATCGTCACCCTATACGACTGTCCGTACTCCATACACAATTTCTTCTCTTGACAATCCAAATTCCAATCTATCGCAACAACCAACCAAAAAGGGCTCTCAATGACTTCACAACTTAACCATCATACCAAAAATCTTGATTCCGCGTCACCGTCAGATATAAAATCTTCCTCAACTTGACAAAATAATCCGCAATCATTTCCTTAAATTTCAAGTAATCCATTCCGCACCACTATCAAAGCCGGAAAGACACGTCCATTCCATCCAACATAATTCCCGTCTGCTATCAACAAGAGATTAAGGGTGATCAGTTCCTCAATTTGTCAATAGACAGCTGACAATCATGATGGGGTACAAACCGTCTCCACCAAACTATAATAGCATTCCTTACATCCTGTGCACAAAACTACCTAAGGCACAAACCCTTAGTCGACATAAACTTTACTTCTGCATTCCCCCTAGAATCTGAAACAACACTGTCCAAACAACACTTACACTCTTGCAATCTGCATCCCACTGAGCCAACACTCCACACCTGAAGCAACATGGAAAAGTACCAGCTTTTCCTCCACTCATCTCATTCTAATCCTTCCAACTAAAAACACCAAATCCAACACAAGTCTTTACCATAAATGGTCAAAGAACAAATTAAACAAACCAAAGAAATAATTACTGACCCAAAAACAGAAGTATCGATAACCATCTAACCACCCCAAGAAGACAACAACAAATTCAAACGCTTCGCGCACTCATACGAACTAAACGAATGAGTCGCTCCAGTACCAACAATAGCAAAAATAAAGGCGTACTATAATAAAACAAGTACCTTTAATCAGATGATCTGCACTAGAAGTCTCAGTCCTTTCCAATGCAAAGACCTCCCCACCAGCCTAAGCTTGCTTTGGTTTTTTACACCTCGTACTAATATGACCTGTCTCACCACAGTTGAAACACTTCACCATATTATTCTTACAATTAGCTGTGACATGTCCCGAACGTCCACACTTGGAACATTTCAGTTTATTCTTCCCACAATCGAACTGAAGATGTCCTACTTCACCACACTTGTAACATCTCGGAGGACTAGACATTCCTCCCCCACTTGTCTGTTTCTCAAAGTTACTCCTATGCTTACCACTGTCAGCGGGTGCCACATAAGGACCACTACGAGACGGTTGTTTTCCTTTCCTGTCATTCACACTCTTATAGTGAGTAGCACGCGCCTTCCTATCCTCTTCGTAAATCCTACAACAATCCACTAAATCAGAAAACCTTCTTATCCTCTGATAATCGATCGCCTGTTTAATCTCAGGACGCAATCCGTTCTCATATTTCACACACTTAGAAAACTCAGCAGTCGCCTCAGCATAATGAGGATAAAACTGCACCAGCTCAACAAACTTAGCTGTATAGTCAACAACAGACATACTACCTTGTTTCAATTCCAAAAATTCTATCTCCTTCTTTCCTCTAACATCCTCGGGAAAATACTTCCTCAGAAACTCTCTGCTAAACACTTCCCAAGTGATCTCTTCTTCCTCTGCAGCTTCCAACACATTACGAGTACCAACCCACATATCATCAGCTTCTTCTAGTAACATGTGAGTACCCAGTCTCACCTTCTGATCCTCATCACAATCCATCACTCGGAAAATCCTTTCAATCTCTTTCAACCAAATCTGTGCACCATCAAGATCATATCTTCCTTTGAAGATAGGCGGTTGATTCTTCCTGAACTCCTCATTACCAACAGCATTCGGTGCACCTTGCACAGCCCGAGCCATAGCCTGCATCGCAGCAGCCAAAGCAGCATCGTTCCTTCCAGCCATATTCTGTTCATTTCCAATAACAGCAACTATGGTTAAACAACAACTCACCGAACCATGAAGACCAACAAACACTGACACAAATAGACACAAACTGACACGGACTGGCTCTGATACCACTTAATGTAACACCCCTAATCTATACCCCCAAGCTATTAAAAGCGATAAATAAAAATTCAAAATTTCATCAGAGTGCATTTAAATTATCATGGCATAGACAGGGAGAATCACATCATATTGAAACAAAACATACAACACCTGCTCATAAAGATATGCAACAGTGGGGTAGCAATCATCAAAGGAACTCAGTTCCTTACACCCACATTTCATCAGCTTTTAGAATAAAAGCGGAAAATCTAAAACTGACTATCATATATATATATATATATATATCACATAAAGGTTTATCTATTATCAGCAGAATCATGTATATATACAACTACAAAGGACAAAGATGCATATACACAACATCGCAAAATAATCCTAATCGATTCCACGACTACCCGGTGTCACATATCAGAGCCGACCGACAAAAGAATGAAGTCCTAAGCTTCACAAAAAGACCTCCAGCAATCTAATCTGCAATGCCTCATAGAGCATTATAAAACAGCAGAAGGGTGAGAAACACAATTATAATATAAATGCATATAATTATGTATATCGACATAAAATACACATATCAAGTATTCTCACCACAATTATCACATGCCAACACATAAAGCATATATAGATTATACTCACATAATCACATATTCACACATAATGCATATGTTTATACACGAAACATGTCATTCATAACTCAATGCATTTAACACGAATGCACATCGATTCACAAGTGCTATCACAAGCTCAATCACATAATTACTCCATTCCCAATTGCATATTAATCATGCACCATACATTTATCACAAATGCATATCACCATGTCTCACATATAATCAATTAAATCATGATTTTCCACATATAACCAATGCAATCATAAACCATGCAGATGCAAAGAGACCGACACAACGACTCTATGCAAATGCACATGCGGTACCGACTCCATCAAATCTCAACACTAGTTCACTCAGGAACTCTGCTGGAACCATCGCTCGTTACATCACTGTAACTCCCCGTCGGGCCTACGATGTTCACCTGTCGCTTACAGTCCTCTTTGTATAAGGCTCACGACGTTTATGGATCGCTTGCAGTCCTCTTTGTATAAGGCTCACGATCCGATCGCTTTCAGTCCTCTTTTTTTTTAAGGCTATTCATACCTCTTATCTTTAAGGCTCACGATCAACTATAACCACCGTTTCCAGTCCTCTTGCATAAGGCTTACGATGTTTATAACAGATTCACTCAGGAATCAAACCGTCGCTTTAGGTCCCCACATGGGCACACAACGTTCATGGATTGTTTTCAGTCCTCTTTGTATAAGGTTCAAAATCTGATCGCTCTCAGTCCTCTTTGTATAAGGCTCACGATCCCACAAGATGCATACCATGATGCTTGACACACAAGAACTCATGACAACCAATGCATCTTCACACATATATGCAACCATAAACAATGCATATACAACCAAATACAACACATTGCAGTTTCTTGCCCTTAGGCCACACATCATCATCACAACATGTATTTCATGCATTTTCATTTCACAACAACACACAAGTCATACCATATCCATACCAACAATACATTGCAGGATACACATCAATTACACACAATTATAACTACAAAAGTCGACAAAACGACACTATTCCCAATTCCCAACATAATTAAATCGGCCAACAATCTCGAAATCATTTTAATAGGAAAGAACATTTCATTAGCTTTCCAACGATATAAAGAACGTTCAAAACGGATAAGCGGATCAAAAGTTACGGACTAAACAAGAAAAGACATCGCGAAAAAAAACACATTCTGCACCCTTGCTGGCCATACGCGTATTGCCCTCAGCCATACGTGTATTTCCCAGCCCCATACGCGTATTGCCTACTTTCCTTCATTGCCATATGCGTATTTCCCTAACCAATACGCGTATTGCCCTACCCCATACGCGTATTGCCCTGTCCCATACGCGTATGGGCAGCGAAACCCAGAATTTTTCCTGCTGCGTTGTTGTTACGTATTTTCACCCAAAAATCCCATTTTTACACCAAAAAATTACCAATTTGATGTATAACAACATATATCTATCATGTATCAATAACAAGGAACACAAAAACATGATTTCTAACACGATTAAATCGAATTCTCACACTTTCTACACAAATGGGTATTTATTCTATTTCTCATACAATCCAACAAAACCACAAACAAACACATACATAATCATACACATGTATAGGATAATTGAATTTCACACCCTTACCCGATTAAATCGATTCCTAGAAGTTGATTTGATGAATTCCAAGCTTTTCTCCCAATTTCTCTCTTTTTCTCTTCTCTTCTTTTTCCTTCTTCTCTTTTTCCTCTTCCTATTTCTTTCTCTCTATTTTCTCTCTTCCCCTTATATTTCTATTTTTCTTTCTTTTCTATTTCTTTTCTTTCTAACTTAGTAAATAATTAGGGAGAAGACTAAAATACCCTCACTCTCAATTATCCCGCAAACGCTCTCAAAACGCGATAAAACATAATCACGATGTAAAATAACATATTATCACAAATAAAATAATATAATACTCAAAATAATTAAATCGACTCAATTAAAGAAAATGATCAAAACTGGGGCGTTACACTAGTACCCACAAGTGATAGGGGATGGGTGTTTGCAGGTTTGCAGGTAACCGAAACCTTCAACCTACCCGGTTTTTCTGGATTTCTCGTCAATGTTTGATTATCTGGGTTCCTCGTTATCTTAGTGGTTCGGTATTTTGGAATTCAAGTTTTCTGGGTTGTGGTTCTCGTTCAGTTAACAGCACAGCACATCCAGCAGTGTTGCCTTGATCCCATGTTTGCATGAGCATATCATTTTTCTTGCATTCTGACATGTTTGACATTTTTCAGGGCTTGCATCTTACTCTTGATTCCGGTTTTCTGAGGTTACCTTGGCATGGATGTCTAGAGAAAGAAGACTGTTGCCTATTCGTTCCCAGATCCGACCTTGACGTTGATTCACAAGCTGATTAGTATGGCTGGTCCCGGAGTTCGTACAGAGTTTAGTGGAGGGTATGGGAGACTTCTGAAGTTTGTCTACAATATCTCCAAGTATGAGAAGGATGCCATTCATACACTTCTTCAGTTTTATGATCCGTCTTTGCGTTGCTTCACTTTCCCAGACTACATCTTGGCCCCAACGTTGGAGGAGTTCTCAATTATTTTGGGAATCCCCATCAGGCATGACATAGTATTCTTTTCTGAAGAACACCCCGGGATAAAAGAAATGGCTATTGCTCTTCATATCGGTGAATCCGTTCTGAGCAGTAATATTGAGGAAAAACAAGGAGCTACGGGTTTCTTATTGAAGTTCTTGTTTGAACAAGCTTGCATACATGTTAAAGAGAAGAATTGGACTGCTTTCCAAGCTATTCTGGCTATGTGCATCTATGGGATTGTCCTGTTTCCCAATGTTCCTGATCTGGTGGATATGCATGCTGTCAGAATCTTTATCTCAAAGAATCCTATACCTACCTTGCTAGGTGATGTGTATCACTCAGTCCACTACAAGAATGAAAATAGGCGAGGAAAAACCGTGAGTTTTTGTCCACCACTCTTATCTACTTGGTTTCTGAGCCATCTCCCCGAAACTGGCACCTTTATTGATACGAAAGATTCTCTGAAGTGGTCAAAGAGGTTAATGGGCTTGACCGCTGACAACATTGTCTAGTTCAACCTTGATTTGCTAGGAATAGAGATTATTTGCAAGTGCGGAGAATTCCCTAATGTACCCTTGATAGGGAGAAGAGGTAGAATTAACTATAATCCTTCCCTTGTTATCAGGCAGTTTGGCTATCCTCTGAAAGGTCCACCTGAAGAGCGAGATGTCAGAGAGTCCTTATTCTTCAATGGTACTGAGGATCAAGAGATGATAAGGAAGATTGTGAATGCTTGGAAGCAGGTGACCAAGAAGGGAAAAACTTCGTTCGAGAAATGTAACAATCGGGCTTTTCCTTCCTATGAATAGTGGATTAAGAAGAGAGCAGAAGAGGAGCTTCTTCCCTTCCCGGCAGAACCACCATCTTACCCCTTGCTGATTGAGCCTACTACCACAGTTGAGATAGAGAAGTTTAACAAGTTGTGGGCTGAAAAGGAAAAGCTACGAGAAGAAAACAGTGAGCTACAAAGAGAGATTTATCAGTTGAAACATGAGCGGGGTGAAGCTGTTCATATCGCCAAGTTGAAGACAGAGCTTCTTGCCGAAGCAGAAAAGGAGCTAGCTGACAAGGTCGCGGCCAGACAAAGGATGAAACAAGCTTTAGATGGTATCAGTAAGGTTCTCGAGTCTAAGAAGGAGGAATTGGACAAGGCTTTGTTAAAGATTCACAGGTTCAATGCCCACCGAGAAACTGCAATGGCTGAGAATAAGCCAAAAGAAGATGGTTATCTAGCTCAGATTGATCAGTTGAAGTTGGCGCTCAAGAAGAAATACGCTGAGATCCTGTCAGGGGTATTCAAGAGACAAGCAGTCGAGGGTCGACTCAATGAAGCCATAGCCTCCATAGAGGAACTGAAGATCCAAGCTGAAGTGAAGAAATTTAGACATGAGGGACCTAGCATGGATGGTGTTTCTGGAGAAGACGCTTGGGAGTTACATTGCCGATACTTGGAAGGGATCATGCACAGGAGAGACGTTCTCATTCAAGAGCTAATTCAGAGACCGAAGCATCCCGACACCAAAAAGCTGTTCAAAGAAATTCAAGATTGGAGCAAGAAGCATAATGGATGGGGGGGATTGACACTTGTAGACCTTGATGACATGCCGTAGTTTTCTATTTTCTTTCATTATTCGGACCACCGCTAGACTTGTTGGTTGGGATCTATGATTATTGTGTTCAGACTTGTTATCTTGGATTTGTGATTGTTGACATTTGGTTTTCCTCTGGTTTTCTTAATATATTAGCAGAAGTTCCGTTCTATCTTATTGTTAAACTGGAATCAAGGGGTGGATCGCCCTGCGAATATTCAAACATGTTCATCTGCATTTGCATATTCATAATCATTTTGCATAATCATTTTGCATGACAGGTGTTTATCTCCGGTGTTCTTATCTTGTTCTCATCTCAGGATTGCAGATCAGCCAGTTCATCGGTATTCTACTCAGTCTGTGATAACCAGAGGATAGCCATGGAACAACTCCGTGCAGAGATGCTTGAAATGAAGGTTCAGATGAGGCAATTTGGGGAAGACATGCTGGTCATGTCCTAGGAGCAGAAGATGCTGAAGGAGGAGGTCAATCAGATGAAGACTCAGATGGGTTTGGTCATGGATATTTTAAAAACAGGATTGAAGAAGGAAAACAGTCAGGTGCTCGCTTCCGCGACAAAGGTCCTTACTCCTCCCATCTCTTTGGAATTTGATTTAAATCATGGATTACCTCGTGAATCTCTTCCACAAGCGGAAGTTCTAGAACTTTCCCAACAGCAGCTATGTCTTGGCTCCCAAGAGAAGCCCAAGGGCAAAAAGTGTACACGGAGACAGAAGAAGTCTGAAAGAGTTTTTCATCCGCTCCCTATGCCATATTCTCAACTATTGCAGCATCTCCTTCAGTTGCAACTGGTACAGAAAAGGACTTTGGCTCCTCTCACTGGTAATCCTCCACTAGGCTATGATGCAAGAGCCCATTGTGATTTCCATTCTAGGGCACCAGGGCATACTGTAGAGAAATGTAGGGCCTTTCAGCACCAAGTCCAGGATTTGATTGATGCAGGGGCAATTGAGTTCACGTCGAGCGGCGTGAATATATAAGGCGATTTTACCCCAATTGTTGCAAAAGAAGTGGAGACTCCCCCCCTCTTTGCAGGATCCACCTCATGTCATGGACTTTCTCCACAACCTTTTGCTACAGGAGCTCTGCGTCAGCAACCTTTGTTTGTGCCTCAGCCAAATGTGGAAAGGAAAGTGCAAGCGAAGGTGAGGCGCCCAAATCAGCACCGACAGCAGAATTTTCAGCAACAGGGGCAACCGAGACCAAGAAGGCCCAAGAGGATATTTGATCCTATTCCTATCCCTTATAGTCAGTTGTTTGCTCATCTGCGCAAGAACTCTCTGATTCAAATGAGGAGTACCATGCCGGTACCGTACCCTATTCCTCCGGATTATGACATGACTGTTAGGTGCGAGTTCCACTCGGGAACGTTTGGGCATACAATTGATAAGTGTAATGTATTCCAGCATAAGGTGCAAGACCTGGTAGACTCAGAGATCATTGTATTCATTAAAGATGATATGTACATCAACGGAAGCCTCCTTTCTCAAATGAACACTCAGTCTGCAAGTACGTCCAGACAGAATTAAGCTTCCTCAGCAATGGCAATCTTCAGCTTCTTTACTGCATTTTCATTTGTAGTTTTTCATTTCTTGTTAAAGCATCGTACGCATGTAAGACTTGTTTGTTTTTATTATGATGATATTAATGCAATGAGTATGTTTTTCTTGAAGTAATCCATTCGTGCTCACTCTTAAATGTTTATATGCACTGCAATACCAATTTTCTTTTTTAGAACTCTTGAGGGAGGATGATGAGACGAAAACGTAAAATCTCTGGTTGTATGTTCAAGGATAGAACCCTGTTGAGGATGTACAGGCATTGTTTCAAACCCCTAAACACTGGAGATATAAGGGAGATAGACCCTCGTTAACCCCTTTGAGCCTTGGAGTAGGAGCTTCTTTCGTACGAAAAAACCCTCATACTTAACCCAGGGGCAGGGTAGGCGTCAGTTAGTTTGACCGAGCGTTCAAATTTCAAGGAGAGTGTGCATCTGAGGATCCATTACCTTCTATCCCACCATCAAGAGGTCAAGAGATGTGAAACCACAATGGTTATCCTTCAACAATCAAGGAGTGAGGCAGTCACAACCCTTTCAAGCAAGTAAGACGACCAGTGTCACACACTTTGTTCAAAGAAAAAAATAAAAGAGAAAAGCCCGCTAAGTCGAAACCTGAAAACAAGCGACTTAGGCAAAAGTTAGGGCATCCCGCTGGACTACAAAATCGAAAAAACTCAAAGGAGTCAGTCCAGGCAAAAAATTAGGGATCAAAAAAAGAGCAAAAGAAAGAAAAAGCGAAAAGGATTACAAAAGAAAATCCTCGGTAAGAACAAATTCATGTGATTACAGACACAAAAGATAAAAAGGGGTGACTGTCACTCCAAAACTTCCTTAGGTGTCAAACCATTAGTGGCATGGGTTCCTTAAAGATCGTAAACCTTTTGAGAGATGAGCGTTTGTGTCAGATTAACTGAACATAGGACTGGAGAACATCACGAAGAGTGGGTGGGCACCGATAAATTTTGAGCCATAAATCCTTTTTCTGAAACCATGAACCAGACCACGTTACCACCCTTAAAAGTCCTAATTGAAACATGGTTTATTCCGAAAGCGTACTTCAACAGGATAACGTTCCTGACTCCTACGAGTTATGCTAATAAGGTTCGTTGGTATTGCATGTGCGCATTGTTATGCCATTCAAAAATCAAGGTCGCACCCCAGCTGGTGATTCGTTCACAAGGCTTGGCGACGCATTTTTCAATAAAACTTCAAGGTTAACATGAGTGTTGCATTAGAATTGTCATTCTCATAATAAACATTTTCTGCTTGCATATGTTTGATATCCAAGAAGCTTACACGATGAACGACAGTCGAGAAGCTCGATCACGCCAAGTTGGGAGGCTTGAAAATTCTGAAGGACAATCATATCAAAGGGCATGCTGCCAAGAAACTCAGTGTAGAAGGGGCTCTCCCCAGTAAGTCGTGTTAAGATGTAGCCAATCTGGGGCAGTCACGTCGAGAAATCCCCTCGAAATTCAGTTATTCTGGGGCATTCATTCTAAGGGCTCATATTGGGGCAGGCCACCTCTAGAGCGTGGGAGGTTGTCCACTCCTGAAAATGGTTAATTGAAAACACCTCCTCAAGGTTCAAGATACTAAAGCAGAGTATCTTCAAGTCATTACAATCCCTTTCGAGATAATGTACTTCATGGATTACAAAGACTGGGGCAGTTATGTCGAGATATGATAAGTCTCTCCAAGAGTTTGAAGACCCTGGGGCAGTGCGAGCGCCTGATCTTCTATAAAATCCTCTTGAGATGATTTCTTCCATTAGACCTGGTGGTCTGGGGCAAGTGAAAAGTTCAAAGAGTCGTTTATGACCATAAAGACAAGTCAGGTTGCAGGGCAACAGGATTGTATTTCCCCAGCAGTTGGCTCTCCCCAGCATTGAGATTGCACTTTCCTCAGCAGAGCAGACCTTCCCCAGCAGGAGACCTGGAAAGTACTTTCTCTGAATCAAGACGTTATCTCCCCACAGAATCAGGGTTTTCACTTCCCCCATCCAGTCAGGAAGCGTGCTTTCGCCGACAATGTCATATTCTAGTCCCCAGCAAGGTGTGAGTAAAGTCATTCTCCCCACCAGCAGGCTAAGTTCAGCAGTATCCCCAAGCAGGATGGTATTATGGACTGTTTTCCCCAAGCAGGATGGTATTATGGGCTGGCATCCCCCAGCAGGTCCTGAGCCCAATTGGATATTAGCAATCTTCAGTAACAGACTTCCGGTTCCGTTATTGGTGTTCATTCTCAACTCCCCCAGCAGAGGAGAAATCCCAGGTTTTGGATGTTACCTTCAGTGAAAGACAGGTGTGGCCCCCGGTAGTTCTTTCGGGATTTCATCCCCAGCAGAAGTTGTTGATCCAAAGAGTCGATCAGTATGACCCTTCTCAGCAGAGTCCCTGGATTTAGAGGACAATTTATTTTTGTTATCCCCATCTGAATTGGTCTTTTCTCTCTGACATTTATTTTCCTGGAGGGACCCCTTTTGCATATCATAAGCATTTGCATTGCATCCTCAAACGCGTAGCATTTCCACTTCGTGTGGAGCATTACGACAAAATTCAAACATTTGCATTCGAAGCATAAGCCAGGTCTGGTACTTTCTTTGCCAGTTCTCTTTCTCAGCAGAGATGGCATACTCAGGAGATTTTGGAGGGATACGTTCCTCATACTTGTGCTCCCCGACAGAGTCTTTTATTTAGACTTCTCCTTCCCCAGCGGAGTCATCTTGCCTGTGGATTTTGAGTTGGTTGGGAGTTTGCCTTTGTTGGGCCCTACTCTTTTGTGAAATCCCGTTCTCACCTGGTAGTCAGTTCTTGCTTGACATATTTTGCTGGTCAATTCCCTTTATCAGCAGGGATGGCATTTATTTTGCTACTTCTCTTTATCAGTAGAGATATCAATTTTTTGAAGATTTTCTTTCGCCAGTTCCCTTTATCAGCAGGGATGGCATTTGTTTTGCTAGTTCTCTTTATCAGCAGAGATAGCAATCTTTTAAAGATTTTCTTTCGTCAGTTCCCTTTATCAGTAGGGATGGCATTTGTTTTGCTAGTTCTCTTTATTAGCAGAGATAGCAATCTTCTGAAAATTTTCTTCGTCAGTTCCCTTTATCAGCAGGGATGACATTTGTTTTGCTAGTTCTCTTTATCAGCAGAGATAGCAATCTTTTGAAGATTTTCTTTCGTCAGTTCCCTTTATCAGCAGGGATGGCATTTGTTTCGCTAGTTCTCTTTATCAGCAGAGATAGTTTCGCTAGTTCTCTTTATCAGTGGAGATAGCAATCCTTTGAAGATTTTTCGTCAGTTCCCTTTATCAGCAGGGATGGCATTCATTTTGCTAGTCCTCTTTTTCAGTAGGGATAACAATCTTTTGAAGATTTATTTTGTCAGTTCTCTTTATCAGCAGAGATGACATAACCTGGGAGAGTTTGTTTCACCTTATACCCAGCATAGCTAGCACTCGCCCGTGTTGTGACAGTATAGCATTTATGGCTAATTCCCCAGTGGAGTCGTCCCTCCTTTGAGGATTGAAAATTTCCGGGTTCTTTGGTATTCAATCTCCGTGCATCCCGATTGTCTGAAAGCCGTCGCTATCATACCCTCAGGACCAAGTTGATTGAATAGGGGCAGCTGTTGCACCCCAAAATTTGCCCTCCTTACTTTAGTACTAACTGGCTTATGTTTCATTTCATTTTTGCATTATCATGTGTGCATATCATTGGTTATTAGCATGGGGTCAAGGTGCCTGAGGCAAGTTCAAGAGGAGAAGATGTTCTTCAAAGGGTCAAGCAAGAGAGTTCAAGTGGATCACTTTCTCCTAACCAGTGCAGAAATTAGGGTTTTGAGATCCTTGGGTTTATTGCTCCAATGGGAAAGCTCCTTGGGTTTTTATCATCACTAAATGGCATATCTTATCTTTGTTGGAGAGGATACACATCATATTCAGAGGAATTTGGATTTGGAGACTGTGTTATTTCCTCCTAGACTGAGGGTACCTAAATTAGGGTTTGCTATAAAGTCAGTTTATTTCTGATTTCTTGGGCAAGACTTGATTCCATGGTATTCCTTGGGTCCCTGAGTATCTTGGAATGGAAGATTGTCCATCAGTTTGGTTCAGGAGAAGTTCAATTGGCCAATGGATTGGGAATCAGGTGAATTGGGTAAAAGTCAACAGTGAGAGGGGAAGTCAACTGTGAAAGCTTGAGGTTATCTCCAAGGTTTTCAAGGTCTCACATCCTCATATGGCCTTTAGGGGTCAAGTTTCATGCCATTTATCAAGAATCAAGGGTTGGTACAAAAGTTGCTAAATATGGAAATGACCTATAATTTGAAATTTTCCTTTTTGGGCAAGTCCTTACACTACATTCAACTTGACTTTTCACCATCAAAGAAGCTTCAAATGAATTTTCCTCAAACATGAAAGTTGAAGATCTTTTTCTCCCCTTTCCAACAAGTACTAGTGGATCTCCATATCATTTGTGAAACTCAAGTTATGACCAAAAGAAGGCAAAGTGGTTTTTAGGGTTCCATTTTCACAACTTTTGCATTTTTGGGGCATAGTGACCTATAATTAATTCCATTGCTTCAAGGCACATTCTAACATCAAAGTACAATCCATAAGGACTATTTTTGGCCTTTGAATCAAGTGGATCCATGGTTTATTCTTCACTTATTTTCCATTATTCAAAATTGCAAGAGGCATCAAAACTCATGAATCAAAATGTTTCAAGGCCCAATTTCAATTTAGGTGGGATTAGAAATTGTTGAATAAGTGATCCATCATGAAATATTTGGATATCCATGCATGGAGGAGGGTGCATTTAACATTATGCCAATTTGTCAAAGGGCCCAAAACTCATTAACCAAGGAGTGATTAAGACCTAAATGATCAGATGTGAAATAACCCAAAGTATTTAAGATTGCTCATGCACTATTGAGGGGGATTACACGTAAATTTGGTGGAGAACCAAAGCTTGAACCCTAAAACTTTTCTTCATTGAATCTCTCAATCCACGAGGATTTTTTCATGAAGTTCTTCCACAATCTTCCTCCTTGTGATCCACAGAGCACAAACCAACCATCCTTTGAAGCTAACAGTGAAGATACGTGGTGCACAAGCTCAGATTAGTGATGTTTTTGATGATCATAAAACTCTCCTTTTAAATACGCATAATGTTGTGTGGCATTCATGGATCATTCTGATATAGTTATTTTTGAGATTGGACGTGTGGTTTGATTGCTGCGTGTGTTTAAAGTTTTGAACCCTAACCTTTTCTCATTCGAATCTCCTTATGCATTGGTTATTTGTGATATTTGATGACATATTTGGGATCCTGGTGAAAATCTGGACAAAATGGTGTATTCGTTTGCGTTTTTTGGGTTTTTTTTTAGTTGCAGGTGGCCGTGGGTGGCGGCCGGAGCTAGGGCTCCGGCGGCTGGTGTGGTGCTCCGGCCAGGCTAGGGTTTGGAGGTAGAAGACGACTCCCAGCCGTTGATCTGTTTCATCGCACGGTCCATATGATGCCACGTTTATTTTTTTCTGATTTTTATTTATTAATTGCATGTTTATTACCCCAGGGTTGGTACCGTGTGCACCCAATCAATTTCCCTCATTTTAATTACTTTTTCTTTTGTTGACTTAACCGTGTGCGTCTGATGAATCGTATGGCCATCATTGTGCCAACAAATTAATGAAACCATGTGCCAGGCACGTGGGAGATGTATGGTGTGCTGAGTGGTTGCGTGCTTGCGTGTGTATCATTGTTACAGTGTGTTGGTTGATCATGGCCATTGATTTTATTTACCTTGAATTGTTTGACTATTTTTGGAGCGCAGGATCAATCAAAGGGTAAGTGTGAGGTCAACCATTTGACCAGGTCTCACATGCACTTCCTTTTTGTTTTTTTTATTTTCGCTGACTGGATTTTTGCGTTGGGCTCGCTATTTACACCCCCCTTTAAGCCCACTGGCCATATTTCAACGTATCTGGGCTGCTGAACACCCCCCCCCTATGTTATTTCTTTATTTTTATTTTTATTTAATTGTTACATCTCATTTTTAATTTTTAAAAATAGTTAATTGCATTAAAAAATTCCAAGAAAATTCATGCATCATTTTTATAATTTTATAAAATTTTCCAAATTTTATTTTTTTATTTTTATTTTACTTTTAGTGGCTGAATTAATTATTTGTTTATTTTCTTTTTGAATTATTCATATCATGCATACCTAAACTTGTAGAATTTTGTTCTCATAGCATACAAAACCTTTTGAACTCATCCTTTTTGCATTTTTTCACCAATACATTGAATTGCATTAAAATATTTTTCTCTCATTTTTAAAATCATTTCATATTGCATTTTAGTCCTCCTTTTTTGTATATTGAACCATATTTCTCATCTGAATTTGCATAATTGTTTGAGTGACTTTTATTTTGAATTTTGGCATGAATTTTGGACATGTTGTTTGCTTCTGGTTAAGATATGTTGATAATTAATCTGGTGATTTTGGAAGATGTTTTGCTAATTGTTTGATGGCTTTTATTTGAGGTCTTTCTTGTATGCATCCTTAATCATGTCTGATTATTAGTTTGAAAAGGCACCTGTGCCATTGCTTGGGGGTTTGTTTCTTTGATTTCTTAACTCATGTTTGAATTGTTATAGGTCACTTAATTATTATTATATGTCATTGTTTGGGTTTCATTTGGTTTATTGTCACTTATGTCCGTTTGCTCTAACCTTTTATGCAGAAGCTGAGGTAAGTTCTTTGAGGGTGTGGATAGTTATCCATGTCCACTCTCACTCCTTCTGTCTCTCATCTTTTCTTTTCTTTAGGCTTAGGTTGTCGCCAAACCTCACTAACCGTAGGTCACCCATGCATGATAACATTAGGACTCTTAGTTCCCCTTTAGAGTTTCCTTTGTGTCTTCTCTCTTCTCATCTTAAAACTTCTTGAAAACACTTAATAAGGATAAAGTGTATTGCGCACGAGCCTTAAGCGTGGGGAATGAGAAATGAGGGGCTTCCTCTCATCTTTCTAGAGTGCTTAGCGAGCGTCCTGTCTTGGGACGATGCGTTAAGTATTCGCCCCTGTGCCCTAGACTTTGGTGCAATGCAAGTTATGAACTAACTCAAGTCACTTCTGTCCTAAAAAATACAAACAAACTTCAAACCTTTTTGTCCTTCGGGATTGTCAAACTAAAGGCTATTTTCAAAAAGGGCACGTTACTTTCCGTCTGAGTCGCAAACAGGCATCGACCCTAACTGCCGGACGAGAACTTAACGTTGCTCATAAAAAACACAAAAAGAACTTGGTCCGAACTACGTTGACTCTGAATTCCCCATTGCACAAAGGGGGTACGTAGGCCTAGGACGTCGACGTCCTACCGAGTCTGTCTTTGTCTTCCCCTTCCCCATCTTAGTACAGCCATTGATGATAGGATAACTCACCCTTAGAATAGACAACAAGCGTGGATCCCATCGAGTACGATGGACGCATGGGGTGCTAGCACCTTCCCCTCACGTAACCGACTCCTGAACCCAAGTTATGGTTGCGATGACCATTCCTTTCCCTCTTCCTCAGGTTTGTGCGGTGTTCCCTTTCCCCCTCTTGGGATAAATTTACACGGCTGACGACTCTGTTTTCCGCGCCACTCTCGCATTTGTACCTGGATGAAAATCCTGGGAGCGACACTTATCTCTGAACCAGAGGACTCATGGCCTGTGCCCTAACCTCAAGTTAATGGCTAGAGGAGACTTGAGATTTCTTTTGATCACCATTGGCCAAAGGACTGTCCAAGCCTCCATTCACTATTGATGCCAAAACAAACTTGTTGCACTATAAATAAACAATAATTGTGATCAGTTTTGGTACACCAAAGCACCACAACACTTGCTTTCCTCAAAATCACTCTCATTATGCAGAAATGCCTTCTTTTACAAGTCACGACTGAATTTTGAGTTAGAGAGCAATTCCAACCAATTGCGGTAAGGTGGTCGCGTCACCGACAAAAATCGCACGCTAAACTAGGACAACCTGAGTGGGGTATCACTGAATTGGTATATGCAGCTAGAGAGTAGCAACATCCAATCATGGTCTGACTTAGCTAATGCCTTTGTGACGCAATACAGCTACAATCTTGACATGGCTCCCAACCGCCTGCAGTTGCTAGGTTTATCTCAAGAGGACAATGAATCCTTCAGAGGGTATGCTCAAAGGTGGAGAGAAGTAGCTGCTCTCATTCAACCACCACTCTTGTATAGAGAATTGGTTGACCTGTTCGTGGATACTTTGCAAGACCCGTACTTGGAAAAGCTGTTTATCAGTTTGATATCAAACTTCTATGACTTGGTAATAGCTGGAAAGCGCATCGAGAACGACCTCAAGAGTGGAAAAATCCAAGGCACCTGAAACATCCCAACTAGTGAGAGTGAATCAGTTGTCAGTTCTCAAGAAGAATGGGAGTAGGAAAGTAATTCCATCTGGGAATCTCTGATACCTCAGCCTCAACACTCATGCATCTCAACTGATCAGAGTCAGCAATATTTTGGGTCTCCACATTAGATACCATTCTCTCCACAGGGACAATATTCTTCTCAGAATCGAAGACCTCCTCAGTATCAACGGTCCTACCACTATCAGCCGCGTCAGCACGCCCGAAAAAGGCCAAGGAAGCCAGAGAGGCATTTCACTCCATTACCAATGTAATACAATCAGATATTTCTAGATTTGATCAAAGGTGGATTGATAGTGCCAAAGGCGATAGATCCAGTGATCCCTCTATACTCACCAGGCTTTGATGCTAATGCCCGATGTGACTACCATGATGGGGCACAGGGGCATTCAACTAAAGACTGCAAAGTGCTCAAAAGCAAGGTTCAAACTTTGCTTGACTCTGAGATGTTCTCATTCACGCCTCAAGGCATTCAAATCAACAAACCTTAACCCAATCAGGTGAGTTCATCAGTCCTGGTTATGGAAGAAATTGTCAAGAATAGATGTGAAGATGATTATCAGACTGATCTCGACAACCAACTTTGAAGATAGCTAGCTCAGTGGCAAATCAAGAAAGGGAAGCCCAGTCCCCGATGCTGGCAATCTTTTGGCTCAGGTCTTTACTTTTGCATTTTTTAGTTTTTTTTTTGTTAAGTGCTACTTTCTTTAAGACACTGTTGTTAAACATGGATTTATTAATGAAATGAATATGCATGTTTTGATTAAATCCATTTGTGTTCACTCATACTTTTAATATCGAACGCTTGTTTAAACAAAAT
This sequence comes from Lathyrus tuberosus, assembly GCA_022829125.1. Lineage (NCBI taxonomy): Eukaryota > Viridiplantae > Streptophyta > Magnoliopsida > Fabales > Fabaceae > Lathyrus > Lathyrus tuberosus. The sequence goes on from JALAZF010000183.1 coordinate 10,355,661, forward strand.
CCAAGGGAGGATGATGAAATCGAAAGACGCAAAACCTCTAATAGTATGCTTTTGAATAACACCTTGTTGATGATGTACATGTATTGTTTCAAATCCCCCAAACACTGGAGAGATAAGGAGTTAGTCCTTAGTTAACCCCTTCGATCCTAGAAATAGGAGTTTCCTTCGAATTTCTAAAACCTTAAGCTTAACCTGGGGTAGGGTAGTTTTCAGTTTCCTTCAATGACCAATGACTTGGAAGTCGCAAAAAAAATAAAAAAATCAAAAAAAGAGAAAAGCCTGCTAATTCAAACACCTCAAGAGGAGACTTAGGCAAAATCAAGGCAATCCCGATGGATTAAGAGCTTCAAAAGCAGTCCATGTAAAAGGTATCAAAGATAAGAAAATCAAAAGAGATCCTCAAATCCTCAGGCAAAAATAAGATTCAGTGACCACCATGTCAAAAATCAAAAGTTTACTGACATCCATGGTAAAAAAAAATAAGGGGACTGTCATTTCAAAAAATCTTGATGCGTCATCTTCACTCTTACTCCGCCAAATTCTAGATGTGTGTGTCATGTTAGTGAATGTAGGGCTGGAGAATATCATGGAGAATGGGTGGGTTAAAACAAAACTTTGAGCCTTATATCCTTTCTTTCTCAAACCATGAACCATGTCACATTACAGCCCTCGAAAGACTTAATTGAAGCACGGTTATTTCGAAAGCATACTTCGATAAGATCACGTCAAAGCTGGCTCCTAAAAGAATTTGATTTTCATTAAATGTGACATTTTGATCAGTGATTTATTCGCTATATGTCACAACATATTTCCAGTGAGCAGACTCGGATTTCAAAACTGTTATATGCATTGCATTAAAATTATCATTTTCGAAATGAGCAGTTTTACTTGCAAGTAAGCACTTGACCCTAAGAAGGTTTATGCAATGAAATGATTGATCAAGCTAAGATGCAAAACTCCTGAAGACTCCGTTGAGCAGGAAGGCAAGCTGCTACAATATTCAGGTAATCATAAACAATCAGGTCGAGATTCTACAAATATCTCGAAGGTCAGTTAGTTTAGGGAAACTCCTTCACAGATCAACCAGCTATCAGGGGCAAGCTTGTTTCCCAGTCGTTACTCCCACAGTCTGAAGGACAAGTTCAAGGACTTTGTTTTGCAAATACAGTTAATTTAGGGCAATTACGTCGAGATTTGTTGAATCTCTCCAAGAGATTGAAGACACTGAAGAATCTTGTATGCCAATTCTTCTGCAAAATCCTCTTGGTAATTTCTTCCCACAGACCATGTAATCTGGGGCAGATGAGATTTGAAGATTATTTGTTGCAAGAGCCGTTGCCCGTTCGTGATGATCAATATGCAATTAAAGTGCAGAACTACATTGTTCTCATAATATATTTTGTCAGCTCCATAGTAAGTTGTTACTTCAGTTGATCTTAGCAATCCCCCATGGATCTCCCTCTTCCAACCAGGAAATAAGGCTCATAATGGAAATCCATAGTGAAGTCATGATGTTATACCCCGAGTGGAATACTCTTTTCCCCAGAGAAGGTTGAAACCTTGGAGTAGAACTGTTGGTTCTACATGTTCATCCCTAGTGATGCTTCTATCTGGTGAAGTTGGCTGGGTATCCTAATCGAGATGTTTATTTCATCTCCATGTTTATTTCATCTCCAATTTTGCTTTCCCTTGTCTGTTTTGTGAGCATAAGCATAAGCATAAGCATGACATTCATACATATGCATGGCATCTAAGCATTTTTGCTACATTTCTGGAGTTTACCTGTTTTGTTCACTTTGGCATTTATTCCCCAAGTGACTGGGTTTGTCTTTTCTTTCCAATAGAGTCATCAACCTTAAGCATAAAGTGCCCATCCTTTCTAAATTCCCCACAGAGTTTGATCCTCGTGGATGGTGGTTGCTTCAGTTATCTTTTCCATGTTTGGATAAGATAAATCCCTATTTGAGTTCATTCCTCAATGGGTGAAGTCTTGTTTGACCGTTTCTTTCTAGCTTGTTCCTAGATTGAACTTTGGTCTCTGGCAGGTGTTGCTTTTAAACCTAATTAGGTAGCTGAACTTAGTTTGAACGTGCATTTATTTTGCACTGTGTCTCGCAGGAAGAATTTTTTATAGATCCTTATTGAAGACAAAATTCATTCTCCAGCAGTGTTGTTGTAACAACATCTCCTTGGAATTTATACCAAGACAACAAGTGGCAGTCTCCTTGACAAGCTTGTTTTGCTAAGTCTACCTTTACAACAACAAGTGGCAATCTCTTTGAGAAGCTTATTTTTCTATGGCAATAAGTGGCAGTCTCTCCTGAGAAGCTTATCTGTCCTTGGTGTTATTCAACCTTTTGCAGTTACAATTGGTGTTACCCTCGATCAGTCATTTTCCATCAACCCTTTGATGACGATTTTCAAATACATTCCTTTCCGTCAACCCTTTGACAAAGACAAATCCTGTTCCATCAACCCCTTGATGAGCTATTTGAGTTGTTCATTTCCATCAACCCTTTGATGATGTCACTCGTTAGTGAATATAAATTTTCTTCCCATCAACCCTTTAATGACGTCACTCTCCAATGAATTAGTTCGTCTCTGTCAACCCTTTGACGATGTCAGTTTTATTCCCATCAACCCCTTGATGACATGACTCTTTTAGTTTAGTTTTCGTTTCCGTCAACCCCTTGACGATGATAATGTCTTTCTCCCGTCAACCCTTTGATGATGTGACTCTTTGATTCAGTTTTCTCCCGTCAACCCTTTGACGATGATAATGTTATCTTTCTGTCAAACCCTTTGACGATGTCAGTTTCTTTCCGTCAACCCTTTGATAATGTCACTCTTTTGTGTAACTTTTCTTTCCCCAGTGGAGATCGTCTTTCCAGTTCAACCTCCAGTGAGGATCTTTTCTTCTAAAGTGTCAACTGGTCATGGCTTGAACCTGTTGATCCATCACTTTAGATGTCTTGTTTTATTTTCTTTCCCCAGTGGAGATCGTCTTTCTGGTTCTACCTTCATTGAGGATCTTTTCTTTTCAGAATGTCATCCCGTCATACTTGAACCTGATGATCAATCATTCTAGATACCTTCATTAGAGCCCATCTATTGGTTCTATTTCCAATGAGGATGTTTTGTTTTGGTTCAATCTTAGGGCATTCAGGGTTATGTCATATCTTTTGTCCTAGAGTGTCAGCCAGTCATGCTTGAACTTGTTGATCAACTACCCTGGATTTTCCCCAGTGGAGACCATCTATTGGTTCAACCTCCAGTGAGGATTCCTTCTTTCTAAAGTGTCACATGGTCATGCTTAGACCTGTTGCTCAATCACATTAGATTTCCCCAGATTGTTTCAGCTTCCCTAGTGTTTGTCATCCCCAGTGAATAGTTACTCGTTGTGTTGACTTTATCCCTGTTTGGTTTCTTTCTTCGTCTTCATTTTGCATTCACCATCCCATCATTTTCATCATGATATAGTTTATTGCGTAGTTTTTCTTTTGTCCATAGCATAGCATGTCAATGCATCTAAGGGCAAAATTTTCAATTTTCTGTATTTAAATACCTTTCACCATGATTTCATGGGGATTATCATCACTCATGTCATCTGGTAAAGATATTTAAATAGGGGCAAATGGCATACCCCAAATTTTACATCTTTTAGGTCAATCACTCATGCATAACTAACCAAGTTATCATATATTGTTTGTTTTGTTTCACTTTTGAATTAGGGTTTACTTCAGAGGCTTCAAGGGTTGATCAATCAAGGTTTTGGATAGATCACCAACCAATCATGTTTCTCATGCTCCTAAAAGATCTCTCTTCCTCAAATATTCAGTGTAATTTTGTTTCATCACAAGTTCTTCGAGGCTCGGGTCTTGCAAGATTGAATCAAATATCAGGTTATCAAGTTGTGGCAAATATTCTGAATTAGGGTTTTGGTTCTCATCAAGTCATTGTTTCATCAGTGTACACTCAAGGCATAGATTAGGGTTTCCCACCCTTTGTGTTTAAGATGAGTAAGCGTCGTTCATTTGAGTTTCATTCGAGGCTAGCAGGTTTAATGTATGTGTAGTACTGTTTCAGTTCAAGCGGGTGTGATTTGATCTTGGTCAAGAAAGAGGAATTTGTTTCATTCTCAATATGAGTTTGGTAGATCAGTGCTTCACATATGAAGATCATCAGACTATGGTTTCCATGTCAATTCAAATTGTCTGTTGAAGTCAGGTTGCAGAGTCATTAAAAAGGTCAAAACAGTTGAGTTGCATGCAAGTACTAATTGTGTGGTTCAGGTCCTTGTCATTGATCCAAGGATTTATCAAGTTTGTTGTTCAATCGAAGATCATGTTAAGGCTGATTCAAGGTTGTGGTGTTGTTCAAGATTAGTGGCGGTCAAGTGCAATTGTCGAGGTTTAGGTGTTGTTCAAATGTGGAGGCATATTACAAAACCCATATCCACTTTCCTAACCCATTTCTAAACCATTTTTATTCTTTTAAACCAATTGCCCATTTCATTTATCCATTATCCAATTCCATTCCACTTTCAATCTTATTCATCCCTATTTTCCATAAATCCATATCCATAAAAATCCACTTCATTTTTTAATATCCATAATTATCCATTTTTTCGTTTTAAATTCACCAAACCGTTTTATCATTTCAATTATCCATATTATTCATTTTCATATCCAATCCTTTTATATCCATTTGCATTTTAAAACCAATTAACCTTTTAGTTTATTTTATATCATTAGTCTTTGAATCCACTTTTCAAACCTTTTTTTATACATATTTTTTTATGTCCACTTTTTAAACCATTATCCATTTTATATCCCTTTTCAAATATCCTTTTGTTTTCCATTCTATTTTCAAATAAGTTCACTCCATTTTAGATTCAAACCCAAGTCTCTCATTCAAGATTTCTTTCCAAGTATTAATTCATGTTCTTAACCACATTCAAATTTCATTTTTTTTTAAATTCAAGATTCAAGTCACAATTTGTTTTCAAGTTCCATTTCAATTCATAATATTTTTTTAAATTTCCTTTAAGCCCATAATACCAAAGCCCAGGTTACATTTTTTACTACAAAAGGTCATGTACAAAAATCATAAAGTCCATTGGTTTTTTAGGCCCATTAACAAGAGCCCAATACATTACATTACCAAAAAACAAAACATTACACAAAGTTGAACCACACAAGAGATAACAAAGCGAAAAATTTTGAACAAGTCATGCTGCTCTATCAAACAAAACTGTACAAACAAATTTACTACACTCCAAACTTAGACCATGCGTACCACTCTGCTACTCCAAAAAGGAAATATCCTGCAACATCCACACTCCAAGTCAAATTTTTCTGCTACAAAATAGCCAAAATAAACCTGCAAGAAAAAAACCAACAACAACATCACGCTACACATAATAACAACCAAGACAATAACTAAAACCTGCATCAGCTTTTTACACCAAAACAAACCCGCATCAATACTTCATCCTGCGCTCGAAAATGACTCCCTATACCCTGCATCAAAACCATATGCTGCAACAATGCTCCAAAACCATGTACAACCATCCTGCAACATAGGCACAACAAAACAACAATCCTGTACAATGGAAAGTGACCATACAAAGGCTACAGGACAAAATTCAAAAATGCAGCATACCAGTCAGTGGTTTGAATTCTTAAAAGAAGGAGAGAGGCCAACCGTAAGGACCTGTTAAAATCTTCAATAACATCACCCATCAGGTCTCTCGCTTAAAAAAATACCCATCAACTCAAAAAAAATTTAATCCATCTCTCCCTAAAACAACAACTCACTATCCATCACCTTCAACTCTTCATCACGACTCCCAGAGAACCTCGTCCTTTTCTTCGTTCATCATCATCATCTGCAACAACTCTTTCTTCCCAAACATAACCTCCAGTCTCCCCTCTTTTCATTTTTCGGCGGCCACAAACTCAATAAGCCCTCCAAACTAATCACACAAAACACATACACATCATACCCTTCACACAATACCTCTTCCAAAAACCCTCTAAGCTTACAACTAGTATCAAACCATCTTCACATCAATAGTATCATCATCGGTAACAACTACAAGCTTCTTACCACAACCATACCTCCACCATCTGCAACCGCAAAACTACCAAAAACAACCTTCACCACACCTACCCATAACCCTCCATCGTTCAGCATCCAAACAACCCTTAAGCCACAACCATAAATTGCGAGAGAAACGTGAATCCCAGAAAGGAGAAAGGTTGAGGACCATATTGTCATACCCTAAATTTTTACCAGAAGACTACACATCATTGTGCAAACAATCACCACAATATGGATGTATTTTCATACCTCACTAATCTTTTCGAAGATTGTTGAGTATTTACCTCAACCAAGGAATAGGGTTTTTGAGCCCTCTCAGAGCATTCAGGAAAAGGATCAATCAAGAATTGAAATGACCTTTAACTTGTCAAGCCTCTCAAACATCCATGAAGGATCAAGAGGTCTCCAATATCAAGAATCTGACATAAGAATGCTACATTTGAAGTTGATCAAGCCTTAAGATCACTAGTGTCACCAAATTAGGGTTTTCGTCGAGCAAGGCCTCAAGAGAGAAATCTTCATCTGGGCATGAGCCAATACTTCAAAATATGATTCAAGAAGCTCAAAAGAACCTCATGAGTCCATTAATAAGTTCAAACTAGCCTCAGGGGATGCATCTATCAAAAATCAAGAATTAGGGTTTTCACTTAATTCAGTCCCTAGGTTGACTTTTGGAGCAAGGCATGAGCCAAGACCTCAAGATATGCTTTAAGGACCTCAAATACATCATGTTGATCCATTTAAAAGATTGAATTGATTCAAAGAACTTGGTTTATAAGCAATATAAGGATTCAAATTCATCTGGACAATAAACTAGGGTTTCTAAGAAAAAGTCAACCATACCTTTGACTTTTGAGCAAAGCATAATCTCAAACCATGGGACATGATTCAAGACACTCAAAAACATATTTGGAATCCATCCATTAGGTTCAATTTAGACCAAGGACTTGATTTAACAAAGGATCACAAAGTTCACGATTCATCTGATACAAAAAGTCAACTGTGATCAAAACCAAGTTTGACTTTTAGAATTTTTTGACAAACATGACCTCTTTAAGTCAAAAACAATGTTAACTTGTGATTTGGATCATCATCAATCAAGAAAAATCAAGAAAAGTGAGGCTACTTGCAAAAAGGGCAACCTTGAGAAACTTGAAATTTCACTGAGTTATGAAAAATAATGGTTTTTCCCAACTTTGCAAGGTCATAACTTGTGATCCAAGTAACCATTTTCTTCCATCCAAAGCTTAAATGATAGCTCATCTTACATACAACAAGATTGCCAAACAGAGGTACCCCCAAAAATTGCATGGATTTTAAGTTATAAGGCCATAAAGTTAGGGTTTCATGAGATTTTAACTTTGACACTTAGAAATTTTTAGACATAATCTGTCTTTTGTTTTGCCCAACATTGGAGGTATTTTTCATTATGATCCAAGATGAATCAAGACCAAATACAAACATCAAGTTGAAGTATGATATACAAGCTTTCTAAAGAATACAAGAACTCCCATTAATTTAACTTGAGCAAGGAGTTATGAACCTCACAACATGCCTTGCTCAAACTGATTTTCAAGACAGATTTTGTGCATTTCTTGTGCCACACGATTCTCATCTCCAATTTTGTCATCTTACAAGCTTTGTCCTCTTCCAAGATCAGAGGGAATCCTGATGAATCACTTGATATCTTCAAACATGGACCATTGAGTCAAGAATCCTATCCTTTGGCATGTGAAAGTCTTGCTGACAAGCCATGGAACTTAAGTTTTGGCTAGTTGCATTAATGTGATGCATTGAATTGGCATGGATCAAGCACAAATCGGCCAACACTCAGACCAAAACCATGAGTGTTCCAACCTGCAAAAATTAAATTAAGTCAATGCATAACTATGCTAGAGGAGACTTTAGTACCTTAGACTTCAATTCATGCTACATAACAAAATCCATTGGATAATAGCATGCTCCCTCATCCATTCACTATTCCTCCAAAAACAAACTTGCTCTCCTATAAATAGGAGTCATTTTTTATGTTTCAAAACACAGCAAAACAATACCAAAGCCTTGTTTTCTCATTCTTCATCTCTTACTTCAAATTTCAAAGTTCAAAGGAGAAAACTTGAAATTCAAAAAACTAGAGCCTAAACCACTCAAACAACCATCCAAACACATCACAAATAATCCATTGGAGGTGTTCAAATCTTCATCTTCATTTCAAAACACCAAAATAAGAAAGTCAACCAGTAAAACCTCAAATTTTGACTTTTCTGCATTTTTCAAGCCATGTCTTGATTCAATCACTCTCAAAGCCAAACAACACTTCAAACACTCTCCAAATATCACCCCTAAGTTGTTCCAACAAGTGTTCCTCAACTGTTACATCAATTAAGGGAGTTGCCATTTTGGTCACTTTTGCCAATTTTGCAAAAAAGAGGTAGATTTTGTTCCAGAGGTTTCCTTTTGATTTTGATCATCCTAAAAGCTTCTAAGGGGTCTATTAAGAGTGTCCAAGGTATTGGATTGCTTCTGTCACAAACATCTTGAAAGTTAGCAAGTGGAGCTTCAAGAGGTAAGTGCATAAGAACTTGAACTTTGTGAAATATGCATTGCTTTGATGTACGTTGATCATGAACATGTCATGCATATCATATTTGTTGTGTTTAAACTATTTTGCCAGGCTATTATTGCTTGTATAGAGTCGTAGCATAGAACTTGCAAAACTTGACCTATTTTGAAACCACTATCGGGTTTTAAAATGTAGACATTTTTAGAAAATTCTAAGACCACCATTGGATTCCTCATGAAATTCTAGGTAGGATTCATCTTTATTTCATCCATTTTCATGGAGAAATGAAAAAGTTATGACATTCTTGCAAAGGCACCAAAACCTGGCCTCCGTTGGGCAAGAACCAGGTTATGGCGCCTTGGCCAGACCTAAAAACAAGTTACCCATATGTATTTATGGAGTGGATTTTATACACGGATGTATCACCACCCTAGTGGTAGCAGTGTGTGTTTTCAAGTGTGTTTGTGTTGGAGGGCGTGGGTTCAACACCCACGCATGCCATTTTGTCCAATTTTTTTACATTTTTATTATTTTTTGATATTTTCCATATTTAATTTTAATAATTATTTTTGTTAATCAATTTTAATTATTTTAAAATGATTTTTTGCACAAATATCACTCACATATTAAAATATTTAATTCATCAAAAAATCACAAAAAATATTTTTATTTTGATATATTTTTAATATATTTAAAATATTATTTTAAATTGTTTTTAAATGTTTTAAAAAGGATCTCTTTCTTGATTTTTCTTAAAACATAAATGAATTTAAATATTCATGTGAATAAAATAACTTTTTAAAACACCTTAATCATTGTTTATAACATGATTAATGATTTTATTTGATAAATAATACATATTTTATTGATTTTTCTTTGAAAAATATCTAAAAATATGAAATTAGGGTTTTGTTTAGATTCAATCTTTCAAATTTCATTTCAACACTCATGGGCCTCTATTAGAGTGTAAGGCCCAACCCTCTTTATAAATAAACCAATCTTTGGGCCTCTGCTATAGTATAAGTCCCATCACGCTTTTCAAAATAACGGTACGATCATCACTTTCACAATAATGTTTGGGCCTCTGATTAGGAGTGTAAGTTCCATCTCTTTGTACATAAATTTGCTTTCACAACACTCATGGGCCTCTAATAGAGTGTAAGACCCAATACCCTTATGTAAACAGAAAATCTTGTAGCCTCATTCATCCTGGGCTTTGTACAAGATACAAATAATCACTTGGGCCTCTATGTAGAGTGTAAGACCCAACACCTTTGCCTCTCTCTCACTTGAGATCAAGTCATCTTCAAAATCAAAAATTTCTTCAATTTCTTCAAAGCCCTAATCCCATCTTGAAGAAAACATATGATCAATCACAATACACTTGGGCCTCTATCTAGAGTGTATGACCCGCCACCTTTCTCAATTCAATTCATACTTGTTTATATACTTGTTCATATGTATGTATATACACTTGTGCATATCTTGTTAAGTTCCTCTTAGCATTTACATCATCCTCAGTGTAGACTAGTTCAAACAATAGGGTCCTTCCAGTCAGTATAACTTAGTTCAAACAACTAGTTCCCCTTGTACAAAGTAATACAGTTTGCCTCCTCTTGGGTATCATACAATGAATTTCCTCAGAAGATAGCCTCCTCTTGGTCTTTGTTCAATTTGATCAACCTTGAAACAATTCAAAAAAAGAGAGGATTATTTCCCGGTGAAACCTCTTCTTTAACCTCTTTTAACCCTGGGACAGTTCAATAAAGAAAGGATTATTTCCCGGTGAAACCTTTCTTGAACTCTTCCTAGACTTGGAAAGTCTCAATCCTAGCCTCCTCTTGGGCTTCATACAAGGACCCATAGGCTTCCTAGAAGCATCCCTAGTCTCCTCTTGGGCTTCATACAAGGACCCACAGGCTTCCTAGAAGCATCCCCAGCCTTCTTTTGGGCTTCATACAAGGACCTCCAGGCTTCATGAAAGCATATGATAGATCCTAGTCATCTTTAACAGTACATCAGTCTCCAAGAGAGTCAAAACCTCTAGGGAATTCAAACTCATCCTATAAGGCTCTTTTGATCCTCAACAGAGTTTGGCTTTCATCTTTAAAAACCCAAGCTAGGGTCAGGTTACCATCAACAAACCCCAAAAGTATCAGAGCCTCATGACATCTGATAAATCAACTCTTTCCTAATCCCCAACAAGAGTTAGTTTCCCTTTGGATTCCTCAAAACAATTTAGACCTTCTCCTCAATTTGAACAAATCCTCAGCAAGAGTCGGCCTCCTCTTAGGCTTCATATAATGATCTTCCCAATCAGCCTCAATCTTGGGCTTTGTACAAGACAGATATAATACTTCCCAATTGAGTCAGTTTTCAACTCTATTTTAGCTTCAACCTTGGGCTTTGATCAAGGAACAAAATTAAACATCCCCACAGATGAGACCATGAGTCCTCTCTATAGGAGGATACTTCCTCTATACATCACATTTCAATACAAACAATTAAAACCTTTTTCCATATAATTGATGTAAGTGGCATACTTGTTGATTCAAAATCCAAGCTGGAGTCCTTCCTTTATCATGGCTAAAATTTTACTTTCATCTAAGTGATGTAAGTGGCAAGCCTCTGGATTCTACACATCCATGTCAATGTCCCTCTCTTAGCATGTAGAGACTTATAAAGGAAGATGTGGCATTGCTTGATTTCACACATCCCAGTTAAAGCAACCTCCCTTATAATCAATTCCTCAATGTTGTAATGAATAGGTGAGATATCTCCCTTTAGAGATGACAAATTCTCTCTCAGTCAAACTCCTTTAGCTTCAATCTTGGGCTTTTAACAAAACACAAACATTCCTTTAGCTTCAATATTGGGCTTCGAACAAGACATAAATACTCCTTTAGCTTCAATCTTGGGCTTTGAACAAGACACCCAAATATTTTTCCTCCCATAGAATAGGAGGAACTCTGAACACTCTGATTTCTCCAGATCTCTTTACAGGAATACATAAGCATAAGATTGTTAAATCTTAGCGAGCGCACTAATCAAAAACTTTAGGTCCAATATCTTCCCAAAAACACTAGAAAACCCAAAAATAACAAAAACAATTCCTCAGCCTTCACAAAGGAGAAACTTTCCCTATTTCAACAGTAAATGGATTTAAGAAACCAAGCAATTCAACAGTAAAACATATGCAAATAAAGGTTCCAATAGATTACTATAGATACTCTGGGTGTTAATATCTTCCCTTTATATAACCAACCCCCGATCCCCGATCTCTTCGTATTTGCTAAAGAAAAATTTTTGCACACAGGGTTAGTTTGAGATAACTTCCCTTTCCTTTTAAGCTTCATAGGATAAATTCAAAAATCAGAAAGTAGCACCAAAAGCGGTTGTGGTCGCGACACAAAAACCGACGCTACAGAAAAATGGCGCCTCCGTTGGGGACTTAGATTTTTCTTTCTAGGAGGGTTAAGCCTTGCTTTGCACTTTTTACTATTTATTTGCTTTCTCATTTGATATTATTTACTATTTCCCATCATACTATTTGCTTATTTACCATACTTGTTTAAATTACCGTTATCTGGGATGTGATTAATACACATGTGGTGAGTCAAAAAGTCCTCAGTGGGCTTGAGAGCATATTTTAATATACGAGGTGGCAGACTCAAGAAGGCTTATAAGGAGTGAATCCCGACCAAGCTAACTTTAAAGTCCACCAAATCAGTGGAGGTACCCTTTTTGAATTACTGATGTTAAATGAGCAAGTCATGAAAACATTACCCTTTTTAAACCTAAGGGATGTCGTGCTCCACCCAACTCATTGGAGGAAGATACTCTGATGAAAGACAAGTTTGATTACAACGCATATGATCCTATGGATGATTTTCCCATTGGGAAACCTTACACGGAAGACCCAGGGCAAAATAGTCAGTCAGAGAATGCATATATGCTGAATGACCTTGAGAAAAATCCACCTGTTCTCGCAAAGCTGTGGGAACCTTACCAGGAAAATTCAGAAAGTATCAAACATCATGCTGATAAAGTTGCAAGAATCGCAGGACAAGAATTTATCAACTTCGCATTTCCTGAGGTCAACGTCATTGAAGAAGATGACTCATTTATCCCCTCAGAAACTTGGGGTACCTTGGGGCAGCGAAGCGGCAAGCACGACTTCCTAGTGAAGTACACTGCTCCCAAAAGCTCTCACATCAGATATGAAGACATCTAGCCAACAGGGTGGGGAGATCCTATTGAAAATGAAAATACTGTTGAAGATACAATAGAAGAGTCCTCTTATGATAACGCTGCATGGGAAGAAGACTCTAGTGATCCAACTCCGCTAGAGATCAGTGTCATTACTGAAGACAATCCTAGAAGATAAATTCCAAAATTTGTGATCCACAGAGGAGTTCGTCGCCATTGGGTTGCGGTCGATGTCCCGAATATCGTTCATAAATCAAAGTAATTGTCTCGTCTTTGTTTTGACCTTTCACTTTGCCCGGGTGAAAAGGATGTTTTATAGGGCTTGCTTTTCTGTAAATGTTCCTCTTCGCTTCGCCCAGAGCGAAAATGTTTTGTTTTATAGGGTTGTGTTTCAAGAATCGACAAATCATAAATAAATAATGTCGTTCTGAATTCCTGCATTTATTGCTATTTCACTTTTCGCTTTTCCAGAAAATGGCAATCCTAAAAATCTAAACAAAATAAAACAAGCGTTTTTCAAAAAAAAATTCACTGCACACACTTTTGTATTCTCTATGTCTTTTCTAAAAAGGAATCATCACATTATGCAGATTATTTATTTTAAACCCCATTGAAACATACGATCCAATGCCTTCTCCCAACTTTGATTTCCCAGTATTTGATGCCGAAGAAGAAGGGGACGAAGAAATTCCAAATGAGATCTCTCGATTACTCAGTCATGAGGAAAAGTCCACTCAACCTTACAAAGAACCGTTGGAAACGGTCAATTTAGGTTTAGAAGAAGAGAGGAAAGAAGTTAAAATTGGAGCATTACTCCATCCAACTATTAAAGAAGGCATGATAGAGCTGCTCAAAGAATTTTCAGATGTGTTTGCTTGGTCCTACCAAGACATGCCCGGGTTGGATACCAACATCGTGGAACATCACTTACCACTGAAACCAGAATGTCCTCCCGTTAAACAAAAATTAAGAAGGACTCACCCTGACATGGCCATCAAAATTAAGGAAGAAGTGCAGAAACAGATCGACGCAGGTTTCCTTGCCACATCAGAGTATCCTCTATGGCTAGCCAACATACTGCCAGTTCCCAAGAAGGACGGAAATGTCAGAATGTGTGTGGACTACATGGATTTAAACAAAGCAAGTCCAAAGGATGATTTCCCCTACCACACATTGACATGCTAGTTGACAGCACAACAAAATTTAAAGTATTCTCCTTCATGGACAGATTTTCAGGCTATAACCAAATCAGAATGGCGGCAGGAGATATGGATAAAACTTCATTCATCACCCCATGGGGAACCTTTTGTTACAAATTAATGTCATTCGGTCTAAAGAACGCAGGAGCAACTTATCAAAGGGCTATGACAACTCTATTTCACGACATGATGCACAAAGAAATTGAAGTGTACGTCGATGACATGATTGTCAAATCTAAAACAGAAGAAGAATATGTGGAACACTTATCGAAGTTATTCCAGCGTCTGAGAAAATACAAACTCTGCTTGAATCCCAATAAGTGCACATTTGGTGTTCGTTCAGGAAAACTCTTGGGATTCATCGTCAGCCAAAATGGAATTGAAGTTGATCCCGACAAAGTCAAGGCCATTCAAGAGACGCCTTCACCAAAGACTGAAAAACAAGTAAGAGGATTTTTGGGACGTCTGAATTACATCTCAAGATTCATATTCCTCATGACCGTGACATGCGCGCCAATTTTCAAACTACTTAGAAAGAACCAGAACTGTATATTGACAGAGGATTGCCAAAAGGCTTTCGACAACATCAAGGAATATCTGCTGAATCCACCTATTCTATCTCCTCCAGTGGAAGTAAGGTCATGATCATTTACTTAATAGTCTTGGAAGACTCCATGGGCTGTGTACTTGGCCAACAAGACGAGACAAAAAGAAAATAGTCCGCCATTTATTACTTAAGCAAGAAGTTCACGGTCTGTGAAACTCGATACACTATGCTCAAGAAAACTTGCTACGCTCTAGCTTGGGAAGCTAAACGTCTTCGCCAGTACATGATTTGTCACACTACTTCGTTAATATCCAAAATGGATCTGATCAAGTACGTCTTTGAAAAGCCTGCTTTAATCGGAAGGATTTCCCGTTGGCAGATATTGTTATTAGAATACGACATCGAGTACCATGCTCAGAAAGCCGTCAAAGGAAGTGTTTTAGCCGATCGTTTGGCTCATCAACCTATTGACGATCAGGAATCAATCAAATTTGACTTCCCAGATGAGGATGTAATGTACCTAAAATGAAAGATTGCGATGAACCACTACCAAATGAAGGGCCAGAGCCAGGATCAAAATGGGGATTAATAATCGACAGAGTTGTCAACGCTTATGGAAACGGAATTGGGGCAATCATTGTTACACCTCAGGGTACCCATATTCTTTTTGTAACGCCCCAGATTTAGTATTTTTATTTAATTGAGTCGTTTTTGATTATTTTATTATTATTCTATTATTATATTATTTTATTTCTGACTTTTATTTGGAAATATGTTATTTTTCAATGTTGTGATGTTTTATCGCGTTTTGGGAATGTTTGCGAGAAATTTGAGTGTAGGGGTATTTTGGTCTTTTTGGGTGGTTAGATATTTTGAGATTTATAAAAATAGAAAAAAAGTAGTAAGATAGAGAGAAAGAAAAACAGAAAAATAGAGAGAAAGGGGAGAAGAAAAGAAGAGAAGAGAAAGAGAAGAAGAAAAAGAGGAAAAACTTGGGGATTTAGGAACCGATTCAACCGACTTTTCAAACGCGAATTTATCGGGTAAGGGTGCGAAACTCGATTATACTATATTTGTGTATGATTATGTATGTTTGTGTGGAAATATTGTTGGTTGTCCAAATATAGGTCGAAATGAAATAAACGATTAGAAATCGATGTTTTTACGGACGAAAGTCGGAATAAATCGCGTAGTAGAGTCGTGTGATGTTGGGTCGTGATTTAGTGTGATCGTTTGATTGAATCGAGTCGAATTTGTAACTTTTGAGTTTTTGATATATGTTAATGTTTTTGTGCAAAATATGTTGTGATTGAGAAAAAGTGTTTGGATATGTCTGGTAACATTGGTATAGGTTGATATTTAATCGGGTAAGGATAGGAATTAATCGGGAATGGTTGTTTGTGTGTTTTCGAGTGGTTTTGAGCGAGTTTGGAGTTGAGGTTAAATTGATAAAACTATGTTTCCAAATATTTCAAAATGGAAAATGTGTTAGATGGCATTTTAATAGTGAAAATATTGTAGTATGTTGAATTCTGAGATCGCAGCTTTTTACGGAATCGAAATCGGAGGTACGGACGTCATTTAACGATCGAAAAATGAGTTTTTATCCAATTCTGCGCAGTATGCGTCGACCTGAAGGGCCTTTGCGTCGACCTAAAGTGCCTTGCGTCGACCTATGGACTCGACCTGTGCACACCCGCGCGTGACACAAATTTTCCAAAATGTCCGATTTTGTTTTCTTCATAACTTTTGAACCGTAAGCCCGTTTTGACCCCCGTTTGAAGCGTTGGAAAGCTAATGAAAAGCTCTTTCTATTAAAAATGGTTTGGAGAGTAAAAGATGAATTAATTAATTCGTGTTTTTGGAAAAATAGTCGGGTTTTTATCGCGTACAATGTGTGCGATTGATGTGTTATCATGCTATATGCTTTTGATAGGTAACGTGTAGCTTGTGTGCTGTTATATGGTGTGAATATACATGATGAAATGTTGTGATGATGGTTTGTGGCCTTATGGCAGGTATGTGCATTGTTTTGGATTATACTTCAATGCGTGATTAATGATGTTGTTGTGTGGTGAAATGCATTGTTTGATTGAATTCAATGTATGTTGTGTGGTGACCTTTATGGTTTGAAATGCATTGTTTGAATTGTTTTGCAATGCATGAATCTGATGATGTTGAAGCATGTGACAAGTTGTGGTAATTGTTGTGGTTGTTGAATTGTGGCCTAAGGGCAAGAATAAATGCAATGTGTTGTATTTGATTATATATGCGTGTTTATGGTTGCATATATGTGTGAAAATGCATTGGATGTCATGAGTTCTTGTATGTCAAGCATCATGATATGCATTGTTGTTGCGTCCTGTGTGATGGCGGTTCCGGTGGGGAATCAGCTATAACATCGTGTGCCTCAAAAATATGAGGTATGAATAGCCTGAGGACTGAAAGCGATGGTTATAGACGATCGTGAGCCTCTCTTGGTGGAGGTGTGAGCGATCGGGTCGTGAGCCTCTCTTAGTGGAGGTGTGAGCGATCCATAAACACCGTGAGCCTCTCTTGGTGGAGGTGTGAGCGGTGGGTGAACATCGTATGCCCGACGGGGAGTTACAGTGATGTAACGAGCGATGGTTCCAGCAGAGTTCCTGAGTGAACTAGTGATGAGATATGAAATCTTGGAGTCGGTAACGCATGTGCATTTGCATAGAGTCGTTGTGTCGGTCTCTTTACATCTGCATGAATTATGATTGCATTGTTTATATGTGGAAAATCATGATTTGACTGATTATGTGCGAGACATTGTGATATGCATTTGTGATAAATGTATTGGGCATGATTAATATGCAATTGGGGATGGAGACATTGTGTGATTGAGCTTGTGATAGCATTTGTGAATTGTTGTGCATTCGTGTTAAATACATTGAATTATGAATGATATGTTTTGTGTATAAACATGTGCATGATGTGTGAATAGGTGATTATGTGAATATAATCGGTATATGCTTTATATGTTGGTATTTGATAATTGTGGTGAGAATACTTAATATGTGTATTTTTATGTTGGTATATATAATTATATGCATTTATATTATGGTTGTTTTTCTCACCCTTCTGCTGTTTTATAATGCTCTATGAGGCATTGCAGATTAGAGTTGCTGGAGGTCTTTTGTGAAGCTTTGCGTCTTCATTCTTTTGTCGGTCGGCTCTGATATATGACACCGGGTAGTTAGGGAGGCTGTTTGTTGTTATTGTGTATTATGAATATGTATATTTTGGATTGTACCTGTATGACAACTTTTTATATTTATGATAATCAGTTTTAGATTTTCCGCTTTTATTCTAAAATCTGATAAAATGTGGGTGTAAGGAACTGAGTTCCTCTGTTGATTGCTACCCCACTGTTGCATATCTTTATAGGCAGGTGTTGTATGTTTTGTTTCAATTGATGTGATGTCTCCTGTCTATGTCGTGTTCTTAATTATACTCTGATGAAATTTTGAATTTTCTTTTACTGCTATAATAGCTTGGGGGTATAGATTGGGGGTGTTACATTAAGTGGTATTAGAGCCAGTCCGTGTCTGTTGTGTCTGTTGTGTCTGTTGTGTCTGTTGTGTCTGGAGTTTTGGGCGAGTTGTTGTGGTGCGGCAGTTGTGTTCTGGTGAGTTGTTGTTTAACCATAGTTGCTGTTATTGGAAATGATCAGAATATGGCTGGTAGAAACGACAATGCGATGGCTGCTGCTTTGGAAGCAATGGCTATGGCGGTGCAGGGTATGCCGAACGTCAATGCTAATGACGAGTTCAGGAAGAATCAACCACCGGTTTTCAAAGGAAAATTCGATCCCGATGGAGCTCAAAATTGGTTGAAAGAGATTGAAAGGATATTCAGAGTCATGGACTGTGCGGAGGAGAATAAGGTGAGGCTTTGGTCTCACATGCTGAAGGAAGAAGCTGACGATTGGTGGGTCGGTACACGCGAAGTTCTTGAGGTGGATGATGAAGAAATAACTTGGAATTTATTTCGTACTGAATTCTTGAGAAAGTATTACCCCGATAGTGTGAAGGGGAAGAAGGAGATGGAGTTTCTTGAACTAAAACAGGGTAGTATGTCGGTGGTGGACTACACTGCTAAGTTTGTGGAGTTGGTTCAATTCCATCCTCACTATGCTGCAATTACTGCTGAGTTCTCAAAGTGTATTAAATATGAGAATGGTTTACGTCCTGAGATTAAGCAAGCTGTGGGATATCAGAGGATTAGAAGGTTTACAGATTTGACGGAATGTTGTAGAATCTTCGAGGAAGATAGTAAGGCTCGTTCTACACATTATAAAAGTTTGAATGAAAGGAAGGGAAAGCGACAAGCTAGAAGTGGACCTTATGTGACACCCGTTGATAAGGGCAAGCATAGGGGAAGCTTTGATAGGAGATCAGGAGGAGGAGGTTCTGGTCCCATTAAGTGTTACAAGTGTGGTGAAATGGGTCATAAATCATTTGAGTGTGGGAAGACTGCGATGAAATGTTCTAACTGTGGAGGAGTAGGGCATGCTACTACTGATTGTAGAAGGAATGTAGTGAAATGTTATAATTGTGGAGAAGTGGGTCACATTAGTCCTAAGTGTACTAAGCCGAAACAAGCTCAAGCGGGCGGAAAGGTGTTTGTATTGGCGGGAACTCAGACTACTAGTGCGGACCGTTTGACTAAAGGTACTTGTTTTATTAATAGTACGCCTTTATTTTGCTATTATTGGTACTGGAGCGACTCATTCGTTTAGTTCGTTTGAGTGCGCGAAGCGTTTGAATTTGTTGTTGTCTTTTTGGGGTGTTTACAGTTGGAAGGATTAGAATGAGATAAGTGGGGGAGGAGCTGGTACTTCTCCATGTTGCTTCAGGTGTAGAGCGCTGGTTCAGTGTGTTGTGAATTGTAAGTGTGGTTTGGTCAATGTGGTTCCCGGTTTTAGAAGGAATGCAATTATTGTTTGGTAAAGACGGTTTATGCTTCATCATGGTTGTCGGCTGTCTATTGACAAATTGAGGAACTGATCACCCTTAATCTCTTGTTGATAGCAGACGGGAATTATGTTGGATGGAATGGACGTGTCTTTCCGACTTTGATAGTGGTGCGGAATGGATTACTAGAAATGTAAGGAGGTGGTTACAGATTGTTTTGTTGAGTTGATGAGGATTCTTATATCAGAAGATGAGACGGATTAGAGGTATGTGTATGTCGATTAAGTTGGAATGCCTCTGAGGGATAATGATTGGGTATTACTAGGGGTGTTCTCAGAGAATAGAGTGTGAACTTAAATTGGATGAAGGTGACTAGTCGAGGTTAAATCTGCTAAGTGAGTAGGACACTCTTAGGAGATGGGAATAGATGTGGGCCTTGTTTATGGTGACAGTATTCTGGAAATTTGCAGGAAGGTCACAGTGATAGGACGTCAGTGATGCATGGGTTTTAATTGTGTTTTTGGATGAAACATTAGTGTGTTGACTTGGAGAGGTCCATCATGGTTGGGAAGGAATAAGATGATAGTAGAAGGTTGCGTGTTAACCAGTGAGTGGTATGGGAACTTGCGGTTGGGTCTTGCATAGCTTGAGTTTTAAATTGTGACGAGTTGCAAACGATTTGAAATTCTTTGATGGTATTGAGACTACGGAAATCTTGAGGAAAACCCTTAGGGGTGGATGTAATATTTGAGAGTTCTTTTTGGTTGGTTGTTGCAATAGGTTGGAATTTGGATTGTCAAGAGTAGAAATTGTGTATGGAGTACGGACAGTGGTGTAGGGTGACGATTGAGAGTAAGTGTTCACTTTCAGGATTAGGTAACTGGAATGGGTTGATTGAGTTTGATTATAATTACTTATGTTGGAATGTTTGATAAGAGTGGTGATTTGTTTGAGTTGAGACTTTGATCGACTTTATGTGACGGATTATATTTGTTATCATCGGAAGTAGATGCGGTGTTAAGGTGAGAGGCTCTGAAGTTGGTTGGGGTTATCCTTGGGGAAGGGCTGAAGTTGTGCCTGATGTGTAAGTCGAATATCTTTACGCATGTCTGTTTTGAAGGTCAGAGAGTTGGATTTATTTGAGTAGTTCAGAAGCTTGTGTTTAGTGTGGGAGAGAACACAGTAGGAAGTGTATTGGATGGACTTTGCGTCTTGAAGTCGTTGTTGCTACTGTTAGCAAGGTGGTGTGCTTTGGTTGTTCTAATGTTGTGGGTATCGGTGATATTTTCGAGGACGAAAATTTCTAAGTGGGGGAGAGTTGTAACGCCCCAGTTTTAGTATTTTTATTTAATTGAGTCGTTTTTTATTATTTTATTATTATTCTATTATTATATTATTTTATTTTTGACTTTTATTTGGAAATATGTTATTTTTCAATGTTGTGATGTTTTATCGCGTTTTGGGAACGTTTGCGAGAAATTTGAGTGTAGGGGTATTTTGGTCTTTTTGGGTGGTTAGATATTTTGAGATTTATAAAAATAGAAAAAAAGTAGTAAGATAGAGAGAAAGAAAAACAGAAAAATAGAGAGAAAGGGGAGAAGAAAAGAAGAGAAGAGAAAGAGAAGAAGAAAAAGAGGAAAAACTTGGGGATTTAGGAACCGATTCAACCGACTTTTCAAACGCGAATTTATCGGGTAAGGGTGCGAAACTCGATTATACTATATTTGTGTATGATTATGTATGTTTGTGTGGAAATATTGTTGGTTGTCCAAATATAGGTCGAAATGAGATAAACGATTAGAAATCGATGTTTTTACGGACGAAAGTCGGAATAAATCGCGTAGTAGAGTCGTGTGATGTTGGGTCGTGATTTAGTGTGATCGTTTGATTGAATCGAGTCGAATTTGTAACTTTTGAGTTTTTGATATATGTTAATGTTTTTGTGCAAAATATGTTGTGATTGAGAAAAAGTGTTTGGATATGTCTGGTAACATTGGTATAGGTTGATATTTAATCGGGTAAGGATAGGAATTAATCGGGAATGGTTGTTTGTGTGTTTTCGAGTGGTTTTGAGCGAGTTTGGAGTTGAGGTTAAATTGATAAAACTATGTTTCCAAATATTTCAAAATGGAAAATGTGTTAGATGGCTTTTTAATAGTGAAAATATTGTAGTATGTTGAATTCTGAGACCGCAGCTTTTTACGGAATCGAAATCGGAGGTCCGGACGTCATTTAACGATCGAAAACTGAGTTTTTATCCAATTCTGCGCAGTATGCGTCGACCTGAAGGGCCTTTGCGTCGACCTAAAGTGCCTTGCGTCGACCTATGGACTCGACCTGTGCATACCCGCGCGTGACACAAATTTTCCAAAATGTCCGATTTTGTTTTCTTCATAACTTTTGAACCGTAAGCCCGTTTTGACCCCCGTTTGAAGCGTTGGAAAGCTAATGAAAAGCTCTTTCTATTAAAAATGGTTTGGAGAGTAAAAGATGAATTAATTAATTCGTTTTTTTGGAAAAATAGTCGGGTTTTCGGGTTTTTATCGCGTACAATGTGTGCGATTGATGTGTTATCATGCTATATGCTTTTGATAGGTAACGTGTAGCTTGTGTGCTGTTATATGGTGTGAATATACATGATGAAATGTTGTGATGATGGTTTGTGGCCTTATGGCAGGTATGTGCATTGTTTTGGATTATACTTCAATGCGTGATTAATGATGTTGTTGTGTGGTGAAATGCATTGTTTGATTGAATTCAATGTATGTTGTGTGGTGACCTTTATGGTTTGAAATGCATTGTTTGAATTGTTTTGCAATGCATGAATGTGATGATGTTGAAGCATGTGACAAGTTGTGGTAATTGTTGTGGTTGTTGAATTGTGGCCTAAGGGCAAGAATAAATGCAATGTGTTGTATTTGATTATATATGCATGTTTATGGTTGCATATATGTGTGAAAATGAATTGGATGTCATGAGTTCTTGTATGTCAAGCATCATGATATGCATTGTTGTTGCGTCCTGTGTGACGGAGGTTCCGGTGGGGAATCAGCTATAACATCGTGTGCCTCGAAAATATGAGGTATGAATAGCCTGAGGACTGAAAGCGATGGTTATAGACGATCGTGAGCCTCTCTTGGTGGAGGTGTGAGCGATCGGGTCGTGAGCCTCTCTCGGTGGAGGTGTGAGCGATCCATAAACACCGTGAGCCTCTCTTGGTGGAGGTGTGAGCGGTGGGTGAACATCGTATGCCCGACGGGGAGTTACAGTGATGTAACGAGCGATGGTTCCAGCAGAGTTCCTGAGTGAACTAGTGATGAGATATGAAATCTTGGAGTCGGTACCGCATGTGCATTTGCATAGAGTCGTTGTGTCGGTTTCTTTGCATCTGCATGAATTATGATTTCATTGTTTATATGTGGAAAATCATGATTTGACTGATTATGTGCGAGACATTGTGATATGCATTTGTGATAAATGTATTGGGCATGATTAATATGCAATTGGGGATGGAGACATTGTGTGATTGAGCTTGTGATAGCATTTGTGAATTGTTGTGCATTCGTGTTAAATACATTGAATTATGAATGATATGTTTTGTGTATAAACATGTGCATGATGTGTGAATAGGTGATTATGTGAATATAATCGGTATATGCTTTATATGTTGGTATTTGATAATTGTGGTGAGAATACTTAATATGTGTATTTTTATGTTGGTATATATAATTATATGCATTTATATTATGGTTGTTTTTCTCACCCTTCTGCTGTTTTATAATGCTCTATGAGGCATTGCAGATTAGAGTTGCTGGAGGTCTTTTGTGAAGCTTTGCGTCTTCATTCTTTTGTCGGTCGGCTCTGATATGTGACACCGGGTAGTTAGGGAGGGCGTTTGTTGTTATTGTGTATTATGAATATGTATATTTTGGATTGTACCTGTATGACAACTTTTATATTTATGATAATCAGTTTTAGATTTTCCGCTTTTATTCTAAAATCTGATAAAATGTGGGTGTAAGGAACTGAGTTCCTCTGTTGATTGCTACCCCACTGTTGCATATCTTTATGGGCAGGTGTTGTATGTTTTGTTTCAATTGATGTGATGTCTCCTGTCTATGCCGTGTTCTTAATTATACTCTGATGAAATTTTGAATTTTCTTTTACTGCTTTAATAGCTTGGGGGTATAGATTGGGGGTGTTACATTAAGTGGTATCAGAGCCAGTCCGTGTCTGTTGTGTCTGTTGTGTCTGTTGTGTCTAGAGTTTTGGGCGAGTTGTTGTGGTGCGGCAGTTGTGTTCTGGTGAGTAGTTGTTTAACCATAGTTTCTGTTATTGGAAATGATCAGAATATGGCTGGTAGAAACGACAATGCGATGGCTGCTGCTTTGGAAGCAATGGCTAGGGCGGTGCAGGGTGCGCCGAACGTCAATGCTAATGACGAGTTCAGGAAGAATCAACCACCGGTTTTCAAAGGAAATTCGATCCCGATGGAGCTCAAAATTGGTTGAAAGAGATTGAAAGGATATTCAGAGTCATGGACTGTGCAGAGGAGAATAAGGTGAGGCTTGGGTCTCACATGCTGAAGGAAGAAGCCAACGATTGGTGGGTCGGTACACGTGAAGTTCTTGAGGTGGATGTTGAAGAAATAACTTGGAATTTATTTCGTACTGAATTCTTGAGAAAGTATTACCCTGATAGTGTGAAGGGGAAGAAGGAGATGGAGTTTCTTGAACTAAAACAGGGTAGTATGTCGGTGGTGGACTACACTGCTAACTTTGTGGAGTTGGTTCAATTCCATCCTCACTATGCTGCAATTACTGCTGAGTTCTCAAAGTGTATTAAATATGAGAATGGTTTACGTCCTGAGATTAAGCAAGCTGTGGGATATCAAAGGATTATAAGGTTTACAGATTTGACGGAATGTTGTAGAATCTTCGAGGAAGATAGTAAGGCTCGTTCTACACATTATAAAAGTTTGAATGAAAGGAAGGGAAAGCAACAAGCTAGAAGTGGACCTTATGTGACACCCGTTGATAAGGGCAAACATAGGGGAAGCTTTGATAGGAGATCAGGAGGAGGAGGTTCTGGTCCCATTAAGTGTTACAAGTGTGGTGAAATGGGTCATAAATCATTTGAGTGTGGGAAGACTGCGATGAAATGTTCTAACTGTGGAGGAGTAGGGCATGTTACTACTGATTGTAGAAGGAATGTAGTGAAGTGCTATAATTGTGGAGAAGTGGGTCACATTAGTCCTAAGTGTACTAAGCCGAAACAAGCTCAAGCGGGCGGAAAGGTGTTTGCATTGGCGGGAACTCAGACTACTAGTGCGGACCGTTTGACTAAAGGTACTTGTTTTATTAATAGTACGCCTTTATTTTGCTATTATTGGTACTGGAGCGACTCATTTGTTTATTTCGTCTGAGTGCGCGAAGCGTTTGAATTTGTTGTTGTCTTTTTGGGGTGCTTACAGTTGGAAGGATTAGAATGAGATAAGTGGGGGAGGAGCTGGTACTTCTCCATGTTGCTTCAGGTGTAGAGCGCTGGTTCAGTGTGTTGTGAATTGTAAGTGTGGTTTGGTCAATGTGGTTCCCGGTTCTAGAAGGAATGCAATTATTATTTGGTAAAGACGTTTATGTTTCATCATGGTTGTCGGCTGTCTATTGACAAATTGAGGAACTGATCACCCTTAATCTCTTGTTGATAGCAGACGGGAATTATGTTGGATGGAATGGACGTGTCTTTCCGGCTTTGATAGTGGTGCGGAATAGATTACTAGAAATGTAAGGAGGTGGTTACAGATTGTTTTGTTGAGTTGATGAGGATTCTTATATCAGAAGATGAGACGGATTAGAGGTATGTGTATGTCGATTAAGTTGGAATGTCTCTGAGGGATAATGATTGGGTATTACTAGGGGTGTTCTCAGAGAATAAAGTGTGAACTTAAATTGGATGAAGGTGACTAGTCGAGGTTAAATCTGCTAAGTGAGTAGGACACTCTTAGGAGATGGGAATAGATGTGGGCCTTGTTTATGGTGACAGTATTCTGGAAATTTGCAGGAAGGTCACAGTGATAGGACGTCAGTGATGCATGGGTTTTAATTGTGTTTTTGGATGAAACATTAGTGTGTTGACTTGGAGAGGTCCATCATGGTTGGGAAGGAATAAGATGATAGTAGAAGGTTGCGTGTTAACCAGTGAGTGGTATGGGAACTTGCGGTTGGGTCTTGCATAGCTTGAGTTTTGAATTGTGACGAGTTGCAAACGATTTGAAATTCTTTGATGGTATTGAGACTACGGAAATCTTGAGGAAAACCCTTAGGGGTGGATGTAATATTTGAGAGTTCTTTTTGGTTGGTTGTTGCAATAGGTTGGAATTTGGATTGTCAAGAGTAGAAATTGTGTATGGAGTACGGACAGTGGTGTAGGGTGACGATTGAGAATAAGTGTTCACTTTCAGGATTAGGTAACTGGAATGGGTTGATTGAGTTTGATTATAATTACTTATGTTGGAATGTTTGATAAGAGTGGTGATTTGTTTGAGTTGAGACTTTGATCGACTTTATGTGACGGATTATATTTGTTATCATCGGAAGTAGATGCGGTGTTAAGGTGAGAGGCTCTGAAGTTGGTTGGGGTTATCCTTGGGGAAGGGCTGAAGTTGTGCCTGATGTGTAAGTCGAAAATCTTTACGCATGTCTGTTTTGAAGGTCAGAGAGTTGGATTTATTTGAGTAGTTCAGAAGCTTGTGTTTAGTGTGGGAGAGAACACAGTAGGAAGTGTATTGGATGGACTTTGCGTCTTGAAGTCGTTGTTGCTACTGTTAGCAAGGTGGTGTGCTTTGGTTGTTCTAATGTTGTGGGTATCGGTGATATTTTCGAGGACGAAAATTTCTAAGTGGGGGAGAGTTGTAACGCCCCAGTTTTAGTATTTTTATTTAATTGAGTCGTTTTTTATTATTTTATTATTATTCTATTATTATATTATTTTATTTCTGACTTTTATTTGGAAATATGTTATTTTTCAATGTTGTGATGTTTTATCGCGTTTTGGGAACGTTTGCGAGAAATTTGAGTGTAGGGGTATTTTGGTCTTTTTGGGTGGTTAGATATTTTGAGATTTATAAAAATAGAAAAAAAGTAGTAAGATAGAGAGAAAGAAAAACAGAAAAATAGAGAGAAAGGGGAGAAGAAAAGAAGAGAAGAGAAAGAGAAGAAGAAAAAGAGGAAAAACTTGGGGATTTAGGAACCGATTCAACCGACTTTTCAAACGCGAATTTATCGGGTAAGGGTGCGAAACTCGATTATACTATATTTGTGTATGATTATGTATGTTTGTGTGGAAATATTGTTGGTTGTCCAAATATAGGTCGAAATGAGATAAACGATTAGAAATCGATGTTTTTACGGACGAAAGTCGGAATAAATCGCGTAGTAGAGTCGTGTGATGTTGGGTCGTGATTTAGTGTGATCGTTTGATTGAATCGAGTCGAATTTGTAACTTTTGAGTTTTTGATATATGTTAATGTTTTTGTGCAAAATATGTTGTGATTGAGAAAAAGGTTTGGATATGTCTGGTAAGATTGGTATAGGTTGATATTTAATCGGGTAAGGATAAGAATTAATCGGGAATGGTTGTTTGTGTGTTTTCGAGTGGTTTTGAGCGAGTTTGGAGTTGAGGTTAAATTGATAAAACTATGTTTCCAAATATTTCAAAATGGAAAATGTGTTAGATGGCTTTTTAATAGTGAAAATATTGTAGTATGTTGAATTCTGAGACCGCAGCTTTTTACGGAATCGAAATCGGAGGTCCAGACGTCATTTAACGATCGAAAACTGAGTTTTTATCCAATTCTGCGCAGTATGCGTCGACCTGAAGGGCCTTTGCGTTGACCTAAAGTGCCTTGCGTCGACCTATGGACTCGACCTGTGCATACCCGCGCGTGACACAAATTTTCCAAAATGTCCGATTTTGTTTTCTTCATAACTTTTGAACCGTAAGCCCGTTTTGACCCCCGTTTGAAGCGTTGGAAAGCTAATGAAAAGCTCTTTCTATTAAAAATGGTTTGGAGAGTAAAAGATGAATTAATTAATTCGTTTTTTTGGAAAAATAGTCGGGTTTTCGGGTTTTTATCGCGTACAATGTGTGCGATTGATGTGTTATCATGCTATATGCTTTTGATAGGTAACGTGTAGCTTGTGTGCTGTTATATGGTGTGAATATACATGATGAAATGTTGTGATGATGGTTTGTGGCCTTATGGCAGGTATGTGCATTGTTTTGGATTATACTTCAATGCGTGATTAATGATGTTGTTGTGTGGTGAAATGCATTGTTTGATTGAATTCAATGTATGTTGTGTGGTGACCTTTATGGTTTGAAATGCATTGTTTGAATTGTTTTGCAATGCATGAATGTGATGATGTTGAAGCATGTGACAAGTTGTGGTAATTGTTGTGGTTGTTGAATTGTGGCCTAAGGGCAAGAATAAATGCAATGTGTTGTATTTGATTATATATGCATGTTTATGGTTGCATATATGTGTGAAAATGAATTGGATGTCATGAGTTCTTGTATGTCAAGCATCATGATATGCATTGTTGTTGCGTCCTGTGTGACGGCGGTTCCGGTGGGGAATCAGCTATAACATCGTGTGCCTCGAAAATATGAGGTATGAATAGCCTGAGGACTGAAAGCGATGGTTATAGACGATCGTGAGCCTCTCTTGGTGGAGGTGTGAGCGATCGGGTCGTGAGCCTCTCTCGGTGGAGGTGTGAGCGATCCATAACCACCGTGAGCCTCTCTTGGTGGAGGTGTGAGCGGTGGGTGAACATCGTATGCCCGACGGGGAGTTACAGTGATGTAACGAGCGATGGTTCCAGCAGAGTTCCTGAGTGAACTAGTGATGAGATATGAAATCTTGGAGTCGGTACCGCATGTGCATTTGCATAGAGTCGTTGTGTCGGTTTCTTTGCATCTGCATGAATTATGATTGCATTGTTTATATGTGGAAAATCATGATTTGACTGATTATGTGCGAGACATTGTGATATGCATTTGTGATAAATGTATTGGGCATGATTAATATGCAATTGGGGATGGAGACATTGTGTGATTGAGCTTGTGATAGCATTTGTGAATTGTTGTGCATTCGTGTTAAATACATTGAATTATGAATGATATGTTTTGTGTATAAACATGTGCATGATGTGTGAATAGGTGATTATGTGAATATAATCGGTATATGCTTTATATGTTGGTATTTGATAATTGTGGTGAGAATACTTAATATGTGTATTTTTATGTTGGTATATATAATTATATGCATTTATATTATGGTTGTTTTTCTCACCCTTCTGCTGTTTTATAATGCTCTATGAGGCATTGCAGATTAGAGTTGCTGGAGGTCTTTTGTGAAGCTTTGCATCTTCATTCTTTTGTCGGTCGGCTCTGATATGTGACACCGGGTAGTTAGGGAGGGCGTTTGTTGTTATTGTGTATTATGAATATGTATATTTTGGATTGTACCTGTATGACAACTTTTATATTTATGATAATCAGTTTTAGATTTTCCGCTTTTATTCTAAAATCTGATAAAATGTGGGTGTAAGGAACTGAGTTCCTCTGTTGATTGCTACCCCACTGTTGCATATCTTTATGGGCAGGTGTTGTATGTTTTGTTTTAATTGATGTGATGTCTCCTGTCTATGCCGTGTTCTTAATTATACTCTGATGAAATTTTGAATTTTCTTTTACTGCTTTAATAGCTTGGGGGTATAGATTGGGGGTGTTACATTAAGTGGTATCAGAGCCAGTCCGTGTCTGTTGTGTCTGTTGTGTCTGTTGTGTCTAGAGTTTTGGGCGAGTTGTTGTGGTGCGGCAGTTGTGTTCTGGTGAGTAGTTGTTTAACCATAGTTGCTGTTATTGGAAATGATCAGAATATGGCTGGTAGAAACGACGATGCGATGGCTGCTGCTTTGGAAGCAATGGCTAGGGCGGTGCAGGGTGCGCCGAACGTCAATGCTAATGACGAGTTCAGGAAGAATCAACCACCGGTTTTCAAAGGAAATTTGATCCCGATGGAGGTCAAAATTGGTTGAAAGAGATTGAAAGGATATTCAGAGTCATGGACTGTGCGGAGGAGAATAAGGTGAGGCTTGGGTCTCACATGCTGAAGGAAGAAGCCAACGATTGGTGGGTCGGTACACGTGAAGTTCTTGAGGTGGATGTTGAAGAAATAACTTGGAATTTATTTCGTACTGAATTCTTGAGAAAGTATTACCCTGATAGTGTGAAGGGGAAGAAGGAGATGGAGTTTCTTGAACTAAAACAGGGTAGTATGTCGGTGGTGGACTACACTGCTAACTTTGTGGAGTTGGTTCAATTCCATCCTCACTATGCTGCAATTACTGCTGAGTTCTCAAAGTGTATTAAATATGAGAATGGTTTACGTCCTGAGATTAAGCAAGCTGTGGGATATCAAAGGATTAGAAGGTTTACAGATTTGACGGAATGTTGTAGAATCTTCGAGGAAGATAGTAAGGCTCGTTCTACACATTATAAAAGTTTGAATGAAAGGAAGGGAAAGCAACAAGCTAGAAGTGGACCTTATGTGACACCCGTTGATAAGGGCAAACATAGGGGAAGCTTTGATAGGAGATCAGGAGGAGGAGGTTCTGGTCCCATTAAGTGTTACAAGTGTGGTGAAATGGGTCATAAATCATTTGAGTGTGGGAAGACTGCGATGAAATGTTCTAACTGTGGAGGAGTAGGGCATGTTACTACTGATTGTAGAAGGAATGTAGTGAAGTGCTATAATTGTGGAGAAGTGGGTCACATTAGTCCTAAGTGTACTAAGCCGAAACAAGCCCAAGCGGGCGGAAAGGTGTTTGCATTGGCGGGAACTCAGACTACTAGTGCGGACCGTTTGACTAAAGGTACTTGTTTTATTAATAGTACGCCTTTATTTTGCTATTATTGGTACTGGAGCGACTCATTTGTTTATTTCGTCTGAGTGCGCGAAGCGTTTGAATTTGTTGTTGTCTTTTTGGGGTGTTTACAGTTAGAAGGATTAGAATGAGATAAGTGGGGGAGGAGCTGGTACTTCTCCATGTTGCTTCAGGTGTAGAGCGCTGGTTCAGTGTGTTGTGAATTGTAAGTGTGGTTTGGTCAATGTGGTTCCCGATTCTAGAAGGAATGCAATTATTATTTGGTAAAGACGGTTTATGCTTCATCATGGTTGTCGGCTGTCTATTGACAAATTGAGGAACTGATCACCCTTAATCTCTTGTTGATAGCAGACGGGAATTATGTTGGATGGAATGGACGTGTCTTTCCGGCTTTGATAGTGGTGCGGAATAGATTACTAGAAATGTAAGGGTGGTTACAGATTATTTTGTTGAGTTGATGAGGATTCTTATATCAGAAGATGAGACGGATTAGAGGTATGTGTATGTCGATTAAGTTGGAATGTCTCTGAGGGATAATGATTGGGTATTACTAGGGGTGTTCTCAGAGAATAAAGTGTGAACTTAAATTGGATGAAGGTGACTAGTCGAGGTTAAATCTGCTAAGTGAGTAGGACACTTTTAGGAGATGGGAATAGATGTGGGCCTTGTTTATGGTGACAGTATTCTGGAAATTTGCAGGAAGGTCACAGTGATAGGACGTCAGTGATGCATGGGTTTTAATTGTGTTTTTGGATGAAACATTAGTGTGTTGACTTGGAGAGGTCCATCATGGTTGGGAAGGAATAAGATGATAGTAGAAGGTTGCGTGTTAACCAGTGAGTGGTATGGGAACTTGCGGTTGGGTCTTGCATAGCTTGAGTTTTGAATTGTGACGAGTTGCAAACGATTTGAAATTCTTTGATGGTATTGAGACTACGGAAATCTTGAGGAAAACCCTTAGGGGTGGATGTAATATTTGAGAGTTCTTTTTGGTTGGTTGTTGCAATAGGTTGGAATTTGGATTGTCAAGAGTAGAAATTGTGTATGGAGTACGGACAGTGGTGTAGGGTGACGATTGAGAATAAGTGTTCACTTTCAGGATTAGGTAACTGGAATGGGTTGATTGAGTTTGATTATAATTACTTATGTTGGAATGTTTGATAAGAGTGGTGATTTGTTTGAGTTGAGACTTTGATCGACTTTATGTGACGGATTATATTTGTTATCATCGGAAGTAGATGCGGTGTTAAGGTGAGAGGCTCTGAAGTTGGTTGGGGTTATCCTTGGGGAAGGGCTGAAGTTGTGCCTGATGTGTAAGTCGAAAATCTTTACGCATGTCTGTTTTGAAGGTCAGAGAGTTGGATTTATTTGAGTAGTTCAGAAGCTTGTGTTTAGTGTGGGAGAGAACACAGTAGGAAGTGTATTGGATGGACTTTGCGTCTTGAAGTCGTTGTTGCTACTGTTAGCAAGGTGGTGTGCTTTGGTTGTTCTAATGTTGTGGGTATCGGTGATATTTTCGAGGACGAAAATTTCTAAGTGGGGGA
Source organism: Lathyrus tuberosus (assembly GCA_022829125.1). Lineage (NCBI taxonomy): Eukaryota > Viridiplantae > Streptophyta > Magnoliopsida > Fabales > Fabaceae > Lathyrus > Lathyrus tuberosus. The sequence continues at coordinate 10,387,720 of JALAZF010000183.1, forward strand.
GAGTTGTAACGCCCCAGTTTTAGTATTTTTATTTAATTGAGTCGTTTTTTATTATTTTATTATTATTCTATTATTATATTATTTTATTTCTGACTTTTATTTGGAAATATGTTATTTTTCAATGTTGTGATGTTTTATCGCGTTTTGGGAACGTTTGCGAGAAATTTGAGTGTAGGGGTATTTTGGTCTTTTTGGGTGGTTAGATATTTTGAGATTTATAAAAATAGAAAAAAAGTAGTAAGATAGAGAGAAAGAAAAACAGAAAAATAGAGAGAAAGGGGAGAAGAAAAGAAGAGAAGAGAAAGAGAAGAAGAAAAAGAGGAAAAACTTGGGGATTTAGGAACCGATTCAACCGACTTTTCAAACGCGAATTTATCGGGTAAGGGTGCGAAACTCGATTATACTATATTTGTGTATGATTATGTATGTTTGTGTGGAAATATTGTTGGTTGTCCAAATATAGGTCGAAATGAGATAAACGATTAGAAATCGATGTTTTTACGGACGAAAGTCGGAATAAATCGCGTAGTAGAGTCGTGTGATGTTGGGTCGTGATTTAGTGTGATCGTTTGATTGAATCGAGTCGAATTTGTAACTTTTGAGTTTTTGATATATGTTAATGTTTTTGTGCAAAATATGTTGTGATTGAGAAAAAGTGTTTGGATATGTCTGGTAACATTGGTATAGGTTGATATTTAATCGGGTAAGGATAGGAATTAATCGGGAATGGTTGTTTGTGTGTTTTCGAGTGGTTTTGAGCGAGTTTGGAGTTGAGGTTAAATTGATAAAACTATGTTTCCAAATATTTCAAAATGGAAAATGTGTTAGATGGCTTTTTAATAGTGAAAATATTGTAGTATGTTGAATTCTGAGACCGCAGCTTTTTACGGAATCGAAATCGGAGGTCCGGACGTCATTTAACGATCGAAAACTGAGTTTTTATCCAATTCTGCGCAGTATGCGTCGACCTGAAGGGCCTTTGCGTCGACCTAAAGTGCCTTGCGTCGACCTATGGACTCGACCTGTGCATACCCGCGCGTGACACAAATTTTCCAAAATGTCCGATTTTGTTTTCTTCATAACTTTTGAACCGTAAGCCCGTTTTGACCCCCGTTTGAAGCGTTGGAAAGCTAATGAAAAGCTCTTTCTATTAAAAATGGTTTGGAGAGTAAAAGATGAATTAATTAATTCGGTTTTTTGGAAAAATAGTCGGGTTGTCGGGTTTTTATCGTGTACAATGTGTGCGATTGATGTGTTATCATGCTATATGCTTTTGATAGGTAACGTGTAGCTTGTGTGCTGTTATATGGTGTGAATATACATGATGAAATGTTGTGATGATGGTTTGTGGCCTTATGGCAGGTATGTGCATTGTTTTGGATTATACTTCAATGCGTGATTAATGATGTTGTTGTGTGGTGAAATGCATTGTTTGATTGAATTCAATGTATGTTGTGTGGTGACCTTTATGGTTTGAAATGCATTGTTTGAATTGTTTTGCAATGCATGAATGTGATGATGTTGAAGCATGTGACAAGTTGTGGTAATTGTTGTGGTTGTTGAATTGTGGCCTAACGGCAAGAATAAATGCAATGTGTTGTATTTGATTATATATGCATGTTTATGGTTGTATATATGTGTGAAAATGCATTGGATGTCATGAGTTCTTGTATGTCAAGCATCATGATATGCATTGTTGTTGCGTCCTGTGTGACGGCGGTTCCGGTGGGGAATCAACTATAACATCGTGTGCCTCGAAAATATGAGGTATGAATAGCCTGAGGACTGAAAGCGATGGTTATAGACGATCGTGAGCCTCTCTTGGTGGAGGTGTGAGCGATTGGGTCGTGAGCCTCTCTCGATGGAGGTGTGAGCGATCCATAAACACTGTGAGCCTCTCTTGGTGGATGTGTGAGCGGTGGGTGAACATCGTATGCCCGACGGGGAGTTACAGTGATGTAACGAGCGATGGTTCCAGCAGAGTTCCTGAGTGAACTAGGGATGAGATATGAAATCTTGGAGTCGGTACCGCATGTGCATTTGCATAGAGTCGTTGTGTCGGTCTCTTTGCATCTGCATGAATTATGATTGCATTGTTTATATGTGGAAAATCATGATTTGTATGATTATGTGTGAGACATTGTGATATGCATTTGTGATAAATGTATTGGGCATGATTAATATGCAATTGGGGATGGAGACATTGTGTGATTGAGCTTGTGATATCATTTGTGAATTGTTGTGCATTCGTGTTAAATACATTGAATTATGAATGATATGTTTTGTGTATAAACATGTGCATGATGTGTGAATAGGTGATTATGTGAATATAATCGGTATATGCTTTATATGTTGGTATTTGATAATTGTGGTGAGAATACTTAATATGTGTATTTTTATGTTGGTATATATAATTATATGCATTTATATTATGGTTGTTTTTCTCACCCTTCTGCTATTTTATAATGCTCTATGAGGCATTGCAGATTAGAGTTGCTGGAGGTCTTTTGTGAAGCTTTGCGTCTTCATTCTTTTGTCGGTCGGCTCTGATATGTGACACCGGGTAGTTAGGGAGGCCGTTTGTTGTTATTGTGTATTATGAATATGTATATTTTGGATTGTACCTGTATGACAACTTTTTATATTTATGATAATCAGTTTTAGATTTTCCGCTTTTATTCTAAAATCTGATAAAATGTGGGTGTAAGGAACTGAGTTCTTCTGTTGATTGCTACCCCACTGTTGCATATCTTTATGGGCAGGTGTTGTATGTTTTGTTTCAATTAATGTGATGTCTCCTGTCTATGTCGTGTTCTTAATTATACTCTGATGAAATTTTGAATTTTCTTTTACTGCTTTAATAGCTTGGGGGTATAGATTGGGGGTGTTACACTTTTCACCTCCAGATTGGCATTCAAGTGTAAAAACAATGAGGTCGAATACGAACCTTGCATCATGGGCCTCGAAGAAGCTATTGACTTAAGAATAAAGAACTTGGATGTGTATGGAGACTCATCCCTAGTTATAAATCAGATCAAAGAAGAGTGGAACACGTATCAATTAGGATTGGTTCCTTACAAAGACTACGCATAAAGGTTGTTACCCTTCTTCGACAAGATTGATTTTCATCACATCCCTCGTGAAGAAAAGCACATGGCTGATGCACTAGCTACCCTATCCTCGATGATTAGTGTGAGTCGATGGAACGACGTACCCAAGATTGACATAATGCACCTTGATAGGCGCGCTTACATATTTGCGGTTAAAGCAGTCATTAATGATAAACCATTGTATCATGATATCAAATGCTTCCTTTAAGGATAGGAATACCCGCCTGGGGCATCAAGAAAAGATAGGAAGACTCTTAGAAGACTGGCTGGCAACTTCTTCCTGAGCAATGATGTGCTCTACAAGAGAAACTTCGACATGGTTTTGCTCAGATGCATGATCGCCAATGCATCTCAAAGTTCTTTCTTCTCCATGGCATTTTTCTATATGGGAAATTGACATGATCGGCATGATCGAACCCAAAGCCTCAAACGAACATCGGTTCATTCTGGTAGCCATTGATTTACTCACCAAATGGGTCAATGCAGTATCATATACTAATGTGACCAGACAAGTGGTGGTCTGATTTATTAAGAACAATCTCATGTGCCATTATGGTGTTCCAAGCCAGATCATTACAGAAAATGGATCAAACCTAAACAACAAGATGATGAAAGAATTATGTGTTGAGTTCAAAATTAAAAACCATAACTCATCCCCCTACCGGCCTAAAATGAATGGAGCGATAGAAGCAGCTAACAAAAATGTCAAGAAGATCATTCAGAAAAAGGTTGTAACCTACAAGGATTGGCACGAGATGTTATCCTTTGCTCTTCACAGTTATCGCACATCTGTCTGCACTTCAATAAGGGCAACCCCTTTCTCTCTAGTATATGGCATGGAAGCCATGCTCCCCATAGAAGTAGAGATACCATCAATAAGAGTCTTGATGGAAGCCAAGTTAACAAAAGCTGAATGGTGTCAAAGCAGATACGATGAACTAAACCTGATCGAAGAAAAAAGAATGACAGCTTTATGCCATGGTCAGTTATATCAACAAAGGATGAAGAAAGCTTTTGATAAAAAGGTCTGACCTCGTTTATTCAGAGAAGGCAACCTCGTGATAAAAAAGATCCAATAATTTCTCACTGATCCCAGGGGCAAATAGACTCCGAATTACGATGGCCCCTATGTTATTAAGAAAGCCTTTTCAGGCGGTGCCTTGAGACTCGCAACCATGAATGGAGAAGAGTTTACCTACCCCACAAATGTTGATGTAGTCAAGAAATGCTTCGGCTAAATGAAAAAAAAATGTCTCATTGGATTGCAAACCCGAAAGGGCGGTCCAGGCAAATATTAGAGACATAAACAATGATCATCCTGATGGATTGAAAACCTGAAAATATAATCTAGGAAAAAGTTAGGGATTTATGGCCAGTAACTGCATCCGACTAAAATTGGGTCATCAGAAATAACGTCATCTGTCAAGAAATCCTCAACCAGAAGTCATCTTCAACAGAAGCTCAAAGATACCCAGAATTCAAAGTTGGTTGAAGGATAGCGTTCGTTAGTTTCAATGTAGCCCCTTTCCCTTTAAATTATCATTTTCTAAACTTTGTAATGCTCCATGGAATCACGCATTTGGTTGATTACCATTCTATCAGTGAAAATTTGAGCCTTTGTGCCTTTTGTTTCCAATTCTCATTTATTCTGCTTTGCAAAATGACATATTGATATGATTAACTTTCTTGAAACACAAAAATGAATTTAGTTTTGTTTTCAAAAATGGAAATTTCAATTTTTTATTTCTGTTTTTAAAATAAAGATGGAAATTTCCTTTTGATTAATGAACATGAGAGGAACATCAACAGCTTCTCCGAAAGCAATCAGACGTCAAAATACAAAATCAAAATATTTCTTATGATCAGCATATCCCGAGTGGAGGATAAATTAATTCAGATTTATAAGATGAAGAATCCCATCTATCACTTCTCAGGAGCCGCATTTTGTTACTACCAAGAATATGAAAAGTTCAGCAGCAGAATTTATTTCCTCAACATATCGGTGAAACTTTTATTCCTATCATACCCCAAATTTTGACCACCAAGATTTCCCATCATTGTGCAAATCATCATCACAATATGGATGAACCATCATGCCTCATCAATCTCCTCAGAGATGTTTGAGCATTCACCACAATCAAGAATTAGGGTTTCAAGCCCTTTCAGAGCATTCAGACAAAAGATCAATCAAGGAATGACATGGTCTTCAACTTGTCTAAACTCTCAAACACCCATAACGGATCAAGAGGACTCCCACATCAAGAATCAAGCACAAGGGTGCAACATTCCAAGTGGATCAATCCTCAAGATCGACAGTGTCGCCAAATTAGGGTTTTAGTCGACCAGGGCCTCCAGATGGAAATTTTCATCTGGGCATAAGCCAATTCTTCAAAGCACAACCCAAGATACTCCAAGGGACCTCATGGACCCAATCATCAAGTCAATTTAACCTCAGGGGATGCATTTACCAAAAAATCAGGAATTAGGGTTTCTTGACCTAATTCACCCCTAAGTTGACTTTTGGGACAAAGCATGAGCCAAGACCTCAAGACATGAGTTGAGGGTCTCCCATACACTACATTGATCCATTTGCAACAATGGATTGATCCAAGAAGCTTGATCTACAAGTTTCAATTTCATCAGGACCACAATTAGGGTTTCGAGGAAAAAGTCAACTATGCCTTTGACTTTTGACCAAGACATGCTCGCAAACCTTGAGACATGATTCAATGCACCCTATAACACCTATGGAATACATCCATTAGGTTTGATTTAGGTTAAGGGCTTGATTTCACAAAGGATCGCACCGTTTGGATTTCATCCGATAAAAAGTCAACTGTACAAAAATCCAAAGTTTGACTTTTTGAATTTTTGGTCAACCAAGGTTATTTAACCCTAAAACAATGTTAATATGTGATTTGAATCGTCATTCATCAAGAAAAATCAAAGAAAGTGAGTTAACTTGTAAAAGGGGTAACCATAAAAAACTTAGATTTTTCTAAGTTATGGAACAAAGTGGCTAGGGTACCAACTTCCAAGGACCATAACTTGAGATCCAAGCAACCATTTTGGATGGTCCAAAGCTGGATTTGTAGGTCTTGCTACACTCTACAAAAGCTTCAACTATAGCTCATTCCAATTCCTCATGGATTTTTAGTTATGGAGTGATCAAAATGGCTGAAAACATGAAATTGGTACTTTTCCAACACTTAGTGAAACTTTCACCAAGTTAAAATCTGCCTTACTTTTTCCAAAATGTAGGGGTAGTTTTCACCTTGATCTAAGTCAAACCAGGTCTGGGGGTGGACATCAAAGTTAAAGTATGCCATAAGGGCTTTCCAACAAGTACCAGATCATCTCCAAATTCCATTTGAGCAAGGAGATACAACCCTTGGAACATGGCATCATGAACTGGTTTTTACAAGGCAGAATTTGTACATTTTGCTCGATTTGTCCAAATCTGATAAATCCAAGCCTTGTCATCAATTTGGACACACCTGAGGATCAAATTCGAGGGGGATGATCTGATCTCCAAGCCTCCAAAGTCCAAGAATCTACAATAGCCATGCCAAACCTAAAAAGGCTAAAAGAGTGCCAAAACTCCAATTTTGTTTCCAAGCCTTTAATGGATGCACCAAGGTGGCATGAACTGAGCCTATTCCAACTGAATTCAATCAAGGATTATCTCTGAACCGAAGCTACAAAGCCTGTGCTCTAATCTCAAGTCAATGGCTAGAGGAGACTTGAGATTCCTTTTGAATAACATTGGCCAAAGGCCTACTGCAGCCTCCATTCACTATTGATGCCAAAAAAAACTTGACACACTATAAATAGACATCAATTGTGATCAGTTTGAGTACACCAAAGCACCCAAACTGATGCTTTCCTCAAAATCACCACTTTCACTCCAATTTTGCCTTCTAACTCAAGTCACTATCGGGTTTTGAGTTTGAGAGCAATTCCAACCAAACCAATCACACACACCTCACATATAACATATAGAAGTGATCCTAACACAAAATCACATCTGGAACATCAGATTCTCAAAATCACCAGCCAATTGCTCAAGTTCTTGACAGATTTGCAGTTACGGTACCATCTCAAGTTCCAGATCATTTCCATTCATTCCAAGCATTCAAACACAATCCTTGGCACCTAGGGAAGTTGTCCAGATCATTGGAACCTAGCTGTAACACCTTTAACTCAGAACTCGATCACCAGCTGCAAGAGGTAAGCATGAACTCTTCAAACTCCATGATGCATGCATATTTTACTGCACAATAATTTTGCCATATGTTCCTAATCATGTATGGAGTGATAACCCTCAATCAATTGCCTTGAATCAGTCGTGTATGGAATTTCATGGTGTTCATGCTGAAATTAGGATTCTTGAGATTTTCTTCTGATTTCTCACTCAATACTCAAAATAAATGCAATTAATCTATATGGTTGTGATCCTTGTTCAAAAATGAGCAAGATTGGTACTTGAATCGTGCAAAACCATTAAGAAATTATGGAGAAAAGTGAGAAAATGCAAATCTGGAAAAAACAGAGGGCGCGGGGAAGAACTTGGTGTTCTTGGCGCCCTTTTTCAAATTTTTGAATATTTGAATATTTTGTTATTTTTGTTAATTGATTCAAAAATTAATTTCTCTCTGAATATTTATGTTTTTGAATTGATTTTTTTTCTTAAAATTCACTAAAATATTTAAATATTTTATTTTACAAAAAAAATCCAATTTATAATATTTATTTAATATAGTTAGAATTTTTGTAATTAATTTCATTGTTGTTGTTGTTAAACATTTTAAAATGAAATTCCCACTTTGATCTTTCAAAACCAATTGAATTTCAAACTCTCATGTAATTAGACATTACTTTTCAAAATATTTTTCAAGGTGTACAACTTATTTTTGAATATATTTGGTATTTTATATCATTTTTTCATTTAATTTCCTTTGAAAAATAACATTCTTATTTAAAATTAAGGTTTCCTCTTGATTTTAAATTTAAAAAAAAAACTCTTTGGGCCTCTAATAGAGTGTAAGACCCAACCCTTTTGTAAATGAACCTTTTTGGGCCTCAGTCATTGTATAAGTCCCTCTGCGATTCTCAAAACGACAGTGCGATCACTCTCTTTCATTGGGCCTCCCCTCGTGTTGTAAGTCCCATCTTTCTTTTTCAAAACCTCTTTGGGCCTCTCCTTGAGTTGTAAGACCTATCCCTTTGTACAGAAAACCTTTTTGGGCCTCAGTCGTTGTATAAGTCCCGTTACGACATTCAAAACAACGGTACGATCACTGTTAAAACTTGGGCCTCTCCTTGAGTATAAGCCCCAACAATCTTTCCAAAAACAACTTCTCTTTTGATTTAGATTCAAATATACATGTTGTTATCAAATTTTTCTTTAATTTCTTTGAACAACTAACCATACAGCATGGAGGCTTGCTCACCTGTAAGTTTTTATCGACTTTCTTTTTACATGCTTTCATATATATAACTGTATTGTGGGAAGCTGCGCAATGTAAGTCTTCTTTCATATCCTTTTAAATACTGGTCAAATATCAATTGTATATATACTAGTATAGTTATTTAGAGTTTTCCCCAGCAACTAGGTCTAGAACTAGGTAAAGCCAGTTTGGTCACTCTTGAATACAGTTAAAACTAGATCCCCCTAGGATTTCCAAATACAGTCTTGCCTTCTCTTGGGCTTAAACAAAATGGAACAAAAAGAAAGACAGTATTCTCGGTGAACCTTTTTTTAGGCTGTCACTATTAGAAATTGTCAAATAAATTCTACTCCCCAGAGTTGATATATTCTCGGTGAATAGCATCTCTTGAGTTTCTTCAAACCTCAGAACTTTCACTAAATGATCTATTCTCTGTGAATAGTATTTCTTGAACTTTTCTTGGTTTGGGACCCATAGGCTTCCTAAAAGCATCCCCGCCTCCTCTTAGGCTTTGTACAAGGACCCTCCGGCTTCTTAGAAGTTCCCATGCCTCCTCTTGGGCTTAATACAAGGACCCTAAAGACCTGCTAAAGGTATAAGACAGAACTTAGTCATCCTTTGCTAGAGCGGTCTTTCCAGTGTCAAATCTCAGACCAATTTAGGGTTGATTCTCATCCCTTAAAACACCCGCCTCCTCTTGGGCATCATAGAAAAGATAAAACTCTTCCACACCATTAGACTTGGACAGTCTAACCTTGAGTCTCAAAGACATTCTCAAGTTCCTCACAAACATAGGAAGAAACCCCGGTTACTCTGGATAAATCTCCTGTAGAGTTAAAACCCATGGGTTCTAAAACCCAGTCTCTCTCCTAGAAATCCCCCAACCAGAGTCAGTTTATTATCAATATAACACTATCAGAACCTCAAGGCATCTGATACCTCAACTCTTAGAGTTGATTCCCCATTTGGACCTGCCTCGGGATCTCAATAATTCCCAGCAGAAGCTAGCCTCCTCTTAGGCTTTGTATAAGGACCTTTCCTTAGCACAGTTAGCCTTCTCTAGGGCATTATACAATGATTCTCCCAAGCGGAGCTAACCTTTTCAAACTCTCTTGTTAAGTCAATCACTTTCAGACTCTCTTGTTGACTCAATCACCTTTTCAGACTCTCTTGTTGAGTCAATCATTTTCAGACTCTCTTGTTGAGTCAATCACCTTTGCGGACTCTCTTGTTGAGTCAATCACCTTTCAGTACTCTCTTGTTGAGTCAACCTTTTAGCCTCAATCTAGGGTTTTGTACGAGACAGATAAAAACACACTCTTGTTGTGTCAATCTTTTCCAGCCTCCTTCTAGGCTTGGCATAAAGATTTCCCCTAGCAGAAGTCATCCTCCTAAGGAGGAATGATTTCTCCAGCTTGTTCAGCCACAATCCTGGGCTTCGTACAGGACAAATAAAAGCACTCTCTTGTTGAGTCAAACCCGTTTAGCCTCAATCTCGGGCTTTGTACAAAACATAAATTTTCATAACCTCCTCTTAAGCTTGGGACAAATATCTTCCCCAAAGGAGTCAATTCCTCCTAGCCTTCTTTAGACTTCGAGAAATAAATTCCTTAAGCCGAGTCAAACTCTTTTCAGCCTCAATCTTGGGATTTGTACAAGATAGATAATACTCTCCCGCAAAGTCAAACTCATTTCAGCCTCAATCTTGGGCTTTGTACAAAACACATAAAAATATCCTCGTCCGAGTCAGTTAAATTTCCCATTTCAGCCTCAATCTTGGGCTTCATACAAGACACATACAAACTTCCCCGACGGCGTCAAAATCTCTTTTAGCCTCAATCTTGGGCTTTGTACAAGACAGATAGAACACTTTCCCCGGAAAAGTCAAACTTCCAGCCTCCTCTTAGGCTTTGTATAATGGCATCCCTAAACAGCCGAATCTCTTTCAGCCTACTCTTAGGCTTTGTATAAAAACTTCCCTAGAAGGGTCAATCCACCTCTTAGCTTCAACCTTGGACTTTGATCAAGGCACACAAAAATCAACAATCCCCTCAGAGGAAGTCCAATCCCTCTTTAGAGATGACAAGTTCTCTCTCAGTCAAACTACTTTAGCTTCAATCTTGGGCTTTGAACAAGACACAAATAAATAAACTTTTAGCTTCAATCTTGGGCTTTGAACAAGACACAAAATATATTTTTCCTCCCTTAGTATAGGAGGAACTACGATTGCTCTGATTTCCATGTTTCGTATAAACGGGAATACGTAGGCATAAGATTGCGAAATCTTAGCGAGCATACTAATAAAAAACTCTAGGTCCAGTACCTTCATACCAATCAAAACTTAAGGTCCAGTACCTTACCAAAAACACCCGAACATCAACAAAAGCTCACTCACTCTCTCATACTTCCCAAGAAACTTTCCCAACCCATTAACGGATAAACACCATCAAGTACAAAGCAAAACCTAAAGCTAACAACCTGTGGATAACCACATATAGGATGGGTAATTGACAACTCCCCATTGTATAACCTGACCCCGGACCCCCCCCCCCCCCCCAATCTCTTTAAGCATTTGTTCAGTTAAACAATCACGTGCAAGGTTAGTTTTAGATAGCTTCCCTTTCCCTTCCAGCTTCACGGGATAAATAAGAAATCAGAAAGTAGCACCCCCTCCTCATTATGGGGAGAAACCCAAAAACTAGCTATAAGGTTGTCGCGTCACCGAAAAAAATTGCTCTCTACAATTCCCCAGAGTGGCCGAGTATCTAGTTGCACTCATCGTCAATCTGTATGTCATGTTTGTTTTGTCAGGATAAGAATTTCATAAATACATCATACATAATTCATATTCATATTCATATTCATATTCATATTTCATATAATGTTTCGATCGCTTTGGTCACGTTTATCCCTAAGTGATAAATGTTCTCTCTCCATTAGAGTTGTCAGCTTTCCTTTCCACAATTGGATAGGATAAGATCCCAGTTCGAGTTCTTTCCTCATCAGGAAATGTATCGTCTAAACAACTTTTCTCCAATTTATTCCTGGATTGAAATTGGTCCTCGACCACTTTGATAACTTGAACCTCTGAACGGCAAGAAGGCATTTGGTTAAGGATGGAATCAGAGCACTCGCAGTTCACCTCAACAAGGGTGAGGAACCATTGACTATGGTCAAAGTTCCAAAGAGAATGAGTATAATACTCATATAGAGTTAAAGAACTCTCTAAGTCTAAGTTAAAAAGGGAAGTAAAAAAGGGAAATGAATACTCATTGTGATGAGGATCACATAGAGTTCAAGAACTCTATCCTAATTTCTAAGTTAAAGGGGTGAATGGCTCTAATAAGGCCAAAGGGAAATGGAACATCATTATGATGATGCTCACATAGAGTTGAAGAACTCTAGGTTAATCCTAAGTTGTAAGGTAAGTGGCTCTAATGAGGCCAAGGAAGGAAGTAAACAACTATGACGATAGTGCTTACAAGAGGGGCATGGATCCTAACCTAAACTAGGTCAAGGAGGAATGGCTCTAATGAGGCCAAGGGATCGATGATGGCTCTAATAAGGCCAAGGGGGTAATGAGCTATCTATGACATTAAAGTCAATAGAGACAATTTCCTTTGGAAGGAGGGGAACAAAGAGGGTTAAGGAGAAGAGCTAACAAGCTAGCCTCACTTAAAGGGATAACTTGATAAAGTTGGAATATATAACAATTGGTATTCTCACATGAATTAAAGATGGTAAAAACACATGGATATAATACATGGGTGATGAATGTGATGACATTCAAAGCAAGTACTTAAGAAAGTAATAAGTTAATACACAAGGATTATTAATTATTTAAACAAGGTAAACAACTAAAGGGAACATGATACAAGTCTAGACATCTTAATCAAATAGGTGATGACCTAACATGGGGAATGTCTTTGACATAATCTTTGTACAAAGAGGGAGTATCACTTTATGTTATTTTGAAGTCCACTTTTAAATGAGGGAAGGTTTGAGTGTTTTAGGAACCTATGTGCATGGTATGACCTAACTTGATGGTTTGTATCCACATGGAGATATTATAAACAATGGGAAAGAGTCTTAATTGTAAGTGAAGACCTAACTAAGACTTTAAGGGGACAAAAGTTCACAAGTTTAGACATATACATATACACTTAAAAGTGTACCCAATTCAAACTAGACAAAGGTGCAAGTTCAAGTTAAGGTTCAAGGGTCTAAACATGTTAAGACAAGTTGTAAAAGTCTCAAAAATGCAAGGGAAACCAAGTGGTATACTTATGGAAGTAACAAATTCTCCTAAGTAAACCCTAAAATAAACCTAACTTTATATATGTAGAAAAGCCTTAAAATAAATTATTTTTGGGAAAATTTTTAATGTCAAAATAAAATAGGCACAAAGAGTGAAAAGATGCAAAAAGAATGGGTTAAAAAACCCTAAAAATGAAAAAGTTATTGTTTTTGAAAGTTTGTGAAAGAAAATGAAAAATTAAGTGATAAAAAAAGAAGGGATGGTCCACGTGGGAGTTGAACCTCGCCCTTAGTCTCAATGCTAAAACACTTAACCAGCTGCGCTGGTTGTTGAGCTTGTAAACTATAGGCCTTTGTTTAAATAAATATGAAGTTCATTCCTGAATGCATATCAAAAGCAAAAACGCGCAGAATTAAAAGGGTTGACACAAGGATCGAACCTATGACAAGATGATCAGAGGGCAAAGGCAAGGCAAAGGTAGCGCCACTGGGGTGGCCAATACATCTAGTTTTAAAAATACAATCAAATAAATATATGTGAAACAAGTTTCTAGGCCCAGAAACGTGCCATGGCAAGGTTCAAACCTGGTTGTGACCTAAACTAAACTAAATGCAAAAACAACTCTATCTCTCTCAATAATCCATGAAAATGGAAACTATAAAGACCTAAATTGTGTGTTTTTTCCAAAAGGAATCCAATGGTCCAATTGGTTTTTGCTAAAGGTGTCTCTAATTCTAATCACGATAAGGGTCTCAAAATGAACTCATTCTTGCATTTCCTATGGTACAGTCTTCTACAACTATTCTAAGTCATGTTCAACGAGCCAAAAACATCATATACAACCTATTTAAGCTAATCATATTCAGTGCACATCAAAAATCAACATGTTTCAATGAGTTGCAGGTTGAGATGAACTTACCTCTTGTAGTCAACCTTGCAAAACTTTCAAAAGATGTTACAGAACTGAGACAAGGCCTTGGACACTTCCAATATGCTTCAAAGGTTCTGGTTGAATGCTTAGACTTCAAGAAAAACCATTGGAACAGAATGGAGATTCCCTTTTACAAGAAATGAAAAATAACCAAAAGTGAAACTTCAAGAAATGAAGTTATAGTTGCAAATCCAAGATTTGAACTGTTGAATGATGATTTGTGGATGGTGTTTGAAGTGTTAAAATGGTTGGAAATGAATTAAGACTGGTCCACAAAAGTACAGAAAGTCAAACTTTCTTTGGTTTGAAAGTTGACTTTTAGTTCTGGGAGGTTTTTGATGGTGGTGATGATTTGAGCAGTTCTAACACATGTTTTGTGATGTGATAGAGTGGTTGGTTTAGTGGTTTTGTGGTTTTGTGTTTGGAACTGGTTTTGGAAGTGTTTATGCAAATGGTGGTTTCTTGCTTCAAAATATGACTTGAAATGCAAGAACTGGTTTTGGATGGTCTGCTAAATGTTTTGCTGAGTTCTTGTATGTTTAGAAGTGTGAAATGATGTCCTACTTATAGGCACAAGAATGAGAGGGATCAGATTGCAGAATTTCAACTTGGTTGGTTTGGTTTAGTTGCACTTTAGTTGAAATGCAAGTGGAGTTTGCCAAGATATTTCATGGTCCCAATGCCTTGTACTGACCTCTTCTAGAGTTGTTGGAAAGCTCAGACACTTGCTTCTATGCAAAAAAAAAAGTTCTGGTGCAGTAGGAACAGTTTGGTATCTCAAGATCATACTTTATGCAAAAGTCATGCTTTTCTAAAATGGTAGTCAACCCTTTATGCCATATATGGAATAATCTCATGGTTAATGCTTCAATTTGATGGACAAAGCTTCCAATTTTCGTGTAATCTTTTGAGAAAGTGAAGATTTACAAGTAATCCCAACTGAAATGCAAAATTTTGCTGCATTGGCATGGTTTTTCTTCAAGTACATCAAGTGAAAAACAAGAGAAATCAAGTTTCAACACCTTAACTTCATGGTTTCGAAACTCCCAGCTCACACATTGGATTGGGGTGTTCTAGTACTTTTTGGAAATCCCCCAGTATGCTCTAAAATGTTCATGTTCACACGAAGTCTTGAATCTAAAGGGATCATGATGAAAAATGTGGTTGAAGTTGGTTGCAAATTAGGGCAAAAATGTGAAATTTCACTAAGTCCTAAACTTGACTTAAACTTCCAAGCCTCATAACTTAAACATTAAGCCTCTTTTGGGGTATAACCCTCTAATACACTTTAAAGTTCATCATGAGGGCTTCAAATTGAGCTTTGGAGAATAAAAAATGGATGTGTGGTTTGAAAGCTATGACTCTTCAAAGTTCACACAAGGACTAGGGTTTTTTCACACTTAGAAAAATTTCAATCATCTAACTTTGCCCCTTTTGCAAAAAACCTCTTAAATCTTGATCTCTCATGCTCTAATTCAAAGATCAAACATGTCTTGATGGAACATGGCTTGAATACTTCATCTTGGATCCAAAATACCAAAAGTCAAAGGTTTGACTTTTCAGATGAAACCCAAATTTCTTCATGAATTCAACTTTGTGATCCTTTGTGATCTTGCTCTCTCAAACTTCCCAAACATCAATAGATGACTTCCAAGGGTGTATGTGAACATATCGAATCATGCCCCAAGAATTTGGATCAAGCCTTGGTCCAAAAGTCAAAGGCATGGTTGACTTTTCCGTATAAAAAAACTAATTTAGGGCCAGATGATCTTGAGGCTCATTGCACTTGTGATGGGAACCAAACACACTTAATTTCTTGATGAATAAGGCCTCTTGAATGTATTTAAGCTCAATTTGTTGATGAAACAATCAAGACATTGACTGATCACACCAAGATTCCCTTGTAATTCCTCAGGTCAAAACCCTAATTCCACAACTCCTGATTTTATGGTTTCTCTTTGATTTCTCTTGATCCAATCACATGAGATCATGGCATATGATTTGAAAACCTCATGGTCAACCCTCAAGATCAAAGATTGAGCTTTTTGGAGTCTCAGTTGACTTCTTTGACCCAGATGGGTTCAAACACCTTCCTTTACCATCTAGTGAGCACTTGGGATGGATGTATTGAGTCAAGAAGTGCCTTAGGAAGCCTTGAAAAACATGAGATTTTGGCTTGTTGACCTTGTACTCTTCTTGTGCAAAACCCTAGCTTTCAAATTGAAGAACAAAATAGCAAAATATGATGGTTAGTTGACAATGCATAAATGATTGAACCCTAATGCAAATGCAAGATGTCATGACATCTAAGGGGTAAAATTTGGGGTATAACACAAGGCATGATCCAAAACCTCAAGGAATATTTTGAAGACCTATAATATCTTATATTGATTCTCTTGAAAGTTCAAATGGACACAAAGAACTTGGTTCATGAACAATATAAAAATGCAAATTCATCTGGACCACAAACTAGGATTTTTGAGGAAAAGTCAACCCTACCTTTGACTTTTGACTAAGACATGATTTCAAACCTTGGGGCATGATTCAAGACACTCTAAAACACCTATGGGATCCATCCATTAGGTTTGAATTAGGTCAAGAACTTGATTTCATAGAGAATCACAAAGTTTGAAATTCATCTGATAAAAAGTCAACTGTGCCTAAAAACCAAGCTTGACTTTTGAGATTTTTTGACAAACATGGCTCCTTCAAGTCAAAAATAATGTTAAATTATGATTTTGATCATCATCCATCAATAAAAATCAAGAAAAGAAGGGTTACTTGCAAAAGGGGCAACCTTAAGAAACTTGAATTTTCACTAAGTCATGAAAAAAAGTGATTTTTACCCAACTTTGCAAGACCATAACTTGTGATCCAAGTAACCTTTTTCTTCCATACAAAGCTCAAATGAAAGCTCTCATTACATACTACAAGATTGTCAACTACACCATATCCCAAATCTTCATGGATTTTTAGTTATGGATTGATCAAAAACACAAAAAATGAGAAATGGACATTTTTCAAACACTTAGAAAAATTTGAGACAGAATTTGTCTCATGATTTGTCCAACTTTGGAGGCATTTTTCATCATGATCCAAGATGATTCAAGACCAAAGTTAAACATCAAAATTGAAGTATGATGTATGCCATTTCTAAAAAGTACAAGAGCCTCCCATGATTCAACTTGAGCAAGAAGTTATAAGCTTCCCAAAATGGCATTTTTCACCCTGCCTACACAACAGCATGGATACATGACTTGTGCCACACAATTTCCTCCTTCAAGTTTTGCCACTTTGCCAACTTTTTCATCTTCACAAAACTTTTGATGACTCACTTGTTACTTGATCAAGGAGTCAAGAATTCAACAAGACATGTGCAAAATCATCATGACATGAACCTTGAAATTCAAATTTGGCATCAAGCATTTATGTGGTACATAGAGGTGGCATGGATCAGTTACAAGCCAGTCCAAATGAGTCAAGATTTCTCCAAAGATCAGAGGACCTAAACCTGCAAAGTTTGGCCCAAGTCAATGGCTAGAGAAGACTTTGGCTACATGACAAAAACCATTGGATAATAGGGTGATCTAGCCTCCATTCACTATTCCTTCAAAAACAAAATTCCTCTACTATAAATAGAGGTCATTTGTGACTGATTTGAACACACTAAAACACAGCAATCCATGTTTTCCTTCACTTCACTCTCCAAAACCAGATTTTGCTTCCTTTTCAAGTAACTATCGAATTTTTCGATAAGAAGCAATTCCATCAAAACTAATGGTGTAGACACCTCATATATATCATATAGAAGCTATCCAAACACTTCTCCATCATCTGTAACATCAGAATCAGAAACCTCCAAATCACACTTGAGCCAAGTTGGAGTTGAAGTGCCACAAAGAGTTCCAGGTGTTTCCAATCAATTTCAAGCTTCTACACACCTTACATAAAGTCCATTGAAGCTGTCCAGATCCTCGCACAACATCTGTAACACCTCTACCTCAGAATTCGAATTCCTCTGGCACAAGTAAGCCTGATACTCTCAAACTATATACTACATGCATCATAAATTTGTTTTCAAGTTACCAACTTGTTCCTGGTAGTTCATAGAGTGATAACCCTCAATTAATTGCCATGTTTCATTCGTGTTTAGGATTTCATGATAGTTTTTGCAAATTCTAGGGTTTCTGTGTTCATACATGATAACTCTCTCCACACTTAAAAGAAATGAAATTAAATGGCACCATCTTGTTCCTTGTTCAAAAACAAATGAGATTGATGTTTGAATCGTGCAAAATTATTGAGTAATCAGAGAGTTATGAGAGGTTTTGCAAATCAGAGGAAAACAGGGCACACGTGAGGAAGAAGATGTTCTTGGCGCCCTTTTTCAAATAATTTGAATTTTTGAATTTTTAATTAATTTTCTTAATTGATTTCAAAAATTAATTTCTCTCTGATTTTTTATCATTTTTTATTGATTCTGTTGTTTCAAAATTCACAAAAATGTTAAAATATTTTATTCTACAAAAAAATCAAAAGAATATTATTTATTTAATATATTTTTTATCTTTGTAAAGAATTTCATTTCAATTGTTTTTAAACATTTTTAATGAAATCTTTCTCTTGATTTTTCAAATTCAAATGAATTTCAAGCTTTCATATGAATAAAACTTAATTTTTCAAAACATTTTTCAAAGTTAACAACATATTTTTAAATATATTCGATATTTTATATCATTTTTTATTTAATTTTCTTTGAAAAATTGTATTTTTAATTAAAATTAGGGTTTTCCCTTGATTTTAAATTTTCAAACTTCATTTGAAAGACTTTTGGGCTTCTTTGTAGAGTGTAAGACCCACTCCTTTTTGTACATAAATAATTTGGGCCTCATTCATTGTATAAGTCCCACTGTGGTTTTCAAAACCGCGGCGCGATCGTCGTCGTTCAAAATAAAATCATGGGTCTCTCCTTGAGTGTAAGCCTCATTCCTTCTTCTTTACAAACACTTTTGGGCCTCTAATAGAATGTAAGACTCAAACCCTTTTCTTTATAAACAAATTTTGGGCCTCTGCTATAGTATAAGACTCACAACGTCTTTCGGTATCGCAGTGCGATCACTGTCTTCAAAACAATTCATATGGGCCTCTCTTTGAGTTGTATGCCCCATAGCTCTGTTTTCAAAATGATCTGTCTGTTTTAAACTGGTACTAAAAGGAGCATTATTCCCGGTGAAACTGCTCTTAGACCACGTGGGCCTCTCTTTGAGTTATAAGCCCCAAACATTCTTTTCTTTTAAATAACTTTAGTTTAATTCAAAATTCAAACTTAAAGTTTTCTAAAAACTTTCTTCAATTTCTTAAAACCGTAATCCTACAATTGTAATCAATACAATCAATCACAATACACATGGGCCTATTCTCAGAGTGTAAGACCCAACATCTTTACAATTCAATGCATACTTGTTTATATAGCTGTCAATTCACTTATTTGTATATACTTGTGCATATTTGTCTAGAGTTTCCCCCGGCAGTTAGGTCTACACTTAGGTCAAACTAGATTTTACTTCTAACTTAGTCAAAACTAGTTCCCTCATAAGAAATTCCCCTCGATACAGTTTGCCTCCTCTTGGGCTTTATTCAATATGGAACAGAGAAAGACATTATTCCCGGTGAAACTTTTCTCAAGACTGTCAAAGCATAGAAACATATACATATACAAGAAATTCATTTCCCCAGAGAGAATTAATTCCCGGTGAAACCTCTTTTGAATTTCTTCAAACCTTAGAACTGTTCAATAAAGAAAGAACTAATTCCCGGTGAAACCTTTCTTGAACTTTTCTTAGGCTTGGACCCACAAGATTCCTAGAAATTCCCCAGCCTTCTCTTGGGCTTAGTACAAGGACCAACAGGCTTCTTAGAAGTTCCACAACCTCCTCTTGGGCTTAGTACAAGGACCCAAAGGCTTCCTAAAAGCATATGATAGAAATTAGTCATCTCTACTAGTTCAATCCCCAAGAGAGTCAAAATTATAGAACATCCTATCATCAAAAGGTTAATTTTCATCCCTTAAACGAACAGCCTCCTCTTGGGTATCATACAAAGATCTCTCTACACCAGAGTCTATCTCTTCTTAATAAGACTTGGATAGTCTAATCCTCCTTTTGGGCTTCATTCAAGTAGACTTGGAAAGTCTCATTATCATTAGTCTCCTCTTAGACCTCACACAGAGACCCTCAGTCTTCCTAAAGGCATAGGATAAAACCTGATCATTTTACCAGTCTCCAACAGAGTTAAAAACCACTAAGGCTTTTGAAATTCTGGCCTATGTAGATAGCAGATGTCTTAGCACATGTCAATACATTGTGCTGCATAATCTTTTAAACTTGGAGGCGCAACAGCAGACTGATACCTTGAATATCAGATCTGAACACACACAGATGTCACGACATCTGATCCAACATGTCAGTCAAGAACATTAACAAAACTGTAAATTGCATAATGTTAAATAAGACAGTAATTATTAACCCAGTTTGGTTCAATTCACCTACATCTGGGGGATACTAATCCAGGATGAAGACTTCACTATCATGTAGACTGTTACAAAGCTAAACTCCCCCGTTTACAACTTTATACCTAACATCTACCCCATAAACACCTTTATCAAGGTTAAACTCAACCGTTTAGAACCTTGATCTGAGATACCCCACTCACATCCTAATCACAACCTGTGATGTCTCTGTCTTCTGCCAATTCAGAACTGTCGCGGTTTCTTGACCTTCAAGTTATCTTGGACTTGCTTCAAAGCTTCGTCCAAGAACAATATAACAACCATTACCTACAGGTTTCTGGTTGTGTCCATGTACCTATGCCTTCCACCCTGCATCCCATAATATAGAGTGGAGACTTACAACTCCTAAGAGAGCCAACGACTCTCAAACCCTAAACCCTTATTCAACACAAAGGAACTAGGTTACAAAGTTACAAGTGATACATAACGTACAGTCCCCTCATTACCCTAGGTCTAAGTCTTCATATATATAGTCTTCTGTCTTGGGCTTTCTATCTCTATCTTTGATCCAGTCTTTAGGAGCAAAACAAATCTTGAAAAGATTTGTTACTGAATTAAACCTGCTGAAGTAATAATCAGGATGTCAGGACATCTTCTTCGACATCTTTGATTTCTGCAGTTATTTTTTTAACGTTAGGTTTTACCAAAATTTTGTCAAACATTAGGAGCTTTCAATCTCCCTTTTTTGACAAATTTTGGCTAAAACCTTCTCCCTAAATTCTTCACTGCCTGTTGATATATATGAGAGGGAATTTGTCAATTTGTAACATACTCCCCCTTAATTCTTTGTCTTCCTTGAGGCATAAGAGAACCCACAATAAGAAGCGAAGTTTAAGTTCGTAACACAGAGTACACAACAAATGTAGCTCAGGTCACAAGACACAACCTGCTTCACAACTCAAATCACAAGACACAAAAACAGAAATTTGTAAGTTAAGATGATAGAACATCTTCCTCCACCATTCTTGCACCGCCACTGCTCAAATGAACCCAAAACACAGAATACAATTCTTCTCCCCCTTTTTAGCCAAAACTTGGTAAAAGTGACCAAAACAGCTCCATATCCAGACGCAACTCATCCAGATCTTGAAAAATGCCATCGAACACTCACTTGAAGAGAAAGAATTATGAGACCAAGAAGTGTCACAACCGTCCTATTTATAGCAAGCAATCACCTTTGAAAGAAATGAACCATCGAACAAAACATTGGTCAATTCAAAGTGCTAATAACCCTACTACATGCGCACCGGCCAAGACTGTTGACTGATTCTTCTTTTGAGAGAATCGACCAAAGAACCAATAACATGCAGACATGTTGTATAACAATGTCCTGACATCATGTCAGACATTGTCTATTCTTCCAGGATTCTTCTTCTGATTTGACCATAAAGAGACTTCTCCACAAATATATGATCCCAGTCTGCAAGAGAAAAATAAATTCTCTCAGACTCAGTCAATGATTCTTAAGCATCCAATAAGAACCATTTAAATATGTATTGCCAAGTTTCCCACAACTTGCAACAATACTCTAATGTCAAGACATCTTCCTTGACATCTCAGTTTGCTTAACGCACAAATGCAAACTGGATCTTCCATAAATAATGCCAAGCCATCTTGACATCTCAGTTTGCTTGAGCACAAATACAAACTGGAACTTCAACAATAATTCCAAGCCATCTTGACATCTCAGTTTGCTTGACGCACAAATGCAAACTGGAACTTCAACAATAATGCCAAGCCATCTTGACATCTCAGTTTGCTTGCTGCACAAATGCAAACTGGAACTTTAGCAATAATGTCAAGCCATCTTGACATCTCAGTTTGCTTGACGCACAAATGCAAACTGGAACTTCATCTTAGATCAAGAGGCATCTCCCCCTGACTAAGGTAACTGGTGCTCCTCCACTGAACACCCAAGCTAATGACTAGAAAACATAAGACGCATCTTCATGTCTTCAAGAGCGCACCCTCTGTTCAACAAACCTGTTGAACGCAACCATTAACTCTTTATTGTTCCCTCTGGCAAGAAACAATAATCACTCACACATAATCAATGTCATGCCTCCCGTGAGGACATGTATCCAAATCATAACAAACTCTTGGCTTGAGATCAAAGTCCCATTGATCCCCCTCATTCCACAACCATCTTATACACCACACGAACTCCTCTTGAATTCTCATGTATAGATATCTCATTGCTTGAGGCACAAACCAATTGAATTAGAATGCTTCCCATTCCTCAAAGAGATGCACAGGGCCCCTTAGTTTGTTACCACGATGTCAGCTATCGTATGCATGCTCCAGAACTTCACAGCTGCTAAACTGATCCACTACTAGTATGACTTGCTCCAAGGGCTCCAATGTCGTATGCAAGATTTTCCACTGACCTCATCAGGCCAGCATTAGAGACAAACACCCCGCAATCCAAGACAGTCATTCCTATCATTCTCCTGTATGATAACCTGGAATACTTCTGATTTATGGTGAATCTCCACTTCTGAACGCATTCAGGAAACAGACTTCCATGCAATAAACACATGATCCACTTCAGTCTTCACAAACACTTACATATTCCTTCCAAGGAACCCTTCTACTCCATCATTCTCCCGGATGATCATGTAGATACTTCTTGGACACGATGCAAGTAACCAGTTCATCACAGAACCTGAAATCCTTCACCAAGGATAACTAACCCAAGGATGTTCTAACATCAGTTAGGACATCTTCCACACATCACAGACACCACACACCATGGTTCTTGATATGCTCCACCACTGGACTTACTATTAGCATAGTAATCCACACTGAAGATCTTCACACAACACTGCATCATCAGCTTGAACAAAGAAGACTTCAGAAACCCAGAGAGAAATAAACTCTCAACCACCAAAGAAGGTATGCTTCCATTCTAAACCCGGAACTTCTGCCACAAGCTTCCAGAGAACCAAAACCTCCTTACAATTTCAACTAACTACTCTTCTACAAAAGAGCAATCAGTTTCAAGCATCCTGCTTGAACGCACATTGTGAAACCAATCAAAAGCCACCTTTTGATTGACCTCACTCATCTTCAGAACTCCCACAAGATACCCTGATCTACTAATGAAATCAGATCTTCAAGTCACACGAACTACTTGCCCTATAGCAAGACATCTTGGATCCACCAAGCCTCTTAGTCATGTAACATCTTCTCATCCACAACTCCCGCAAACTGCATGAGATAGACCTTTTTGAAAAATCCATCACTCACATTCTCTTGTAGATCACCTTATCTTATGCTGATGTGCCACATCACCAGCTGAGACTTCTGATGTTAAGCTAGATGTCAAAACATTATGACATCCAACTGTTGAATTCAGCTCTTCCTTCTTCCACTTAGAAGAACCTCATCCCTTTGCAGAAATAGATTTCCATGCTCTCATAGATTTCCTTTGCAGAAATAAACTGATCCAAGTTGTAATCACCAAGATTATGATGTCTTCATAGTCTTCCATCTCCATCTTCAACAGCATCACCATCTGGACAAGTCATTCACAATACTTTCCAGGAAATAAACGCTAAGCCAATACTCCCAGGTCAACACCTAGGAGACTTTTGAGCGAATGCAGAACCCCTCCCATGATTCTACAAGCCTCTGATGAAAAGATGTTAGAACATATGACAGAACATCCTCAATCTTGACTATCAAGGATAATCAATTAAATACTTGTGGATTCCATAAATAGTAATTGATCTTAAATCCTTGCACCATAACCCTCCTTCACTGTTGTAGCTAAGCTCCACCAGTTCATGTCATGAACACTTATAAAGTATTCAATCCTTTTTGCAAGTATCTTCTTCAAAGGACAATGTTGAGATACCAAGGCTGCCACCCTTGACTCAAGTAACTAAGACTTTCTCTGAACAAGTCTTATTTACCTCAACAAGACTTCAATCAGATTGGATCCACTCTTAGGGTCAAGAGAGATGAATCCTTCCTTGCTTTTTTTGGATGGTGAAAATAAATCACCTCCACATTCTTCAGATTGTGTCTCAAAGAAACACCTTCTAGTCAGAAGAGTAACTAGAAGACTCCAGATACACGACATAGATTTATTTATGAGTGGACTTGAGAGAATTCTCAAGTATCTTTGACAACCTAGCCGACCAAACATTTATCAAACTCCTAGAGCAAGAACCTGATAAACTTTAACTCAACTCCCCTCCTCTTTAACTGAATCCAAACTGCACCAGGAAACCAAGCTTTCAAGTACCAAGTCATCATACCAGATATCTGACCACAACTTCCTTCACTCCATCGCTCCCAACTTTAGAATAAAAGAATACAGATATCTTCAAACATAGAGGCCGACGATTGAGACCTTCCACCAACTGTCTTCAGTAACAACTCCAGAATACCATAATTCTAGAGCTCTTCCATCAGAAACAGATGCAGTGGAACCACCAAGGAACAGATCCTGCTTGCCCTAATAAGATGTCACAACATCTTACAAGACACATCAACAGGAGAACTAGCCACTTCTCCTATAGTTGTTATAGAATCTCCTCAGCAACATGAACAACCTCTGGGTTGCTCCCTTCGATCCAGAACATTCATCTCATCCATTAATACCCTTGGGTATGTTTGAGTTGATTGATCTGATCTCCAAAGCTCCTTCTTGTTTAAATTCCAGAAAGTATCTCCCAAAGATCTCATCTAGAACCAGACAGGATGCCTGCTCTGATACCAATTGAAATTCTGGCCTATGCAGACAGCAGATGTCCTAGCACATGTCAAGACATTGTGCTGCATAATCTTTTAAACTTGGAGGCGCAACAGCAGACTGATACCTTGAATATCAGAACTGCACACACACAGATGTCACGACATCTGATCCAACATGTCAGTCAAGAACATTAACAAAATTGTAAATTGCAGAATGTTAAATAAGATAGTAATTGTTAACCCAGTTTGGTGCAATTCACCTACATCTAGGGGATACCAATCTAGGATGAATACTTTACTATCATGTAGAATGTTACAAAGCTAAACTCCCCCGTTTACAACTTTATACCTAACATCTACCCCATGAACATCTTTATCAAGGTTAAACTCAACCATTTAGAACCTTGATCTGAGATACCCCACTCACATGCTAATCACAACCTGTGATGTCTCTGTCTTCTACCAATTCAGAACTGTCGCGGTTTCTTGACCTTCAAGTTATCTTGGACTTGCTTCAAAGCTTCGTCCAAGAACAATATAACTACCATTACCTACAGGTTTCTGGTTGTGTCCCTGTACCTATGCCTTCCAACATGCATCCCATAATACATAGTGGAGACTTACAACTCCTAAGAGAGCCAACGACTCTCAAACCCTAAACCCTTATTCAACACAAAGGAACTAGGTTACAAAGTTACAAGTGATACATAACGTACAGTCCCCTCATAATCCTAGGTCTAAGTCTTCATATATATACTCTTCTGTCTTGGGCTTTTTATCTCTGTCTTTGATCCAGTCTTTAGGAGTAAAACAAATCTTGAAAATATTTGTTACTGAATTAAACCTGCTGAAGTAATAATCAGGATGTCAGGACATCTTCTTCGACATCTTTGACTTCTGCAGTTATTTCTTTAACGTTAGGTTTTACCAAAATTTTGTCAAACATTAGGAGCTTTCAGTTTTCAAACTCACCTTTAAACTCCCCTGACCCCCAACAAGGCTTAACTTTCACCTTGAAAATCCCAGCCAAGGTCAGGTTGACCTCAACAGAACCCTAACAAAATCAGAGCCTCGTGGCATCTGGCAATTCTACTCTTCCTTGATTCCCCAACAAGAGTTAGTTTCCCTTTGGATTCCTCAATACAATTTAGACATTCTCCTGGATTTCAATAATCCTCAGCAAAATTCAGCCTCCTCTTAGGCTTTATATAATGATTTTCCCTAGTCAGCCTCAATTTTGGGCTTTCTACAAGACAGATAAAACCCTCCACGGTGGAGTCAGTTTCCTTCAGCTTCAACCTTGGGCTTTGATCAAGGCACACAAAAATCAACAACCCCTTGTCATCCCCCAAATATTGACCACTAAGATTTCCAATCATTGTGCAAATCATCATCACAATATGGATGGACAATCATACCTCATTAGTCTCCCCAAAGATGGGTGAGCATCCACTACAATCAAACTTAGGGTTTCAAGCCCCCTCAGAGCTGTTAAACAAATTATCAATCAAGAAATGACATGATCTTCAACTTGTCTAACCTCTCAAATATCCACAATGGATCAAGAGTACTCCCACATCAAGGATCATGCACAAGGCTGCAACATTCCAAGTGGATTAAGCCTCAAGATCGCCAATGTCACCAAATTAGGGTTTTGGTCGACCAGGGCCGCTAGATGGAAATTTTCCTCTGGGCATGAACCAATGCTTCAAAGCATAACCCAAAATACTCTAAGGGACCTGATAAACCCCATCATCAAGTCAATTTAGCCTCAGGGGATGCATTCATAAAAAATCAAGAATTAGGGTTTCTTGACCTAATTCACCCCTAAGTTGACTTTTGGGACAAAACATGAGCCAAGACCTCAAGAAATGATTTGAGGGTCCCTAATACATTACATTGATCCATTTGCAACAATGGATTGATCCAAGAAGCTTGATTCACAAGTTTCAAGTTCATCAGAACCACGGTTAGGGTTTCGTGGAAAAAGTCAACTGTGCCTTTGACTTTTGACCAAGACATGCTCCCAAACCTTGGGACATGATTTAATACACCCTATAATACCTATGAAATCAATCCCTCAAGTTTGATTTAGTTCAAGGACTTGATTTCATAGAGGATCGCACAGTTTGGAATTCATCTGATAAAAAGTCAACTGTTCCCAAAAGTCAAAGTTTGACTTTTTGAATTTTTGATCAATTATGGTTCCCTAACCCTAAAATGATGTTAATGTGTGATTGGAATCATAATTCATCAAGAAAAAAAAAAGTGGGATAACTTGCAAAAGGGGTAACCATAAAAAACTTAGATATTTTCTAAGTTATGGAACAAAGTGGCTAGGGTACCAACTTCCAAGGATCATAACTTGAGATCCAAGCAACCATTTGGGCTGATCCAAAGATGGATTTGTAGCTCTCATGGCATACTTTAATAGTGTCAACTACACCTCACTCCAATTCATCATGGATTTTGAGTTATGGTTGGATCAAAATGGCTGAAAACATGAAATGTCACTTTTTCCAACACTTAGTGAAATTTTCACTAAGTCAGAATCTGTTTCACTTTTTTCAAAATGTACGGGCATTTTTCACTTAGATCCAAAAAGTGTCAAGACAAACTATGATCACACATGTGTTTTAACATATAAGGGCTTTCCAAAATGTCCAAGAACCCCATCAAATCCCATCTGAGCTAAGAGTAATGACAGTGGCAATATGCCTTGCTGCAACTGTCATAAAAGGGCGGATTTGTGCATTTTGCTCGATTTGAGCAATTTGTCCAAATGACAAACAAGTTTATCCATCTGAACACCTCAGGGAGAAACCAAGGAGGGACAAACACTGATCCATAAGCCTCCCAAGTCTTTGGAACTAAAAATAGCATGCCAAACCTAAAAAACCCTAAAGAGGGGACAAGACTCCAATTTTGTTTTAGAGCATTCAATGGATGCACCAAGGTGGCATGAACTGAGCCATTTCCAACTGAATGAGTCAAGGATGATCTCTGAACTAGGGAACCAAAGGCCTGTGTGTAACACCCCAAAATTTGCCTTCTTACTTTTAGCTAACTGGCTTATGTTTCTTTTCATTCCTTGCATTTGCATTGTGCATAACATTGTTTCTTAGCATGGGATCACGTTACTTGGTCCATATTCTCAAGTCTCAAGCCTCAAGGTGTCTCATGGGGTCCATCATATCTTTACAAGATCAAGATTGGCAGAAGATTACAAGTGAATCTTTCTCTCCTAACCAGAGGGATCAATTAGGGTTTGTGAATCAAAAGGACTTCTTGGAGGGCTTTGTGTGTTCAAGCATGGTGTCATGAGGTATTTATGCTTGCATGTGTCCATAGATGAGGGTTTGGTTTATGGTTTATGGTGAAGAATGTTCAGTGTATCAGTTGCTTGTGAGGTAAGCAAAAGTCAACAGTGGAGAAGAAAGTCAACTGTGGAATTTTGAGGTTCTTTTCATGGTTTTCAAGTCCTCACATCCTCACATCCTCATATGGTTTTCAAGGGTCAAGTTTCATACCATTCATCAAGAATCAAGAGTTTGTGCAAAAGTTACTAAATTTGGAAAATGACCTATATTGAGAACTTTCCATTTTTGGCAGTTTTTTCACTACATTCAACTTGACTTTCCATCATCAAAGAAGCTTTAAATGAATTTTCCTCCAACATGAAAGTTGAAGATCTTCCTCTCTCATTTCCAAAAAGTACTAGATGGTTTCCATATCATTTGTAGTTCTCAAGTTATGATCAAAAGAAGGCAAGGTGCTTTTTAATGGTTTTCACATGTACCACTTTTTCCACCTTTTGCATTTTGGTACAAAAGGACTTGTAATGTTTCCAATTGCTTCAAGTCATGTTATAACATCCAAGTACACTTCATTTGGATCATATTTGGCCTTTGAATCAATTCATTTCATGCCATATTTCTCACTTATTCAACAAAGTGCAAATATGCCAATTGTTTCATAACTCACAAACCAAGTGATTTCAAGGCCCATTTCCAATCCAATTCTGGTAAGTACAAGATTTGTGAGTGATCCATCATGAGAAGCTTGCCAATACACGCGTGGAGGAGGGTGTGCAACACAAATTGCAAAATTGCAAAACCACTCAAAACTCATTAATCAAGGAATTAACAAGACCTTAATCATAATCAGGGGAATAACCAAGTGTATATAAGCTAACTCATGCGTCCAAAATTAGGTCATGCACTCATTCTTGCTCAGAATTCCAAATTTCACTCTCACTTTCTCTTCTTCGATTTTCTCTCTCCACAAGGTTTTTTTGAGTTTTCTTTTCATATTCTTGATCAGTGAAGTCCATAGAACAAGAATCAACAATTGGTTGAGGCTGAGAGTAAGGTTTTCATCAAGTTCAGTTCAAGAGGATCCAAGTCCAAACCTCAAGATCTAGCATGATTCCAAGCTCTAATTGCATTTATTTTGCAATTAGAGGTTCCAAGGAGTGGATCTGCAGCTTCCAGAGAGTTTTCTTGGTGTATTTTGAGCTCTGCAATTCTCAGGTTAGTGAGAAATTCATCCTCTCATTTCTTGTTTTTAAGGTGTGCATTGTGTTCCTCTTGATGTGCTGATGATTCTGATATAATTTTTGTGTGATTTGGACGTGTATCATGAGAGTATTGTGGATCTGAATTTTTTAGATCCAAACTTGTTTGCTTCGATTTGATGTGTACATGTATGTTATGGTGATTTGAATTGCATATTTGAGATCAGCATGTGAATCTGAGTAGAACTGTGGTGGAATTTTTGATTTCTAGAGTTTTTGAGGTTTGAGCTTGCCGGAGAAGGTGACCGGAGCTAGGGCTCCGACACCTGGTTTTGTTTCAGGTCGTCTGAGGTTCCAAGGTGGGAGACGTAATCTGGACCGTTGATGGTCCAGATCTGAGGGTTCATGATTTGCCACGCCATTTAAATTCTGTTCTTATTTTACTAATTGCGTGTGTGCCATTCTATGTTAGTTATCGTGCACCATAGATCTGAGCCACTCATGTTGTTTAATTGTTGATTTGATGATGTGATTGTGAACGTTGGATTCATCTGATGGTTATTAATATGCCAACACATTAAATTTCTCATGTGCTATATCACGTGCTTTCTTTTAATTTCTGATTAATCATGTGTATGCGCGTGCATCATTATTAAGGTGTGTGTATGGATCTGAGCCACTTATCTTGAATACTTGTGGGATTTGTTGACTGATGGGAAGCGTAGGATTAATCTGATGGTTTGTATGAAGTCAAGATGTTTGACCTGGGTCCACCCTTTGTTTTGAGTGCGCTGACTATTTGATTTGGACTGGACTTGATGTTTCATTGCTATTGGAACCCCCCATATGAGCCCATTTTCCATTCTGAACGTGATTGCTTCCTATCTGCACCCCTGGCTTATTTCTTTTTTCTTTCTTTATTTTATTTAATTGTTTGTTTTGCATTTTAATTTTTAAAATTAGTTTTATGCATTTAAAAATCACCAAAAAAATCATGAAGAATGTTTAGCATTTTATAAAATTTTGGAAAATTTTATTTTGTGCCTCTGAATTAATTGTTTGATTAATTTCTTTTTGATTTGTCTCAATTGTGCACACCCTGCCTTGTTGATTTTTGTTCTCATCATCTGTACATGATATGCATTCCATTCTTTTTGCATACTTCAAAGGACACTTTGAAGTTCATAAAAACATTTTTCTCATATTTTTAAAATCATTTCATATTGCATTTTGGTCCCTCTCTCTTGCATATTGTATCATGTTTCTTACTTGATCTTTGATTAATTGTTTGAGTTGCTTAACTTGTGAATTTTTGTGAGATCTTTTAACATGTGATTGGCTCCTGATTTAGGTCATTTAAGTTTTAGTTTCACAATTTTTGAATGTCATTTGATATATGTTTGCTTATTTGTGCTTAAGTGACTTATGCATGATTATATCTTGACATCTCTTTACACAAGTTGATTTGCCATGCCTAATGGATTGAGTTCCTTTGTGATTCTTTACATGAGCTTTTTAAATGATGTTTACCTCTGGTTGAGGTCCTTTGAGACTTAATTTTGCAATTTGTGGATCATGTTTGAGTATGCTTAAGTGTTTGAACTTTGAGTTTCCATTTGTGGATTACTTTGGTGCATGTTTTGAAGGTGTTGCTTGATGTTTGGACTTGTATGACTTGAGTTTGGTTTTGATATGAAATTGATGCATATGCTACTGCCTCTTGAGTGCTCTACTTGGTTTTCATTTCACTTTAGCATAGTTGAATGCATTTGGTTTGAATTGTATGATAGACATCATTACCTTTTGCTTTGTAACTTCTTTGGATCACAATGCTTCATGATATGAATCACCTTTGTACATGAGATTTATTGATGATGTTTTGATCTTGGTTCTGACTTGCTTTCATCTTCATCTTATCTTCCTCATTTCATTTTGATATGAAGTCCATGTATGCTTAATTGTGCATTTCATACAAGTATGTTTGCATTCTTTCATGATTATCTTTGCATGCTTACTTGGGATTGTTTTGCATTGATCTTTGAAACATGTTTGATGATTTGAGTTGGACATTTATGATATAATGTGCTTGCTGCCACTTCTTGTATCTCATCTTCTCCTTCTCATTCTTTTTCTTCTTTTTCACTCACTTCCTCCCATGAATCTCAAGACTTGTTTAAGTCTTGCATTCTTTCCCTTTAGAGCTACCTAGTCCAACTTAATTTTTGATTAAGCTTGGAGTAGGATTAGCATTAGGTTTTAGGTAGTTGTCCTTCCTAAGCCTCACTAACCATAGGTCGTCCATGCATGATAACATTAGGACTCTTAGTTTCCCTTTAGAGTTTCCTTTGTGTCTTCTCTCTTCTCATCTCAAAACTTCTCGAAAACACTTAATAAAGATAAAGTGTATTGCGCACGAACCTTAAGCGTGGGGAATGAGAAATGAGGGGCTTCCTCTCATCTTTCTAGAGTGCTTAGCGAGCGTCTTGTCTTGGGACGATTCGTTGGGTATTCGTCCCTGTGCCCTAGACTTTGGTGCAATGCAAGTTATAAACTAACTTAAAAAACACTTCTGTCTAAAAAACACAAAAACAAATTCAAATCTTTTTATCCTTCGGGATTGTTTGGTTCCAGACCATTTTCAGAAAAGGGCACGTTACCTTCCGTCTGAGTCGCAAACAGGCATCGACCCTAACTGCCGGACGCGAATCTAACGTCGCTCATAAAAAACACTTACCCATCCGTGGTCGTACCCACGAACTACATTAGCTCTGATTCCTCTCTCTCGTCCGATTGAGGATATGTAGACACAAGACAGCGATTGTCTTGGCGAGCAACCTTCCCCCACAGTTCCTGTCCGAACTACGATGACTCTGACTTTCCCATTCCACTGAGGGAGTACGTAGGCCTAGGGCATCGAATATGTCCTACCAAGTCCGTCTTAGTCACCCCCATCCCCGTTTTCTTTTGCAGCCATAGATAGTAGGACAGCTCACCCTCCGTTTAGACAACAAGCATGGATCCCATCGAGTACAATGGATGCGTGGGGTGCAAACACCTTCCCCTCGCATAACCGACTCCCGAACCCGGACTATGGTTACGATGACCATGTCTTTCCCCTTTCTCTTCAGGTTTATGCAGTGTTTCCTTTCCCTCTCTCGGGATAAATACACATTGCTGGCGACTCTGTGTCTTCTACGCCACTCTCGCGTTTGTACCGTTGGATGCAAATCTTTCGGGAGCGACAGCTGGCGACTCTGCTGGGGAATCTGGTTGCCCTCTTGCTAGTCCATCCCCTTTAGCGAGTCGATCCTAGCGCTTGTTTGTTGTTTTTGTTGGGTGTTTATTTGTTGTGCTTTATTATGTTGTATATTACTATTTTACAGCTTTTATTGCATTGCATTATATTACTGTCATACTGGATATTGTTGTGTTGTGCTGGCTGGTTTCTATTTGGTAGGTTGAGTTATTTTGAGAGATAAGCCCAATACCCAGGCTTGAGTACACCTTATGACTAGAGTGGAAAGTAGTGGGACCTAGGTGCCCGCTTGGTACGTTTGTGTGTTCACGAAATTCACAACCAGACGAGGCTATCTTGGGACGCATTCTGACGTGTGTGTCTTGCGCATGTTAGGGTATTGATCTAGAGAGCTATCGACTCTGGTGACCGTTTCTCTGATACCTCAGTTGCGCCTCTCCTCCCGAGACGTGACAGTGGCAGACCACGTTCCGTGGCAAATCCATTGCACATTCTCGACCTGAGGACCCAATGCTGAGGGACTTGCATAGGATGACCTTATTTTTTAGGGGAATCAGTTGAGGCCTCCTCGATTGATGATGATGCCAAACCAGAAATGGTGAACGTAGCATCATTTCTCGACCTGAGAGCCCTGGATATTGAGGATCCTCGCTTTTCTAAAACCCACATATGAGAGGGAATGGGTTTGCAGGAATCTGAAACCTTCAACCTACCCGGTTTTCTGGATTTCTCATCAGTGTTTGATTACCTGGGTTTCTGGTTATCTCAGTGGTTCAGTATTCTGGAATTCTGGTTTTCTGGGTTGTGGTCCTTGTTCAGTTGACAGCACAGCACATCCAGCAGTGGTGCCTTGATCCCATGCTTGCATGTGCATATCATTTATCTTGTATTATAACATGTTTGACATTTTTCAGGGCTTGCATCTTACTCTTGATTCCAGTTTTCTGAGGTTGCCTTAGCATGGATGTCCAGAGAAAGAAGACTGTTGCTTATTCGTTCCCAGACCCGACCTTGACGTTGATTCACAAGCTGATTAGTATGGCTGGTTCTGGAGTTCGTACAGAGTTCGGTGGAAAGTATGGGAGACTTCTGAAGTTTGTTTACAGTATCTCCAAGTATGAGAAAGATGCCCTTCATACACTTCTTCAGTTCTATGATCCGTCTTTGCGTTTCTTCACTTTCCCAGACTATATCTTGGCTCCAACGTTGGAGGAGTTCTCATTTATTTTGGGAATCCCCATCAGGCATGACATAGTTTTCTTTTCTGAAGAACGCCCCGGGATAAAAGAAATGGCCATTGCTCTTCATATTGGTGAATCTGTTCTGAGCAGTAATATTGTGGAGAAACAAGGAGCTAAGGGCTTCTTATTGAAGTTCTTGTTTGATCAAGCTTGCATATGTGTTAAAGAGAAGAATTGGACTGCTTTCCAAGCTATTCTGGCTATGGGCATCTATGGGATTGTCCTGTTTCCCAATGTTCCTGATCTGGTGGATATGCATGCTGTCAGAATCTTTATTTCAAAGAATCCTATACCTACCTTACTAGGTGATGTGTATCACTCAGTCCACTATAAGAATGAGAATAGGCGGGGAAAAACTGTGAGTTGCTGTGCACCACTCTTATCTACTTGGTTTCTGAGTCATCTCCCCAAAGCTGGCGCTTTCGTTGATACGAAAGATTCTCTGAAGTGGTCAAAGAGGTTAATGGGCTTGACTGCTGACAACATTGTTTGGTTCAACCATGACTTGCTAGGAATGGAGATTATTTGCAAGTGTGGAGAATTCCCTAATGTACCCTTGATAGGGAGAAGAGGTGGAATTAACTATAATCCTTCCCTTGTTATCAGGCAGTTTGGTTATCCTTTGAGAGGTCCACCTGAAGAACGAGATATCAGAGAGTCCTTATTCTTCAATGGTGCTGGAGATCAAGAGATGATAAGGAAGATTGTGAATGCTTGGAAGCAGGTGACCAAGAAGGGAAAAACTTCATTTGGGAAATGTAAAAACCGGGCTTTTCCTTCCTATGAAGAGTGGATTAAGAAAAGAGCAGAAGAAGAGCTTATTCCTTTCCCGGTGGAACCACCTTTGTATCCTTTGATGATCGAGGCTCCCACAACTGCTGATATAGAGAAGTATGATAAGTTATGGGCGAAGAAGGAGAAGCTCCGAGAGGAGAATCTTGAGCTGGGCAGAGAGGTTGGTTAGTTAAAGCACGAAAAAGGTGAAGCTATCCATGCTGCCAGGTTGAAATCAGAACTTTTGGCTGTGAAGGAGAAAGAATTATCTAAAGAAGTCACCGCCAGGGAGAAAGTGGCTCAAGCGTTGAAAGGTGTTAGCAAGGTCCTTTCGTCCAAGAAGAAAGAGTTGGCTTATACTATGTCAAGAATTCACAAGTTCCATGATCGTCGGAATACAGCAATTACCGCCAACGGGTAGAAAGAGGACAAGTATCTGGAACAGATTGAAGGTTTGAAGACAGAGCTTCGGAAAAAGGATAAGGAGATTTTATCAGGGATCTTTGAGAGGAGAGCAGTTGAGGAAAAGCTCAAGGAAACCATGGAAGATATGGAACAACTGAAGATCCAAGCCGAGGTGAAAAGAGCCAGGAGCGAGGGTCCGAGTTCAGGTGGAACTTCTGGAGAAGATGATTGGGAGTTACATAGTCGTTATTTGACAGGAATCTTGCATAGGAGAGATCTTTTGATTCAGGAGTTGATTCAGAGACCAGAGCATCCTAATACCAAGAAGCTTCTCAAGGAAGTGCAGAATTGGTGCAAGAAGAATGGCGAATGGGGAATTCTAGCGCGGCTGAGTCTTGATGATATGCCTTAGTTTCCTTGCTGCTATTTTCTTTGTATTTCCGGGATCACCGCCAGGCTTGTTGGTCGGGGTCTTTGTTTATGCTTATTCAGACTTGTGTTGTAACAGATGCTTATTCTCTTTATATGATCAGGAATTCAGTTCTCTTCTGTTGTTAAAACTGGAATCAAGGGATAGATCGCCTTGATAATGTTCATACATGTTTGCATTTGCATTTGCATAATCATCTCTGTTTGCATTGCAGGTTATTTTGGTTTCTATGGTTTTCTTATGCTCTCTCTTTTTGACAGTCAGGATTGATCAACCAACTCATCAGTATTCTACCAGGCTTAATCAAAGCAGAGTGATGGACAAAGTTCAGGCAGACATGGCAGCTATGCAAGCTCGCATCGATCAATTCATGGAGATGATGCAGGGTGTGGTGCAGAGTCAGAATGAATTCAGAACTCTAGTTCAGCCTTTGGTGTCACAGGTTGATGAAAATGGTATCTTACACGGTGGTTTTCTTAATCGTGTTATTCCTTGATGACACTGAATTTCACCGTATTTTTGACTCCGATTTCGCATGCATTCTTAGTCTTTTAATGTCATTTTATTATGTTATTATTATGTTTTTCTTTGTTTTCAGGTTTTTAGTCTAATCGGAGCCCCGAGCGAGAAAAGGAGCGAAAAAGGAGCCGAAATGAGCTAAAATAGAGAAAATCAGCATTTTGCACTTATGGCATCCACTCTGGCGGCCGCCACAGGGTCTTCCATGACGTGGCCATGTCTCAAACTCCTCCCAACTGTTTTTCCCCACGATCTCCAACTGCCCAAGCAAATTTTACACTCATGGCGGGCGCCATGGTGTTGTGGCGGGCGCCACAAGAGCAAAACAAGTTCCCTCCTAAATTCAAATGTTAGGGGCATCCTTGTCTTTTCCACATGTTTCCTTGCCTATAAATAGGACTTTAGATTTTCGTTTTTCTTCATCCAAGTTTAGTTGTTCATAGGCATATATCAGTGTAATAGTGGTAATCACTTCACATCGAGGTGTTACTACATTCGAGAGATCGAGTCTGTAAGAGCCTGTGAGATTGAGTCTTGGAGCACTCTAGAAGGAAGTTAATCCTGCCGCCATTTTACTTTCAGTTCGCATTTTATTCAACCACTCCGATTGGAGCAGGTTTTTATTACTTTACCTTTTGTCAACTTTATTTCTTGCACTGTCTTTTAATTTCATTTATTTTCCGCACTGCTTTACTTTCATTTACTTTCCGCACTCGCACTACTTTCATTTACTTTCCGCACTCGCACTTAAATACCCTTTTTTATGAAAAATATAAAAATGAACTTTTACTTTACCATGTCTGGCTAATTTTATAAAGGTTAGAATGTGAAGATCATAACTGAACCGATAATCTGTACAATTGTTAGTGGAAACACTTAAGGGCTATTTTAACTTTCAATATAAGTTTTCCTGTTCTTAAATTCCGTTGGGTAAGATCGAAAGCCGTCCAACGCCTATCTAAACTTAATTGTTTTTAAACTATTTCAAAAACAGCGAAAGCGCTTTGTTTAGTTTATTAGGAGTTTTTAATTTAAAAGGAAAAGAGATTTTAAAACCATTTTCGGACGCGTTAAGAAGTTTAAAGTCTGGTTCGTAAGAACCTTTTTTTTTTTAGAAAATCCAGGTTAAAATACTTTTCAACTTGGTCAAGATACTATATTTCTTAAAAATAGGTTTACTACTCTACCGCAATGCGCGCCTTTTTATCCGTGACAATAAGAGGGTTTGATTAGGGGGTACAACTCGGTTCTGAATACGCGAAAGCGACAGTTCCTGTCAAATTAGTTCTTTTCAAAGTAGAAAACATTGCCCGTAAGTAGTTCTATTAGCAAGTACTTGGATTATCAATTGGTTGTGTGAATTGCATTCGAACCTGTCTTTATCAATTAATTTTAATTACTTTATTTACTACCGTGCACTCTTCAAAACTACTATTTTCAATCACCTTAGATACACACCTTAACAATAGATAGCGATAGATTGACACTTGGTCTCTGTGGATATGATAATCTTTTATATTACTCTGACGCGTTCGTACACTTGTAAAAAAAAATACGCATCAAGTTTTTGGCGCCGTTGCCGGGGACCAATTTCGTCAAATTTCGTACCCTGTTGTTATACCGTTTAGACTAAGGAAGTTACCCGCCGGTCAATGCGAAAAACTCGTAGTACCGGAAGTTTAGTAGACCCTCTAGCTGAACCAGAACGTTACGCTCGCGCACGTTTATATTTCCGTAAACTTAGGAAAGCTATGGCCGAAGATCAAAATCAAAGACCTCTTAAGGATTTCGCCCAACCATCCAACGAGGAACCTAGTTCTAGTATAGTAAATCCAGCCATACCAGCTAACAATTTTGAACTTAAACCATCCCTGCTGCAGTTAGTACAGCAGAGGCAATTCGCAGGTCTTGCTACAGAGAACCCAAACCAACATTTGAAAAACTTTCTCCAACTAGCAGACACCTTTAAAACCAATGGAGCCCCTCCTGAGGCGATTCGCTTAAGATTATTTCCTTTTTCCCTCAGAGATAAGGCCCTATCTTGGTTAGACTCCCTTCCACCAAATTCCATAACAAGTTGGGAAGACCTTAGAAAAGTATTCCTTGCCAGATATTTTCCCCCGAGTAAGACCGCTGTTCTTCGAAACCAAATAACTAGATTTACCCAAAACCAAGGAGAATCGTTGTTCGAAGCCTGGGAGAGATATAAAGAGCTGTTAAGAGCATGCCCACATCATGGTTTAGAAAATTGGTTAATCATTCAAACCTTCTATAATGGACTTCATTATAACACTAAGATGACCATCGACGCCGCCGCAGGTGGCGCACTGATGAACAAACCTTACCCTGAAGCTAGTGCCCTTATCGAAGATATGGCCCAAAACCATCAATCATGGGGAGTAGAACGAGCGACAATGGAAAAGAAGGAAGCCCAAGGAGGAATACATGAGTTAAGCTCTATAGACATGATGCAAGCTAAAATGGACGCATTAGCCCTAAGAGTTGAGCATATGTGTACAACCCCGAATACTGCAGCCGCAGTTTCGTCAGATTGTGAGATATGTGGGACGAAAGGACACCAATCCGTAGAATGCAGTCTGTTAAACGAGACCAGCTCTGAACAAGTGAACTACACCCAAGGGAACCCATTTTCAAATACCTATAACCCTGGATGGAGGAATCACCCAAACTTTTCCTATAAGAATAATAACCCTATCCAAAATACTGCCCCTCCGAGACAATCAAGTTATCAAGCCCCAAGATCAAATCAACCTATGCAACCTGTACCACCAAAACCAAGCCTTGAGAAAATCGTGGATAATTTTGTCGCTGCTCAAATCCAACAAAACAAGGAGTTCATGAACCAAAACATTCATGTTAACGAACTAATTACCCAGTTAGGAACCAAGGTTGACCAAATAATC
Source organism: Lathyrus tuberosus (assembly GCA_022829125.1). NCBI lineage: Eukaryota > Viridiplantae > Streptophyta > Magnoliopsida > Fabales > Fabaceae > Lathyrus > Lathyrus tuberosus. Next base: position 10,426,806 of record JALAZF010000183.1, read on the forward strand.
ACTCACAATAAGATGCTTGAAACCCAAATCTCGCAGGTAGCTTTAAACCAAGCCCCTCAGACCACACCTGGAGGACAATTCCCTGGACAACCTCAACAAAACCCGAAAGGACAAGCAAATGCCATTACCCTACGAAGTGGGACCGCTTATGATGAACCTTGTAACCCAAGGTTGAGTGATCCCAAAACTTCTGAGGAAGATGACAACATCCCAGATAAAAAGAAGAAACCAGAGGAATCTGTAAACCAGGAAAGTCAAGAAAAAGGAGAAGAACCCAAAGACAAAACCTATATACCACCCCCGCCATACAAACCACCAATACCATATCCGCAAAGACTTAAACAAACCCAGATCAATAATCAGTATCAGAAATTCATTAAAGTTATAGAAAAACTTCACGTAGAAATCCCGTTCATAGAAGCCATTACCCAAATACCATCCTACGCAAAGTTTCTCAAAGACATCCTTACCAATAAACGTAGACTTGATGATCCGAAACCCTTGGAATGTAATTCTATTGCCAAAAATAAATTAGCAAAAAAGGATAAAGATCCTGGAAACTTTTCCATTCCTTGTATTTTGGGGAGTCATGTCATCGAAAAAGCTTTTCTAGACTTAGGAGCTAGTGTGAGCTTAATGCCCTTAGCGGTTTGCGAAAGGTTAAACTTAGGAGAGTTGCAACCTACCAAGATGTCACTTCAATTAGCCGATAGATCTGTTAAATATCCGATAGGCATACTTGAAGACGTCCCTGTTAGGATAGGTCAGCTGTTTATCCCTACTGATTTTGTTGTCATGGACATTAAAGAAGACGATGACATACCAATTCTTCTAGGTAGACCATTCTTATCGACTGCTGGAGCCATAATAGATGTCAAAAAGGGGAAGCTAACCTTTGAGGTAGGGAACGAGAAGATAGAATTTATACTTTCAAAATTTCTTATGGCACCTGTGATAGGAGACGCGTGTTATACGATAGATATCATTGATGAATGTGTTAGGGAGTTAGAGCAAGAAGAAGTCATTGAAACAATTAAGCTGCCATCAACTCTTATTTTGGAAGATGACAATTATAAGAAACCCTACATCGATGATAACCTTTATGAATGTTTATCCCTTACCCCAGATCCTATGCCTTGCCCTATTAAACCAGCCTTGGAACTTAAGGAACTGCCTAAGAACCTGAGATATGAGTTTCTTGATGAAGAAATGAATCGTCCGGTTATAGTTAGTGCTGCCTTGAGACAAAAAGAAACAGATCAACTCTTGGACGTTTTACGAAGATATCCCTCAGCCTTAGGATATAATATCTCTGATCTGAAAGGTATAAGTCCATCCGTATGCATGCATCGGATTTCGCTCGAAGTAGATTCAAAACCTTCCAGAGAACACCAGAGAAGGATAAACCCTATACTGAGTGATGTTGTCAAGAAGGAAGTTCTGAAGTTGCTAGAAGCAGGTATAATATATCAGATTTCGGACAGTAAGTGGGTGAGCCCTGTGCATGTGCTACCCAAGAAGGGAGGCATCACAGTTGTGCAAAATGAGAAAGGTGAACAAATAGCAAAGCGGATAGAAGGAGGTTGGCGTATGTGCATAGACTATAGAAAGTTAAATAAAGCAACTAGGAAGGATCATTTCCCTTTACCGTTTATAGACCAGATGTTAGAACGTCTTGCCAGACATTCTTACTTCTGCTATCTAGACGGGTATTCGGGATTCTTCCAAATACCTATACATCCAGAAGATCAAGAAAAAACTACCTTTACATGCCCTTTTGGAACTTTTGCCTACAGACGAATGCCTTTTGGACTCTGTAATGCCCCTGCTACTTTCCAACGTTGCATGATGTCAATCTTTGCAGATTATCTAGATGGAATCATGGAAGTATTTATGGATAATTTCTCGGTTTGCGGTTTTGATTTCCAAAATTGTCTTATCAACCTTGAGAAAATCCTGGAAAGATGTGTGGAGGTGAACCTTGTACTGAATTAGGAAAAATGCCATTTCATGGTGACAGAAGGAATTGTTTTAGGACATATAATCTCCGAAAGAGGTATAGAGGTAGATAAAGCAAAAATAGAAGTTATAGAGAACCTAAAACCACCCAAGACTATCAGGGAAGTTAGAAGTTTCCTTGGACACGCTGGATTCTACCGCCGTTTCATCAAGGACTTCTCCAAAATAACAAAACCTTTAACTGGCCTGTTAATGAAAGATGCTGAATTCGTCTTTGATGAAAAATGTAATGAAGCATTCAACCTTTTGAAGCAAGCATTGATTTCAGCACCCATTATGAAACCCCCTGATTGGTCTGAACCGTTTGAGATAATGTGTGACGCCAGTGATTATGCCAGTAGAACCCTAGACGCCACCCAGCTCAATTACGCAACAACCGAGAAAGAACTCCTAGCGGTAGTTTTCGCTATAGACAAATTTAGATCATATCTAGTAGGAGCCAAAATTATAGTTTACACCGATCATGCTGCCATCCGTTACCTACTAAGTAAAAAAGATGCTAAACCCAGGTTACTTCGATGGATTTTGTTGCTACAAGAGTTCGACTTAGATATCCGAGATAAAAAAGGCACAAAAAATGTAGTAGCCGATCACCTATCTAGGCTAGAATACCTTAATCCTGAATTAGTACCCATAAATGATGATTTTGCCTATGATAGACTGATAGCCCAGTTGGAAACCATTGAAGATAAAAAACCAGACCCTCATGAGCACTTCCAAAAATCCTTAGCTGTAAGTAACGTGCCCTGGTACGCTGATTTTGTTAATTACCTAGCTGCTGATATCATACCCCCTGATCTTGATTACCACAAGAAGAAGAAGTTCTTAAGTGATGTTAGAAACTTCTATTGGGACGAACCACTTCTTTTCAAGAGAGGTAAAGATGGCATTTTCCGTCGTTGCGTTCCAGAAGACGAGGTAGAAAGTATAATTCAGCATTGTCACTCTGCGCCTTATGGTGGACATGCAAGCACCTCTAAGACCTACGCCAAGATTCTTCAAGCTGGCCTATTCTGGCCTACCATGTGGCGTGATGTCCATGCTTACATTGTCAAATGTGATAGATGCCAACACACAGGAAATATTTCAAGACGCGACGAAATGCCTTTAAGAAACATCCAAGAAGTAGAACTCTTCGACGTATGGGGTATAGATTTCATGGGACCATTCCCACCATCTTTAGGAAACAAGTATATCTTAGTTGCTGTAGACTACGTGTCTAAATGGATTGAAGCGATAGCTGCACCCACAAACGACACTAGAGTAGTGATTAAATTATTTAAAAATTATATATTCCCCAGATTTAGAACACCCCGTTTAGTTATAAGTGATGGAGGATCTCACTTCATATCAAGAATATTTGATAAGCTTTTAAGCAAGTATGGAGTTAAGCATAGAGTAGCAACACCATATCACCCACAGACTAGTGGCCAAGTGGAAGTATCTAATAGGGAGATTAAACAAATTTTAGAAAAAACTGTCTCTGTATCCAGAAAAGATTGGTCGCAAAAGCTTCAAGAGGCTTTATGGGCCTACAGAACCGCTTTCAAAACCCCTATAGGAACAACCCCCTACCAACTAGTCTATGGAAAATCTTGTCATTTACCTTTTGAGTTAGAGCATAAGGCCTATTGGGCCATTAAAACTTTGAATTTGGATTACCTAACTGCTGGTGAGAAACGTATCCTTGACATCCACAAATTGGAAGAACTCAGACAGCAAGCCTACGAGAATGCCATAATATACAAAGAAAGAACAAAAGCTTGGCACGACAAAAGAATCGTAAGAAAAGACTTCAACTTAGGCGACCCTGTTCTCCTGTTCAATTCTAGGCTACAGCTCTTCCCAGGAAAGCTCCGTTCAAGATGGACTGGCCCCTTCAAAGTATCAAAAATTCTGAGGTCTGGAGCTGTTGAAATCATAAACGAGACATGTAAACCATTCATCGTCAATGGACAAAGACTGAAGCTCTACGAAGGAGGAGACATTCCAACAACCTACTCCAGCCACACTCTAAGTGATCCACCAATCCCGACAAGAGATGTATAAGTTCCAGTCGTCAAGCTAACGACGTTAAACAAGCGCTGCATGGGAGGCAACCCATGATTTTCTTACCTTATTTACTTTTTCTACACTTTGTTTTATTTTATTTCTTGTTATATTTTGTCAGGACTAATGTTTGAAATGTTTGTGTTTTACAGGACCTTCTTCCTAACTCTGTGCAGAATGCAGAATTTTGACGACATGCATGTGACTTTCAGGAATGACGCCTAGAGAGAGCGTTACTTTGTCCACTTCAGGCGTCCTATGGCACCTACGAGGTACCTAGATCAGGCTTGCATGGAGGCTTTAGGCATTGAGCCTAGTGTCAGATTCTTATGCCACCAGCTTCAATGGGACCAGTTCGACAACATGAACAACACCTATAGGAACCTCACTTTGGAGTTCCTCAGCTCGTTTTCTTATGACCCCTGGGCCGGACCAGATGGATGTGCTATTTTCCGGTTATTTGGGACTGAGTACTCCTTCACTCATAAGGAGTTTGGTGATTTATTAGGTTTTCAGACGACCCCTGATGCTATTCCTGAGACACCTATGGGATACTTTCTGAGTAGGGAAGTGGAGAAGTTCTGGAGTGATATCTCTGGTGGAGGGAGTCAGGATCCTTCCACCCAGTTCTCATATGTTATCCACAACCCTGCATTGAGGTATTTTCAGATGATCATAGCACACTCTTTCTTTGGATTGCCAGATGCTGAGACCTTGCTTAGTGAGGAGGAGATCTTTCTACTGTTTTGTGCGACCCAGTCACGTCCTGTGGCATGTGGGAACTTTCTGCTGAAAGGTCTTAGCAGTATTGCCAGGTCATCAGTAGGTATTATTCATGTGGGAGGTATTGTTACCCAGATTGCTGCTGCTTTAGGCCTATCGCGTAAGTTGTTACATCTCAGGGTTTTCAGTGAATACACCACCATGGACGTTGATTTCTGCCTAGACAGAGGGTTGATGAGGAGAGCCTCTGCAAACCCCAACCAGTTCAGATTATTGATCGACAACAAGGCTGTTCATTACTTTTTGCTGCCTGATCCGATGATGACCAGTGTTCATGACCCAGCTAATTGGAGATATGCCTTGGAGGGTTATGGAGAGACTATTGAGGAGCCTAGATCGCCTCCTATTGCTGAGTACACCCCTACACCTCCGTCTCCCAAAATCACTGTATTATCTAATAATTTGTCTTTGCAGCCACCAGATTTATACACCCAGGTTGTTGAGCTCCGCAGAGAGACTGCCAAGCTCAAACAGGAGGTAGCTGATCTTGCTTTGCAGAGCAAATTCATCTGGACCACAAACTAGGGTTTCTGAGGAAAAGTAAACCCTACCTTTGACTTTTGACCAAGACATGATTTCAAACCTTGGGACATGATTCAAGACACTCTAAAACACCTATGGGATCCATCCATTAGGTTTGAATTAGGTCAAGAACTTGATTTCATAGAGAATCACAAAGTTTGAAATTCATCTGATAAAAAGTCAACTGTGCCCAAAAACCAAGTTTGACTTTTGAGATTTTTTGACAAACATGGCTTCTTCAAGTCAAAAACAATGTTAAATTATGGTTTTGATCATCATCCATCAAGAAAATCAAGAAACTTGGGGTTACTTGCAAAAGGGGCAACATTGAGAAACTTGAATTTTCACTAAGTCATGAAAAAAAAAGATTTTTACCCAAATTTGCAAGACCATAACTTGTGATCCAAGTAACCTTTTTCTTCCATCCAAAGCTCAAATGAAAGCTCTAATTACATAATACAAGATTGTGAACAACACCATATCCCAAATCTTCATGGATTTTGAGTTATGGATTGATCAAAAACACAAAAAATGAGAGCCTCCCATGATTTGTCCAACTTTGGAGGCATTTTTCATCATGATCCAAGATGATTCAAGACCAAAGTTAAACATAAAAATTGAAGTATGATATATGGGCTTTCTAAAAAGTACAAGAACCTCCCATGATTTAACTTGAGCAAGAAGTTATATGCTTCCCAAAATGGCATTTTTCACCCTGCCTACACAACATCATGGATACATGACTTGTGCCACACGATTTCCTCCTTCAAGTTTTGCCACTTTGCCAACTTTGTCATCTTCCAAAAACACAAAATTTCTGATGACTTACTTGTTACTTGATCAAGAAGTCAAGAATTCAACAAGGCATGTGCAAAATCATCATGACATGAACCTTGAAATTCAAATTTGGCATCAAGCATTTATGTGGTACATAGAGGTGGCATGGATCAGTTACAAGCCATTCCAAATGAGTCAAGATTTCTCCAAAGATCAGAGGACCTATACCTGCAAAGTTTGGCCCAAGCCAATGGCTAGAGAAGACTTTGGCTACATGAAAAAAAACCATTGGATAATAGGGTGATCCAGCCTCCATTCACTATTCCTTCAAAAGCAAACTTCCTCTACTATAAATAGAGGTCACCAAAACATAGAAATCCATGTTTTCCTTCACTTCACTCTCCGAAACCAGAATTTGCTTCCTTTTCAAGTAACTATCGAATTTTTCAATATGAAGTAATTCCATCAAAACTAATGGTGTAAACACCTCATATATATCATATAGAAGCTATCCAAACACTCCTCCATCATCTGTAACATCAGAATCACAAATCTCCAAATCACACTTGAGCCAATTTGTAGTTGAAGTGCCACAAAGAGTTCCAGGTGTTTCTAATCAATTCCAAGCTTCTACACACCTTACATAAGGTCCATTGAAGTTGTCCAGATCCTCACACAACATCTGTAACACCTCTACCTCAGAATTCGAATTCCTCTTGCACAAGTAAGCCTGCCACTCTCAAACTCTATACTACATGCATCATAATTTTTTTTTCAAGTTACCAACTTGTTCCTTGTAGTTCATAGACTGATAACTCTCAATCAATTGCCATGTTTCATTCGTGTTTAGGATTTCATGATAGTTTTTGCAAATTTTAGGGTTTATGTGTTCATACATGATAACTCTCTCCACACTTTAAAGAAATGAAATTAAATGGTACCGTCTTGTTCCTTGTTCAAAAACGAATGAGATTGATGTTTGAATCGTGCAAAATCATTGAGTAATCAGAGAGTTATGTGAGGTTTTGCAAATCTGGGGAAACAGGGCACGCGTGAGGAAGAGGATGTTCTTGGCGCCCTTTTTCAAATAATTTGAATTTTTGAATTTTTAATTAATTTTCTTAATTGATTTCAAAAATTAATTTCTCTCTGATTTTTAATCATTTTTTATTGATTTATTTTTTTCAAAATTCGCAAAAATGTTAAAATATTTTATTCTACAAAAAAATCAAAAGAATATTATTTATTTAATATATTTTGTATTTTTGTAAAGAATTTCATTTTAATTATTTTTAAACATTTTTAATGAAATCTTTCTCTTGATTTTTCAAATTCAAATGAATTTCAAGCTTTTATATGAATAAAACTTGATTTTTCAAAACATTTTTCAAAGTTCACAACATGTTTTTAAATATATTTGATATTTTATATCATTTTTTATTTAATTTTCTTTGAAAAATTATATCTTTTTATTAAAATTAGGGTTTTCCCTTGATTTTAAATTTTCAAACTTCATTTGAAACACTTTTGGGCCTCTTTGTAGAGTGTAAGACCACTCCTTTTTGTACATAAATAATTTGGGCCTCATTCATTGTATAAGTCTCACTCTGGTTTTCAAAACCGCAGTGTGATTGTATGTCGCAACGGCGAAAATCAACTGGTAGAGAAGACAGAAGAGTCCCCACCGAACATTATTTATCCCAACGAAGGGAAAGGAAACGATCGAAGAAAACCTAAAAAGGGGAAAGACATGGTCATCGCAACCATAGTCTGGGCTCGGAAGTCGGTTACGCGAGAGGAAAGTATTAGTACCCCCTTGCGTCCATCATACTTGATGGGATCCACGCTTGTTGTTCTGATCAAAGGGTGTAGGTATCTGAAGCCTAGTGCTAACTAGAAAGGAAAAGAATGAGAAACAGAGAACGGGAGGGAGAAGAAAACAAAAGGTGACCCGATAGGACATCGCCGTCCTAGGCCTATGTATTCCCTCGGGAGTGGGAAAGTCAGAGTCAACGTAGTTCGGAGGACTATGGGATTGATAGGGGGAAGGTTGCTCGCCAAGACATCGCTGTCTTGTGACTATGTATCCTCAATCAGACAAGAGAGAGGAAATCAGAGCAGTCGTAGTTCGACCTACATGGTCTTTGTTTGTTTAGTGTTTTTTAAGTGGGAGACGCTAACGTTTGCGTTCTAGCATTTTAGGTGTTGCCGCTCGTTGCATGGATTCTTACTCGTTTACCTGTTTGCGGTAGAACAGAAATAACGTATCCTTACGATTAGAGTGAATAAGGTGAGAAAAGAATCCCGAAGGAACACTAATGATTTGTTTTTGTCTTTTAGAAGAAGCTGTTTTGATTTGTTTTGCTTTGTGATATGTATCGTGCTAAAGACTATGACATAGTATCGAATGCATTGCAAATCGACCCAATACGGGACATATGCAAAACACCCTAGATATGGTAAGGAGGGACTCCCGCTTATCACTTCCCATGTGCTTAAGGCTCGTGGCGCACTCCACATACAATATTTATTAAGTGTTTTTGCTTTTCTTTTAGAGAGAGAGAGAGAGAGAGAAGAGAGACTCAAAGGTTGAAAGAAAATTCTAAGGGAAACTTCACCCTATAAGTTGTCATGCATTGTGGCCCTATAGTTGAGGATTAAAGGGAATCTCTACCTATGTTAGCATGCTTGGATTGATAACCTAATGTCTATCCTACTTTGAACCTAATCCAAAATTATATTTAAGCTAGGAATCCTAAGGGAACATGTGATCACACACAAGTAAACATTAGATGATTCAATCACAATTCAAAGAGGAAAAGAGAAGTGAGATGAAAGAGAAGTCATGCAAGTGTATACAACCATGTAAAGTAACACAAGTACTTACCAACTCCAAGCCAAGCTCAACTATTAAATAGTTGAAAGCAAAATGCAAAACTAGGCACCAATGCACAAACAAATGCCCTAATTCTAATCTAGGAGTAATGTCAAACAATAAGCAAAGTGAAATGAGTCCTAAAGGTGTATGAACCTAAGAGGGGCAGTAGTTAAACCTACTATATCACATCTATGTTAATGTCCTAAAAGGTGTCAAAAGAAATCAAGTCATGTCCTATATTTTAACTCAAACAAATGTCAACACAATGTTCATGTAAGTTGCATTTTAAAAGCTCAAACAAGTTAACTCAAAGGATGAAAACCACATGGGGCAGTAGCATTTCATGTCATAATCAATTCAAGGTGATGTTTGAAATGTCAGGGAATGATCATCAAGTCGACATCAAGTTACGTTCAAAAGATTTGAAAATTATACACAAAGATGTCATACTTATGATGCATTAACCACTTATGAACATACAATGGGCAAGTAAGCATGAGATTGGCATTTGAATGACTTAATTCATAATTTAAATCATATAGTGAATGTCCACAAGTGTCTCAAGTTGTCACAAAAGTTCATGTCAAACACATTATCAAAAGTTAAGGCAAACACATGTCAAAACAAACACCTAAACACTTCCATAAATGCATGTTAATTGTCACGCAAGTAAGGGATGATCCAAGTAAAGTTAAATGGGTATCCAAGCACACAAGGCAGTATCAAATGACATGTAATATCCTAATTTTGAGTCATGTAAACATCAACCAAAGGATGACACACAAAAGCATTCAAAGAAATTGTCAAAGTTAACAAGTAAGCATGCACAAATGTAACTTCAATTAGGAGCATGTAAAAGTTCTATAAAATAGGATGGGGAAGACTTTGATTCAAGTATAAACCAATACACACTTGTGGTTAACATTTAAAATGAGCATTAAGACCTCACAAATTTGTCATGACAACACATTTCCAAAGATTAGTGCAAGTAGGGAACAAAACCTATCTTAAACATCCTCTAAAAGCATGTGAACTTCAATCATGTAAAGGAGGGATAAAATTCATGTAAATTGGGTGTCAAACCATAAAAGGCAGTACCAAATGACCTATAATGTCTCACAATTATGTCACAAAAACATTGAGCAAAAATGGCACACAAAAGCTCAAGCAAAAAGTTGTAAAAGCGGAAAACTAGCATGTACATGTTCACACAAAAGTAGCATCAATTAGAGGTCATCCAAAGAACCTAAAAAATGGTATTATGAGGCTTTACCTCATGCTATAAAAATTTCTAACCAATGATTAAAATATCCGAAATGGATTTCATAAATGCATTATCAAACATCCTAAGGATTCACACCACAAACTCAAGTAGAAAGGCATGTATTTAGGACTCAAAACAAGCATCCAAATCATGATCAAAAACCAATGTCAAAACATCACAATGGTGTACCAAAATTAGTTATGAATGTGCTTAAACATGTCAAGAAAGTTGGCCTAAAAGGATCACATACAAGCATCAAACTCAACCTATCTCTAACCATGCATCCACATATTAGGCATGAAATGAAATATTCATGAAAAATGGTTAAAAGCCTTGAAAAATCATGGAATTTTAACCAAGACATGATGAGGTCAGAATCTAAACATGTCCAAAAAAATGCCAAGATTCTACACAAAAGTGGCTCAAACCATAGCAAACATTAGGCAAGGTATCCATCAAAGATCATTCAAAACAAGCATAGAAAAGGCATTCAAAGATGAACCAAAAATCATGGAAAAATCCAAAGTGGTGATAAATATGTCATACAATCATGTAATTAATGGAATACAAAAATTCAGACCAAGATCCATTGAAAAAAATTAGTTTCAAGCCACTATATGAAAACTAGGACCATTTGAACACATTTACACAAAAATTCCAAAACAAATATTAAGAAATATCAAAAATGGAATTAAAAATGTAAAAAATTAATTAAAGCCTTAAGGAACACTCATGAATTAAATGGGAATGTTTTGATGATTTTCACTATTTTTAATATTGAAATTTAAAAAGTGTATAAAAAAAATTTTAAAAAAACATACAAATGGGAAAGGGGGTGTATCAATAGTAAATCTTCAGTTCAAAACACATCATGGGCCAGGATGGGGGCGTGCTTAGTAAAACGCATAGGCCCATGTTCAAAATCTCTTTTATTCTGATTGTATTATTATTTTTATTCAATTTCAGAAAAACGAAAAAAGAAACAGAAAAAGGGAAAAGGGCACGTGGGGAATTACGTGTACATTCTCATTAATGAGTTGACAATCCCTCATTGGCTGATTTTAAAAAAGTCTACACGCGGGAAAGAGAATTCTAGACTGGGTAATTGAGTGTTACATGGACCAGTTATGTGGTGACAGCACGCGCCCTTGACTTAGGGTTTGAAAGAACCAGTCACCGGAGAAGACTTCCGGTCGTCTTCTCCGGTGGGAAACCTCTGTGGCCGGCGGCAAAAAATCCCAGAAATGGGAAAGAACGCCATGGTTTTGTTCGTCTTCTTATGGTAATTCCATATCCGAGCTTAGAATTTACAAAAGATCATTACATTAAGGGATACGAAGCAAATAAATTAAAACCCTAAAACTTGAAAATCACATTGTGACTTAATTTCTATCCAAGAACACTGCCTCCATCAAGAGGACTTCAGATGCAAGCTAAATTACATGGTTCTAGACCACATATGAGCTCTATGATGATGCTAAAATTCAAGAAACTCACCTGGCCTGAGATGACTTCCAAGCTTACAAAAACCCTAGAAAGCTTCTTGCAAATCTTCTGATCAACCTTGGGAGCAAAATAAATGCTCAAAAACACCTTGAATCTTGAATAAAACTTCTGTTAAAATGGAGAAAGAATGTGAAACCGTGGATAGTGTTATGGTGATTTCAGAAGTGATCTCTTGCAAATAGAAGCAAAGATGATCAATATTGATAGGGATTATGGAAGAAGTTTGAAGAAAACTCTTAGTATGAGAGAGAGATTCGAAGAAGAAAAGTGGAGAGCCAAAAATGGTGTTTTTGTAATTTCTCTTGGTGAACAATGATCCAACTAATTATGTTAGAGGGTTTAGGAGCTTTTATAAGTGAGGTTAATGTATGGTTAATGAGTTGATCAGGGTTAGGAGTTTGGTTAAAATGAAGCTAAGCAAAGTTGAACAATGAGGGTTTGGTTATGTGAGACACGGGTTATGGTAGTTAGTGTGTATTAGTGTTGTTGTTTATGCATGATGAATGGTAATGAATGGTGATGGATATCATGTTAGTACAAGTTAGAATTTACAATGCTTGTTCACTAAGTTATATTCATTTCTCTTTCATGCATGTATATGGAGTAAATGTAAGGTGGTGTGATATTATGTAACGACTTGGTATGGCTTGAAATGGTAATAAGGACCTGTTGTTATGCGCATGGTATGTTGTAACAAAGAAGGGCATGAGTTGTTATTGAACTCGGAATGAAATGACATAGTTTATGACATGAGAACCATATATCATGGTGATGACTTTGGAAGCTTATAACTTGGTGATTAATGGACCAAATGACAAGGTTTTTGTTGCTTTGGAAAGGTGGCACTTGGTACAACAATGGTGATGTGAAAAAGAAATGGATTTGAGGTCTAGATCACCATGGAAAATGGCCATGAAAGTGGTGTGGCACAAGCTACCTATCATGCCAAGATTTTTCTAAGTCATTTGTACTTTTGAACCATGTGATGATCACAACTTTGTAACATCATATCTCATGGGATTTTGTTCCAATTTCCATGTTCTTGGTACCAAATTGAAGAGGGCAATTGATACTACAACTTTCATGTGAAAATCAAATTGAATAGAGGTCTAAAACGTGATGAAAAATGGCATTGAAACCATAGTCACAAAAGTGAGTTTTGGGACTTAGAAAAAATTCTAAGTATTTTCATTTGAACAACTTGATAATCGTAATTTCAATTCATCATAACTTTTGATCTAGAAATCCAAATGGAACATTCTTTATATGGTTGGAAAGCTTGGAATCCATACTACAACTTTCATGTTTGACAAAAGTTGAAATAAAGCTTGCATCATGCTAAAAAATGGCTTGGAAGATAGCTGTATGGCATAAAAAACTTTCCCAAAATGGAAAGTTTCTAAAACAGTAGTTTTCGAAATTGGGTAACTTTCCATAATCCTTGATTTTTCATGATCCTCTTGGTATTTCTTGATCAAATCTCATCCATTGATCACATTTGACATGATGAACTCCAATTTGACCTCAAAAAGTCAAGAGTTGACTTTTTCCTTGATCAGTTGACTTTATCCCCAATTTGGTTGATTCTCAATCATTTGGCCAATTGCAACCTCTCTGAGTGAAATTGATGATCCATATTCTACCTCTAGATACTTGAGAACACATAGAAGGCCATGGAATCAAGTCTTGCCCAAAGAATCAGAAATTAACTAATTTTAGGCAAAACCCTAGTTTTGGCCTTGAAAGTTGGGCGACATTGATCAATGATCAAAACCCCAATTCCTTTGAAGTGAGTGAAGATCCCCTTAAACCAAGATGCTCTATGTGATAGGATGATGTTAAAGCTCCAAGATTCTTGCTCATGATGATGTCATATGCACAGATGCACAAAACCCTAATTGAAGGATCAAGAGATAGGAGGGGGTGATTCTCTTCAAGTTTCTTGTCAATCTCAATCTCTTGATGAAATGGTGAACCAAATGAGATGTCTTGAGGATTGAGGAGCCTTTGTAGCTTGAGTGCTTGAGTATATCTCATTCTTCTTGCTTTGGACAATCCATGATAGAAACCTCTGATCCCATGCCTTGGGAAGACCAATGATGCATGTGTAATGCTTATGACCTAAATGCATATGAAATGTGAAGCATAAGCCACTTATTGAGGGTATAAATAGGAGGGAAAATTTTGGCATGTTAATGCTGCCCCAAATCAATCAGCTTTGGACCTGAAGGGATGAGAGCGGCGACTTTCAGACATTCGAGGTAAATAGGGATTGAATACCAAAGGAAACAGAAAGTTTGCACTCTGTGGGTATAAATAAAGGTAGAAAACTTGATGAGACGTAGATGTAGGTTTGGATCAATGATACGGACGAGTATCAAAAGAAGATACTCACCGGTATCAAAGAAAGATGAACACGAAAGAGTGTTTACGTTAATGATACGGACCAGTATCGAAAGATGATACCTACAAGTATTTAAGAAAATACAGACACGAGCGGGTGTACTGACTGGACGATACGGGCAAGTATCGAAAGATGATACTTACCTACATCAAAGAAAAATACAGACACGAACACGTGTACTGAATTGACGACACTTACCGAATCGAAAGATGATACTTACAGGTATCCAAGAAAATACAGACACGAGCGAGTGTACTGAATTGACAATACAAACCAATATCGAAAGATGATACTTTCCGGTATCAAAGAAAACTGAATTGACGACACTGACAGGTATCGAAAGATGATACTTTCTGGTATCAAAGAAAACTGAATTGACGACACTTACCGATATCGAAAGATGATACTTTTTGATATCAAAGAAAACTGAATTGACGACAGTGACCGGTATCAAAAGATGATACTTTTTGGTATCAAAGAAAATTGAATTGATGACACTGTCCGGCATCGAAAGATGATATTTTCCGGTATCAAAGAAAAATGAATTGATGACACTTACCGATATCGAATGATGATACTTTCCGGTATCAAGGAAAATTGGAATGACGACACTGACCGGCATCGAAAGATGATACTTTCCAGTATCAAAGAAAACTGAATTGACGACACTTACCGGTATCGAACAATGATACTTTCCGATATCAAGGAAAATTGGAATGACAACACTTACCGGTATCGAAAGATGATACCTTCCAGTATCAAGGAAGATTGAAATGACGACACTTACCGGTATCGAACGATGATACTTTCTGGTATCAAGGAAAATTGGAATGACGACACTTACCGGTATCAAAATATGATACTTTCCAGTATCAAGGAAGATTGAAATGACGATACTTACATGCATCGAAAGATGATATTTTTCGATATCACAGGAAAGTGGTTTAACGATACAGACAGGTATCAAAAGATCAAAGAAAGACTAAATGACGACACAGACAGGTATCAGAGAGAATACTTACGTGTGTCAAAGAAAGATTGAGTTGACGATATTGACCGGTATCGAAAGATGATACTTACAGGTACCAAAGAAAATTGAACTAATGACACTTAACGGTATCGAAAGATGATACTTTCCGGTATCAAGAGAATACTTACGGGTGTCAAATACTGAGTTAACGATACAGACCGGTATCGCAAGATCAAAGAAAATTAAGATGACGACATTGACCGGTATCGAAAGATGATACTTACTGGTATCAAAGAAACTCCGAGGGAATAATGGAATTCTAGTCAGACGACTTTGCTAGGGAACAAAGATCAAAAGGGGAAGATTGAAAGATCTACTATCCTAAGGATTGATTGAGGTGCCTGCTTAGGGCTTTGGCCACATCGTTTTCTACTGGGGAAAAGAGAAGTCTGAATAGACGATTCTGCAGGGGAATATCAATGAGACGAATGAGTAAGATTGGCAACTTCACCGGGGATAAAGTAAGATTGAACATCCTTAGTTAAACCACTTTCTGTTGGGGGACGTCCGACGACGAGAGCATACAAACCTGGCTTATGCTTTAAATGCATATGTTTGAATTTTTCTATGGCGTAATGATCCATACAAAATGGAAATGCTACGCATTTGAGGATGCAATGATTACTATATACAAGATGCAAAGAGAATCCTCGACTAGGGATAATGATTAGTAACTCTGCTGAGGAAGTGACCACGGAACGACCTTCCAAAAATGAACTTCCACACTATTGGGGATTGAGGTCAATAATACCGAACCGGCTGGGGAATTACATTTACCTGCTGCTGGGGAGACGACTTTAACCTTACCCTGCCGGGGATAAGAGCACTTTGTTGCTAGCGAAATTACACTTCCTGACTTGGCGAGGAAAGTAGGCACCAGGACTCTATGGGGAATATAAATCTCTACCAAAGAGAGGCATCCAACAAATCTCCAACTAGAAATGCAACATTGTCATATCTGGGACAATCAGCTTCTAATTACTCACTAGGGAGTAATAAACCACTCTGACTGGGGGAAACAATTCTCTACACTCTTGCTAGGGAGAGAGAAATTCTCAATGCTCTGCTGAGGATGCTAGATCTTCGATGCTAGAGAGAAAGACTCTATTGGGGACGGGATGTCAAATGAGCCTCTTGCTGGGGACGCCCCCCTGCTTAGAGAGCAAACAAATCACCTTTACCCTGTCTGGGGGTTGAACTCTTACTGGAGAAAAGATAAATCCAATTCTGGATGGGGAAACCAAACCTCTGGACCCTCACTGGGGAGAATAACAACACTCTGCCGAGGACGATATCACCTTAGCTATTTCTGTCGGGGACGAAAAGCGATTCTAACACCCCAATAGGGAAAGATACCTTGCCGAGGAAGAGAAACCCCATGCTGGGAACTACTTTGGCGCTTCAGCATCTGCTGATCAACTGCATGCCAATTATCATAAGCAAACTCTCCCCTTGCCTCAGACCACCTGGCCTACTGGGAGAAATTGTCTCAAGAGGATTTTACAGAAAACTCGGCATTCTAAATGTCCCAGGATCTTCAAACTCTTAGAGAGATTTATCGAATCTCGACATAACTGCCCTAGACTGCATAACCTATGAAGGAATTTGCCTTGAGAGGATTCGTAATGACTTGAAATATTCTGTCCAGTATTCTGAATCTTGAAGAGGTGCTTTTGATTAACCGTCCCCAGGAGAGGACAGCTTCTCGCTCCTGAGGTGGCCTGCCTTAGTACGAGTCTTGTAGTAATTCTATCCCTGTCTCTGAGAGATTTGCTAAATCTCGACATGATTGCCCCAAATTGGCTGAACTTGGAGAGATTCCTCGACGTGATTGCCCTGGATTGGCTGAACTTTGAGCACAACTTGCTGAGAAAACCATTACCTAACAGAGTCTTACATGCTCATCAATATGGTTGTCCAAGAATTTCCTCATGGCAGAGTCAGACTTCTCGACTGATGCTTATTATGCAAGCTTCATTAGCGTCAAGTACAATGTATGCAAGCAGAAAATGTTTATTCTGAGAATGATTATTCTAATACAACATACATGTTAATCTTGAAGTTTTCATTAAAAAGATATCGCCAAACCTTGTGAATGAATCACTAGTTAAGATGCGACACTAATTTATGAATAAAAGACATTATGCACATGCAATACCAGCAAACATATTAGCCCCGCTCATGGGAGTCAGGAACACTGTCTTATCATAAGTACGCCTTTAGAATACCTTTACCTCAATTCGTGTGACACTGGCTGCCTTGACTTCTTTGAAAGGATCGTGACTACTTCACTTCTTGCGGTGAGGGATAACCACTGTGGTTTCACGCCCATTGACCTTCCAGATGAGGAATAAAAGGTAATGGATCTTTAGACGTGCGTTCTTTTAAAATTTGAACGCTCGGTCAAATCAACTGACAACTACCCTGCCCCTGGGTTAAATGTTAGGGTTTTTTATACGAAAAGAAACTCCTACTCTGAGGCTCAAAGGGGTTAACGAGGATCTATCTCCCTTATATCTCTGGTGTTTGGGGAGTTGAAACAATGCATGCACATCATTGGCAAGGTTTTGTTCCCAAAAGCGTACGACCAGAAAGTTTGTGTTTTTAATTCGCCATCCTCCCTCTCAGAGTTTAAGCACGGGAATTGGTATTGCAATGCACAGAAATATCATATGAATGAATATGAATGAATTACTTCAAGAAAAACATGTTCATTGCATTAAGGTCATCATCAAAAACAAATAAGTTTTACATGTATACAATGCTTTAACAAACAATGACAATTTGCAATTGATAATACAGTAAAGAAGCTGGAAATTGCCATTGTTGAGGAGGTTTCTGGACTTATTGCTCTTAACGACATACTCGCAGTCTGAGTGCTCAGTTGGGAGGCTTCAGTTGATGTGCAGACCATCAGCAGTAAATGTGATGACCTTTGATTCAATCAGATCTTGAACTTGGTGCTTCAGAGCTCTTCAATCTTCGATTGAATGGCCCGGTGCCCCTGAATGGAACTCACATATTGTAGTTGCATCATAGCCATGAGGAATAGAGTCTGGAACAGGTTTGGCCTCCCTCAGCTGAACCAGAGAACCTTCGGGCAAATGATCAAGCAAATGACTGTGAGGAAAAGGGATTGGATCAAACCTTCTCTCAGGCCTTCTTGACCTCTGCTGTTTCTTCTGGGGACGATTCTGATTTCGGCACCCAACCTGTCCGAGCGCTTTCCTCTTTAGATCTGGTTGAGGAACAGATAAATGTTTTTGACTTAAGGATTCTGAAACCCAAGAATGTGGAATATGCCCCTGTCCTGAGGCTGACCCTAGAGATATGAGAGGAGTGTCCATCTCTTTCGCAACAATGAACTCGATTGCCTTTAAATCAATTAAGTCATGGACCTTATGCTGAAAGGCCTTGCATTTCTCAATATTATGCCCGGGTGCTCCAGAATGGAAGTTACAACGGGCCTTTGCGTCATAACCCGGTGGGGGAGTGCCAGTAAGCGGAGCCAACGTCCAAAGTTCAACCAAATGAAGCTGGAGTAGATGTTGTAGCAACGTTGTATACGGCATTAGGAGCGGGTCAAAAACTCTTTCATGCCTCTTTGGCCTTGATCCATACTCTCCGCTCCTAGGATACTCTTGGGAGACAAGCAATGGCGGCTGTCGAGAAAGTTCTGGACCTTTAGGTTGTGAAGAAGATCCCCAAGGCAATTCATGATCTGGGAGAGATTCTGACGGAACAGGGGGAATAACACCTTCCATTGCAGTAGTGGGCGTAGGATTACCCTCTTTTCTCAACACAGTTCTTATGACCTCCATGACCAAGCCCATCTAAGTCTTCAGCTGATGGACTTCTTCCCTCAGCATTTTCTAACCCTGAAATAAAGCTTACAGGTCCACAATGAAATGCCCCATTTGGTTGCGGATGTCATACCCCAAATTTTGACCAGCAAGATTTCCCATCATTGTGCAAATCATTACCACAATATGGATGAACTATCATGCCTCATCAATATCCTCAGAGATGTTTGATCATTCACCACAATCAAGAATTAGGGTTTCAAGCCCTCTCAGAGCGTTAGACAAAGGATCCATCAAGGAATGACATGATCTTTAACTTGTCTAACCTCTCAAACACCCATAAAGGATCAAGACGACTCCCACATCAAGAATCAAGCACAAGGTTGCAACATTCCAAGTGGATCAAGTCTCAAGATTGCTAGTGTCACCAAATTAGGGTTTTGGTCGACCAAGGCCTCCAGATGGAAATTTTCCTCTGGGCATGAGCCAATGCTTTAAAGCACAACCCAAGATACTCCAAGGGACCTCATGGACCCAATCATCAAGTCAATTTAGCCTCAAGGGATGCATTTACCAAAAATCAGGAATTAGGGTTTCTTAACCTAATTCACCCCTAAGTTGACTTTTGGGACAAAGCATGAGCCAAGACCTCAAGACATGATTTGAGGGTCTCCAATACCCTTCATTGATCCATTTACAATAATGGATTAATCCAAGAAGCTTGATTCACAAGTTTCAATTTCATCAGGACCACAATTAGGGTTTCGAGGAAAAAGTCAACTGTGCCTTTGACTTTTGACCAGGACATGCTCCCAAACCTTGGGGCATGATTCAATACACCCTATAACACCTATGGAATCCATCCATTAGGTTTGATTTAGGTCAAGGGCTTGACTTCACAAAGGATCGCACAGTTTGGATTTCATATGATAAAAAGTCAACTGTACAAAAATCCAAAGTTTGACTTTTTGAATTTTTGGTCAACCAAGGTTCTTTAACCCTAAAACAATGTTAATATGTGATTTGAATCATCATTCATCAAGAAAAATCAAAGAAAGTGAGTTAACTTGTAAAAGGGGTAACCATAAAAAACTTAGAATTTTTCTAAGTTATGGAACAAAGTGGCTAGGGTACCAACTTCCAAGGACCATAACTTGAGATCCAAGCAACCATATTGGATGGTCCAAAGCTGGATTTGTAGCTCTCATTACATACTTCAAAAGTGTCAACTACATCTCATTCCAATTCTTCATGGATTTTTAGTTATGGAGTGATCAAAATGGCTAAAAACATGAAAATGACATTTTTCCAACACTTAGTTAAATTTTCACTAAGTCAGAATCTGCCTTACTTTTTCCAAAATGTAGGGACATTTTTCACCTTGATACAAGTCAAACCAGGTCTAGGGGTGAACATCAAAGTTATAGTATGCCATAAGGGCTTTCCAACAAGTACCAGATCATCTCCAAATTCCATTTGAGCAAGGAGATACAACCCTTGAAACATGGCATCATGAACTGGTTTTTACAAGGCAGAATTTGTGCATTTTGCTCGATTTGTCCAAATCTGATAAATCCAAGACTTGTCATCCATTTGGACACATCTGAGGATAAAACAAGAAGGGAATGATCTGATCCCTAAGCCTCCAAAGTCCAAGAATCTACAAGTAGCCATGCCAAACCTAAAAGGGCTAAAAAGTGACAAGAGTCCAATTTTGTTTCCAAGCATTAAATGAATGCATCCAGGTGGCATGAACTAAGCTTATTCCAACTGAATTCAGCCCAAACTTATCTCTGAACCAAAACTACAAAGCCTGTGCTATAATCTCAAGTCAATGGCTAGAGGAGACTTGAGATTCCTTTTGCTTAACATTGGCCAAAGGCCTGCTGCAACCTCCATTCACTATTGATGCCAAAAAAAGCTTGACACACTACAAATAGACATCAATTGTGATCCGTTTGAGTACACCAAAGTAACCAAACTGATGCTTTCCTCAAAATCCCTCTCTTTAGGCCAAATTGCCTTCTTTTGCAAGGTATCTCTGAGTTTTTGAGTTAGGGAGCAATTCCATCACAGCTCATGATCCAAACACCTCTAATATGTTGTATCTAAGATGTTCAAACACTAAAATCTCAAACACACTCAAAATCTTAAAGTCCACTTCCAAAACCTCAAAATTGGACTTTTTTGCATTTTTCAAGCCATGTTTTGATTCAGTCACTTTCAAAACCAGATAAAACCTCAAACACACTCCAAATATCATCCTTGAACAGTCTCAAATGGTTCCCCACATCTAGAACACCATTTGAGAGAGTTGCCATATTGGTCACTTTTGCCCCTTTTGCAAGAAAGAGCTCAAACTTGTTCCTGAAGATTCCAGCTGGTTCCAGCCATTCTAAAAGCTTCTAAGGGATCAATTGAGAGTGTCCAAAGCATCAAATTACTTCTTGCACAAGAAACTTGGCAGATAGCACAAAAAGCCCCCAAAGAGGTAAGCATCACAACTTGAACTCTTTGAATTATGCATTGCTTTGAAGTCCACTGATCATAAACATCTCATACATGTTGTATATGTTGTGTTTGAACCAATTTGCGATGTAATTCTTGCCTATACCATGAGGTAGCATAGAAAATGCAAATATATGCCTATTTCAAAACCACCATCAGGTTTTAAATTGGGGACCTCATCTGAAAAAACCAAGGGCACCATTGGATTCCTTGTGAAATTCTAGGCAGGATAGACCTAAATTTTGTCTCAATCCATGGAGAAATGAGAAAGTTACATCCTTTACGTTTTTGGCCCAAGAACTTGCCTTGCCTTGCCTTGCCTTGTGTTGCCTTGCCTAGGCCTAAAACAAGGCACCCCTTATGTATTTATGGGGTGGTTTTGATACACGAATGTATCACCACCCCAGTGGTAGAAGGCGCGCGCTGTAACTTGGAGGTCTGGGGTTCGAATCCCCCTCGCCCCAGACCCTTTTTTACCACTTTTTCTATTTTTTTAATATTTGTCATATTATTTTAAATGATTTGGAAAATTAATTTCTCTCTCAATTTTAATTATTTTTTATTGGTTCCTTTTGCAAAAAATCACAAAAATGTTAAAATATTTTATTTCACAAAAAAATAAAATTTATATTATTTATTCAATAGTTGATTTTTTTGTAAATAAATTCATTTTTATTGTTTTAAACATTTCAAAAATGAATATTCATCTTGGAAATCAAAATCAAATGAGTCCTATATCATCTTGTGATCAAAACCTCATTTTTCAAACCTTAATAAAAAATCACAAGTAGTTTATTTAGACTTATTTGGTATTTTTGTCATTTTTATTCATTTTTATTAAAATAATTACTTTTAAAAGAAAATGAAATTAGGGTTTCTTTGATTTTCACCCTAAACAAATCTTTTTCAAACACTTTGGGCCTCTAATAGAGTGTAAGACCCAACCCTTGTTGTACATAAATCATTTTTTGGGCCTCAGATATTGTATAAGTCCCGACACGATAAAAAATCTCAGTGCGATCGCCATGTTTAAATAGAAATCCTTCGGGCCTCCCCTCGTGTTGTAAGTCCCATCTTTCATTTTTTCAAAACACCTTTGGGCCTCTCCTTGAGTTTTAAGACCCAACCCTTTTGTAAATAAACCTTTTTGGGCCTCAGTCATTGTATATGTCCCGATACGATCTTCAAAACAACGGTGCGATCACTGTTAAACCTTGGGCCTCTCCTTGAGTATAAGCCCTAATAATATTTCCAAAAACAAATTCCCTTTTGATTTAAGTTCAAATATATGCTGCTATCAAAACTTTCTTTAATTTCTTTGAACAACTAACAATACAGCATGGAAGCTTGCTCACCTGTAAGTTTTAACAACTTTCATTTACTCGCTTTCATATATATAACTGTATTGTGGAAAGTTGTGCACTGTAAGTCTTTCTTTCATACCATTTCAAATACTTGTCATTTATCAACTGTATATATACTAGTATAGTTATTTAGAGTTTTCCCCGACAACTAGGTCTAGAACTAGGTAAAGCCAGTTGGTCACTCTTGAATACATTTAAAACTAGATCCCCATAGGATTTCCAGATACAGTCTTGCCTTCTCTTAGGCTTAAACAATATGGAAAAAAGCAAAAGGAAGTATTCTCGGTGAACCTTTTGTCAGACTGTCACTATTAGAACTTGTCAAAGAAATTCAGTTTCCCCATAGAGGATTAATTCCCGGTGAAACTTCTCTTGAATTTCTTCAAACCCTAGAACTGTTCATTAAAGAAAAGATTATTCTCGGTAAAACTTTTCCTGAACTCTTCTTAAGTTTGGACCCACAGGCTTCCTAAAAGCATCCCCGCCTCCTCTTGGGCTTTGTACAAGGACCCTCCGGCTTCTTAGAAGTTCTCATGCCTTCTCTTGGGCTTAATACAAGGACCCTAAAGACCTCCTAAAGGTATAAGACAGAACTTAGTCATCCTTTGCTAGAGCAGTCTTTCTAGTGTCAAATCTTGAACTTAGGGTTAATTCTCATCCCGTGAAATACATGTCTCCTCTTGGGCATCATACACAGATAAACTCTTCCACACCAGTAGACTTGGACAGTCAGAACCTCCTCTTGAGTCTCAAAGACATTCTCAAGTTCCCTACAAACATAAAAGGAACCCTGGTCATTCTGGATCAATCTCCGGTAGAGTTAAAACCCATGGGTTCTAAAACCCAGTCTCTCTCCTAAAAACCCCCAAGCCAGGGTCAGTTTATCATCAGTATAACACTATCCCCAATCAGAACCTCAAGGCATCTGATACCTCAACTCTTCTGTAACCCTTAGCAAGAGTTGATTCCCCAGTTGGACCTGCCTCGGAATCTCAATAATCCCCAACAGAAGATAGCCTCCTCTTAGGCTTTGTATAATGATCTTCCCTTAGGATAGTCAGTCTCCTCTTGGGCTTTGTACAAATGATTCTCCCCAGCAGAGCTAACCTTTTCAGACTCTCTTGTTGAGTCAATCACTTTTCAGACTCTCTTGTTGAGTCAATCACTTTTCAGACTCTCTTGTTGGGTCAATCACTTTTAAGACTCTCTTGTTGGGCCAATCACCTTTCAGGACTCTCTTGTTGAGTCAACCTTTTTAGCCTCAATCTTGGGCTTTGTACAAGACAGATAAAAACACTCTCTTGTTGAGTCAAACTTTTCAAGCCTCCTCTTAGGCTGGGTATAAAGGATTTCCCCTAGCAGAAGCCATCCTCCTCTTAGGCTTTGTATAATGATTTCTCCAGCTTGTTCAGCCACAATCCTGGGCTTCATACAGGACATATAAAAGCACTATCTTGTTGAGTCGAACCCTTTTAGCCTCAATCTTGGGCTTTGTACAAGACATAAATCTTCATAACCTTCTCTTAAGCTTGGGACAAATATATTTCCCAGCGGAGTCAATTCCTCCTAGCCTTCTTTAGGCTTCGAGAAATAAATTCCCTAAGCTGAGTCAAAATCTTTTTAGCCTCAATCTTGGGCTTTGTACAAGACAGATAATACTCTCCCGCAGAGTCAAACTCATTTCAGCCTCAATCTTGGGCTTTGTACAAGACACATAAAAATATCCTCATCCCAGTCAGTTAAATTTCTCGTTTCAGCCTCAATCTTGGGCTTTGTACAAGACACATACAAACTCCCCAGCAGAGTCAAAATCTCTTTTACCTTAAATCTTGGGCTTTTTACAAGATAGATATAACACTTTCCCCAGAAAAGTCAAACCTCTAGCCTCCTTTTAGGCTTTGTATAATGATATCCCCAAAAGAGTCAGTCTCTTTTTTGCCTCAATCTTGGGCTTTGTACAAGACATATAAACACTCTCTTGTTGAGTCAATCTCTTTCAGCCTACTCTTAGGCTTTGTATAAAATCTTCCTTAGAAGAGTCAATCAACCTCTTAGCTTCAACCTTGGGCTTTGATCAAGGCACACAAAAATCAACAATCCTCTCAGAGGAAGTCCAATCCCTCGTTAGAGATGACAAGTTCTCTCTCAGTCAAACCTTTTAGCTTCAATCTTGGGCTTTGAACAAGACACAAATACTCATTTAGCTTCAATCTTGGGCTTTGAACAAGACACCAAAACATCTTTTTCCTCCCATAGAATAGGAGGAACTACGATTGCTCTGATTTCCCTGTTTCTTTTAAACGGGAGTACGTAGGCATAAGGTTGTGAAATCTTAGCGAGCATACTAATCAAAAACTCTAGGTCCAGTACCTTCATACCAATCAAAAATTAGGTCCAGTACCTTACCAAAAACACCCAAACATCAACAAAAACTCACTCACACTCTCATATTTCCCAAGAAACTTTCCCAACCCATTAACGGATAAACACTATCGAGTATAAAGCGAAACCTAAAGCTAATATTCTGTGGACAACCATATATTGGATGGGTAATTGACAACTCCCCATAGTATAACCTGACCCCGAACTCCCTGAATCTCTTTAAAGCGTTTGTTCAGTTAAACATTCGCGTGCAAGGTTAGTTTGAGATAGCTTCCCTTTCCCTTTCAGCTTCACGGGATAAATAAGAAATCAGAAAGTAGCACCCCCTCCTCATTGTGGGGAGAAACCCAAAATCCAGCGATAAGGTGGTCACGTCACCGACAAAAATCGCTCGCTACAGTGGACTGCAGTTAATTTTGCTTGGATCTGCTCCATTACTTTTTGTTGATTCTGGCGTATTGAGTAGCGGTGAAGGTAAGAATCAGTAATCCTGCATGTTCAATCAAACAAGGTTAGGAGTCCAAATATAAACACCTGTTATGCAAAATGAAATGTGTGAATGCATGCATATGCCATGTTTAATCGTTTCCAAGGTATATCTATACTTTGATTCCAGTTTTAATCGGGCGAGGGATCAGATACGTTTCTGAGAAGATATAACGATAACAGATAGATATTGCGGAGAAAATATAGCTGGACAAACATTGTTGAGAGAATACTGCTAAACAAATATTGCTGAAATAAACATTTCATCATATAATTTTTCAAAGAGTCATACGCCTGATACAACCAAAGGTGAGTCCATCAACAAGCCTGATGGTAATCACAATAAGCAATACAGGGAAATACAGAAACTATTCATTCCCAAATCCCTAAGCCATACAAACCGGTCTTGACTTCCTCGAGAAGTACTTCGGTGTCGAGATGAGTCGGTCGCTCTATCAGCTTGTTTCTCTTCCCAATACTCTGGTTCAGCTAACCAATATGCTCTGCGCTGTCATCATCTTCAAAGACACCTCTTAGCTTCAGTGGCTTTTTGAGCTTTCTTTGTCAAGTAACCCAGATGATAACCCTGAAAACCTCCTTTATCGGCTATGTTGGCTTCCAAAGTTGATTTCCTCAAATAAAGAGCACTAGCCACGTCCCCGAACTCAGGGTCTTTCTTGTAACCAAAGAACGACGCGCTCTCCTTGATAGAAATCCCAAGATGCTTGCATACTTTTCCAAGGTTGGGACCAACAAATAGTTTGGAAATACGAAACACCTCAAAGGAGGATCATAGAACTACAACAACGTGTGAAGACCTCTGTACTCATAATCACTGATGTTGTGCACAAAAGATAGAATATCCCCGTACTTCTTCTTAAAAGCTCCCAACACATAAGGATTAGCCAAAGTCTTCAAACTGTTAATGGGGTATAGATTAGGCTTAGGAAACTTATAGATGATGATGTTTTTCTTCCTCTCAGTATCCATCCCTGTAGAAACCCACTGACTGGAATTAAGAGTAAGATATAAACCTGAAAATGAAAAAAAAAACATGAATGTTAGGGTATGAAATGATGCAATGCATAGGCATGGTATCAGAGGTGCCACATATAACTGGACGTGTCTGTGCTGAACTGTGTGAATAATAACTGACTGAATATAATAGGATCAACTGTCCACTTCTGTAAGAATATCAGAAAGCCGGGTAGGTTGGAAGTCAAAGTTACCTGCAAACCTGTAAACACCCAGCCCCTCTCACATGTGGGTTCTAAAACAGAGGATCCTCAGTGTCACGGACTCTCAGGTCGAGAAATGATGATACGTTCACCGTTTCTGGTTTAGCATCATCATCAATCGAGGAGGCCTCAATTGATTCCCCTAAAAAAGGTCATCCTATAGCAAGTTCCCAGTCTACGGTCCTCGGATCAAGAAGCATAATGTGTTTGCCATTTCTGGTCTGACATTATTGCCCCTTGGGAGGAGTGCCTCAACTGAGTCCTAGGGAATGGTCACCAGAGTCAACAGCTTTCTAGGTTAACACCCTCAACTGAGTCCTCGGTGTTGGGCTTATCTCTCACAACACCCTCCCCACAAAAAAAAAAGCAATCCAGCACAGTCCAATATATATGGCAATAATGAAATGTAGTAAAGCAAGTAAATGCGATAAAAGCGATAAACATGCGATAAAAGCCATCAATAAAGCATATAAAGCATACAGATAAACACCCAATAATCGAAACAAACAAGCTCTAGGATTGACTTGCTTAGGGATGGGAATATCCCCAGCAGAGTCGCTAGCTGTCGCAACTGCGAAAATCAACCGGCGGAAAAGATAGAAGAGTCGCCACCGAACGTTATTTATCCCAACGGAGGGAAAGGAAACAATCAAAGAAAACCTAAAAAGGGGAAAGACATGGTCATTGCAAACATAGTCTATGCTCGGGAGTCAGTTATGCGAGAGGAAGATATTAGCACCCCCTCGCATCCATCGTACTCGATTGAATCCACTCTTATTGTTTTGATCAAAGGGTGTAGGTATCTAAAGCTTAGTGCTAACTCAAAAGGAAAAGATTGAGAAATAGAGAACAGGGGGGAGAAGAAAACAAAATATGACTCGATAGGACATCGCCATCCTAGGCCTACGTATTCCCTCGGAATGGGAAAGTCAGAGTCAACGTAGTTCGGAGGACTACGGGATTGATATGGGGAAGGTTGCTCACCAAGACATCGCCGTCTTATTTAGTGTTTTTTAAGTGGGAGATGCTAACGTTCGCGTTCTAGAAGTTTAGGTGTTGTCACTCGTTACGTGGAGTCTTACGTGTCTACCTGTTTGCGTTAGAACGAAAATAGTGTATCCTTACGATTAGATGGAACGAGGTTAGAAAAGAATCCCGAAGGAAGGCGAATGATTTGTTTTTGTCTTTTAGAAGAAGGTGTTTTGATTTGTTTTGCTTTGTGATATGTATCGTGCTAAAGACTATGACATAGGATCGAATGCGTTGCAAATTGACCCAAGACGAGACGTATGCAAAACACCCTAGATAAGGTAATGAGGGACTCCTGCTACTCACTTCCCATGTGCTTAAGGCTCGTGGCATACTCCACATACAATATTTATTAAGTGTTTTTGCTTTTCTTTTAGAGAGACAGAAGAGAAACTCAAAGGTTGAAAGAAAATTCTAAGGGAAACTTCACCCTATAAGTTGTCATGCTTTGTGGCCCTATAGTTGAGGATTAAAGGGAATCTCTACCTATGTTAGCATGCTTGAGTATATCCATGAATTTGCGGCAGCATTAACACCCCAAAATTTGCCCTCCTATTTATACCCTCAATAAGTGGCTTGTGCTTCACATTTCATATGCATTTAGGTCATAATAATTACACATGCATCATTGGTCTTCCCAAGGCATGGGATCAGAGGTTTCTATCATGGATTGTCCAAAGCAAGAAGAATGAGATATACTCAGGCCACGTTACAACCCTCAAAAGTCCTAATTGAGGCAAAGGTATTCTGAAGGCGTACTTCTGATAAGACAGTGTTCCTGACTCCCATGAGTGGGGCTAATATGTTTGCTGATATTGCAAGTGCATAATGTCTTTTATTCATAAATTAGTGCCGCATCTTAACTAGTGATTTGTTCACAAGGTTTGGCGATATATTTTTAATGAAAACTTCAAGATTAACATGTATGTTGTATTAGAATAATCATTCTCAGAATAAACATTTTCTGCTTGCATACATTGTACTTGACGCTAATGAAGCTTGCATAATAAGCATCAGTCGAGAAGTCTGACTATGCCAAGAGGAAATTCCTGGACAACCATATTGATGAGCATGTTAGACTCCGTCAGGTAATGGTTTTCTCAGCAAGTTGTGCTCAAAGTTCAGCCAATCTGGGGCAATCACGTCGAGGAATCTCTCCAAGTTCAGCCAATCTGGGGAAATCATGTCGAGATTCAGCAAATCTCTCAGAGACAAGGATATAATTACTGCAAGACTCATACTGAGGTAGGCCACCTCAGGAGCGAGAAGCTGTCCTCTCCTTGGGACGGTTAATCAAAAACACCTCTTCAAGATTCATCATAACTTCAATTCATCATAACTTTTGATCTAGAAATCCAAATGGAACATTCTTTATATGGTTGTAAAGCTTGGAATCCATACTACAACTTTAATGGTTGACAAAAGTTGAAATAAAGCTTGCATCATGCTGAAAAATGGCTAGGAAGATGGTTGCATGGCATAAAAACTTTCCCAAAATGGAAAGTTTCTAAAACCGTAGTTTTCGAAATTGGGTAACTTTCCATAATCCTTGATTTTTCATGATCCTCCTTGGTATTTCTTGATCAAATCTCATCCATTGATCATATTTGACATGATGAACTCCAATTTGACATCAAAAAGTCAAGAGTTGACTTTTTTCTTGATCAGTTGACTTTATCCCCAATTTGACTGATTCTCAATCATTTGGCCAATTGCAACCTCTCTGAGTGAAATTGATGATCCATATTCCACCTCTAGATACTTGAGAATACATAGAAGGCCATGGAATCAAGTCTTGCCCAAAGAATCAGAAATTAACTAATTTTAGGCAAAACCCTAGTTTTGGCCTTGAAAGTTAGGCGGCATTGACCAATGATCAAAACACCAATTCCTTTGAAGTGAGTGAAGATCCCCTTAAACTAAGATACTCTATGTGATAGGATGATGTTAAAGCTCCAAGATTCTTGCTCATGATGATGTCATATGCACAGATGCACAAAACCCTAATTGAAGGATCAAGAGATAGAAGGGGGTGATTCTCTTCAAGTTTCTTGCCAATCTCAATCTCTTGATGAAATGGTGAACCAAATGAGATGTCTTGAGGCTTGAGAAGCCTTTGTAGCTTGAGTGCTTGAGCATATCTCTTTTTTCTTGCTTTGGACACTCCATGATAGAAACCTTTGATCCCATGCCTTAGGAAGACCAATGATGCACGTGTAATGCTTATGACCTAAATGCATATGAAATGTGAAGCATAAGCCACTTATTGAGGGTATAAATAGGTGGGAAAATTTTGGGGTGTTACATCGTCGCCTTTCAAAATAAAATCATGGGCCTCTCTTTGAGTGTAATCCTTATTCCTTCTTCTTTACAAAGACTTTTGGGCCTCTAATAGAGTGTAAGACCCAAACCCATTTCTTTATAAACAAATTTTGGGCCTCTGCTATAGTATAAGTCCCACAACGTCTTTCGTTATCGCAGTGCGATCACTGTCTTCAAAACAATTCATATAGGCCTCTCCTTGAGTATAAGTCCCAATCCTTTGTACATAAACTTGGTTTTAAACAGTAAACAACCTCCATGGGCCTCTCCTTGATTGTAAGCCCCATACCTCTATTTTCAAAATTATCTGTCTATTTTAAACTGGTACTAAAAGGAGCATTATTCCCGGCGAAGCTTCTCTTAGACCACTTGGGCCTCTCTTTGAGTTATAAGCCCCAAACATTCTTTTCTTTTAAATAACTTTCTTTTAATTCAAAATTCAAACTTAAAGTTTTCTCAAAACTTTCTTCAATTTCTTAAAACCCTAATCCTACAATTGTAATCAATACAATCAATCACAATACACATGGGCCTCTTCTCAGAGTGTAAGACCCAACATCTTTACAATTCAATGCATACTTGTTTATATACATGTCAATTCACTTATTTGTATATACTTGTGCATATTTGTCTAGAGTTTCCCCCGGCAGTTAGGTCTACACTTAGGTTAAACCAGAGGTTACTTCTAACTTAGTCAAAACTAGTTCCCTCATAGGAAATTCCCCTCGATACAGTCTGCCGCCTCTTGGGCATTATTCAATATGGAACAGAGAAAGGCATTATTCCCGGTGAAACTTTTCTCAAGATTGTCAAAACTTAGAAACATATACTTATACAAGAAATTCATTTCCCCATAGAGGATTAATTCCCGGTGAAACCTCTTTTGAATTTCTTCAAACCTTAGAACTGTTCAATAAAGAATGACTAATTCCCGGTGAAACCTTTCTTGAACTTTTCTTAGGCTTAGACCCACAGGCTTCCTAGAAGTTCCCCAGCCTCCTCTTGGGCTTAGTACAAGGACCAATAAGCTTCTAAGAAGTTCCACAACCTCCTCTTGGTCTTAGTACAAGGACCCAAAGGCTTCCTAAAAGCATAAGATAAAAATTAGTCATCTCTACTAGTTCAATCCCCAGGAGAATCAAAATTCCAGAACATCCTGTCATCAAAAGGTTAATCTTCATCCCTTAAACCAACTGCCTCCTCTTGGGCATCATACAAAGATCTCTCTACACTAGAGTTTATCTCTTATTAATAAGACTTGGATAGTCTTAGTATCCTCTTGGGATTCATTCAAGTAGACTTGGAAAGTCTCATTATCATTAGTCTCCTCTTAGACCTCACACAAAGACCCTCAGTCTTCCTAAAGGAATAGGATAAAACCTTATCATTTTACCAGTCTCCAGCAAAGTTAAAAACCTCTAAGGTTTTTTAAATCACCTTTAAACTCCCCTGACCCCCAACAAGGCTTAACTTTCACCTTGAAAATCCTAGCCAAGGTCAGGTTGACCTTAATAGAACCCTAACAAAATCAGAGCCTCATGGCATCTGGCAATTCCAATCTTCCTTGATTCCTCAGCAAGAGTTAGTTTCCCTTTGGATTTCTCAATATAATTTAGACCTTCTCTTGGATTTCAATAATCCTTAGCAAAAGTCAGCCTCCTCTAAGGCTTCATATAATGATTTTCCCCAGTCAACCTCAATCTTGGGCTTTGTACAAGACAGATACAACCCTCCCCTGTAGAGTCAGTTTCCTTCAGCTTCAACCTTGGGCTTTGATCAAGGCACACAAAAATCAACATCCCCTCAGATGAGATCATGAGTCCACTTTGTAGGAAGATATTCCCTTTCTATACATCACATATAAAAAACAAACAATCAAAACCTTTTTCCAGATAATTGATATAAGTGGCACACTTGTTGATTCAAAATCCAAGCTGGAGTCCTTCCTTTATCCTGGCTAAAATTTATCTTTCATCTGACTGCTGTAAGTGGCAAGCCTCTGGATTCCATACATCCAAGCCAATGTCCCTCTCTTAGCATGAAAGATTCATAAAGGAAAAAATGGCATTGCTCTACACTGAGTTAAAGCTTCTTCCTTCATGACACCCCTCTTATAAAGGAAATTATGGCATTGTTGGATTCTACATATCCCAGTTAAAGTAATTTCCCTTATAATCAATTTCTCAACATTTGTGATGAATAGGTAAGATATCTCCCTTTAGAGATGACAAATTCTCTCTCTCAATCACCCTTTTAGCTTTAATCTTGGGCTTTAAACAAGACATAAACACTCTGCTAGCTTCAATCTTGGGCTTTGAACAAGACACCAACATTTTCCTCCCATATAATAGGAGGAACTACGATTGCTCTGATTTCCCAAATCTCTTTACGGGAATACGTAGGCATAAGATTGTGAAATCTTAGCGAGCACACAAGTCAAAAATCTTAGGTCCGGGTACCTTCTCAAAAACAACAGAAAACCCGAAAACAACAAAAAACATTCTCTCAACCCTCCCAAAGGAGAAACTTTCCCAATCCATAGCAGATAAACACAAGAAAGCATTTCAAATTAGCAGAAATACATGTAAAAGAAGGTTCATATAAATTATTATAGATACTCTGGGTGTTAGTAGCTTCCATTTGTATAACCAGACCCTGATCCCCGATCTCTTAACATTTGTTAAAGAAAACATTTACGTTCAAGGTTAGTTTAAGATATCTTCCCATTCCTTTCAAGCTTCATAGGATAAATACAGAAATAAAAAATTAGCACCAAACATGCGGTAGGTGGTCGCGTCACCGAAAAAACCGACTGCTACAGAAAAATGGCGACTCTGTTGTGGACTATAAGATTAGATTTCCTAAGAGGACTAGGCCTTCCTTTGCATTTATTTTTTTCTGCTATCTTACTTGCGTTCTTGTATTTTATATATCAGCTGCTATCATATTATTTGATATCCTTGTTTACATTATTGTTATCTGGGAATGCAATTAATACGCATGTGGTAAGTCCGAGAGAACTTTAAGATAAGTGGTGGCGTATTCAAGGAGGCTTATATAGAGTGAATCCCGACCAAGATAACTTGAGAGTCCACCGAATCAGTGGAGGTTCCCACGTGGAATTACTAATGTTGACCGAGCAAGTCGGGAAAGCATTGTTTTTTCTAATTGGGTTACCCTTGAAATTGAGGATTAGTAGACATTTAACCATTTGACTATTAGGTAGTGCGGTGACTATCGGGAATAGTTGATATGCGATACTACACTCAAAAAAGATTCATCTTGGGATATTACAGCTCTCATGAGTTAGTCGGTTTGCTGTTAATATCCTCAAGAGGGGTCAATGATTTTGGTAACCTTTGTTAGAACTCGTTCTACAGGTGTCGTAACCCGAAATTTGACCTCCCCTTTTGCCATTTGCATAAACATGTGCATTCGCATCGTTGGCATACGCATTCACACATCTTTCTCTATGATTTTGTTGCATGAATATTTAGGTTTTCAAGACCGATTAATCACATCCTCACAAAGTCATCACATTATCAACACAAGCACAAAACAAGGGTTTCTAGGCCTATTCATCAAAGCATGAGGTTGAAAATTGGAACCGTGGCCACAACACCATTTTTCAAGCAAATTGGGGAAATTTTGGCCTGGTTAATCGATTAACACTTTACAGTGCAAAAAGTGTTAATCGATTAACACATGGAAATTTGGCAGATTCTGCTACTTTTCAGGACAGCAACTTGCCACTCCCCATTTTTGGGCTCTACTTGGTTCTAGCATTACGTGGAACATTCTAGACAGTTCAAGACCATTCAAGACATTCCACTTACATTTACTCCAATGCATCACTTTGAATTTAGTACACCATGTTCCTTAATTTCCAAGTATGTGAGCCTTTGATTTGGATTTACATTGGGATTGCTCCACCGAGTTAACTAACTAACTAACCGAGTCAACTTCCGACTCAGTGAGTTGAGTGTAACAAACTCCAAAGCAAGCTCCAAAGCTCACTCCAAAGCACATTCCAAACCAATCACACTCCAAACCAAAACTCTATATAAACAAAGCTCCACCATTTCACAAGGACCTTCAACTATTTCAATCATTTCTCACACTTTTCACTCTCAATTCTCTCATTTCTCTCTGCATTTTCTACAAGTTCTACGCCTTCACTTTCATCTTCATCTTCTTCTTTAAACCACACTAAAGCTCCATTGTCACCATTAAAGAGTAGCAAATTTCACATTGAAATTGCTTTCTCTTGAGCTTAAGCATTCATTCATCTTCAATTGTGTTTAGATTTCTATAATCACAACAAATTCTACTTCAATTCAAGTGTTTATATCAATTAATTCGGTCCAAATTCGATCTCGGTGCATTTTCGCATTTTTTGCTCGATTTCACTACGATTCGAAGTGCAAGTGCAGAATTCTCTGGTTTTCTTCCTTTCTTCTCTCTACATTTCACTCACAATAATCACCAAGCCAATTCTCCGGCTTGTAGGTTGGTAGCTCTTACTCTACTCACTGTTTCGATCACTTTCGC
Organism: Lathyrus tuberosus; assembly: GCA_022829125.1. Lineage (NCBI taxonomy): Eukaryota > Viridiplantae > Streptophyta > Magnoliopsida > Fabales > Fabaceae > Lathyrus > Lathyrus tuberosus. The sequence goes on from JALAZF010000183.1 coordinate 10,461,721, forward strand.
GCGTTTTCGATGTAGTTTCGATCGTTTTTCGGTTCGTTTAATCCTGTGATTGCTTGATATTTAATCTTCGTGCTTGATGCTTTCAATTTGTGTTTAGTTGCTCATAATTCATGTAATTTTCGTGCACAAGTGTAAACTATAGCATGTGGATGTTCAAATAAGTGATTAACTGCTGAAAGCACTTTTGGAAAACTGTTTTTTAGCCACTGCTCCAGTTTAATCGATTAACATTTTACAGTACAAAAGTGTTAATCGATTAACACTCTGTTTTTCAGTTTCTGCTATTTTGCAAGTGTTAATCAATTAACACTTTGCAGTGCAAAAGTGTTAATCAATTAACACTGAACCAGAATGTGAAATTTGCCTATTTTTCAAGCTTGTTTGATCTTTTTTCCTCATTTAACTTCCATGGCTTGATATGCTTGATATTTGTGGATGTTTTATGAGTTATTTAACCTCTGTTTGAAGCATGCTGGACAAATTTCGATGCTCGATTTTTCCATTATCAATTGTTTGCAATTTTGACAATGTTTGCTCATGATCATTCTAGCACATCTTTTACTCACTTGATTACATGATTTGTGTTGATGTTTGGTACTGTTTACCATGCTATTGCATTGAGTTTGTTCCTTCTTGAGAAAATTCAATCTTGCACAACTAATAAACCACACTTTTGCTTTAACGATTTTTCATCTCTTTGGAAAATTTTTGGCACATCAATTCCCTTTGATTGATTAATCAAAACCTTGTTTCGATTAGTTGATCCTTCCTTGCTCTTCTCTTTAGGCTTCCTTTAGAGTCTTCTTTCTCTTTCTCTCCTGCCGAGTCAGAGATTTGCACGACGCACTAGAGCACTATACAAATTGGCGTTGTCCATTTCAAGTCCCGCACTATACGTTGGTTCTAGGGAAGGGATGAGAGTGGAGACTTCCTACACTCATCTTGATTATTTTGGGTAGGAGACGAATAACCCTATGCCTAGAATAATCATCTCTATCTCCAAGCTGTAGTGTCTCTCAATCCTCATTCGAGTCGATCCTTGATCACTCTTGCCCTCTTTCAATCACTCTTTTGATCAATCATCATTCTCTTGGTTAAAGATCACTGTCTCTTGGGTTAACACCCGTCTCTTGTCTCAATATTCTTTTCTTGTGGTCAATCATTGCCTATTAATTCCCCAAAAGAGTCTCAATCCCTTTTCTTCAGTTAAACACAGTCTTTCTGTCAAACACTGAAACCTTAGCGGAGTTCGCAACCTTCTCTTGGTTCCTCTCCCTTGGTTTGGTTAACCACTGCCTGTCAGTTAAAACACCATTTTGCACTTCTTCTCAGTTAACCACGGCCCGTCTGTTAACATACTGAGTTTCCTCCTGGGTTAATCACCTTCTCTTGGTTAATCACCCATTTCTCAGTTAACCACAACCCGTCTGTTAACATACTAAGCTCCTTTTGAGTTAATCACCTTCTCTTGGTTAATCACTCATTCTTTTTGGTCAAACACAGTCCTTCTGTCAAGACCAATACCCATGTGAGTTGGTAACCTTCTTTTGGTTCGAATACTCGCACCCTTGGGTTAGTAACCTTCTTTTGGTTCAAATACCCTTATCGTTGGTCAAGTACTGCTTGTTTGGTCAACACCAACATCCCCAGTGGGTCACAACCTTCGCTTGGTTCCACACCCGTTTTTCCGGTTAACCACTGTTTATCAGTTAATATAGCAAAATCCCTTCAGATTCAAACACCTTCGCTTGGTTCAGTACTCTTGTTCTCTTTTGGTTCATCACAGTGTGTCTGTTGACACCAAACCCTTTTTTCCCCACAGAGTTTTAATGTCTTTCTCTTCGGTTAACCACTGCCAGTCATTTAACATACCAAATCTTTATCCTCTTGGTTTCAACACCATCCCTTTGTTTGTTCCCCAGTAGGGTCGTTAACCCTCTGATCCCCAGCACAATTCTTTGTTCTCTTACTCCCCAGTATAGTCTCTTTTATTCTTTTGATCCTTTATCTTCTTGGGTTTCGACACCACTCATGCACTTTATCCTCAGTACAGTCACTATCTTTTCCTTTTCCCTTCTTTCTTGGTTTTGACACCAATTCTTTTGCATCCCCAGCGGAGTTTTCTCTCCTTTTTTTGCTCTTGGTTTTGACACCGTTTCCCTTTTCTGTCCTTGTTCCACGAACTACGGATGCTCTGATTCTTCATTCATTAGAACGTAAGATACGTAGGCACAAGATTGCGATGATCTTGGCGAGCACACTTCCACCTTATTCCATTCTTATTTTCTTTTCCCTAGTTCCATGAACTACGGTGCTCTGATTTTCTCATTGCACTATGAGGGTAGGTAGGCACGAGGGCCCTAATCCTCCGCGAGCACTTTCTTTGTTTTTATCTTTTCTTCCTCTCTCCCCTCCTCTTTTAGCTCAAAGTCTTTAGATAGATAAGCCATCCAAGCCTAGAAGCAAGCGAAATGGTTCCCGTCAAGTACGACGAATGCGTAAGATGCTAGTACCTTCCTTTCACATAACCGACCCCCTTACCTGTTTCTCTTCCCTTTGGGTTTTATCGATATTTTCCCTGTCCTCTGGGACTAAATAAAGTTCGGTGGTGACTCTGTTGTATCTTTGAGTGTGCGATTCACTCAGGTAAAATCCCGCTAGATTCAACAGGTACAAAAATTTAACCTCTAGTACACACCTTGGGGATGGGTAGATCCATGGCTCCATGCTCGTGACGGTAAACCCCTAAACCCATGTTTTAAAATGTTTTTATTTGTTGCATTCATGCATTCATTAAAAAACTCTTTTTAAACAAGAAAAAAATCTTTTTCTAAAAAAGAACTGAAACAATAATTGCAAATATCAGAGGTTTCTTTATGGATTTCGGAAGAAGAAAAATGCACAAGTACACCTTCAAGGTTCCAAAACTAGAAGACCTAAGAAAATTGGGAAGAATGATTACTAATCCCGAGGCTTTCATAGCTAAGCACAGATGACTGTTGTCTCTTTTGAAGGTCAATATGGTTGAAGGGATCTTATCTTCACTAGTTCAGTTCTACGATCCGGTATACCACTGCTTCACTTTCCCAGATTATCAGCTCACACCAACACTGGAAGAGTACTCTTACCTAATTGGTTTACCTATCATTGATCAAGATCCAATTTCTGGACTGGAAGAAATTCCAAAAAATCAAGCCATTGCAAGAGCAATCTCTTTGGAAGAGTCATATGTCAGGACTCACATGACCACCATGGGAGGAATCTAAGGTGTACCGGCTAAATTCCTGATGGAGAAAGCTCTATACTTTTCCAGTATAGGAAATATAACCGCTTTCGAATATGTCTTTGTTCTGCTCATATATGGGTTATTCCTCTTCCCAAACATTGACAACTTCGTTGACACCAATGCTTTTAAGATATTCTTAATTGGGAACCCGCTCCCAACTTTACTCACAGATGCTTATCATTCTGTACACTTAAGGAATTTGCACAGTGGAGGGATGATCACGTGCTATGTACCATTGCTCTACAAATGGTTTATTTCCCACTTACCTAAGTCTGCCGCTTTTCGGGATCACAAGAGTAGTCTGCGATGGTCGCAGAAGATTATGTCCCTTACCAATTCCGACATAGATTGGTACAATCGGATCTATGACGGAGTAAAAATCATCGACAAATGCGGAAGTTTCCCCAATGTACCCCTCATTGGTACTAAAGGAGGGATAAACTATCATCTAATTTTAGCTCGCCGTCAACTTGGATATCCGATGAAGAATATCCCATATAATGTTCATCTGGAAGGTCTTTTATTCAAGGAAGGAGAAAATGAAGGGTCGCATAAGAAAGAAATAGTGCATGCCTGGCAACATATTCACAGAAAGGGGAGAGAGTCCCTGGGGAGACCAAATTGCATCTCTGCAGAGCCTTATCTCCACTGGGTGCAAACTAGAGCCATCAAACTGAGGATGCCTTACCCTCGTCAAGAAGTTTTTCCCTTAAAGGAATTTGTCCTTTATTTCATGTCTGATACGGAAAAACTCCTGATCGCTCTCAACAAGGTCCAACATGAGAAGAACTCTTGGAAGAACAAGTACCAGATTCTTAATTTGGAATGTACTAAGATCCAGGAACTGCTAAAGGAAAAGGATGCTCTTATTTAGATACTAGAGCAGCATGCTATAGAAAGTCAGGAGGAACGAAGAAATTTGCTCTCTCCTTTCACTTGGCTAAGGATCGTCGACCCAATAATAGCTGAAGGGGCCCGATCGAAGAAAAGAAAAATTCTGGGACCAGCATCTGAGCTCTCCTCAGAGAGAACTCGGGATCCATAGATCTAATTTTCCTTCTCCCATTTTGTAAAATACTGTACTTTTCCCTGTAAAATACTTCAATCTTTCGATTTCAATAAAAGGGTCTCCCCCGTTGTGTGATATTTGTAATATAATTGTTAAAAGTTCTTTTGAAAACAAAAACTAAAATATATATATATATATATATATATATTATTCTTTTCATATCATTCATCATTCTCACATAACATATCTTTGTCTTGAGTCTCAGATATGTATCGCACTCTAGAGTCAAACTGTCTCATTCATACAATACTCGGGCCAATCAACAAAAGAAAATGGACGATCTCGAGGAAGAGAACAGAGAGAAGAAATCAACACTCTAAAGGTGAGTTTGGAGAAACTCCACAACACCATGGAATCCCTGGCAGCAGCCCAGGAACAGCAACATCAAAGGACTGTGATCTCGGAGATTACATCTACGCCAGCATTTGAAACACCTGGTAGTCATCCCCAATACAACATACCTAAAGGTTTCCCCTGGGGGATGCCTCTCAACTTTATACCTGAGGGATACATCCCACCGGTCACTGAAGACCCGGGAGCCATAACAGGAACCACCAGACCTGAAGGTTACAAACTTCAAGTAAATGAAGATGCAAGGATTTCGACAGAAACTCCTGAAGGTTACAAACTTTAGATCACTGAAGCACCAAGAGTTACCGTCGTAATGTCTATACCACAACCAGTGGTACACACTATCCCATAGGAACAGATTCTTTAGGCTGCTTCTAGCAAAAACGAAGAAGTATATGAAAGGATGAATGAATTCCACAAATAGTTCTTAGAAATACAGAAAGAACTGCATACCATTCGCGGTCAGGACTTGTTTGGAAAGGACGCCACTGACCTCTGTTTGGTCCCTAATGTAAAAATACCGCACAAATTCAAGGTGCCTGACTTTGAAAAATACAGAGGCAACTCTTGCCCTCAAAGTCATTTGGTAATGTATGCTCGGAAAATGTCTACCCAGACAGAAAATCAACAACTACTAATCCATTACTTCCAAGACAGTTTAACCGGTGCCTCACTCAAATGGTACATGGGTTTAAACCGCACCAAGATCATTACTTTCATAGATCTCTGGGCAGCCTTCATTTAGCAGTATAAATACAACTTGGACATGGCACCAGATAGGGACCAGCTCAGAGCAATGTAACAAAAGGATAAAGAAACCTTCAAGGAGTATGCTCAGAGATGGCGTGAAATCGCCGCCCAAATCTGTCCTCCTCTCGAGGAAAAGGAAATAACAAAGATCTTCTTGAAAACATTAAGCTCATTTTATTACGATCGAATGGTTGCAAGTGCACCTAGTGACTTCACTGAAATGGTTAACATGGGAGTATGCCTTGAAGAAGTAGTCCGAGAAGGACGATTGGCCAAAGATGCAGAGCCATCCAACAGTACTAAAAGATACGGTAGTGCTTTCCAAAAGAAGAAAGAGCAAGATATCAGTAATATCTCTCTGGGGAAGCAAAGGCGAAGGTATCAACCGGTAGTAGCAGTAACTCCCACTATCAACTCAGCGCTAGCTCTAACATATCAACCTCGGGTTGCTCAAAGCCAACCAAATCAACAACAGTATCAGCAAAGGCAACAACAGCCTCTTCAGCAGGCTCGCCCATAGTATAACAACATTCGTACTATGCGACCATCAGGGTTTGACCATATACCAATGTTATATGCAGAGTTATTTCCACTTCTACTAGTCAAGGGGCACGTTCAAACTAGGACTCCTCTTACAGTACCAGAAAATCCACCTTTCTGGTTCAAAACAGATCAAACTTGCCCTTACCATCAAGGAGGATCGGGACATAACATTGAGAATTGCCTCAGCTTTAAATCTGATGTACAAAAGCTTGTCAGAAATGAGGTTTTATCTTTTAAAGATACTAATCCGAATGTTCAAACGAACCCATTACCGCAACTTGAAAAGACTACGATGAATTTGATAGAAGGAAAACCTGGGGGCAGTTATCAAATTCACAATGTGCACCTACTAGGAACCAACCTGGTAAAAATGCATATCAGACAGAGCGGGTACGACCATGTGCCATCTCACAACTATCATCAGAGTGGTATCTGTTCCAAGGACAATCAAGGATGTGCCATAATACAAATAGCCCTTCAAGAACAAATGGATCTAGGCTGGATTTAGGATCACAGGATTCATGAAGTAAACATGGCTCATGCACATCTAAACATTGTTCAAAACCATGACATTCGTGCAATGAACACCAATCTAGTGGAAATGCATTCAAGACAAAGGCAGTATTACAATCTACCACGACACAATTACAACGCTTGCCCCATTTGTTCAAAAGACAATTAGGGGTGCTCTTTTGTACAAGAGTCCCTCCAGCGTCAAATGGATCTTGGATGGATCCAAGACTACCATGAAATGAATGATCATCAGGTTAACATGGTTCATATCTTTGACATTCGCTTAATGAATACTAGTCTAGTGGAATTGCATGCCAAGCAGCTCAGACTTGGTTTTCTGACCTCGCACGATTATCAAGACTGCAAAGAATGCTACGAAAACGAACAAGGTTGTGCACTTGTACAAATAACTCTTCAACATCTATTAGACCACTGGTGGCTCCCGATCTACCAGGATGAAGACACGCAACAAGTTAGCATAACTAATGGGAATCCTGATAGACACCAAAGCTGTGATATCTGCCTACCGGAGACGGATCTGGTAAGGATGAACTGCATACAAAGTGGATACGGTCGGGTACCACCTCACAATTATGAGCGCTGTGGAATATGCTTGGAAAATAACCATGGAGCTATCTCGTGCGAGCAGCTCTCCAACATCATTTAGAATGAAAGGAAGTTTAACCACGCTTGAATTTTCAATCAATCAACATGGTACAAGGTTGCTTCCCTGTTCAAAACAAGGACCAAGGACTATTGGACAAAAGCACTGTCTCAGTCTCCAATAAAAAAGAACCTGTCGATCATGGAATTACCCAAGATGTTTGCACCATAATTCCTCTGCTCAATGAGTTAAAGATCCCTTTTGACGGTAGAAAAAATCCCAACCTAGAGCCAATCGAGGTAGCCTACGACGCTCAAAATGCCCAAAAAGCCCCTGTGGTTATCTATTTACCAGGACCAATACCATATAAGTCAGAAAAGGCAATCCCGTATAAGTACGGTGCAACGACCATAGAAAGTGGAAAAGAAATTCCATTACCATCCATTGTGAACATTGCTGACATCAGTCGAGTTACCCAAAGCGGTCGAATCTTCAATAGAGGAGTTGGAGAACCTGCAAAAGAAAAGAAACCTCAAGTCGATGTTCCTAACCAACAAATCGGTCGATCCAGCAACACGGAACCTGTAAAGAACAAAGATGAAATGCTAAAGCTCATCCAGAAAAGCGAGTACAACATTGTGGATCGATTGTTTCAAACTCTGTCTCGAATCACTGTATTATCTCTCCTACTTAGTTCTGAAGCTCACAGAGAAGCTCTACAGAAAGTCTTGGAACAGGCCTTTGTAGAACAAGATGTGATAGTAGGTCAGTTCGATGGCATTATCTCCAACATCACTTCCTGCAAAAATTTAGGATTTAGTGATGAAGAACTTCCAGAGGAAGGCAAGAACCATAACATGGCACTCAATATCACAGTCAATTGCCAGGACGATACTTTAGCTAGTGTACTGGTAGATATAGGTGTAGCGAGCGATTTTGGACGCGGTTCTTAAGCGCTGGTCGCTCTCTGCGGTTGAGCTTAAACTACAGGTCGATTCATTTTTTATCCTATTGTGAGCTGAATAAGGAAGGGAAATAGATGTCTCCAATTAACCCTGCTTGCATACTGAGTTTAAACAGCAGTCTGTTAGGTTACGGATACTATCAATGTGCCTTTGTACTGGTTATTTGTATTTTCGCCAATACTATTTTCTTTCTTTTCATTTTGACAGAAGGTTTCTGGCGGGGAACAAGGATTAGGATGTTAGGACTGATGTTTTTGAATTACTGCTTTTGATTGATGGAGATATGGGATTTGGGTTTTTTGTTTAGTGTGCTCGCTAAGATTTTTCTTTCAATCTTATGCCTACGTATTCCCGTTTACCGAAACATGGAAATTAGAGCGTTCGTAGTTCCTCCTATTCTATGGGAGGAAATTGATTTTTGGTGTCTTGTTCAAAGCCCAAGACGTGAAGCGAAAGGTGATTTGTATCTTGTTCAAAGCCCAAGATGTGAAGCTGAAAAAGTTTATTTGTATCTTGTTCAAAGCCCAAGATATGAAGCTAAAAGGGTGTTGTCTTTAGAGAGAATTTGTCATCTCTAAAGAGGGGGTTGTATGTCACAACTGTTTATAAAGGAGAATTACTTTAACCGGGATTTGTGAATCCGGCAATGCCATAATTTCCTTTATAGGGGATTTTAACCTGAAGGAGAAGACTTTAACTTAGTGTAGAGCAATGCTATATTTCCTTAGGAATTTCTCATGCTAAAATAGGGACAGTGGCATGGATGTAGATAATCCAGAGGCTTGCCGCTTACAACAATTAGATAAAGGGAAAAGGAGTTGTTGATGTTTGTGTACTGTGAACGAGGCACAACTTTGATGCTAAAAGGTTGATTAGATCAACCAGTGGTTTTCTTATACAAAGCCTAAGAGGAGGCTATTATGTGTCTCGTACAAAGCCCGAGAGAGAGGCTAAAAGGTTTTGACTCGATGATGGAGTCTTTTATGTGTCTCGTATAAAGCCCGAGATGAAGGCTATTTGACTCAACAAGAGAGTTTTTTGTATCTCGTACGAAGCCCGAGATGGAGGCTAAAATTTGTTTGGCTTAATAAGAACCTTTTTGTATCTCGTATAAAGCCCGAGAGAAAGGCGAAAGGGTGATTGACCCAACGAGGGAGTCTCTTATGTGTCTCGTACAAAGCCCGAGAGAGAGGCTAAACGTTGTTTGACTCAACGAGGGAGTCTTTTGTATCTCGTACTAAGCCCGAGAGAGAGGCTAAACGTTTGCTTCGCTGGGAAGAATCATTGTACAAAGCCCAAGAGAGAGGCTATGATTACTGTTTCAGTTGAGTGATAGATACAATATACTGATTTTAAAGAGAAAATCAATTCTTATATGAGTAACACTGTACTCAAGAATTTGATTCGAGGATCAGGGTTTTCCCTATTCTTTAAGGAAACGGGAAATCCAAAGGGTATTGAGACTGTCCGAGTCTGCGGGTTTCCTTCCTATTTAACAAAGGGGTCACTTGAGAATGTCTTTGAGACTCAAGGATATTAGACTGTCCAAGTCTAGAGTTTTATCTTTTTTACTATGCTTTGAGAAATAGTAGTAGACTCTATGAAAGGACTGTTCTATGCAGATGACTAAGTTCTGTTCCTATACCTCTAGGACTGTTGGGACAATTTGTACGAAGCCCAAGAGGAGGCTAGAAGCTTTTAAGAAGCCGACGGGTCCTTGTACTAAGCCCAAGAGGAGGCTATCATTCCCGGAGGAAGAGATCATTATACGAAGCCTAAGAGGAGGCTTGTGAATACTTCTAAGAAGCTGTAGGGTCCTTGTACTAAGTCCAAGAGGCGGCGGGGTTGCTTTTAGGAAGCCTGTGGGTCCTTGTACGATGCCCAAGAGGAGGCCGATGCTTTTAAGAAGCCGATGGGTCCCCAAACCCCGAGAAATTCAAGACAGGCTATTCACGAGGAATAGATCAAGCCAGGAAAGTTCGAGAATTTGGAAGAAACTCAAGAGATGCCATTCACAGAGAAAAGATCATCTCTGGGGAGTAGAGTTTCTTGACAAGTGCTTTTAAGAAGCCTGTGGGTCCCCAAACCCTGAGAAATTCAAGGCAATGCTATTCACCGAGAATAGATCAAAGTCAGGAAAGTTCGAGAATTTGGAAGAAACTCAAGAGATGCAATTCACGGAGAAGAGATCATCTCTGGGGAATAGAGTTTACTTGACAACTTCTACAAGTGACAGTCTATGAAAGGGTTCACTGAGAATGCTGCCTTTCATGTCTCCATATTGTTTAACCCCGGGAGGAGGGAAGACTGTGTCTGGTAATCCTATGGGGATCTAGTTTTGACTATTTAAGAGTGATTGAAATGGATTTACCTAGTGCTAGACGTAGTTGCCGGGGAAACTCTAAATATCTATACTATTATTACACAGTTGATATGAGTTTATGAAAGAAGACTTACAATGAAACAGCCCCACAATACAGTTATATATATATGAGTTTGTGAAAGGAGACTTACAGTGAAACAGCCCCACAATACAGTTATATACATATGAAAGCGGTAAATGAAAGCGGGTAAACACTTACTCGGTTGTAGAGCTTCCATGCTGTTTGGTTAGTTGTTCAACAAAGAAAGATTGAAAACAATAGTATATTCAAAATCAAAGGAGAAAGTGCTTTGAAATAAAAAAGATTTGGGGCTTACAGCTCAAGGAGAGGCCCAGGGTTTTATCAGTGAGCGCACTGTTGAATTTGTACAGAGGAACTTATACAAGTGACTGAGGCCCAAGAAAGGTTTTCTGTACAAAGGGATGGGTCTTACACTCTATTAGAGGCCCAAGTGAGTTTTAAGAAAAGAAATGGGTCTTACAACTCGAGGGTAGGCCCAATGGTTAATTTTGAAAAGGGCGACGATCGCGTCGAGTTTTTGGAAACACCGTGGGACTTATACAAGTGATTGAGGCCCAAAATTTTGGTATTTACAAAGGGATTGGGTCTTACACTCTATTAGAGGCCCAAAGAGTCTTGAAACATTTGAGTATGATTAAAAATCAAAGAAACCCTAATTTTCACTTTTTAAAAGTAATTTTTCAAAGAAAATTAATAAAAAATGACAAAAAATCAAATAAGTTTAAATAAACCACTTGTGATTTTTGGTTAAGGTTTGAAAAATGAGGTTTTAATCACAAGATGATTTAAAACTTATTTAGTTTTGATTTTCAAGATGAATATTCACTTTTAAAATGTTTAAAAACAATTAAAAATGAATTTATTCACAAAAATACCAACTATATTAAATAAATAATATACATTTGATTTTTTTGTAGAATAAAATATTTTACTATTTTTGTGATTTTTCAGAAAAAGAACCAATAAAAAATAATCAAAATTGAGGGAGTTATTAATTTTCCAAATCATTAAAAAATAATATGAAAAATGAGAAAATATAAAAAAGAGGGGTTGGGTCTTACACTCTATTAGAGACCCAAAGTGTATTTTTGTACAAAAGATGGGGCTTACACTCAGGGAGAGGCCCAAAATATTTTCAGTTTGAAAATGGCGATCGCGCCGAGATTTTTAACGTATCGGGACTTATACAATAACTGAGGCCCAAAATTGTTTTGTTAAAAAAGAGTTAGGTCTTACACTCTAATAGAGGCCCAAGTGTTTAAAAATGAAAAGAAATGGGACTTACAGCTCAAAGAGAAGCCCAGTTGATTTTCGTTTGAAAATGGCGATCGCGCCGAGGTTTTCTTTTAACGCAGAGGGACTTATACAATAAGTGAGGCCCAAAATTATTTTGGTTAAAAGGGGATTGAGTCTTACACTCTAATAGAGGCCCAAAGTGTTTGAAAAAGATTTGTTAGGGTGAAAATCAAAGAAAACCCCAATTTCATTTTTTAAGGCATTTTTCCAAGAAAAATTAAGTAAAAAATGATAAAAATATCAAATAAAATCATTAAATAATGATTAAAGTTTATGAAAAAAATATTTTATCCACATAAATATTTAAAATCATTTGGTTTTAAAAATCAAGAAAAAAGAAATCATTTTAAAAGCATTTAAAACAATTTAAAACACTATTTTTAAATATATTAAAAATAATACTTTTTTTTTGTGATTTTTTGTGGATTAAAATATTATGGGGTATGAATTAGAAAATGATGATTTTTTGCTATGTAAAAGAATTGGTTGAGTTTTGAAAATAAAAATAAGAAAAAGAGGAAAGATGTCACAACATCATCTCCGACATCTCTTATGGGGTAAAAAGTAGTACCGAAACTTTAATTTTCAACACGTTTTTTATCAAATTTCAAACACTCATAACTCTCTCAATTTTTATCGGAATCAAAATACGGAAGTACCTATCTTGACCGGTTTTTCGCAAGGAATCCGATGGTACCACACATACACACTGAAACTCGACGTACGAAACACGCAAATCGAAAAACCAGAACTGCACTTAATTTGTCGACATCGTTTCGCGCCAAACTTCCGACGCGCGTAACTCTCTCTATTTTTAACCGAATTAAGATCCGGAAGAGCCTATCTTGACCGATTTTTCACGAGGAATCCAATGGTATCGCACACGCACACGGAAAATCAACACACAAAATGCAGAAATTAAAAAACCAGAACTGTTATCGATTGAAAACATCGTTCCGCGTCGAATTTCCGACACGCGTAACTCTCTCGATTTTTATCCGAATTGAAATCCGTAAAAACCTATCTTGACCGATTTTTCGCAAGGAATCCAATGGTATTACTCACGCGCAAGGAAAATCAACACACAAAATGCAGAAGTTAAAAAACCAAAACTGTTATCGATTGAAAACATCGTTCCGCGTCGAATTTCCAACACGCGTAACTCTCTCGATTTTTATCCGAATTGAAATCCGTAAAAACCTATCTTGACCGATTTTTCGCAAGGAATCCAATGGTATTACTCACGCACACGGAAAATCAACACACAAAACGCAGAAATTTAAAAACCAGAACTGTTATCGATTGAAAACATCGTCCGCGTCGAATTTCCAACACGCGTAACTTTCTCGATTTTTATCCGAATTGAAATCCGTAAAAACCTATCTTGACCGATTTTTCGCAAGGAATCCAATGGTATTACTCACTCACACAGAAAATCAACACACAAAACGCAGCAATTAAAAAACCAGAACTGCTATCGTTAATTCGACGTCGTTTCGCGTCAAATTTCCAACGCGCGTAACTCTCTCAATTTTCATCGAAATTGAAATCCGTAAAAACCTATCTTGACCGATTTTTCGTAAGGAATCCAATGGTGTTATTCATGCACACTAAAACTTAATGTAGAGAACACATCAATGAAAAAAAAACCATAACTGGACATGATTTTAAAACAACCATAATTCCACATATAAACATGTTAAAATGAAAATAGTGGGAGGATCACAACATACACATTAAGGACTACATTTTTGGCCCAAGAATTGTTCAATATGATGCATGTATGTGGACAACAAAGGAAAGCATGATTCAAAGAATTCAAGTTGTGAATTTTACCTCTTTTTTGGAGATTTTGGGCAACCTACCAAGTGCTTTGTTCCAGAAATGATTTGATGCTTTGGACAACCTCAAATGACCTCTTAGAAGCTTTTAGGATGGTTGGAATTGGCTGGAAACCTCTGGAGCAAGTTTGAGCACTTTCTCGCAAAATGGTCAAAAGTTGCCAAAATGCCAACTCTCTCAAATGGTGTTCCAGATGTGTGGCACCATTTGGGACAGTTCAAGGATGATATTTAGAGTGTGTTTAAGGTTTTATCTGGTTTAGAAAGTGACTGAATCAAGACATGGCTTGAAAAATGCTAAAAAAAGTGCCATTTTGAGGTTTTGAGAGGTGACTTTGTGATGTTGGTGTTATATGTCACCTTGTGAGAGTTTGAATCACCTACATATGATGTTTATGAGGTGTTAGGATCATGAGCTGTGATAGAAATGCTCTCTAACTCAAAAACTCAGAATTTCCTTACTAAAGAAGGCATTTTGGAGTGAAAGAGAGAATTTGAGGAAAACATCTGTTTGATGGCTTTGGTGTACTCAAACTGAGCACAAATGAGCTCTATTTATAGTAGATCAAGTTTGTTTTGCAAGCAATAGTGAATGGTGGTTGCAGCAGAGGTTTGGCCAATGTTGGCCAATGAAAATCCAAGTCTCCTCTAGCCATTGACTAGAGGTTAGAGCACAGGCTGCTGGTTCCCTAGTTGTTGGAGGAATCTTGACTGAATTCAGTTGGAGGAAGCTCAGTTCATGCCACCTCTAAGCATCCATTAAATGCTCCAAACCAAAATTGGAGTTTTGTCCCTCTTTTAGGGATTTCTAGGTTTTGGCATGCTTTTTTTGGTTCCTTGGACTTGGGAGGTTCATGGATCAGATCATCCCACTTGGATTTGATCCTTAGATGTGTCCAAAATGATGACAAGGCTTGAAAATTTGTGTGGCACAAAAAATGTGCAAATCTGCCCTGAAAAATTCAGCTGCCGCAAGCCTTTTTGTAAGATCCATAACTCCCTGCTCGAGTATGCTACATGGACATTCTAGGACTTTCCGGAAAGCTTAGATGACGTACTTCAACTTTGATGTTTGACACTAGACCTGGTTCAACTTGGATCATGGAGAAAACCAGCCTTGAAGTTGGGACATTGTGCTGAAATTACAAGGCAGATTTTTGCTAAGTGCTGAAAAATGTCAATTTTAGGTATTTAGCCATTTTGATCCAACCATAACTCAAAATCCATGATGAATTGGGATGAAGTGTAGTTGACACTTTTGTGGAGGGCCATGAGGGCTACAAATCAAGCTTTGGATGGGAAAAAATGGCTTTGTGGTTTAGGAGTTATGATCCTCCAAAGTTGGTACCCTTGCCACTTTATTCCATAACTTAGAAACATTTCTAAGTTTTTATGGTTACCCCTTTTACAAGTTATCCCACTTTCTTTGATTTTTCTTGATGAATGATGATTCCAATCACACATTAACATCATTTTAGGGTTAAAAAACCATTTTTATGAAAAATCTCAAAAAGTCAAAGTTTGACTTTTGTGCACAGTTGACTTTTTATCAGATGAATTCCAAACTGTGCGATCCTTTAGGAAATCATGTCCTTGACCTAAATCAAAATTGATGGACATGTTCCATGGGTGTTATAGGGTGTATTTAATCGTGTCCCACGGCTTGGGAGCATGTCCTGGTCAAAAGTCAAAGCTACAGTTGACTTTTCTCTCGAAACCCTAACTGTGGTTCAGATGAAATTGAAACTTGTTGCTCAAGCTTCTTGGGTCAATCCATTGTTGTAAATGGATCAACGTGGTATGTTGGAGATCCTCAAATCATGTCTTGAGGTCATGGCTCATGATTTGTCCCAAAAGTCAACTTAGGGGTGAATTAGGTCAAGAAACCCTAATTCCTGATTTTTGATGTATGCATCCCCTGAGGCTAAATTGACTTGATGATGGGGTTTATGGTGTTCCATGGAGCATTTTAGGTTATGCTTTGAAGCATTGGCTCATGCCCAGAGGAAAATTTCCATCTGGAGGCCCTAGTCGACCAAACCCTAATTTGGTGACACTGGCGATCCTGAGGCTTGATCCACCTAGAAGGGAGCAGCCTTGTGCTTAATCCTTGAAGTGGGAGTCCTCTTGATCCATTGTGGATATTTGAGAGGCTAGACAAGTTGAAGATCATGTCATTCCTTGATTGATCCTTTGTCTAAGAGCTCTGCGAGGGCTTGAAATCCTAAATCCTGTTTGTAGTGAATGCTCACCCACCTTTGGGGAGACTAATGAGGTATGATGGTCCATCCATATTGTGCTGATGATTTGCACAATGATGGGAAATCTTATTGGTCAAAATTTGGGGTATGACAGATGCCCCTATTTAATCTTCTTGGACCCGAAGGTGTGAATGACGAAGGTATTCGGGCATTCGAGGTGCAAGAGGATTAAATATCGGAATACCCGAAATTTTAATGGTGGTTATGAATGGTAGCTTACGCATTCATCTTCTTTAGCTAAGCGATGATGCTTAAAAAAGGTAAACTTCCCCTCGATCCTGGTCTTCAGCCAAGGAGCTAGTCTCAGTTTTCTTTTGAAATAAACCTCCCCTCGATCCTGGTTTCCTACCAAGGAACTGGTCTTAGTTTCTTTTGTCAACTTCCCCTCGATCCTGGTTTCCTACCAAGGAACTGGTCTTAGTTTCTGATTTAAACTTCCCCTCGATCCTGGTTTTCAGCCAAGGAGCTGGTCTCAGTTTCTTTTGAAATAAACTTCCCCTCGATCCTGGTTCCTACCAAGGATCTGGTCTCAGTTTCTGAAATAAACTTCCCCTCGATCCTGGTTTCCTACCAAGGAACTGGTCTTAGTTTCTTTTGTCAATAAACTTTATTGACAAGGAACGCTGTTTGTAGCGGATTTTCCTCAAACTTCTCGCCGAATTTTCCTGGAGAGATGTCATTTGACGAAAAAAGTTTTGACATCAGACTTGCTGGGGAACCCAATCGTCTGAGCTGTAGAGGTGTACAAACTTCTCTGTTTTGGAGACGCCATTTGTCGATTCTACTGGGGAAAGTGAGTCTCTTGAGAGACTGTTTTCGTTTGGGGTCTTACATCATACTTTTCTCGGGATCTTTTCGGAGAAATGCCATATGATGGGATCCAATTTTGAGGTGCCGATGACCTTTTCATCAGTGGGTTTTTCGGAGAAAAACTGCCGTACCGCCGAATCTCTGATTAAGAGGCTTTCTCTGGGGATTTTCCTTAATCCGGGAAAGCAAGGATATCATCTTCAATGGCGAAGAGTGATATTTGTTGAAAGTTTTCTTGTTTCTCAGAGGTTCAAGTTATCAAAGTGGTCAAGGACCGTCTCTAATCCAGAGATAAACGGGAGAAAGATTACTTAGATGATTCACTTCCTAATGAGGAAAGGTCTGACAACTCGATTGAGAGGAATTTTATCACTAGGGGACACGACCGACTAGAGTGATAGCGATGCAATATGAATGCGAATGCAAATAAAATGCATGATGTAAGTATGTATATGCGGACAAAACTGACGCAACATACAGACTAAAGGATGAACACGACTAGATACTCTGCCCCAATGGGGCATGTAGAAATATCGCTGGTTCAAGATAGCAATTTTGCCTTGCTTAGGAGAAATGGTCCCTATTGGGGGTGGTCGGGCTTAGGAGATGAGAACTCGGCCGAAGATGTCAGATGGAATAGTTGCATCCGACACTGTTGATCCTTCATTCAGGCGCACTGGCATAGAAGGAGTACTTTGATCCTGCACTTTGAAGTTCGCTTACTTCTGGAGAAGCGGTTGATGCTCTTTTGATGTTCAACAGTCAAAAGAAATTGCCAACTTTATTTTAAAAGCAGAAAAAGTTTTAACAAGTAAATTCATTTTTGTTTTATTTCAAGAATCGTTAATCATGTTAACAACGTCGTTCTGTAAAGCTAAAACAAATAAGAATTACAAACAAAAGCACAAGGGCTCAAATTTTATTGATAAGATGGAGATCAGCCAAACGCGTGATTCCAAAGAGTATATACAAAGTTTGAAAATGGTAATTTACTGGGAAAAGGGCTACGTTGAAACATAACGACCACTGTCCTTCTACCAACTTTGAATTCGGGACATCCTGAGCTTCTGTCGAAGATGACCTTGACTGGAGTTTTCCTGACGGACGATGTAACTGCTGCTGCTGCTGAGGGACTTGCCTCTGTTGAACATAGTTACTTGCCATTATCCCTAATTTTTGCCTGGATTGTACGATGAGATTTCCAATCCATCGGGATGATTTTTTATATGTCTCTAACTTTTGCCTGGACCGCCCTTTCGGGTTTTCAATCCACCGAGACGTTTTTTTTTAGGCGAAGTATTTCTTGACTACGTCAACATTCGTGGGGTAGGCAAATTCCTCTCCGTCCATGGTTGCAAGTCTCAAGGCGCCGCCTGAGAAAGCTTTCTTGACCACATAGGGGCCATCATAATTCGGGGTCCACTTGTCCCGAGAGTCAGTGAGAAACGATTGTATCTTCTTGAGCACGAGGTCTCCTTTTCTGAAGACACGAGGTCAGACCTTTTTGTCAAACGCCCTCTTCATTCTCTGTTGGTACAGCTAACCGTGGCATAGTGTCGTGATTCGCTTCTCTTCAATCAGATTCAGTTCATCGTGTCGACTTTGACACCATTCAGCTTCGGTGAGCTTAGCTTCCATCAATACTCGGATTGATGGGATCTCCACTTCTATGGGGAGAACTGCCTCCATGCCATATACTAGAGAGAAAGGGGTTGCCCCTGTTGAAGTGCGGACAGATGTGCGATAACCGTGAAGAGCAAAGGGTAGCATCTCATGCTAATCTTTGTAGGTTACAACCATCTTTTGAATGATCTTCTTGATGTTCTTGTTAGCCGCTTCTACCACTCTGTTCATCTTGGGTCGGTAGGGAGATGCGTTATGGTGTTTGATCTTGAACTCAGCGCACAACTCTTTCATCATCTTATTGTTCAAGTTAGACCCATTATCAGTAATGATCTCGCTTGGAACACCATAACGGCAGATGATATTGTTTTTGATAAATCGGACCACCACTTGTCGGGTTACATTAGCATACGACGCTGCTTCGACCCACTTGGTGAAGTAGTCAATGGCTACTAGGATGAACCGATGTCCGTTTGAAGCCTTAGGTTCGATCAAGCCAATCATGTCGATTCCCCATATCGAGAAAGGCCATGGGGAAGAGAGAACTTTGAGATGTGATGGTGGTACATGAATTTTGTCGGAGTATATCTGACACTTGTGACACCTCCTCATGTACTTGTAGCAGTCGAATTCCATGGTCAACCAGTAATACCCTGATCTCAGAATTTTTCTCGCCATTGTGTGTCCGTTGGCATGAGTGCCAAAGGATCCTTCATGAATTTCTTTCATAAGCATGTCTGCTTCTGGCCTGTCTACGCATCGGAGCAAGACCATGTCAAAATTTCTCTTATAGAAAGTGTCACCGCTCAGGAAGAAGTTTCCAGCCAATCTTCTACGGGTTTTTCTATCTTTCCTGGATGCCCCAGGTGGGTACTCTTGTTTCTGAAGAAAGCATTTGATATCGTGATACCAAGGTTTGTCATCTATGACTGCTTCAATCGTGAAGATATAACCGGGCCATTCAAGGTGCATGATGTCGATCTTAGGTATGTCATTCCATTGACCTACACTAATCATGGAAGAGAGAGTGGCTAATGCATCAGCCATGTGATTCTCTTCACGAGGGATATGATGAAACTCGATTCTGTTAAAGAAGGGTAACAACCTTCTTGCATAATCCTTGTAAGGAATCAATCCTGATTGGTATGTGTTCCAATCTCCTGTGATCTGATTGATAACTAGAGCTAAGTCGCCATATACATCCAAGTTCTTGATCCTTAAGTCAATCGCTTCTTCGAGATCCATAATACAAGCTTCGTATTCGGCCTCGTTGTTCGTACACTTGAACGTAAGTCGAGCGGTGAAAGGAATGTGGGTACCCTGAGGGGTAACAATGATTGCCCCAATTCCGTTTCCATAATGATTAACTGCTTCTTCAAAGATAAGTCCCCATTGGGAACCTGGTTCTGGCCCTTCACTGGGTAGCGGTTCATCGCAATCTTTCATTTTTAGATACATGACATCTTCGTCTGGGAAGTCAAACCCGACTGGTTCTTGATCGTCAATCGGTTGATGAGCCAAATGATCGGCTAAAATACTTCCCTTAACGGCTTTCTGAGCATGGTACTCTATGTCATATTCTGATAATAACATCTGCCAACGGGCAATTCTTCCCGTGAGAGCAGGTTTTTCAAATACGTACTTGATTGGATCCATTTCGGAGACCAACCAAGTAGTATGACGAGTCATGTACTGGCGAAGACATTTGGCTACCCAAGCCAAAGCGCAACAAGTTTTCTCGAGCATCGTGTACCGAGTTTCACAGTCGGTGAGTTTCTTGCTCAAATAGTAAATGGCAGACTCTTTCCTTTTGGTTTCGTCTTGTTGGCCAAGCACGCAACCCATTGAGTCCTCTAGGACTGTGAGGTAAATGATCAGTGGTCTTCCTTCCACTGGAGGTGATAGAATCAGAGGATTCAACAGATATTCCTTAATACTGTTGAAGGCGGTTTGGCGGTCCTCTGACCAAACGCAATCCTGGTTCTTTTTGAGTAATTTGAAGATCGGCGCGCATGTCGCGGTCATAAGGAATATGAATTTGGAGATGTAGTTCAAACGTCCCAAGAATCCTCTGACTTGTTTTTCAGTTTTCGGAGAAGGCATTTCTTGAATGGCCTTGACCTTGTCAGGATCAACCTCAATTCCTTTCTGGCTGACGATGAACCCTAATAGTTTCCCTAAACGGACACCGAAGGTGCACTTGTTGGGATTCAAGCGGAGCTTGAACTTTCTTAAACGTTCGAACAATTTTGACAGATGTTCAACGTGCTCACTCTCTGTTTTTGATTTTGCAATCATATCATCGACATATACCTCGATTTCCTTATGTATCATGTCATGAAACAGAGTAGTCATGGCCCTTTGATAGGTTGCCCCGGCGTTCTTCAAGCCGAACGGCATCACCTTGTAACAAAAGGTACCCCATGGGGTAATGAATGAAGTTTTCTCCATGTCTTTCGGTGCCATTTTGATTTGATTATAGCCCGAGAATCCATCCATAAAGGAGAATACTTTGAACTTTGCTGTATTGTCTACCAGCATGTCAATGTGTGGTAAAGGAAAGTCGTCCTTTGGACTAGCCTTATTCAGATCTCTGTAATCAACACACATTCTGACCTTTCCGTCCTTTTTGGGAATGGGTACGATGTTGGCTAACCATTGAGGATATTCTGACGTTGCGAGGAAACCCGCGTCAATCTATTTCTGTACCTCCTCTTTGAGTTTGATGGCCATGTCTGGGTGAGTGCGTCTCAACCTTTGTTTTACTGGCGGACATTCCGATCTTAACGGTAAGTGATGTTCCACAATGCTGGTATCCAACCTTGGCATATCCTGATAGGACCAAGCGAACACATCGGGGAATTCTTTGAGAAGCTTTATCAAATCCTCTCTGGCAGTTGGACTGAGAAGTGCCCCAATCCTGATTTCTTTTCTCTCTTGCTCTGAACCCAAGTTTACCGTTTCCAACGGTTCTTCGTGAGGTTCAATGGACCTTTCCTCTTGTCTGAGTAGTCGGGAGATCTCTTCTGGAATTTCGTTGTCATTTTCTTCTTCAGCCTCGAATACCGGGAACTCAAAGTTGGGAGAAGGCATCGGGTCGCATGTTTCAACGAGGTTTAAAACAAGCAATCTGCATGATGTGATGATTCGTGTTTAGAAGAGATAGAGAAAAATGCAAGTGTGTACAGTGTTTTATTTTACTGCTTGTTTTTATTTTTAAATGTTTTTTAGGATTACCATTTTCTGAAAAAGCAAAAAGAGAAAACAGCAATTAATGCGGAAATTACAGAACGAAGTTATTTTATTAATGAATAAGTCGAATCTTGAAACTACAGCCCTATAAAACAAAACTCTGTCGCTTTGGGCGAAGTGAAGAGGGAAAATTACAGAAAGCGAGCCCTATCAAAATATTCGTTTCACCTGGGCAGGGTGAAAGGTTAAAAGACGGTAATTACTTTGACTGGTGAACGACCTTCGGAACCTCGACGGAAATCCATTGGCGGCGAACTCCCCGGTGAATCAAAAAGTCTGGCACCTTCCTTGATTTGTCTTCAGAAATAACGCTGATTTCTGGTGGAGCAGGATCATTGGAATCTGTCTCCCAGGCAGAATTGTCGTAGGAGGATTCCTCTGTAGGAGGGTGAAAGGCAGAATTGGATCAACGTGGTATGTTGGAGATCCTTAAATCATGTCTTGAGGTCTTGGCTCATGATTTGTCCCAAAAGTCAACTTAGGGGTGAATTAGGTCAAGAAACCCTAATTCCTGATTTTTGATGTATGCATCCCCTGAGGCTAAATTGACTTGATGATGGGGTTTATGATGTTCCATGGAGCATTTTAGGTTATGCTTTGAAGCATTGGCTCATGCCCAGAGGAAAATTTCCATCTGGAGGCCCTAGTCGACCAAACCCTAATTTGGTGACACTGGCGATCCTGAGGCTTGATCCACCTAGAAGGGAGCAGCCTTGTGCTTAATCCTTGAAGTGGGAGTCCTCTTGATCCATTGTGGATATTTGAGAGGCTAGACAAGTTGAAGATCATGTCATTCCTTGATTGATCCTTTGTCTAAGAGCTCTGCGAGGGCTTGAAACCCTAAATCCTGTTTGTAGTGAATGCTCACCCACCTTTGGGGAGACTAATGAGGTATGATGGTCCATCCATATTGTGCTGATGATTTGCACAATGATGGGAAATCTTAGTGGTCAAAATTTGGGGTATGACAATAGGTTCATCCTTGAATGTCATGCCAAGGTGAACTCTGGTACGACTATCTTTTCAAGGTACTCCCATGAGAGGCAGTGAGATCATCGTCAAAGCCTTTGACGGATCCAGAAAAACAGTTATCGGCAAAGTCGACCTTCCCATAACCATTGGTCCTCACACTTTCCAAGCCACTTTCTAGGTCATGGACATCCGAGCAGCATACAACTGTTTATTAGGAAGACCTTAGATACATGAAGCAGAGGCAGTCACTTCGACACTTCACCAGAAGTTGAAGTTCCTCAAGAACGACAAATTAGTCACGGTATGCGAAGAGCAAGCTTTAATCGTGAGCAACTTATCATCATTCTCCTGTGTAGAACCAGAGGAGGTCGTTGGAACTCCATTTCAAGCACTCTCGGTGAGCAATGAGAATCACCAAGAAAAAGGAACATCGATTTCCTCATTCAAAGACGCACTCAAAGTAATGGGGAGTGGTGACATAAAAGGATGGGGACAGGTTATAATTCCTGCTGATAACAAGACAAGAAAAGGTCTTAGTTTTTCTCCAACATGTACCCATACTACAAAGAAGGATGAAAGTTTTTGTCCCATTCAAGATTTCTTCCACTGTGGAGGCTTCCTCCACCCAGTAACTCAAAAAGTCCACACCATCGAGGAGAACAACTCTTCCTATGAAGAGTGGATATCTTATCTCAATGATGAAGGTTATTTATCTCAGGGAGAAACGTATGTGCCATTCTGCTCTCTAAAGCAAAGTCCCAGATAAATACCAAGATCGGATGTCAGAATGATCTATGGAGATTGTGATCCCAAAGGATTTCGTGCTCCACCCAACTCATTAGAGGAAGACACTCTGATGAAAGACAACTTTGGCTATGATTCTTATGATCCCCTGGATGATTTGCTTATCTGGAAGCCTTACATGGAAAACTTAGGGCAAAAAAGTTAGCCAGATAATGCCTACCTGCTGGATGATCTTGAAAAGAATACGCCTATTCCCCCAGAGTCATGGAATCCTTACTCAGAACATTTCAAAAATGTCCAACACCATGTTGAAAAATTTGCAAAGATTGCAGGACAAGAATTCATTAACTATGCATTTCCTGAGGTCAACGTCATTGAAGAAGATGACTCATCTATTCCCACAGAAACCTGGGATACCTTGGGGCAGCCAAGCTGCAAGTACGACTTTCTAGTCAAATACACCGCTCCCGAAAGCTCTCGCATCAAATACGAGGACATCCAGCCAACTGGATGAGGAGATCCTCTTGAGAGTGAAAACACTATGGAAGATGCGACAGAAGAGTCCTCTTATGATAACTCTGCATGGGAAGAAGACTCCAATGATCCTACTCTGCTAGAAATTAGTGTCATTTTTAAAGACAAACCAAGAAGGAAAGTACCGGACTTTGTGATTCACAGAGGAGTTCGTCGCCATTGGGTTGCCGTCGATGTCCCGAAGGTCGTTCATAAATCGAAGTAATTGCCACATCTTTGTTTTGACCTCTCACCTTGCCCAGGTGAAATGGATGTTTTATATGGCTTACTTTTCTGTAAATGTCCCTCTTTGCTTAGCCCAAAGCGACAGAGTTTTGTTTGATATAGATGTGTTTCAAGAATTGACAAATCACAAATAAATAATGTCATTCTGAATTCCTGCATTTATTGTTAATTTCACATTTCGTCTTTTTTTTTTCAGAAAATGGTAATCCTAAAAAAACCCAAGATAAAAACAAGCGTTTTCAGAAAATACACTGTACACACTTTTGCATTCTCTCTGTCTTTTCTAAAAAAGAATCATCACGTCGTGCAGATTACTTATTTTAAACTCCATTGAAACATACGATCCAATGTCGTCTCCCAACTTTGAATTCCCGGTATTTGAAGCTGAAGAAGAAGAGAACCAAGAAATTCCAGAAGAGATCTCTGACTACTCCAACAAGAGGAAAGATCTATTGAACCTCACAAAGAAAAGAAATAAATTCAGATTGGAGCACTACTCAGTCCAATTGTCAAAAAAGGCTTGATAAAACTTCTCAAAGAGTTTCCAAATGTGTTTGCTTGGTCCTACCAAGACATGCCAGGGTTGGACACCAGCATCGTAGAACATCACTTACCACTGAAAACAGAATGTCCTCCGGTAAAACAAAGACTGAGAGGGACTCATCTAGATATGGCCATCAAAATTAAGGAAGAAGTGCAGAAACAGATCGACGCAGGTTTCCTTGCCATCTCTGAGTATCCTTAATGGCTAGCCAACATAGTGCCAGTTCCAAAGAAGGATGGGAAAGTCAGAATGTGTGTAGACTACAGGGATTTAAACAAAGCAAGACCAAAGGATGATTTTCCCCGACCACACATAGACATGATGGTAGACAGCACAGCAAAATTCAAAGTTTTCTCCTTCACGGACGGATTTTCGGGCTATAATCAAATCAGAATGGCACCGAAAGACATGGAGAAAACTTCCTTCATCACCCCATGGGACACCTTTTGTTACAATGTGACGTCATTCGGTCTAAAGAACGCAGGGGCAACTTATCAAAGGGTCGTGACAACTATGTTTCACGTCATGATGCACAAAGAGATTGAAGTGTACATTGATGACATGATTACCAAATCTAAAACAGAAGAAGAACACGTTGAACACCTATCAAATTTATTTGAGCGTCTGAGAAAATACAAACTCCGCTTGAATCCTAACAAATGTACATTCGGTTTTCACTCAGGAAAACTCTTAGGATTCATCGTTAGCCAAAAAGGAATTGAGGTTGATCTCGAAAAAGTCAAGGCCACTCAAGAAATTCCTTCTCAAAAGACTGAAAAACAAGTAAGAGGATTTTTGGGACGTCTCAATTACATCTCAAGATTCATATCCCTCATGACCGCGACATGCACGCCAATCATCAAATTACTCAGAAAGAATCAAAGTTGTATATGGACAGAAGACTACCAAAAAGCCTTCGACAACATCAAAGAATATATGTGCAATCCACCTATTTTGTCTCCTCCAGTAGAAGGAAGACCTTTGTTCATCTACTTAACAGTCTTGGAAGATTCCATGTGTTGTGTGCTTGGCCAACAGAACGAAACAAAAAGAAAAGAATCTGCATTTTATTACTTAAGCAAGAAATTCACGGACTGTGAAACTCAATACACTATGCTCGAGAAAAATTGATGCGCTCTGGCTTGGGTAGCCAAACGTCTTCGCTAATACATGATTTGTCACACTACTTGGTTAATCTCCAAAATGGACCCAATCAAGTACGTCTTCGAAAAGCCTGCCTTAACAGGAAGGATTTCCCGTTGGAAAATGTTGTTATCAGAATACGACATTGAGTACCATGCTCAGAAAGCCGTCAAAGGAAGTATTTTAGATGATCATTTAGCTCATCAACAGACTAACGATCCGGAATCAGTCAAATTTGACTTCCCAGACGAAGATGTAATGTTCCTAAAAATGAAATATTGCGATGAACCGCCACCAAGCGAAGGGCCAGAACCAGGTTCCTAATGGGGACTAATATTCGACGGAGTTGTCAATGCTTATGGAAATGTAATTAGGGCAATCATTATAACACATTAGGGTACCTATATTCCTTTCACTACCAGATTGACATTCAAATACACAAACAATGAGGCCGAATACGAAGCTTGTATCATGGGTCTCGAAGAATCTATCGACTTAAGGATAAAGAACTTGGATGTGTATGGAGACTCAGCCTTAGTTATAAATCAGATTAAAGGAGAGTGGAACACATATCAATCATGATTGATTCCTTACAAAGACTACACAAGGAGGTTGCTGCCTTTCTTCAACAAGATTGAGTTTCATCACATCCCTCGTGAAGAAAATCACATGGCTGATGTACTAGCCACTCTATCCTCCATGATTAGTGTGAGTCGATGAAAAGACGTACCCAAGATTGACATAATGTCCCTTGAAAGGCTCGCTTACATCTTCACAATTGACGCGGTCATAGATGGCAAACCATGGTATCATGATATCAAGTGTTTCCTTCAAAGACAGGAATACCCATCTGGGGCATCAATGTCCCTTTCTTTAAGATGATTAACATCTAATTCTCTTGTGTGGAGAATTAGGTAGGCTAAAGTTTGATTTGAAAAATCAAAATTGTAGGGGACTAACCTAGGAAATCTATCCTAAGGTTGTCTAATATAACTTATCTTAAGGGTGTGATTATGCACCATGCACAATAACATGGTTATCATGCATGGGATTTTCCCTTGGATATTTTATGCGGTTAATTATATTATTTAGGCGAGAGTGCTAGCAAAGTGATGCTAGGCTTGTGTCTTGTGACCAAAAGGTTGAATGCGATGCCCTAAGGCGATCGACTTACATGGGTAGAAAATTGGCTCGACGTTGGATCGAGGATTTTTAATTATTTGAAAGGGTTTAAAGCAAGAACAAAAATCAAAAACATGATAAACAAGCAAGGTATACCAACAAAGCGTTCTCACACGAACCTATGACTAATCGCAACGAGAGATTCTAAACGGAGACGATGTTTGGTTTAAGGAAAGTTTGATTTTAGATTTATTTATTTAGAAAATATTAGAGGTTAACTTTCACTTGAGCAAGGTTAGAATTTTTTTTATAAAAATTCATTATAAAAGATACTCTTTTATCATTTAGTTTAGAGTTTAACAAAAAGGTTAAGGATTGTTAGTGGTTTTTTAAAAAAAAGTTAATATTTTTAAGAAAAACTTATTATTTAAATTAAGATTATTAAAAATGTTAACAAAAGTTTTTATCATTATTTTAGTTAAAAAATTTATTAATTAGAAGATTTTAATTTTGTATTTAAATAAGAGTTTTATTAAAGGTCTATTTTACTTTCTTTGTTTTTTTTTTTTTTTAAATTATGTTATAAATGATTATTAATTTGATCAAGGTTTTAATTTTAGTATTTTTTATAAATAATAGTTTCATTTAATTTTAAAGTTATATTAAGAAGAGCTAATTAATTGTAAGGATTTAATTTTTTTACTTAAGTAAAAGAGTTCAGTATTTAGAAAAAGGTTTAAAAAATTATTATAAACTTATTATAAAAGATTATTTATAAAAAAAAGCTTTATTATTTTAGAAAAAAAGGTTAAATTATATTTTTAGAATTAAAAGTACGTCTTATTTTGTCATGCTTATTATTATTAAAAGGGATCATAGAGTTTTATTTATTTTAGTTAGAAAAAGTTTTTATTTGTAATTAAAAAAAGGTTTTTAATTTAAGATGAAAAAAAAGGAAAGGGAAACGAAACGCAGAGCTCTCATTTCTCTGTCTCTTCTCTCTCGTCGTCCTCACTCTCGCTCTGAAAAATAAAGGAAGGTTAGAGAAACCCTAGACGAAAAAAAACGCCGCCACCCTCTCTCTCGTTCTCTCAAACCCCTCCATTCATCCTCGCCGCTCGTAAACCTTTTCTTCTCTCTCGATTTCTCTCCAATCTCTCTCGATCTGCAAAAAAACAAGCAAACAAACGAATAACCCCACCCCAACAAGCCCAATACCCCCAATTTCACTATGTTCATAAGATTACATATACATGGCGATTTGCGAATGAACGAAAAAGGTAAATCGGCGATGGGGATGCGACCGCCTCCGGACCTTCTTCAAAGATAAGTCTCCTCTTCCCTTTTCTGATTTTTATTCTTCGCCTTTCAGAACTCGGTGCGTTTATGTGTGTTGCTTGCTTCGATCCTTTGGCCTTGCGTATTGCGATTCTGATGAATGGTTTGTGGTGGCGATGAGGAATCTCGATTCTGAGCCTTCTGGGATATTGTCGTCGTGTAGTCTGAATCGATGGTGATGCTTGATTATTTTGGTTTTGGATTTTTTTGGGCAAAAGGATTACCGATGATGGTTTGTGTAAGTTTTGGTGGCTGGTTGGAGTGCTGATTCGTGATGGTTTTTTTTTTGGTGGGTTGTTTGGTGATAGCTTTTCTGGTTTGGTTTTTTATGAATGGCCCCCCTTTTGATCGTGTATCTGGTCCTCTTTTATAGGCTCACTTAAAATCACAACCTTGATTTCAGAATTGAATGCAGTTGATTTTCGTTTATTTGGAAATGATGGAAAAGATCTGATCCTTCTTTGATGATTTCACGAATTGATGCACTTCCCCTTTTCACTTGATTGTGTTTAAAAGATGCTTTGGAAACTTAATAGAAATGTTTGATTGTGTCCTTAATATGGCTGAGATTCTTTGGCGACTTTTGGAAAGTTTTGCTGGCGGTACCTATTTGCGGTATTGCCCATAACTTTCACTTTGAAAATGATGAGATTCTGATTCGAACAATCTGAAGCTTTACTTCACGACTTGTTAGTGATGACTTAGGAAATAACCCCGTCTAAAACAAAAATATGATTAGCTCACGCTATGGAGACATAATGGATTGTATTGGGTTGCTTTGAACTGATGGTGATCTTTTTTCTGAACTTCCTCCTATACTTTTTCATCTATCTCAAATGGCAAGATATTTTAATCAGTCTCTAATGCTTTCGCTTTTGACAGGTTCGAATCGTAGGAAGCAAATGCTTCAGCGCGTGAGAACTTCCTTTTGTTCATGAATCAATGACTGTCTTTGTAGTAGATCCTAGTTCTGATAAAACATTGATAGCCTCGAGTATAAAAGGGCAATGTCTTAGGCATTCTTTGTAAATAGCACAGCAGCCTGACCATGTCTAGAAGATGTAGCAAATTCACCGGTAAACTTCTAGCTTTGCTTGGAATTCCTTCCATCTCAACTAAAGCTACTTTGTTCTTATTTGGAAAACAGTGACACGATGCAACTTTTGAACTTTACCTCATTTTCATTAATTACTGCTACATTGCAGGGGTCTATTTGGCGATAATAAGCTCCAAGTAGATGACATGTTCTGTTTGGGAATCACCTTGTAGTATTGTAAAGCTTGCTTACAGGTGTGAATGGCTCTCTGATACTCCCTCGTTTATTTTACAGTGACCAAATTTTGTGAGGTGTTGCATCATGGGAGATCCTTTGGATGTGAATCTGAGGTTGATGGTTTAAAACTTCCTCTCCATGTTAAGGTTGTTATGTTTGCTACTGACTAGGCCAAGGACCTTCTCACTTCCCATTTTGTTGGTCTCTTGTGACGACTCATGGTATTTTATTGATGCATGAATTCATGCATATTTAAGAGAATGTGGATCAAAGGAGAAATTGAATATATCATCTTGATAGGACTGTTGTTGCGAGAGTTTTCTGCACATTTTAGATGCCATGTTACAGACAGAGCTTGGATCACAAACTTTGTAAGCTTCTCTCGGCAGCATAAAACCATGGAACGATATGATGATGCACTTTGTAATCTCGTTTGAATGAGATAAGTTAGAGATTATGAGTTTGCATTTCTGAACTGATTCTAGATGCTGCTCAAATTTGTATGAAGTCTAAGTTTATTTTCTTCCTTTTTTTGAATGCAGGCACTTAATTGCAACGGTTAAATCAACACAGGCTTTTTGGAATATCGAAGGAGTTGCAAGGACCTGAGTTTTGAGGCTTCTACAATAGAAGAGGCTGTTCGTTGGGTTAATGGTTTTGCTAATCGTCGTCGTTTCGTTAATCGTCATTGTCACCCTTTAGCGTCTTCCAAGAAACAAGCGTATTTTTGCAAACACACAAGTAAGACCATCAAATGCGACTTTAAAGATTGGTTCGGGAATTGCAGATGAAGAGAAATATCAACATCATGTGAGCACTTTGACAGCCACGAAACTAATAGTCAAGAGACTCGCGCATCACTTACAAAGTCTGTCTTTGTTTTGAAGTCTTTTGACAGAGATGTTATTTACAATAGGATCACTTATCACAAGGGTCATGTTGGTTTAAGCATGGATTCTACCATATCTTTTCATAATTTTCTTCTGTATTCTCAATTCATCTAAAGATGTTCAAGTTAGGCATTTAGATGATATGTTTCCTCCCCTAGTTCCATCGTTAACTTCTCATCATCATAGTTTACGTGGTTCAACTCATGTATTAAGCTCTTGTAAAGAATTCTGATTGTGCACGCTTACGTGTCAAAAGAAAGATGCCTCCACACATTCTCGTAAAAGGAACATTGAGTTTCGCACTAGGAATTTTAAAAATGAATTTGACTCGTATCTTAACATTCTTGTGTAGAACTAATTTGCTCTGTAGACCTTTAAACTTAAACTTCGGTGGTACTTCCCACATAAAGCCTTGGAAACAAACTCTCTTGATCATAAAGACTAAAAATGGCTTGTATTCACTTCAAAATGAATGTGTGTGTAATAAGACAATACCATTCGTGTACCTTGCAAATTGATTAATCCCTTCCAAACAACGTGAATTTGTATATTGGTATCTAGATCTTGAATTCTGAGTTTTATAACAAAATTCTACGCATTTCCACGAGCTTTGGAAAGTTCATGAATCAAGCCTTATAATAGTTGATATAATGATGAACCAAAATTTATCAATCGACCCGGTTATAGCATTTCACTTCTTTATTGACGAAACTTGAGGATTCGATCTTTCCACGTTGGTCAAAACATCTTGAACCTTTAATTTCCCATTGACCTTCAAAATTGCTTGAAGAATGCTTGTCAGTTCCAAGAATATAAAATTCTTCTTGAAACAATGGCATGAGTTTCATACTTGAATCATGTGATATAGAATCATAGGAATGATGTGGGAGCTTTAAGCCTGGTCTTGTAAACTTGTGACAACCATGGACTTGAATTGACACTTGCAATCCAAACTTCTAATTTCTTCCCAAGTGAATTCTGCTTGATGGACCATTATTTAAAACACAGAGCAAACACATCTCTTAAGTCTTGAGGAGCTTACAGAGGGGAGAAGATGCCAACTTGTAACACAATCAGTGCTCAACCTCCAGGGACCAAATTTTTATATCAGAGGGTATAAAGGCCTAATCTTCTGCGGGGGGGAAGCTGAGGAGTATGAGGGAAGAAAGGCTCGGTAGTGGCTTAAGGGCCAAAAAGGGGAAGGGCACAATCTCACAGGAATCCATACACATCTTGCAAAGACCAGAGAACCTCCACAAACACACACACAACACAGCCTTCAAGACCTTGAACTCTGCAGCAGCACCCATCCTAAAAAGTAAACAAAACAGACAAAGCTAGATAGATCGGTTAGTTATGAACGAATGATGGCCTAAGATGCAAAGAACAAGGCGGGGATCTTAGGGTCAAAAATTAGGGTGCGACACAGTGGTTCCAGGTGAAAATAGATTCAAACAGAAGTTTATACTCCATGAGGTGATGAAGATCTTGAAAGAATTTCAGAGAAAGACCCCAAGATGAGGGAGATTTGGATGATTGAAGTTGTGGGTGTGAAAATCATTTTTGGATCTTTTTTCTCTCAAACTGTTGTAACCCTGTTAGTTAGAGGTTATTAGAGTTTATATAGGTGTAGTTAGGAGTGTGATTAAGGGTTAATCATGATTAGTTAGTAGTTAAGCTTAGTTAGAAAAAATTGGAAAATGAGAATTGTGTTATGGAGCATACGGGTGGGAGCTTTTTTTTTGTGTATAGAGTGATGGTTTTACGAATTGAATTTAAAATGGACATGAACTCAAAGGCTAAAATCGGATATGGAGAATGGAGAAAGATATGGATCTAAAAAATGTGAATTTTGAGTTAGAAGTGAATAAAAATAGTTATGGAATGTGGGAGAAAATGGTTTAAAATGTGGAATTTTCGGATATTAAATGAAACGTGAACTTGAAATGAATGGATAATGAAGTATGCCTTTGTTACTTGAATACTAAGAAAATACCTTAAAAAACATCCAGCCAAACCTTGACAATTCTGATCAAATTGAACCCATGGAATCCCTTGAATGAAACTTGAATTAATCTTGGCTTTGAATGAGTCCAACTTGATTTCATTGACTTGATTCCAAACTTTGAATATGAACTTTCCATTACTTCTTGAATGAACCTTGAAGATGCCTTAGATCCAAATCAAATAACTAGGCAAAAATGTGAGGAATAAAGCCCATAAAGAAGTCCATGAACCCAACATAAACTTCCATGGTTGACGCTGATGATCTTTGCATGTCCTGATCATATCCCAATCATAATTGACCACGTGTACCAAGATCTTGTACCTCAAACAATGGCGGGGTTCTGAACGATTACATACACAATGAATAATCTTTACAAGTGAGCCTCTTTAAGGCCACCTAATTAGGGAAATAAACCCTAATTAGATGATTATAGTGAACACCAGAGGATGATCCTCCTAATGATTGCATAGCCAAGCTTTGAGGATCCACTTGATAACCATAAGCACAAAGGACAGACCCTCAACCACGATCTTTGTACACTTGAGCCACAACTTGTACGAAAATGAAAGCCTTGACTTACACCAATGAAAACCCTAATCCATTTGAATGGAAATGAGAACCTCACAACAATAGAGAATCCCTAACTTGCACATAATACTTTGATCCCATGCCTTGGAAAGCCAGTGATGCATGTATGATGTTTATGATCTAAATGCACATGTTTATGAAACACAAGCCACTTGTTGAGGGTATAAATAGAAGGGAAAATTTTGAGGTGTTACAATGTATTTCAGAGTTTAAGTTGTGATGATGGTGCTATGGTGATGGACCTGGCCTTGTGATGATAGTCCTATGATGATGGACTTGGCATTTGTGATGATAGTCCTATGGTGATGGACCTGACCTTGCGATGATGGTCCTACGACGACGGACCTGGCATTGTGATGATAGTCCTACGGTGATGGACTTGGCCTTTGCGATGATATTCCTACGGTGATGGACTTGACCTTGCGATGTTGGTGTTCAGCAACATACCTTTGAATATCCAATTTTTTGGTACCACATGCATTGGAGTAAAGGAGATGGGTATATTGCATACATAATTTGTGAATGATTGTTATGGTGAATGTATTATGTAAGTGATTATTTGTCCTAAATGTTTTATCCTTGCTGTTTTATGCACCATTAATATATGTGAATGTATTCTCACCCCCTATTTGTTTCCTGCGTTGTTTTATATGCCAGTGGTGTTGATACTCAAGTAGAGCTCGAGGAAAATTAGATGTTGCTTATGTTGGAGGATTTCATAGTTGGCCTTCTTCATTTATTGTTTTTGTGTTGTTTAGTTTCTGCGAGTCGCTCTGATAGTGTAACACTTTGTTCTGTGATTATTTGATGATGTTTTATGCGAGTTGTTGAGTTTATTTGACTTATGATTTTAATAAAGTTGAGTACTATTTCATGAGATAATTGAAGATGTTTTTAATTGTTTAATTCTGTTGCGAATATATTTTGAGAAAAATGTTTATGCTGAGAAAATGTGGCACCCTTTTGAGAATTATTTCCGCATTGTTTTAAAATCGTATGTTGGGGTTTGGGGTGTTACAAAAACTTCACACGATATTGTTTAATTTTCTCCTACTCAAGATGATTTGGTAATTCACGAAGAACATATTCAAGATCCTCAAGAACAAGTGTTACAAGAATCAATACCTTTGCGGAGATCCACTAGAGAAAGGAGAAATTCTATTCTAGATGATTACATTGTCTTTCTCCAAGAACACATGGAAAATAATGGTATGATGGAAGTTGAACCAATCAACTTCTGCTACGGCATGCCGGATTCTAACTCCAAAAAGTGGATTGAAGCAATGAAGGAGGAGTATAAGTCCATGCAAGACAATAAAATTTGGGAACTTGACCCATTACTATAAAATGTGAAATCCATTGGTTGCAAATGGATTTTTAAGACCAAACGTGATTTTATTGGTAATATGCAGAGGTACAAGGCTTGTCTTATGGCTAAGGGTTATACCCAAAAGTAAAGGATTGAATTTAAAGAGACTTTCTCTCTGGTTTCATCGAAACACTCTTTTAAAACAATCATTGCTCTTGTTGCACATTATGATTTGGAACTCCATCAAATGGATGTCAAAACGACTTTTCTTAATGGCAACATTGATGAGACATTCTATATGGTGCAACCATAAAACTTTGAGTCAGGAGATTAAAATAATATGGTTAGCAAATTGATAAAATCCATTTATGGACTAAAGCATGTGTCTCGTCAATGGTACCACAAGTTTCATGAAGTAATCTCATTTGGTTTTGAGGTGAATGTTGTAGAGAATTATGTGT
Organism: Lathyrus tuberosus; assembly: GCA_022829125.1. Lineage (NCBI taxonomy): Eukaryota > Viridiplantae > Streptophyta > Magnoliopsida > Fabales > Fabaceae > Lathyrus > Lathyrus tuberosus. Next base: position 10,496,441 of record JALAZF010000183.1, read on the forward strand.
ATAAAAAATTAAGTGGGAGCAAATATTTTTACTAGTCTTATATGTTGATGACATACTGCTTACACTAATGATATAAGCATGATGCACAAAACCAAGAAATTTCTATCAAGAAAATTTGAAATGAAAGATCTTGGTGATGCCTCCTTTGTATTAGGAATTCAGATACACCGAGACCAGTCTCGAGATATTCTAGGATTGTCACAAAGAAGCTATATCAAAAGGGTACTTAAAAGGTTTGGCATGCAGGAATGTAAACCAGGGGATACTCTAGTTGTTAAAGGAGACAAATTTAGTATTTGTCTGTGCCCAAAAGGAAACTTCGAAATTCAAGAGATGCAAAATATTCCTTATACATCAGCTGTAGGGAGTATGATGTATGTCAAATTCTATACGCATAAGGATATTGTGTTAATAGTTGGGATGTTAGGCCATATATTTGAGCAATTCAGGAATGGATCACTGCAAATTAGCCAAAAGGGTTATGAGATATTTTAAGAGAATAAAAGACTATATGCTCACATATAGAAGGTCAAACTAGTTGGAGATCATTGGATATTCTGACTCTTATTTGGATGGATGCCAAGATAGTAAAAGATCCACTTCAGGCTATACCTACACGTTGGCTGATGGAGAAGTTTGTTGCCGTAGTGCCAAGCAAACTCTTATTGCTTCATCCATCATGGCTGCAAAATTTATAGCATGTTTTGAATTATCTAACCATGAGATTTAGTTGAGGAACCTTGTCACTAGGCTGCAAATTCTAGAAAGAATTGAAAGACCAATTAAGTTATACTGTGACAATAAATCAACCATCCTATATTTTAACAATAATAGGAGCTCAACCAAGACATAACATATTGACATCAAGTTCCTAGTTGTTAAGGAAAGAGTACAAAGTGGACTGATTTCTATAGAACACTTAGGCACAAACTCCGTGAAAGCATATCCTCTTACGAAAGGTCTTTCACCCAAGGTCTTTCATGAGCACACTACTCACATGGGTGTTTTACAGTTTGAGGAATCTTTAGTTTAGTGGGAGTTAGTCATTTGTGAATTTTGTGTTTTATGTTTGATATTATGTATGCATACTTTAGATTTAAATATATATTTTCTTTGGTTTATAAAGTTTGATATTCAGCTATTTATGCTTTGTACAATAAGGTTATTGAATTTTCTCACTAAAGTAAAGTAGAACCAATTGAAAATTGACATGTACATGCCACATTCATGTGATTTTCATGTTACACATTTCAAGATGAATCTATGTTATTTAGTTATGTCACTATTAGTGATCATTGATGAGTTTAGTTATGATTGATATAACGAAAATACCTTTGGTTTTATGTATTGACATAACTAATGGACAAAGTTATTTAGATATGCTTGAAGTATATATAATGACAAACTTTGAGCTCATAAAGTCAAACACATGTGTAAAATTACATATGTGACTAGTGGAAAATTGTTAGAATTTTGTGTTACCAATGTAATATTACATTGTTTGGGCCATTATTTAATTAGGCAAAACTATAAGTGGTCTAATTGAAATTAAGTCTATGGCTGAATGCATATATGTCATGAAAGGTTATTGTGTAGATACCATAAGCCAATATTCTAATTTGATGAGGGTCAAATTAGAATATTGAAAACTCAGTAGTAACCCCAAGGGAGTTATTTATGGTCCCCATTTGTAGACAATATGAAAAACGGTTTATCAGATTTTCTCTCTTCATCTCCATCAGAAGAGAATCAAGAAATCCTAAGGCACTCTACAAATTAGAAAATCACATACCAGCAAACTTTCAACGATTCTAATGGCAAACTCAGGTACGTTTCTGATCTGGTGTGATCAGACTGGATCGTCATGGCCTTCCAAGTAGGGCAAAAATGATGAATGTAGGAGAGGAGGGGGTTTACCTGCAAGGTACTCCGATGCCAAAGTAAGTTTGAGCTAGAGAGAAAGCAAGTACAAAACGTCAATGTATGATTTCAAATATTGAATAATGATCAAACCTGGCCCTCTCAAGTGAGAAGGTATTTATAGAAGTAACCCCCAACGCGGGGCCAAGGTCTCCTATGTGACCGAATTATATGGTCGACCAATGGGAGACTGCCAGGTGGAGGGTCAGGCGCGTGACCCTTTGACCTGGTCCAACTGCTTCCGTGAGTTCTAAGGAGGCAGTTGGTCGCGTGAACTGACAAACGAGTGAGGGGGACGCTCCTAACGATCATATTAGTTTGTGCCAAACGACTAGATTCTGCCCAACGACTAGTTTGTGCCCAACGGCTAGATTCTGCCCAACGACTAGTTTGGCAGAATCCAGCTACTGGGCCTGTCAAGAGCAGGACTGGTTTGGGCCTTGCCCTACTGTGAGTCAAGCGCCTACCCAGTCTAGAACAGTTTCCGCTTTCATTCTCATATTGTATTTGAGTATGGATTTATAAGATATGAGTTCATAGGATATGGATTCATAGGAAACAGTTTAGGATTATGTTTTTGATTTTTATATGGATAGAGATACATTCGACATTGAACAAATAAATGATAAATATAAAGATTTTGATTGATTATATGTGTTATATTGATTTACACTTTTTGTATACTACTTCTATTTATTGATTTTTTTAATGTAAAATTCATATTAGTAAGCAATTTGTGGGAAGCTACACTTTATTAGTTGTTACGACTTCACATTTCCAAACACGCAGATAACAATATTATGAAGAAAAAATAATACTACTATTTGATTTTATTATAAATAACAAAAAATATTAAAACGAGTGTAATTAATTATTATAATTATCATGTTTTATTCAGTCTTTTGTTATCTATTTTATTCAATTTTATGTCAAGTTTTACGTCAAATAAAAACAAAAGAAATAAATTGAATTGTAGAATCCGTTATTTTTTAACAAATCAAATCTTATCATCTTTAAATTTATCCATATTTATCATAATATTAGAGAAAAAAGAATATGTATCGAAAGTGTAAAATATTTTTATACTGTCAATCAATCACTGACGTGTATCTCGCCAAATCACACATTTAATTTTAAAATACTGATATGACACGACATAATGTTATAATTCTATTGAATAATAGTGTAAAATTAGTTTACATTGACAATACACTATTTTTAATCTCTAATATTATGCTTAAAATTATAAAATAATTTAATTTTAATTTTGGACAGAGTGAATAGTTACTAGTATAACTTCTTTTTATAAAAAGAAAAATAACATAAGCAGTGTGGGCCCGAGTATATTATCAAGTGACGTGAAAATAGTTTGGCGCAAAAATGAAGGTAACTGCAAATATAGAATGCAAGTGAACCCTGTCATGACACACATTAGCAAAAGAGAGAATGAATGATGCATTTGTGATTATAAAAAAAGTTGTTTAGAAGTATTTTAATAAAAAAAAAATTAGGATGGGAAAGTCATAAATTTTGTACAATTAAGGTATGTGTTTTTAACGAAATTCACTAATATTAAGGTTCTATACAATAGATTTGTGTTTTAAGTGAAACTAATCAAGTAACAAATTCTTTTGTTGTTTTAAGAGAAACTTATTTACAGCATGATTATCTGTTCATTTCCACTGTTCTTTTACTGCTATCTAAACATTTAGATATGGATAATTAAGATTTAAAGTGGTTCATACATTTACAAACGTTCACAAATGTGAGAGTGTTCTTTTACTTTTTATATTACCAGCTGGATCAATTAAAAATAATTGCAAGACATTGGTAATATATTTATATTTTTGTATAATCTAAAATAGGATATTTTGTAGGATTTGGTGAGACTCATTTTAAAATTTTTGTTAATTATATGGATATTTAAAAAATATAGTAGAGTTGTTTAAAAAATGAAAAAGTATAATATAATATAAATAATTGAGTGAATCTCATTTAAAGAACTCATGTGAAAATAATGAATGTGGATGCTCTAAGTGACAAAACTAATATTTAGTATGATCTTTTTTGAGATTATGTTGTAAGTAACAAAGTTTATTGCTAAATGAATTAAGAGTACTTTGGTTTAAGTTTTTTTTCAAAAAAATGATTTTTATACTGATATATATTTTCATTTCATAAATTTATAAATTTTTTTCATAAAATGTTATTTTATATATTTTATTATTTTATTAAAAAAAATTTTAAACATCAAAATTTCAAAATATTTTGAAGATATTTCAAATAGTTTTTTTATAAATATTATTTTTAAGATAAAATATTTTTTGAAAAAAATTGCGATTTTAAATATATTTTAATTTTCAATATTGTATATTAATGTCAAAATTAATTTTTTAATTTATAATTTTTTTAATATTTTAAAAAATATTTTATAAAAATGATTTTCAAAAATATAAAAAACTATTTATTTAAAGATAAAGCAAACAAACCCTATATCGGATAAACACAACTAAAAATCTAAAATAAATAAAAATAAATAAAGCATCTATCATTTGAAGATAATGAAATAAATTAGAATAAATATTCAAGAAAAAATGGAAAGAAATAAAGATTTGACTATATAATTTAGATATGTTGAGATAGAACAAAATAAATTCATCATATTGCTCAAATCAAAAGATTTTTTTAATAATAATTATTAAAATGAAATGAAATCGATATAGTTTAATTTTAGTAAATTTAAATGATATAATATAATTTTATTTTATCTCATACCACTCAATTTTATCTTATTCTACCAATTTAAGTCAAAATTTTCTCATTTTTATTTCCATTAAAAAATATGAGAAAAAAAACAAATATATACAAATTTGTCCTGATAACTGTACATAAATATTAAATGCAGCCTAACTAGTGATATTCTTTTATCTAATGAATTCTAACTTATAGATTATTTAATAAAAACAAATATATAACTTTAACTATAATTTGATATTTAAAAATAAAAATTTAGAGTGTCTATTTCATTTCCATTTTGAGGGATCAATGACACAAAGAAAGGCACACACATGACACACACAAAACAACTCTCTGATTCCTACTACTTTCCATTTTCTTCTATTCTAGTATTTCTCTCTCATTATTTTCTCTCTCTTACTTTCTCTCTCTGATTATCTCTTTTCTCCAAAATCCATGATTGCATCTCCCCGGAAAACCATTCCTCCGCCGTGCCGCTTACTCTCAAACTCCGATAACCTCCCTAAAAAGCTTCACTAATGAATCCCACTATGGGAAGCCTCAATAACAACAGTATAGATACTGTCAACGCCGCCGCCACCGCTATCGTCACCGCCGAATCCAGAGTACAACCCACCACCACACCGGTTCGTCTCTCTAAATATTTACTCTTTCGGTTTTAGATGCTTTGTTTACCGAGGAAAACAAACAACGTGGAAAAGAGAGAAAATGGGATCTCGTGTTCTGTGTATCTGTTTTTATTTTTAATTTTTTAATTTTTTAATTTTCATAGAATGAAAGTTCTTTTATTTTGACATGCGTTGAAAGGTTTGAATCACTTTTTCTTTTCATGTTTATTATTTTTTTAATATTTCATAATGTTTTGATTTGGTGTACAAAAAGTGTGAAAAAGAAGATAATTATGAATCTGTATTTGAGTGTACCTTTTTCCTGTCATATATTCTATAATTAGGGAAAGTCTATGAATCTATGATTGCAATTTACAAGTGATTAAATAGAAACAACTATGAATTATTGTAATTATTTTAAATAAATTGATTTTTTTTGAAGATTTCTACGAGTTTAATTCTATATTATTCGGGGGGGTCCGTTCTGCCATAATCACGTGATTACAGCTCCCTCCCGAGATCGCAGTTGCGGGGATCGGGAAAGGCTGAAACCACTTGGATTCCAATTTCAAAGCCATGCTAATTTCATGATAATACTATATAGTTAATTAAGAAAGGGTATATTTTAGAGAAGATTTTGAGCTAAAACTTTTGATGCATCATGTTTCCATGAATTTTATTTGATTGTCTTGATGATAATTTTAGAGCTTTGTGTTCTGATTTCTGAGATTTGTAACCTTATGCTAGGTAAATGATAAATAGTATACAACCTTGTTGCGAAAAACAAAAATTGCTACGATGTTTTCGTCTAAATACTCAGATTCGATCCTGTTTCAACTTTTGCCTCACAATTGCTTCTTCGCTAATTGCAGAAAAAACGATGGGGAAGCTGCTTTAGCCTGCCTTCTTGCTTTGGATCTCAAAAACCCAGCAAGCGAATCGGCCATGCTGTCCTTGTTCCTGAACCTGTTGCACCGACAGTTCCGGTCACTAATGCCGCACCGAATCCTTCAACTACCATTGTAATGCCTTTCATTGCTCCTCCCTCGTCTCCGGCATCGTTTCTCCAATCTGATCCCCCGTCTTCTGCTCACTCACCGGCGGCTGGATTACTTTCACTCAGTTCTCTCTCAGTCAATGCTTACTCTACTAGCGGTCCTGCATCGATTTTCACCATAGGCCCATATGCCTATGAGACACAGTTGGTTTCACCTCCGGTATTTTCAAACTTCACGACTGAACCATCAACCGCTTCTTTTACTCCACCACCTGAATCTGTACAGATGACAACACCTTCGTCTCCTGAGGTTCCGTTTGCTCAATTGTTAGCGTCTTCTTTGGACCGAGCTCGTAAAAGTAATGGAACACACAAGTTTGCATTATACAATTACGAGTTTCAGCCTTATCAGCAATATCCTGGAAGCCCTGGCGCTCAACTCGTATCACCTGGATCAGTTATTTCAACATCTGGCACCTCTACCCCTTTACCCGATAGACGTTCATCTCTTGAATTCAATAGAGGGGAAGCACCGAAGATCTTAGGTTTCGAACACTTCTCCACTCGAAGATGGGGTTCAAGAATGGAATCAGGATCATTGACACCAGATGGTGCAGGTCAAGGTTCAAGACTAGGTTCGGGATCTTTGACACCCGACGGTGTTTCACATGCATCGCGATTAGGTTCTGGATGCACAACACCGGATGGTCTAGGCAAAGACTCTAGGTTAGGTTCCGGTTCTTTGACTCCAGATGGTGCCGGTCCAACCACTCGAGACAGCATCCATGTACAAAATCAGATTTCCGAGGGTGTGTCTGTTGCAAACTCAGAGCACGGACATCAAAGTAATGCAACAATAGTTGATCACAGAGTTTCATTTGAGTTAACCGGCGAAGATGTTGCACGATGTCTCGCAAATAAAACGGGAGCATTACTTAGAAACATGTCTAGTTCTTCCCAAGGTATACTGGCCAAAGACCCTATCGACAGAGAAAAGATACTAAAAGAAACCAATAGTTGTTGCGATGTGTGTTTGGGGAAAACAGTCGGCGGAGAACAATGCTGCCAGAAGCGTAACTCTGTTAGTTCTAGTTCTTCCAAAGAATTCAATTTTGACAATAGAAAAGGCGATGCTTCAGGCACATCAACCAACGGCTCCGCGTGGTGGACTAACAAGAAAGTTGACGGAAAGGAAGGTAGATCGGTCAATAGTTGGGCGTTCTTCCCAATGTTACAACCAGAAATCAGCTAAGGATTTAGTTTATTGCAAATTTGCAACATGACATAACCTCTATGGTTTAAAGCAAAAGAATTTTTCATTTTTCTGCAGAATATTTTGCATATAATGCATAACTAGACATTATTTGGAATGGTATAAGGATATAAAATAGTCTCTTCTTAGGACTGAAAGATGGTAGAATGCAAGGGGAGTATAGTTTGTAGGTAGGGATATATATAATGGATTTCAAATTATATGGAACAATTACTCCTTGCATTTCATTTCATCTTTTTAAGTATATACAGAAATAGAAAAGTACAGGTATTTCTTCTTGTGTATTTTTGTTCCATTTCATGTGCAATAATGAAAAAAAAAATTGTTTTTTTTTTCTTTGAGCAGTTACTTATAGTGCTTCTATGTAGGTTCCTTATACATCTCTATAGCTACATGTTTACCTGTTTTTATGTTCTTAAATTAATGTCTCAAAGGAGGATCTACAGTTCAGCTAGCTCAACAGCGTACACTCATTTGCAACTAACTCATGCATGGCTCCTTTTAGATCTTGGTTATGTGCGGTCACAATCGCGTGACTAAATCACATGCGGTCAACCACGTCTTCACTGTTCAATAATGATTCGATAATATTGAAGTAGAGTAGATCAGATGGAGATAAGTCAAATAATTAGATGTAGAGAAAGATTTAGAAAAACTATAAGAGAAACTATCAAGAAATATAATTCTAGATAAAATATTAGGGCGGAAATTGATCCATATAACCGATCCTACTTAGTGCGACAATCACCCTGCACACAATCAAAACCTTTCTTTTTTAAGTTGAAGCGTATTGTCGAAAGGCTGCAAGAAAGTTGTTTTAAGTTGAAGCGTATTGTCGAAAGGCTGCAAGAAAGTTGTTTGGCTCATTGCCGTTTTAGTCCTTTCATTGGAAGCGTCATACAACATGGTTTTATTTGCATCGGTCAAATTTTCTAAAATCGTCTTGAATCAACTAATATGATTAAGATTTTTTCAATTTTAGAAATCAATTTTAAGATTTGTTAATCATAGGGGTTAAGTTTTTAAACTCTAGAATTATAGGGACTACATTGGTTATTGATTGGGAGGGGAATGTGATTGACAGGGGGATGAGAGGGGGACACCCTAATATGCACTATGTTGGGTTTGTCTGAGTTGTTTCTTCTTGTCTTGTCTCTTAAGTTAACCAATAAGTTCCCTATTGGACAAAATGTTTCGCTTTCATTTCAATGCGTTTAATGATAGGTAGGTACATGTTTCATTCAACAACCTGCAGGGTTAAACTCTTCCATTGACATTGTTTAAAAAGGCAAAGTCGTGTGAATACTCGTGTTCATATTCACTAACATTGATGTAAAACTGTGTACATTAACTTGGGAATTTCATATGCTATAGAGTTGTACTCGCCTCAAATTTTGGGATTGCTATCTTTTTTTTTTTTACCTTGTTCCTAGGTTAAAAACGATCCTTTGACATCATTTTCAATGTCTTAGTGAAAAAGGTATAATGGAGGTGAGTGTGAAAAAATAGTTTTTCTATAACCTTTATGTACGTGTAGTAGAAGTAGAACATGCGTGTGATGTGGGCAATTTTTTCTTTTTGGGCTCTTCCCTAACCGCACATTGAGTACTATAATACGAGACTAGTTGTGTCCATATAGGGTCCATTAAAGGTATACTTCACACCTGTTATATGTATATGTATATATAAAATAGTTAAATATCTTATTAAAAAAATTATTTCTCAATAATTTTATAGTTTTTGAAATATCATTCATTTCTTTTTCTTCTCCTACATTCCACCTGTCAAGTGGCATTTAGCCAGAGCCCTTTGAAAATGTGACCACCATAGTCCAGTCACCTTTAAAATCATTGATTTAATGTTTTATATTAAGACGTCTCTCATCGAAGATTTGTTACCTTTTGGGTTTTTTTTTTCTTTCGAAAAACGATTGGAATTAATCAGAATGTATTCACCCGAATACAGTTACAACAGAAGAAATGCAATTTTCCGCCAACTCCACACTAACTTAAGACCCTAAAGGGTTCATGATAAAAGCTAAGAAGTTGGAGTTGGAATGAGAAATATCACTAAAATAACAACCATTTCCAGACCAAGATTTTAATCTCCTAGCATAAATTATTGAAACTGATAGGCTCATTTCTAAATATGAAGTTGTTTCTCGCCCTCCAAAGGCGCCAGCTTATTGCTAACCAAAAATATCCCAACCTACCCGACTCAAAACTATTCCTACCAGCTACAACCCATTGGACAAAAAAACTCCAAAAGCATCTTGCAAAAGAAACATCACAGCTGCACCAATCACCAAAGAAACTCCACACCCAGATTGCAAATGGGCAACTAAAAAGAAGATGCGACATGTCTTCCTCCACAATTCTACAAAAGATGCAGAGGGAGTCAGAAATAACCACCCCGCGCTTCACTAGATTATCCATTGAAGCCAATCTATTCCAAAATAACCTCCACCCAAAAGTTTTAAACTTTGGCGGGATCCTCAACTTCCACAACAGATTGAGAGACATAGCCTGATGGAGATGAATGACTCTCTGTTCATGGTCTTCAGCCAGCTTCTGGTAGACTTCCCGGACAGTAAAAACCTTCGTAGATCCCAAATTCTAGCTAATCGAGTCAGTAGCTTCCATCACAGGAGCGACATTCTGCAGAAGGATTCTTAGAGTCTGCAGATGAAGCAAGTCCACATGGGTTAATACCTTAGGGATACCTAAATCTCCCCAACGCCAAACAACATTGGTGAAATCACCCATCGAACGCACCAAATTCTTCTTAGATTTGCAACTTTCAAACAAACTCACAAACTTTTCAGCCAGCGGAGGATTAGTTAACCAAGAAACAGACCAGAAAAGGATTGAATTCCCTTCACCCAAAGAATGTGAAGCAGAACCGGTAAAAGAAAAACTAGTATTAGAAGAAACTGCCTCCAATTTGATTATATCCTTCCACAAAACAGAAGAAGATTTCGTCGAAATTCCACCCTCCGCCAAGACTTTTCCTCTACAAAACTGTATCTACCTCTTAACACCTCCTTCCATAAAGATTTCCTGTCTTCCAGAATTTTCCACATCCACTTAGAGAGAAGAGCGAAGTTGAAATCGGCCAAATCCAGGATTCCCAAACCACCTTTCTCCTTATGGCTGCAAGCTACCTCTCACCTCACCCAATGAATTTTCGATATCGCATCTTGACCACCCCAAATGAATCTTTTCCTTAACAAATCAATTCGTTTCAACACTGACACATGAACTTTATAGAAAGATAACCAGAAAATTGGTAACCTTGATAATATGGAATTAATCAAAGTAACTTGGCCTGCCATCGAAAGCTATTTTCCTTTCCAACTAGCCAATTTGTTTTTAAAGATGTCTACCAAAACTCCCAGGACTTGATTCTTCTGGGATTCACCCAATATGGATACCCAAAAAACAAAAAGAAGGTTGATCAATTCTGCACGCTAAGAAGTTCGAAGTCGCCTCCAGAAAATGAGGGCTAACATTGATGCCCATGACCCTACTTTTGTTAAAATTCACCTTTAAACCCAAAATGAGTTCGAAGCCTCTAAGAAGAGATTTAATACACCATAAGTTTTGCCAACTTCCTTCTCCAATCATGAGAGTATCGTCAACAAATTGAATGAGATCCACCCGAAGATTAGAACACACTTCGAAGAGCTTAAAGACTCCACCGACAACTGCATTTTTCATCAATTGGGACAAACTTTCCGTGACTAAAACAAATAAGAAGGGAGAAATAAGATCTCTCTGATAAAGACCACGCTCCGCTGCGAAGTCCTTAGTAGGACCAACATTCACCAATATGGACAAATGGCAATTGAAAATGCAGGCATCCATCCATTTCCTCCATTTTCTTCCAAAACCCATAGAAACGAGCAAAGAACGAAGAAAATTCTAGTTAACACTATCGTACGCTTTCTCGAAGTCCACTTTGAAAAGAATACAATCTTTACAATCCCTAGTCACCATTTCCACGATTTCATTAGCAATAACTACCCCTTCAAGCATTTGATGATTGGGAACAAACGTCGTTTGACAGTGGAAAACCAGCCCATCAATCACCTTCTTCAATCTGTTCGCCAAGAGTTTTGCCAAGATTTTGTAAAGACCACCAACCAAATTAATAGGTCTGTACTCCCCAAGATGCAAATGATTGTCAACCTTGGGGATAAGAGTTATAAAGAATGAAGTAATTACTTTGGGAAGGAAAGCGTAAAGTTGAAAATCTCTCAGGAATTTAGAGATATCTTCCTTCAAGAATGACCAACATTTTTTGAAGAAAACAAAGTTATAACCATCAGGCCCTGGGCTTTTCGAACCGTCACAGCTCCAAACTGCTTCTTGAATCTCCAAGTCCGTAAAAGGAGCCTCCAAAAACTCATCCTCTGCCTCTGACAACCCGTTGAAACAACCATCTTTCAAAATAGGTCTGGAAGGCTCAAGTTCTGCAAATTTAGACATGAAGAAGCTCCTGACAGCTTCCTTGATTTTCTCCACTGATTCGACTTTACCAAGATCTATTTCCACTGCTCTAATAAATTTTCTCTTTTGCCTACCTTTGATGTAGTTGTGAAAAAATATGGTGTTTCCATCCCCTTGAAGCAACCAATTTCTTCTAGCTTTTTGGCAAATCAAATTGTCTTTGATGTACAGGTTCCTCCAAGTTTGTCTACAAGCCTCAAACCTTTTCACCACCAGCTCATCAATTTCAGACCTATCACAAGATGCCAACTTAAGGTCAATTTCATTCATCTCTTCAATTCCCTCTCCAGCCTTGAGGTCATACCAACTAAACACTCTTTTGCTCCACTCTTTAATACTAACCTTCAATTCATTGAACTTCTCTTTGATGACAAAACCACTTCTCCCTACAAATATAATCTCCTTCCATTGCTTTTCTACGAACTCTAAAAATTGAGGGTGATCAAACCAACAGTCGAAAGTTTTGAAAGGTTTGAAACCCCAATTGATGAGTTTGAGTTGCACCCATATGGGACAATGATCCGACACTTCCCTCTTCCCACCGTTTGACCTACGATTCCCCATTTACCGATGATAGAATTGTCAACAAAGAACTTCTCAATTCTACTCATGGAATAACCATCACCACTATACCATGTAAATCTGTTGCCAGAAACAGGCAGATCCTCTATTCTTGATTCGAAGATAAATGCCTCAAATTCCCTAACTTCGGAACTTCTGTTAGAGACGCTACGACTCCTCTCAGAGCATTTGGAAATAGCGTTGAAATCCCCTCCAATGATCAAGCCCCGTCTGAAAACCTACTCTTCAAATTAATTAAATCTCTCCACAATTTCCTCTTAGAATGAATAACACAGGCAAAATAAACATTGAACAAATAGAAGGATTCAGAATGCCACTCCACTTTTATCCGGAGATACACATATCCTATAAAAGACATAACAGCCTTGTAACACCCCAAAAATTTCCCTCCTATTTATACCACCAATAAGTGGCTTATGCTTCACATTTCATATACTTTTTGGTCATAATCATCATACATGCATCATTGGTCTTCACAAAACATGGGATCAGAGGTTTCCATGATATTGGTTGTTCAAAGCAAAAAGAATGATATATACTCAAGCACTCAAGCTACAAAGGCTTATTATGCCTCAAAAACATCATATATGGTTCATCATTTCATTAGGAGAGTGGAACTTGCAAGAAACTTGAAGAGAATCACTTTCTCCTATCTCCTGATCCTCAGATTAGGGTTTTGCATATCTGTGTGTGTGGCACCCTTATGGACAAGGGTCTTGAAGCCTCAACATCCTCATATCATGTAAAGCATCTTGGTTTAAAGAAATCTCCATTCTCTCCAAAGGAATTAGGGTTTTGAGGAACAATCAACATCTCCTAACTTTTAAGAGCCAAAACTAGGGTTTTGCCTAAAATCAGTTTATTTCTGATTCTTTGGGCAAGACTTGATTCCATGGTATCCTAAAGTGTCTATGGGTAGAGTATGGACCATCAATTTCATTCAGAAGAATTTCAATTAGCCAGATGATTGAGAATTAGTCAAATTGGGGATAAAGTCAACTGATCAAAGAAAAAGTTGACTCTTGACTTTTTGAGGTCAAACTTATGTTCATCATGTCAAATATGGTCAATGGGTAAGATTTGATCAAGAAATATCAAAGGAATCATGAAAAATCAAGAATTGTGGAAGGTTTCCATTTTTGGCAAATTAGGGTTTTAGAAACTTTCCATTTTTGGAAAGTTTTTCATGCCATGCAGCCACTTTCAAGGCCATTTTTCATCATGTTCCAAGCTTGATCTCAATTTCTGTCTAACATGGAAGTTGTAGTATGCATTTCAAGCTTTCCAACCATAGGTAATTCATCTCCATTGGATCATTTTTGAGCAAGTTAAGGTTGTTGCAAGTTAGGGATTTTCATACTTACATTTTCAACACTTAGAAATTTTTCTAAGTGTCTAAAGGTCAGATTTTCTGCTCATGTTCAACCTCAATTTTAAGTGACTTTCAAGCATCATTTGGAATTTTTTTTCAAATTTAAGTTGTAGAGGGATCTTCCACCTTTCCAACTATGTAAAGAATGCTCCATTTGGATTTCTAGATCAAAAGTTATGATCACTCAAAGTTGGGACATTCAAATTGTGAAACATGGAAATAACTTAGAAAGTCTTGGCATGTCATGGCAGCTTGGGTCATGCAATCTTCTTGATCATTTTTCTTGATGTTTGAAGCTTCCATTCAATTTATTTCCAACATGAAATTTGTACTATCAAGTGTCCTCTTTCTCAAGATACCAAGAGTGTGCAAAATGATCCATTAAATGATGAGATATTTGTCGTAACTTGAAATTTGACCTCCCTTTGGCCTTTTGCGTAAGCATGTGCATCTGCATCGCTGGCATACACATCCGTACTTTTTTTTCTTTGTGTTTTCGTTGCAGGAATATTCAGGTTTTCTAAGCCCGATTAATCACATCCTCACAAGGTCATCATGTCATCAAAACAAGCATAAAATAGGGGTTTCCATGGTTATTCATCAAAGCAAGAGGTTGGAAATCGGAACCGTGGCCACCGCACCATTTTTCAAGCAAAATTGGGGAATTTTGACCTGGTTAATCGATTAACCATTTGTAGTGCAAATGTGTTAATCGATTAACACATGTAAAATGGGCAGAATATGCTGCTTTTTCATGACAACAACTTTTCCTCCACATTTTGGGATTCTACTTGGTTCTAGCAGCATGTGGAACATTCTAGACATCTCTAGACATCTCAAAACTATTCAAGACACTCCACTTACATTTATTCAAATGCTTCACTATAATTTAAGTGCACCATGTTCCTTGATTTCCAAGTATGTGAACCTTTGGATTGGAAGCTTACATTGGGATGTTCCCACCGAGTTAACAAATAACTAACAGAGTTAACCTCTAACTCAGTGAGTTAGATGTAACTAACTCCTAGCCTAATTCCAAACCTCCTTAAGCTAGCTCTTAACCTAATTCCAAACCTCTCACACTCCAAACCAAAACTCTATATAAACAAACCTTCACTCACGTTTTAAGGGATCAACCATTTCACACATTTCTCACATTTTACTCTTAATTCTCTCACAACTCTCTCTGAATTTTTCTGCAACTTCTTCATCTTCACCTACATTTTCTTCCAAACCTCACTATAGCTCTTCACCATTGAAGAATAATCACTTTCACCTTGGAAGTGATTATTTCTTGAGCTTAACCTTCAACATCTTGCAATTATACTTGATTTTCTGGAGTTTTATTAGCTTTTGGAGTCATCTCAAGTGTTTACTTCAAGATTCTACGGCTCGAATTCGTATTTCAGAAGATTCGTCGCAATTTGCCCGGTTTCGGTACGATTCGGCTACAATTGAAGATTCCTCTGGTTTTCTTTGATTATCTTCATCAAGATCACTTTGTAACAACATCCAAGGCACCTCTTAGCCTTGTAGGTTGGTATTTCTTTGCACATTTTACTGTTTTGAATGTTTTCGTATCATTCGCGATGTAATTTCGATGCTTTTTGTGTGTGAATCGATTATGCCATTACTTGATCTATGATCTTGATGATTTAATTGATTCTATTGCTGACTGTTGTTAATGTTAGTTCCTGGATTGGCTGGAATTTTGGTAAAACAAAGGTTATTCAATGTTGATGTCAAGGTGCTGATGTTGTAACATTGAAGTCTTAACACTGGGCTGTGTTAAGTTGTTAAATGCTGAAGTTGGATGTCTGATGTCACACAGGTGATGTTGTAACATCAGACCTGCAGAATTAACAACAACAAGATATGTTATTAGGGCACGCGTATTAGCTGGAATTGTGGAGAGTGGTTGACTCATTGGATGAGAATATCTTGGGATAGATATTTTCTGTTACATAGGAGATTTGATTGCAGATCTGTTGAAGAATTAAAAGGTTGAAGATTTAAAAAGATTTTGGGGATAAAATTTGTTTTGAAGATTCAGTTTTAATTAACAAATCTGATCAAATATTGTGACAAGTCCAAGCCCAATTCAGGAGCTATATAAAGCGCACAAGACCAAAGGGAAAAAGCGACAGAAAACATTCAGAAGATCAAGAGCAGGAGGCTTAGTGTCTAGAGTTTGTTTAAAGTGCTTGTATTTACACTATTCTAGGGTTTGAATAGGTGTTGAGTTTCTGTCCTCTCTAAAGCTGTGAAGCAAAGAGAGTTGTGTAATTTGATCGAAGCTGTGAAGTAAGATCAAGGGTACTCAAAGTGGTTTCTTTGAGTGTTTGTAAGGGATTGAGTGGTGTTCTCATATCTAAGTGGTTTCTTAGGTAGGAAGTCATTAGTAGAGTATAAGTTTAGGAGATTGTCAATGGGTTGTTGAGTCTGTAAATTATATCTACAAGTAGTGAATTCCATCCCTGGCTTGGTACCCCCCAGAGTAGGTTGGTTATAACCGAACTGGGTCAACAATTCTTGGTGTTATTTTACTGTTATTTCTGTCCATTGTGCAGAGTGTGTTGTTGTGACATCACACCTTAACATCACACGTCTGATACCAGAATTTCAATTGGTATCAGAGCAGGCATCCTGTCTGTCTCTGGGTGAGATCTAGGGAAGTTACTTTCTGGTGAAAAGATGGACAAAGAAGTTGGAGGATTCGTCAACAGACCCCCTATTTTGGATGGATCCAATTATGACTATTGGAAGCCAAGGATGACCACCTTCTTAAAATCCTTGGACAGTAGGGCTTGGAAGGCTGTTATTAAAGAGTGGAAAGCACCTGTCATGTGTGAGAAGGATGATGCTGGCAAAGATAAAGAAGGCACCTCTAAGCTAAAGCCTGAAGAAGAGTGGACCAAGGAGGAAGATGAGCTTGCCCTTGGAAATTCCAAAGCTCTGAATGCTATCTTCAATGGAGTGGATAAGAACATCTTCAGGTTAATCAATACCTGTGAAGTTGCTAAAGAAGCGTGGGATATCTTGCAGGCTACTCATGAAGGAACATCTAGAGTCAAGATGTCACGACTTCAGATTTTAACATCAAAATTTGAAAGCCTGAAGATGAAGGAAGATGAGACTATTCATGATTTCCACATGAATGTTCTTGAGCTGGCAAATGCATCTAGTGCTCTTGGAGAGAAGATGTCAGATGAAAAGCTTGTGAGGAAGATCCTTAGGTCCCTACCTAAGAAGTATAAGATGAAGGTTACTGCCATTGAAGAATCACAAGACATCAGCAAGATAAGAGTAGATGAGCTCATTGGATATCTTCAAACCTTTGAGCTTGGGTTGAATGAGGAAGAACCAGAAAAGAAGCCAAAGAGTATAGCCCTGGTGACAAATGGTGAAGAAGAGAAAGGGAAGAAATCTGAATCCCAAGAGGATCTGTCTCAGGCCATAGTGATGTTGGGAAGAAAGTTCACCAAAGTATTCAAGAGAATGAATAATAACTCCAGGCCTAATGTCAAGAACATGACTTCTGACACCAGCAAGAAGGATGAAGAGAAAACTGCCCAAGATAAAGGAGTGCAGTGCTTTGAGTGCGAAGGGTATGGACATGTCAAGAAAGAATGTCCCACCTTCTTGAAAAAGCAGAAGAAGGGCATGAAAGTTTCCTGGTCTGACTCAGATAGTGAAAGTGAAAGTGAGTCAGCAAAACATGTTAGAGCCCTAACAGGAGCTGTTGCTTCTGATGATGATTCTAGTGATGGAGAAGTAACTTATGAGGAGTTAGCATCTACCTATCAAGAGTTGTGTTTAAAAAGTGCTGAGATTTGTCAAGAGAACAAGTGCCACAAGCAACAGATTGCTCAGCTAGAGAATGAAAAGACTGATCTTGAAAATGAAGTGGTGCTAGTTAGAGCTCACCTTGATCAAATGACCAAGTCGGTTAGGATGCTGAGCTGTGGCACAGACACACTTGACAAGATTCTTCAGTCAGAAAAAGCTGCTGGAGACAAAGTTGGGATAGGTTATGTGGCTGAGGATAAGGGAACTTCAGAAGGAAGCACTTCAGGTTCAAAGAAGGAAGTGTCACAACTTTCATCTCAACATCAGCCAAAGAAGCAGGATCCTACCCCTAAGAAAGCTGATGTTTCCTAACCTAAGAAGATTGAGAAGAAGACCGGTCCTTATCAGAAGAGAAAGCAGCCACAAGGAGCTAGTCAATATATGCCCCCACAATACCATGAGAGCATGCAAGCTGCTCAGTTCAAACATCACATGTCTCATCAGATGTCTTAACATCAGGACAACTGGTATGGTTATGGTTATGGATACACAAATGCTGTTCCTTATATATATGGAAGAAGAAAGCCACACCATCATGGGAGACAATCCAGGAAACAACATTCTCAGCCGTCTTATGGGAGAAGACATCAACATAATAGATGGAAGGGCAGTTATGGTAGGAGGAGACCACATTATGGATGGCAGCATAAGCAATCCCATCATGGCAGAAGATTCAGAGATGAAAGGGTGAGATGCTATTATTGTGGAAGATTTGGACATATGCAGTACTCTTGCTATAAGCTGCATGGATACCCTCACCCTCAAAACAGATGGAGAGAGCACAGGCCCAAAGTTGTTAAACAATGGGTACCCAAGAAGAAGGTGAAGTGCCTATTGGCTCACATGGGTGATAAAGAAGGAACATGGTATTTTGACAGTGGGTGTTCCAAGCACATGTCTGGGTGTAGATCCATGTTTGAGGATCTTAGAGCTTGCCCCTCTCATGAGGTCATATTTGGCAATGGAGAAAAAGGTGTTGTTGCAGGAGTTGGGAAAGTGCAAGGTGATGGTAGACCTGAACTTGACAATGTTATGTTTGTCAATGGCTTAAGTGCAAATTTGATCAGCATAAGCCAGTTGTGTGATGAAGGTTACAAGGTAAACTACACTAAGCATGAGTGTGTGGTTTCTGATGAGCATAATCAGATTGTTATGAAGGGTGCCAGAACCAAAGACAACTGCTATCAGTGGATTTCTCTTGAAGGAAATTCAACGAATGATGTACAAGTTGAGGTTATAACATCAGACTATGACATCAGGATGCTGAAAGGTCACTCAGTGTTAACAAGTTCTGATGTGAGTGTTTTAAAAGGAAAGTTTTTGTGGAGGGAAAAAGTCATTGACACTCCAAATCAAGCTCCTAGCCTCAGAACCCCCTTTCCCGGTACTACAACATCACGCGTCTTCAAAGCTCTGCTCTCACAACGAATCAACTCCTTCGACTTCAAGAATCAACTCTCACTGAAAAGAGTCATGGCGTCTCCATCCAAGAAATCTGAGTGTCAGAGTTCCACAAAAGAAAGAGCTAGGGTTTCCCCTGACGAAGGTTCAGCATTCAATCCCATGGACATTGAGCCCCTCTCAACCATTCTTCCTGAATCAGGTAAATCTAGACCTTCCAAACTTGTTCCAAAAAGGGCTGGGACTATTTTTAGAGATAATGAAACGAAAAAGCTTGTTACGAGTGTGCTATTTAGTAATAAAACAACACCTAGGTCATCCACTTCTCAAACTGTTGAGGAAAGGGTAGACGTGGATAAAAGCTTAGGTATATCTAGACCACTGAGACAAATGCCTGCAGAGCGTTCTGAAAGGGAAAAGAGCGACATGCAAAGTGCAGCTACAAATCTTCATAGACTTGCTATGTCTGTTGTTGAAGATTCTGTATTAAGAATAGAAGAAGATGATGTACAGGAGGAAGCTAATGTTAAGGAAGATGTTGGAACTTCACCTGCTGGGGAAGAAAAGGATGAGGATGTGATCAATGTAGTTGACTTATCCGATGATGAAATCATTGGAAAAGCTGTCCCAAGTATTGCTAAGAGACTGAAGACAAGGAAAGGAAAGACCGTTGAATCCTCTCCAAAGAAGTCTGAAGGGAAGAAGAACATTGCTGTTGGTCCAACCAAGCCATGGAGCAAAGTGGCTGTGAAATCCAAAAAGAGGAAAATAATGGAAGACTCTAATTCTGACCGTGATGATGAGGATGATGTTCATAACATCACACCTATCAGAAGGACAATTTTGAAGAGAATCTCTGACAAAGTTCCTGAAGTTCCAGTCGACAACATTTCCTTTCATTATGCCAGCAGTGCATCATTATGGAAATATGTTTGTCAGAGAAGACTGGCCCTAGAGAGGGAGCTTGGGAAAGAAGCTTTGGAAATGAAGGATGTCATGGAGCTGATTAAGGAGGCTGGATTGGTAAAGACTGTGACCAAGTTTCCTAAGTGCTATGAAAGTCTTGTTAAAGAATTTGTTGTCAACATTTCTGGAAATATTACTGATAAAAAGAGCACTGATTTCATGAAAGTTTATGTGAGAGGAAAGTGCATTAATTTCTCTCCTAGTACTATCAATAAGTATCTAGGAAGAGATGATGAAGAGTATAGTGAACTTGAGATGACTGATAATGATATATGTAAAAAGATTACAACTGGTCAGATAAGGGTTTGGCCATTGAAAAAGAAGTTGCCAGCCAGTAAACTTAGCATCAAGTATGCAATTCTTCACAGAATTGGTGCTGCCAACTGGGTGCCAACAAACCACAAGACAACAATCGCTGTTGGATTGGGCAGGTTTATCTGTACTATTGGGAAGAAGATTAAGTTTGACTATGGCAGCTACATCTTTGAGCAAGTGGTGAAACATGCTGGAACAAACGCTATCAAGTTACCCATAGCATTCCCATCTCTTGTGTGTGGTATCATTTTGGAGCAACATCCTGAAACCTTAACAAGCTCAGACATAGCGTGCCAGAGGAAGACATCCTTGTCCCTACACCCTAAACTATTTTCAGGACATCATGTTCCAGACATTGTTCTAACATCAACTGTTGAAGTCAAGAAGAAGACTACAAAGGCTGAATTGATCGAAGAATTAAAGACCATGTGCAAAGACCTTGATGAAGTAATCAGTACCAGTTTGGTTAGAAAAGAGAGACTTGAAAAGCTAATCCAGTAGTTAGAACTGAACAGTGGTGATGATGATGTTGATGGCTCTGAGGAAGATGAAGTTGATAAGTGTGATAATGCCAGTGGGGGTAGCTCAGAGGAGGAGGAAGAGAATCATGGAGAACAATCTAGTTCAGAAGAAGACTAGCTTATCTTCTCTTGCCTTTTGTAGTTTTGTTTTTGTTTGTTGGTTTTGTAAGTTGAATATTGTGCTGTTTTATGCACTGTTTATGTTTTTAGTTTCCTTCTATGATTTGTTTTGCCTGTTTACTAACTGAGAGGCTAACAATGAGAGCTAGGGTATACTGACTATAGTTAATAGGGCTTCTTATAGAAGCTTGCCTAATTATGGCTAAAAAGGGGGAGAAAATAGCCAAAATAGTCAAGAGTTTTATGCTGCTAATGTGATGCAGAGATTAAGGGGGAGATAGATTGATGCTGCTAAAAGGTGTTTAGTTGAAAAGTGGTAATGCAGTTATTGAGGGGGAGTTTTGAAGATATCATGACATTTGAAGAGTGCAGCCAAGCAGACATCTAGGGGGAGTAAATTGCTGCACATTATGAGCTACTGAACAGCTGTGATGCTGGTTCATGTTTTCAAGGGGGAGCACCAATTGGCTGTTGTCAATAATGAAGATGGTGCTGCAGCAGATCAAGTGATGAAGACTATGCAAAGTGTCAAACTGCTGCTAATGAGTTTCAAATTTCTGAAGATTATTCCGCTGCTGAAATCTCTGAAGGTGCAGAGTGCAGAAGTTGATTGCAGAGGTTGTTTTAGCCAAAATTAGCCAAAGGGGGAGATTGTTAGTTCCTGGATTGGCTGGAATTTTGGTAAAACAAAGGTTATTCAATGTTGATGTCAAGGTGCTGATGTTGTAACATTGAAGTCTTAACACTGGGCTGTGTTAAGTTGTTAAATGCTGAAGTTGGATGTCTGATGTCACACAGGTGATGTTGTAACATCAGACCTGCAGAATTAACAACAGCAGGATATGTTATTAGGGCACGCGTATTAGCTGGAATTGTGGAGAGTGGTTGACTCATTGGATGAGAATATCTTGGGATAGATATTTTCTGTTACATAGGAGATTTGATTGCAGATCTGTTGGAGAATTAAAAGGTTGAAGATTTAAAAAGATTTTGGGGATAAAATCTGTTTTGAAGATTCAGTTTTAATTAACAAATCTGATCAAATATTGTGACAAGTCCAAGCCCAATTCAGGAGCTATATAAAGCGCACAAGACCAAAGGGAAAAAGCGACAGAAAACATTCAGAAGATCAAGAGCAGGAGGCTTAGTGTCTAGAGTTTGTTTAAAGTGCTTGTATTTACACTATTCTAGGGTTTGAATAGGTGTTGAGTTTCTGTCCTCTCTAAAGCTGTGAAGCAAAGAGAGTTGTGTAATTTGATCGAAGCTGTGAAGTAAGATCAAGGGTACTCAAAGTGGTTTCTTTGAGTGTTTGTAAGGGATTGAGTGGTGTTCTCATATCTAAGTGGTTTCTTAGGTAGGAAGTCATTAGTAGAGTATAAGTTTAGGAGATTGTCAATGGGTTGTTGAGTCTGTAAATTATATCTACAAGTAGTGAATTCCATCCCTGGCTTGGTAGCCCCCAGAGTAGGTTGGTTATAACCGATCTGGGTCAACAATTCTTGGTGTTATTTTACTGTTATTGCTGTCCATTGTGCAGAGTGTGTTGTTGTGACATCACACCTTAACATCACACGTCTGATACTAGAATTTCAGTTAAACTTGATTTTCGTGCATAATTGTTTGCCCTAGCATAGGAGTGATTGTACAATCAATAAGTGGCCAAAAGTGCTTTTAAAAAATCAAATTTCAGCCACTGTCTCGGTGTTAATCTATTAACACTTTTGCACTGCAAAGTGTTAATCGAGTAACACTTCCTTTTTCAGCAAATATCTGCGCTTCTGCAAGTGTTAATCGATTAACACTTTTGCACTGCAAAGTGTTAATCGATTAACACTGCTCCAGTTTGCCATTTTCATGCTTTTTCAAGTGTGCTTGCCCTGTTTTCTTCCTCTAACTTCCATAGATTGATATATTTGATTTTTATGGATGTTTTAGATGTTGTTTCACTTTAGTTTAAAGCATGATTGTGATTTTTCCGATGCTCGATCTTTCGATTTCATGATTATGCACATTCTTGACATTGTATGAACATGATCATTCTTACACAATTCTATTCACATAATGACATGATTTGTGTTGCATTTTAGGTGTCATTTGGTACTGTTTTGCACTTTCATTCATGTTTGAATTAAGTTTGTTCCTCAAAGGATAAGCTTAATCTTGTATAATCAATAATGCACCATTTGTTTTAATAAATTTTCAATTCATTTTGGAAAAATTATTAGCATCTTCCTCCCTTTTGATTAATTAATCGAAACTTTGTTTCGATTATTAATCTTCCCGTTAGCGCTTCTCTTTAGGCTTCCTTCAGAACTTTCTTTTCCCTGTTCCCCCGCGGAATCGGAGTTTCGCGCGACACTGGAGCACTGTACAACTTGGAGCTGTTACGCCGTCCGTTTCAACTTCTGTACTACACCCTGTGTGCTAGAGAAGGAATGAGAATGGAGAATTCTTACTCTCATTCTGACCACTTTAGGTAGGGGACGAATGACCCTGTGCCTGGCTTAGTCACCTCTATCTTCAGACGGTAGTGTATCTCCATCCCCAGTTCAGTCGACCTCTGATCACTCTTATCTCTTTCAATCTCTCTTTTGATCAATAACCATCCTTCTTAGTTAAGATCATTGTCTTGGGTTAACATCCCTCCCTTTTGTCTCAATATCCTTTTCTTGCGGCCAATCATTACTTTTTGATTCCCCTGAAGATTCTCAATCCCATTTCTTCAGTTAAACACATTTTTCCTGTTAAATACCGAAACCCTTGCGGAGTTCGCAACCTTCTCTTGGTTCCTCTCCCTTTGTTTGGTTAACCACTGCCTGTCAGTTAAAACACCAATTTGCACTTCTTCTTAGTTAACCACAGCCTGTCTGTTAACATACTGAGCTCCTTTTGAGTTAATCTCCTTCTCTTGGTTAATCACTCGTTCTTTTAGGTTAATCGCAGTCCTTCTGTTAAAACCAATACCCGTGTGAGTTAGCAACCTTCTTTTGGTTCAAATACTCACACCCTTAGGTTAGTAACCTTCTTTTGGTTCAAATACCCTTTCTTTGGTCAGTACTGTTGGTTCAGTCGGTGTATTGAACTCCTTTGGGTTACGACCTTCGCTTGGTCTCACACCCGTCCTTTGGGTCATGACCTTCGCTTGGTCCCACACCCGTTCTTTGGGTCACAACCTTTGCTTGGTTCTACACCCATTCTTTTGGTTGATCACAGTTTATCTGTTAAAACCTTTTCCCCCACAGAGTCTTACTCTCTCTCTTCGGTTAACCACTGCCGGTCAGTTAACATACCGAACCCTTTTTCTCTTGGTTTCAACACCATTCCTTTGTTTGTTCCCCAGTAGGGTCGTTAACCCTCTGATCCCCAGCACAATTCTTTGTTCTCTTACCTCCCCAGTGGAGTCTCTTTTATTCCTTTTTGCTCTTTTATCTTCTTGGATTCTACACCACTCTTGCACGTTATCCTCAACACAGTTACTATCTTTCTCTTTGAACTTCTTTCATGGTTTTGATACCAATTCTTTGCATCCCCAACGGAGTTTCTTTCTTTCTTTTGCTCTTGGTTTTGACACCGCTTTCCTTTTTTCTTTTCCGTCTTAGTTCCCCGAACTACGGAAGCTCTGATTCTGCATTCATTCGAATGTATGATACGTAGGCACGAGATCGCGATGATCTTGGCGAGCACCTTTCCACCTTCTTCCATTCCCCCTTCTTTTCCCTGGTTTCTTTGAACTACGTCTCTCATATTTCCTCATTGCACTATGAGGGTACGTAGGCACGAGGGCCCTAATCCTCTGCGAACATTTTTTTCTTCTCTCTCTCTCTCTCTCTCTCTCTCTCTCTCTCTCCCTTTAGCTAAAAGCCTTTAGATAGATAACCCATCCAAGCCTAGAAGCAAGCGAAATGGTTCCCGTCGAGTACGACAGATGCGTAAGGTGCTAATACCTTCCTTTCGCATAACCGACCCCCGTTCCCGTTTCTCTCCGCCTTGGGTTTTATCGATATTTTCCCTGTCCTTTGGGACTAAATAAAGTTCGGTGGCAACTCTGTTGTATCTTTGAGTATGCTATTCACTCAGGTATAATCCAGCCATCTACAGCTAATGACTCTACTGGGGAGTCCTTGCTCCTGCAAGTTGGGGTCTCGCTTAGTTTTGTTTGCTTTTCTTGCTTGTTTAGGTGTTTATCTTTTGCGCTTTACTCGCTTTATCTTTACGCTTTACTTGCTTTATGTTTATTTACTGCATTTTTTTACTGCTTTGAATATTCATATGTTGTACATTCTGGATATCTGTTGTATCTTCTGTTGTTATTGGGATGGGTAGATATTATTGGAGAGAAAAGTCCTAACACCAGGCTTAGCATACACATAGGCTATAACGTGGATAGTCGTGAGGCCTGCGTTTTGCGCGTTGGGTTACTACGAGAGCCACATCCCAGATCGTGATTCGCTTGAGAATACTTCCGTCCTGCGAGAATTTGCTACGGCGGGGGGTTTTCATTCTGAGTCCTATGGTTTGAGCGACCTTTCTAGGGACCACCTTGTTATGTCTAGATCACACCTGTGAGGGGGATATGGGTTTTTGCAGGAAATCAAGCCACTTCATACCTTTGTTCTCTCACACACATCAGATGTTGCACCGACACAGAGTTATATGCAGATATTTAGATTGTTCAGACAGTGCCGACTTCTTGTTTTATTGTTGCATATCATTTCATCATGTAAATTAATTTTTGCATGTGCATTTCCAGGTTATTCGAAGGCTTATTCTTTGTTGACATTATCATAAAGATGAGTACTGGTTGCCGAGGCATCTTTAGCTACAAGTTTGTGGAGCCTAAGTTGAATGCTTTGAGAGGTTTAGCATTCCGTGTGGTTGAAGATAACAGAGGGGTTTTCAAAGACAATTATGGTAATATGTTGGCCATCCTCAACACTGAAGTCAACATCACTGCCATTCATACACTGGTATAGTTTTATGATCCGCCACTTAGGTGCTTCACATTTCAGGATTATCTGTTAGCACCTACACTCGATGAGTATGCTTATATTCTAGGGGTTGAGATCAAGAGGCAGGTTCCTTTTGTCTACACCAGCGGTTGCCCGAAGTTTCCCCTTATTGCTGATGCTCTTTGCATTAGTAAGAAGGATGTGGAAGCTAATCTCAAGACCAAAGGGAAGGGTATTCGAGAGTTTACTTCAAAGTTTTTGGTTGACAAAGCCACTTCCTTTGCTACGGATGGGAATTGGAAGGCTTTCAACGCCGTTCTCGCTTTGCTGATATATGGGATTGTCTTGTTTCCGAACATGGAGGATTTCGTAGATCAGGCTGCCATCAGTATCTTCTTGTCCAAGAACCCTGTTCCGACACTTCTTGCTGATACCTATCATTCTATTCATTCAAGGAATGAAAAGAAGAAAGGTACCATTGTCTGTTGTGATCCTCTACTGTACCGATGGTTCATGTCTCACCTTCAACATAAGGGTCCTTTTGTTGAGAATAAGGGTAATCTCAAGTGGTCTCAACGAATCATGTCTCTCACTGCTGATGACATCTCAACGAATCATGTCTCTCACTGCTGATGACATCTCTTGGTATTCTCGAGTCTATGACGATACTAAGATCATTCTTCATAGTGGGAAATTCTCCAATGTACCTCTCCTGGGTACAAAGGGTGGAATTAACTACAATCCGAGACTTGCCTTCTGTCAGTTGGGATATCCTATGGTTGACAAGCCAGATCCTAAGGAAGTGGAAGAAGTCATCTTTCATGAAAGGGTTGATGACATGGGATTACTGAAGAGGTTTAGTGCTGCTTGGACTCAAATTCACCTCGAAGGAAGAGCCGATTTGGGTAAGAAGAATTGCATAGCCAAGGAAGCTTACACATTTTGGGTCAAAGAGCGTCAAAGAGATCTTGTTTCATTTTCTCTCGAGCCTTCCATGAATGCCAAGCTTCCTGAACTTGCCATTGTTCCTCCATCTGAAGTCGACCAACTCAAGCTGACTATTGAGATGTTGAAGAAGGAGAATACTGATCTTCGTCTCAAATTTGATAGAGTCACATCCAAGAAGGAAAACCTACAGATTGAGCTCCACCAGAACGCGAGCGCATGCTCAAAGAGGTGGAGGTTGAACAGAACAAGCGAAGGAAAATGGGCGATGCTTTAAAGAGTACCTATGAGGGACTTACTTCAATGAAGAGACAACTCGCCGACACTCAGTATCAAGCCTACAAGAATGAGTTGAGCTACAAGAAGCAACTTGAAGAGCTTCGAGGGAAGTTATCCGAGTACAAGACAAAGCTGCAAAGTAAGCAAGACCGTGCTAATCAAATGGTAAAGGACTTTTCTCAGTGTTAAGATAAGCTCGACAAAGCCTTCGGTGAGATTCAGAAGCTACAAGATCAAGCACATCAGAGCCGAGAACAGATCAGTCAGCTCAACACGAAGAATACTCATTGGGAGCAACAAAGTCGTCATCTGAAAAACTTTTTGGATCAGAAATATGCCTTTCTTCAGGATATACTTTAGGGACCTAATCATTCTTTACTGCGCAACCTCATGAAAGATGCGAAGTATTGGAGTGAGAGGCACCGCCGTCTAGCCAGATTTGCTGAGCACACACTTGAGGACTTACCTGGGTTGTTGAGGGATGTATATGCTGACGTATTGCCGCACCAGACTCCTTGGACTGTTTTCCACTTCTTGTCTGTTTTTAGGGTGGTCTTTGATAGGATCCATGCTGATCTTGTTGTAGCCCAAAAGGCAGATATTTGATTTGTACTTGACTTGTGCTTCTTTCCTTTATTGTTGAATGAATGAATGAAGTTTCTTGCCAGCTTTATCTTTGCACCTTTACTTATATGCTTTATGATTATTGTTAACAAAGATAAGTTTATGAATTCTTGGAATTTAAAAACCATATTTTTGCATGCATAACATACATTCATGCACACATATGCACGTCCCTTCATCTGGAAAATCGTTGCTTACCCTGTTCGTCTCCGCTTGTAGCAAGACGACGACTCGACATCGATATTTTACTCGCTCAAGCAAATCCAGAATCATGGCTGACTTCGAAGCTGAGAACGCTGCTTATAAGGAAACTCTGGCTCAATTTCAAGGTCAGATGGATCAGTTTCAGATCAACATGGATGTTATTATGGAACTCCTTCGCGCTCAAAAGGATGCCTCCGCTGTTTCCGCTACTGTTGTTGCAACTGTTGTCACTCCTGTTGTGATTATGTCTCTTGTTATTACAACTACTCCTGCTGTTGTTCCTTCTCTTGCTATTGTTGAAGTGCCAGTTGAGCCAGAGATTCAGTGTGTTATTCATCCGTCAAATTCTTAATCTGGTTTGAACAAGATGCCTGCTGCTTTTCCTTAGGGCATGCCTCCGGATTTCACTCCTCATATTGCATATAGTGGTACTTTTGAACCATATCAGCCTTTTGTGGTGCCCATGCCTAATGGAAATACTGTTGCATATCCGTGAGGTATGCCTACTCCGGTTCCACCTCCAGTGGTGAATGATGATCATGAGAATCTTCAAGTTCGTTAGACTCCTGTGTTGGCTGACATTGAAACTCCTGATGATGATGAGCATGTGTATGGGGGTCCTCCTATTCATGTTCCGGTTTCATCCCAAGTTGCTTGAACTGCTGTTCAGAATATTCATTCTGGAACACTCTACCCTGGGGCATCTTCAGCCGCTGTGGTACCTCCTCCGAATTATCCGTTTGGTGTTCAGATGGGTCAGAATGATGGTCAGATGGTTAATCAGGGATTGGTATATCCATCTCAGTTTGCTACTCCGCAAGTGCACGCTCCGGCTGCATCTCAGCTGCCAAATCCTCATATTCTTGTCAGGCCTGCTAATCAAGATAGACATGCTGGTTACAAGTTGTTGGAAGACCATATCAGAGCTGTTGAAGGGTTTTCTACTTTTGGCATGGAGGCCAAAGACTTATGTTTGGCTCCGAATGTTGTATTGTCGCAGAAATTCAAGATACCTGAGCTTCCAAAGTATAAAGGTTTGAGTTGCCCATGTAGTCACATCACTATGTACTGCAGGAAGATGGCATCCTATATTGATAATGATGAATTGCTGGTTCATTGTTTTCAAGATAGCTTGTCCGGTGCTTCATTGGATTGGTACATGGGCTTAGAACGCAGCAAAATCCGTTCTTGGAGAGATCTGTCTGAAGCGTTTTTGAAGCAATATAAATTTAATCTTGATTTGGCGCCTACCAGATTACAGCTGCAAAACCAGTCTCAGCACTCAGCTGAAACATTTAAAGAGTATGCACAAAGATGGCGTGAGATGGCATCTCGTTTGCGCCCTGCTCTCTCTGACAATGAGTTGGTTGACATCTTTATGGATACATTGCAAGGATCATACTACGAGAAAATGGTGGGTAGTTCTTCTTCAAACTTTGCTGACATTGTAACCATCGGTGAACGGATTGAGAACGGCTTGAAGACTGGAAAGATTCCTGGAGCTACTTCCCAGCAGCCGGCCAATAGAAAATCTCTGAACAGTCAGTCAAAGAAAAAGGAAGGTAAAGCCAACGCTGTGACAGCTAAAGTCTCTCCTCAGTATCAAGCACCCATGGCTCCCATGCCTTACTATCCATATCCGTACATTGCTGTTGCACAATATTAACAACCTCCGTACCAGTATCATCCACAATAACCGGTTCAGAATGCTCAGAATCAGCAACAGACTCAACAGAACAACAAAAATCAGCAGAATCAAAACTGGAAAAACAATAACAATCAAGGAAATCGCAAGCCTCTGAATTTCGACAGAATTCCGGTGCCATACACTGAATTGTTTCCTTATTTGGTTTATCAAGGGGAAATTATTCCCAAAGAGATCGCACATGCAATTCCTCAATTCAACCCAAAGCATAATCCAAATGCATCTTGTGCTTATCCCTCCGGATACATAGGGCATGCGACGGAGGACTGCATTGTTTTCAAAACCAAGGTTCAAGAGCTCATTGACCAGAAGATTTTGACTTTTGTCGAGGAAGGTCTTAACATTCAGTATAATCCATTGCCCAATCACGGTGGACCTGCGGTGAACATGATTGAGGATAACTCAAGGGCTGAATTGATCATGGATGTTGACGAGGTAAAGACCCCGATGACTGTGGTTATCAAGAAATTGAATGACCATGGGCTTTTGAAAGGGCTGCATGGTAAGTGTCAGGTTTGCAACGATAATCCCAACCAGTGTCGAAGGCTGAAGGGTTGTGTCCAAATTTTGATGAATCGAGGTGAAGTTCAATTTGTCAGATCTAAACCTGTTGAAGAAGTTGCTATTATCGAGCCATTCACCATCATCAATAGAAAGGTTCCTGTTGAATCCTCTAAGCAGAAGAAGATTCAACCTATTGTTGTTTACCCGCCAAAGCCATTTCTGAATCAGAATTCCAAGGAGGTGCCTTGGAGGTATAGATCAACTTTATTTTCTGGATGTCAAGAGATAAGGGTTGCCAAATCTGAGATTGTGAATGTTACCACCGCAGGAGGTATGACTCGTAGTGGACGGGTGTTTGCTCCAAAGGTCACTACAAAGCCAATACAAGTTCCAACTGTTGTTCCTCCCAAGGAGACGTCTGCATCTACAACCTCTGTTGTTCAACAAGGGGCATCTATTACTCTACCAGTGCCAACTATTTCGTCTGAGGATGTTACGAAGAGCAAGGAGACAATTGATGATCAAGAGTTCCTAAAGCTGATTAAGAAAAGTGACTTTAAAATTATGGATCAGCTGGGGCAGACCCCCTCAAGGATCTAGATTTTGTCCTTACTCATGAGCTCACCTGCGCACATATCAGCTTTGTTGAAGGTCTTGAACACGACCCACGTGATGCGTGATATATCCGTTGTCGAGTTCGATGATGTAGTGGCTAACATAACAGCAAGCAGATACTTGGGCTTTAATGAATCAAAATTGCCTCCTGAAGGAGCCGCCCATAATCGAGCTTTGCACATATCCGTAACCTGCATGGACGCCTTATTATCTCGTTTCCTAGTGGATACCGGTTTTTCTCTCAATATGATGCCTAAGGGCACATTGAGCCAACTACTGGTGAAGGGGAGCGAGATGAGGCCGAGCGCCTTAGTTGTCAGAGCCTTTGATGGATCTCGAAGGCAATTCATTGGAGAAGTGGATTTACCCATCCGGGTTGGACCGCATTTGTTCACCATTACTTTTCAAGTAATGGATATTAATCCTGCATACAGTTGCCTATTGGGTCGCCCGTGGATTCATGCCGCAGGGGCAGTTACATCCACTTTACATCAGAAATTGAAATTCATGTTTGACGATCAGCTGGTCATCGTCTGTGGTGAAGAGGATCTGATTGTGAGCGAGTTATCATCTTTCTGATACGTAGAGACCGATGAAGGCATAGCTGAGGTGCCGTTCTAGTGTCTTAAATTCGAAGATGTCAGCTTTGCTTAAACTAATCAAAGTAGATCACCACAAATAACCTTTGCATCCACCAAGAGTGCTAAAGAGACCATCGAGAAAGGTGTCTTGCCTGGCTGAAGGCATGTGATTGAAGTGGTTGAAAAGCATAATCGTTTTGGATTGGGTTATCGTCCTGGTCGACAATCTAGCTCTCATGGTCAGAAGCATTGCAACTTGATCATGTTCAATAGCACAGGTTTTCAAAAGGGTAACATCGTGGCTGCCATTGATGATGCTGGTCCTAGCAATCAGACTTCAAGCTTTATGCACAAGTGCCCGTCGGGTTTCATGCTCAACAATTGGACATCTACTGTAATTCTTGTGGTTTTCCCAACAAGCATGTAATGCATTGTGCTTTCTCATTCCCTTGTCCTCGCCCGAGATGAGTGGATGACTTGTAAAGGGCCTCACGCTTTTGCAAAATTATGTGATCAATAAATAAATTTTTTTTGTATTCAAAATCATGCTTTATTTTCTTTCTTTATTTTACTTTTTCACAAACAAATGGCAAAAGTTTCTTTTATTTTTCACTTTTCAAAATAGCTCATTCTAAACATATTCATAAACATACAGAACAAATAAATGCATTGATAACAACATGGTAAACATCCACTGTGATTCTGGGATTCCAATTAACCAAGCTGAAGGAGATGGTGAGGAAGATTGTGAATTACCAGCTGAACTAGCAAGGCTCCTTGAGCACGAGCATAAAGAAATTCAACCGCACAAAGAGCCAGTGGAAGTTGTCAATCTTGGTACTAATGAGGTCAGAAGAGAAGTCAAGGTTGGCGCGTCCCTCGCTAAGCATGTACACTCCGAGTTGGTCAAGTTATTGAAAGAATATGTTGATATTTTCGCCTGACCTTATCAAGATATGCTTGGGTTGGATACCAACATCGTTGAACATCACTTGCCACTCAAGCCCGGATGTCCTCCTGTCAAGCAGAAACTCAGGAAGACTAGACCCGACATGGCACTTAAAATCAGAGAAGAGGAGAAGAAACAGCTTGATGCTGGGTTTCTGGCCACTTTCGAGTATCTTGAATGGATCGCTAACATCGTCCCGGTTCCAAAGAAAGATGGGAAAGTCAGAATGTGTGTGGATTATAGAGATCTCAATAAGGCAAGCCCGAAAGATGATTTTTCTTTGCCTCACATTGATGTCTTGGTAGATAACACAACGCAGTTCTATGTCTTTTCATTTATGGACGGTTTCTCAGGATATAATCAGATTAAGATGTCCCCAGCTGATATCGAAAAGACTACTTTCATCACGCCATAGGGTACATGTTGTTACAAAGTCATGCCATTCAGTTTGAAGAATGCAGGGGCAACATACCAACGTGCCATGACCACCCTCTTTCACGATATGGTCCATAAAGAGATTGAGGTTTACGTGGATGATATGATTGCCAAATCCAAGACCGAAGATGATCGCTTGGTCCATCTGAAGAAACTGTTTGATAGACTCTGGAAGTTTAGACTGCGGTTGAATCCTGTGAAGTGCACCTTCGGAGTTCGATCTGGTAAACTGTTGGGCTTTATTGTGAGTCAGAAAGGCATCGAAGTTGATCCTGACAAGGTTCGAGCAATTCAGAACATGCCACCTCCCAAAACAGAAAAAGAAGTCTGTGGCTTTCTGGGTAGACTTAATTACATCTCAAGGTTCATTTCCCACTTGACGGCTACCTGTGAACCGATGTTCAAATTACTAAGAAAAAATCAATCGGTCAAATAGAACAATGATTGTCAAGAAGCATTTTACAAAATAAAACAATACTTGCAAAAACCACCGGTCTTAGTACCGCTGGTTCCGGGTAGGCCTTTAATCATGTATCTCACTGTTCTCGATGAATCAATGGGATGTGTATTGGGTCAACATGACGACACTGGCAGAAAAGAACATACAATTTACTATCTGAGCAAGAAGTTCACTGATTGTGAGACCAGATACTCACTCTTGGAGAAAACTTGTTCTGCTCTTGTCAGGGCTGCTCGACGCCTAAGACAATACA
The DNA here is from genome assembly GCA_022829125.1 of Lathyrus tuberosus. Lineage (NCBI taxonomy): Eukaryota > Viridiplantae > Streptophyta > Magnoliopsida > Fabales > Fabaceae > Lathyrus > Lathyrus tuberosus. The sequence goes on from JALAZF010000183.1 coordinate 10,530,136, forward strand.
TGATTTGCCACACTACTTTATTGATATCGAAAATGGACCAGATAAAGTACATATTTGAAAAGCCTATTATCTCTGGAAGGATTGCTCGGTGGCAGATGCTGTTAACTGAGTATGATATCCAACATGTTACCCAAAAAGCAATAAAAGGGAACGTCTTGTCTGACTGCCTTGCTCATCAACCAGTAGAGGGTTATCAACAAATGAAGTTTGACTTTCCCGATGAGGATGTGCTATTTATTAGAGATTATAGACTCCAGACCCTAACATAGGATCCGAACCAGGGGCGCGATGGACGCTCGTGTTCGACGGTGCCTCCAATGCTAAAGGTCGTGGAATTGGTGCTATCCTCATCTCTCCGACAGGTTTTCACCTTCCCTTCACTGCCAGATTATGCTTTGCATGCACCAATAATATGGCTGAATACAAAGCATGTATCTATGGTATTGAAGCGACAATTGACATGAGAATCAAGATTCTTGAGGTCTATGGAGATTCTGCTTTGGTTATAGGCCAAGTCAGAGGGAACTTTGTGACTCGGGATTCCAAACTGGTTCCGTACCAAAACACATAGCGAAATTGATTCCTTACTTTGATGAGATCTCTTTTCATCATATCCCTAGAGAAGAAAATTAACTAGCTGATGCACTTGCCACCCTGGCATCCATGTTCAAAGTCAAGTGGAAAAATGAAGCTCCTTCTATCCGCATTGATAATTTGAATGAACCAGCACACTGTTTAGCAATCGAGGACGAGTCTGATGACAAGCCTTGGTTCTATGACATCAAGAGATATATGGAAAAACAGGAATATCTCGAGGGTATTACTATCACTAACAAGGAAGCTCTTAGGTGGCTCTGCGCCAAATTCTTCTTAAGTGGTGGTGTACTGTACAAAAGGAATTATGATTCCGTGTTGCTCAGATGCGTGGATAGACATGAAGCAAACACGATCATAAGGTCCATACATGAGGCCTGCGAGGGTGTACATGCTAAAGGTCCTGCTATGGCCAAAAAGATCCTTCGAGCTGGGTATTATTGGACAATAATGGAGGTAGATTGTTACAACTTTGCCAAAAGATGTCACAAGTGCCAAATCTACGGAGACAAGATGCATGCGCCTCCAACTCCATTGAACGTTTTAACTTCGCCTTGACCATTCTCTATGCGAGGTATTGATATGATTGGAATGATCGAGCCGAAGGCTTCCAACGGTCATCGATTTATTCTAGTTGCTATTGACTACTTCACTAAGTCGGTTGAAGCTGCTTCTTACGCAAACGTCACACGACAAGTGGTTGCCAGATTTATCAAGAAAGAGATAATCTGTCGCTATGGCATTCCTAGCAACATTATCACTGACAATGCAAGCAACCTAAACAACAAGATGATGAAGGAGTTATGTCAAGAATTCAAGATTGAGCACCACAACTATTCACCATATCGGCCCAAGATGAACGGTGCCGTCGAAGTAGCAAACAAAAACATCAAGAGGATTATCCAGAAAATGGTCAAGACTTATAAGGATTGGCATGAAATGCTTCCATTTGCACTACATGGCTACAGAACTTCAATTCGTACTTCTACTGGGGCAACTCCGTATTCGCTTATGTATGGTATGGAGGCTGTTCTACCCATTGAAGTTGAGATTCCTTCGCTCCGAGTCATCATGGAAGAAGGTCTTGATGAAGCTGAATGGGTCCAATCCAGATATGACCAACTGAATCTCATCGAAGCGAAGCGCCTTACAACCATTTGTCATGGTCAATTGTATCAGAGACGCCTCAAGTGAGCTTTTAACAATAAGGTTCTCCCTCGAGCGTTCCAAGAAGGCGAACTCGTGCTCAAGAGATATTCACCTGTTCACTCGAATCCACACGGCAAGTGGATTCCCAATTACGAAGGACCTTTTGTTGTCAAGAAGGCCTTCTCAGGCGGAGTCCTGATCCTCACCACCATGGATGGGGAGGAATTGCCATCGCCCGTAAACTCCGATACAGTCAAAAAATATTATGCCTAAAAATGGATAAAGAGCCTGCTAGATTGACATCCTCAAGGACAATCTAGGCAAAAATGGGCGTCCCGATGGACCGAAAAAAAAGAAATGTCCATGCAAAAGTTAGGGACAATGAAAAAAAACAATAACAGCCCACTAAGTTGAAAACCCGAAAGGACAACTTAGGCAAAAATGGGTATCCCGGTGGACGAAAAAAAAAGAGAGAAAATGTGTCCAGGCAAAAATTAGGGATAAAGGCATTTGACTACAAACACTTAAGCCTTTCTTCGTCATAGCTGGATTTTAGACAGTAACAGAGCAGCCAAATCATCATCAACTGGTGCAAGGCGTTGGAACCTAGACTTACAGTGGATGGTAGCCAATGTTGTAATCAATGCAAAACATGATTTCCCTTTGCTATTTACATTTGTTTCTCAATTTTATTGCAAACTTCCTCATCAAGGAGTTTTGCATCTTTGTACACATCTTATGTACATGTTTTCACATTTCAATAAAAGTTAGTCCTTTCGATTTCTCAATTATTTTCTTTTCTTTTCAGTATTTTGTTTGCAAAATAAACGATTATTTGTGATCACATAATACTATAAAGCGTTGAGAACAATAAAAAGCTAAATCAATAGAGAAAGCATTATGCATTACATATTTGACTGGTAATTCCTACAGGATAATCGGTAATATCCATCGGCAAGCCTAATGCCCGACCAACACCGTGATGATTCCGTGAAGATGTGGCCATCTCCCCAACAGAGCCATCAGTTCCCCAGCAAGCGCCATTATGGTTCTTCGGAAAGGTGGTTCACTATCTATTTCTTCGACAGATCCGTAATGTCCCCAGTAAAGTTGTCATGATGCACCCCGAGAAGAGGCACGATTATCCTTTTTTCCAGCAAGGGTCGTGTATCATCCCCAGCATGTGGAAACTGTCACGCACCAACGACGGTATGACTTGGTTTCTCATCTTCCCCAAGTAGAGAAGATCCTCCAGACCTTGGTAATTCCCTCAGCAGAGTCAGGGGCAGCTTAGAAACCGGAGTTTTCCGAGTTCATTCTTGTAGCGTGCGACTTATGTCGGTGACGCGACCACCTTATCACCATGGGTTTTTCCTCACCGCAATGGTAGGGATTGGGTGCTACTTTCTGATTTCTTATTTATCCTGTGAAGATGGAATGGAAAGGGAAGCTATCTAAAACTAACCTTGCACGCAAATGTTTAACTGAACAAATGCTTAAGAGATTGGGGAGTTCGGGGTCAGGTTATACAATGGGGAGTTGTTAATTACCCATCCTATATGTGGTTATCCACAGGTCATTAGCAATTATACTTATTGTTTTCTACTTACTGGTGTTTGTCTGTTGATTGGGAAAGTTTCTCCTTTGGGAATGTTTGAGAGAAAGAGTTTTTGTTGATTTCAGTTTTGTTCCGATGTTTTTGGTAAGGTACTGGACCTATAATTTTTTATTGATGTGCTCGCTAAGATTTCGCAATCTTATGCCTACGTATTCTCGTTAAAGATAAACAGGGAAATCAGAGCAATCATAGTTCCTCCTATTCTATGGGAGGAAAAAGATGATGTTTTGGTGTCTTGTTCAAAGCCCAAGATTGAAGCTAAAAGGTTTGACTGAGAGAGAACTTGTCATCTCTAAAGGGAGACATCTCATCTTTTTATCACGACTGTTGGGTGACTGATTATAAAGGAGGGTTACTTTAACTGGGATATGAGAATCCAGCAATGCCATAATTTCCTTTATAGGGGATTTATCCTGAAGGAGGAAACTTTAACTCTGTGTTGAGTAATGCCATTTTTCCTAAGGAATCTTTCATGCTAAGAGAGGGACAGTAGCATGGATGTTTGTAATCCAGAGGCTTTCCGCTTACAGCAATTAGATGAAAGAAGTTTACCAGGATAAGAGATGGACTACATCTTGGGTATTTGAATAAACAAGTGAGCCACTTATAGCAGTTATATGGAGTTAGGGTTTGTTTTGAATGTCTGTGTGATGTACAGAGAAATATCCTCCTTCAGAGAGGTTTTTGATTTCCTCTGAGGGGATCTTGGTTTTTGTACGTGTCTTGATCAAAGCCCAAGATTGAAGCTGAAAGGTTGACTCTATTAGGGAGTTTTATATTTGTCTTGCACAAAGCCCAAGATTGAGGCGGGGAAAGAGTCTGACTCTTTTGGGGAATACCATTATATAAAGCCTAAGAGGAGGCTGGTCATTGACTTTTGGGGAAGAGTTTTATCTGTCTTGTACAAAGCCCAAGATTGAGGCGAAAAAGACTTATTGACTCCACTGGGGATATATTTGGGGTGTCTTGTACAAAACCCAAGATTGAGGCTAAAAGGATATTAACTGTGCTTTAGGGAGATTAATCCACACATCCTAAAAGAAGGTTGGGAGGAATTGACTCCGTTTGAGAGATATTTATACAGAGCTTAAGAGAAGATTAGAAGAATTTGACTTTGCTGGAGAAAGTTTATATATGCCTTGTACAAAGCCCAAGATTGAGGCTAAAGGGAGATGATTGACTCAGCTGAGGATATTTCAGGTGTCTTGTACAAAGCCCAAGATTGAGGCTAAAAAAGGTTGACTCAACAAGAGAGTGTTTTTGTTTGTCTTGTACAAAGCCCAAGATTGAGGCTGAAAAAGGTTGACTCAACAAGAGAGTGTTTTTGTTTGTCTTGTACAAAGCCCAAGATTGAGGCTAAAGAGGTTAACTCAACAAGAGAGTGTTTTTGTTTGTCTTGTACAAATCCCCAGATTGAGGCTAAAGAGGTTGACTCAACAAAAGAGTGTTTTTGTTTGTCTTGTACATAGCCCAAGATTGAGGCTAAAGAGGTGACATTATTGAGGAAAATCATTATACAAAGCCTAAGAGGAGGCTGAAAAAGGTTGACTCAACAAGAGAGTGTTGAAAGGTGATTGACTCAATAAAAGAGTGCTTTTTATCTGTCTTGTACAAAGCCCAAGATTGAGGATAAAAAAGGTTGAGGGAAAATCATTATACAAAGCCTAAGAGGAGGCTGACTGAGGAATTTCTTATACAAAGCCTAAGAGGAGGCTATCTTCTGTTGAGGATTATTGAGATCCAGAGGCAGGTCCAAAGTGGGGAATCAACCCTTGCTGAGGATTATAGAAGATTTGAGATATCAGATGCCTTGAGGTTTTGATTTTGGATAGTGTTGTATTGATGATAAGCTGACCCTTAGCTGGGGAAGTTTAAGATGACAGATTGAGTTTTACAACCTATGGGGGTTTTAACTCTACTGGAGATTAATTAATTGACCAGGGTTTCTCCTGTGTCTGTAGGGAACTTGAGAATGTATTTGAGATCCAAGAGGAGATGAGACTGTCCAAGTCTACTGGTATGAAAGAGTTTATCTTTGTATAATGCCCAAGAGGAGGCAGGTGCTTTAAGGGATGAGAATCAACCCTAAATTGGTCTGAGGTTTTGACTATTTGGAAAGACCGCTCTAACAAAGGATGACTAAGTTTAAGAGGTCTCGGGTCCTTGTACTAAGCCCAAGATGAGGCATGAGAACTTCTAAGAAGCCTGAGGGTCCTTGTACAAAGCCCAAGAGGAGGCTAGGGATGCTTTTAGGAAGCCTGTGGGTCCAAACTTAAGTAAAGTTCAAGAAAAGTTTCAGCGGGAATAATCTTTTCTTTATTGAACAGTTCTAGGGTTTGAAGAAATTCAAGAGAGGTTTCACCGAGAATTAATCCTCTTTGGGGGAAATGAATTTCTTTGACAGATTTCTAATAGTGACAGTCTGAGAAAAGTTTCACCGGGAATAATGCCTTTCTCTTTGTTCCATATTGTATAAGCCCAAGAGGAGGCAATACTGTATCTGGAATTCCTATGGGGAACTAGTTTTGACTGTGTTGAAAGAGTGACCACTGGCCTTATCTACTCCTAGACCTAATTGCCGGGGAAAAGTCTAAGCAAGATATACAGGCATATATATATATATATATATATATATATATATATATATATATACAGATATATAGACAAGTATGTAAAAGAGGGTAGGAGGACTTACAAGTGAGCAAGCTTCCAGTATAAACAAATATATATATATATATATATATATATATATATATATATATATATATATATATATATATATATATATATATATATATATATATATATGCAAGTATGTAAAAGAAAGCTGTTTAAAACTTACAGGTGAGCAAGCGTCCATTGCAACTGCTGTATGGTTAGTTGTTCAAGAAATTAAAGAAAGTTTTGATAACAACTATGAGTTTGAACCTAAATCAAAAGGGAAAGTGGTTTTGAAAAGATTGGGGCTTACACTTAAGGAGAGGCCCAAAGAATTGTTTATTTACAAATGGATGGGTCTTACAACTCAAAGAGAGACCCAAAGAATTATTTTTGTACAAGAAATGGGACTTACAACACAAGGGTAGGCCCAAATGAAAAACAGTGATCGTACCGTTATTCTGAAAATTGTATCGGGACTTATAAAATGACTGAGGCCCAAAATTATTTATGTACAAAAGAGGGTTGGGTCTTACACTCTATTAGAGGCCCAAAAAGTGTTAAAAGAAAAGAGAATGAGACTTACAACACGAGGGGAGGCCCAGTTGAAAATTGTTTTAAAATTGGCGATCACGCCGAGATTTTATCGGGGCTTATACAATGATTGAGGCCCAAAAAAGGTATTTATTTACAAAAAGGGTTGAGACTTACACTCTATTAGAGGCCCAAAGAATTGTTTTGAAAAATGTTTGAGAAAGATCAAAATCAAAGAAACCCTAATTTCATTTCTAAAAGTAATTTTTCAAATAAAATTAATTAAAAATTATAAAAACACCAAATAAGTTTAAACAAACCACTTGTGATTTTTGGTTAAGGTTTGAAAAATTATGTTTTAATCACAAGATGACTTAAAACTCATTTGGTTTTGAAAAGATCAAGAGAAAAGAAATATTTTCAAATGTTAAAAAATCAAATAAAAATAAGTTATTTATGAAAATATTAAATATATAAAATAAATAATATTTTTTGTGAAATTTGTATAGAATAAAATATTTTAACATTTTTGTGACTTTTTGAAAAAAAGAACCAATAAAAAATGATAAAAAATGAGTGAGAAATTAATTTTTGAAGCTATTAAAAAGATGGTGAAAAAGTGAAAAGAAAACAAGTGGTAAAAAATTAGAAATGGTCCCCCAAGGCTTGAACTCACGCCCTTGGGGTGGAGAGTTTAAAATTCTACCAACTGAGCCATGTGCGTGGGCTGAAAGAGGATGGTACCAATGAATAATATGTGATAGCAACCTTTGAAAATGGTTAAAAAAATAAAATCAAAAGGTCTGGGGCGAGGGGGATTCGAACCCCAAACCTCTCGCTCGCCACCCATACGCACACACAAATACTAGTGTTTCCACTAGGGCGCAATGCCAATTCAAACATAATATGGCAAGTGTATAATATATAGTACAACTAGTTGAATTTCTGAAGAATGGCGCCATGGCCATCTTCTTCCTTGGGCAAGATACGTGAAGCCTCCTATCTCACTCATTTCTCAACCATTTCACACGATCCAAATATGAAAATCGTGCATTTTAAAACAAGGAACACAATGGCAATATTCAATTTTGTTTAAATTAAGTGAATCAAAAGATAACAAGTTGAAATCAGATGAACCCTAAAATTTGCAAGAGCTTAATGAAATCCTATACACGAACTATAAACATCAATTGATTGAGGGTAAATGATCTACAAACATTCAAAAACACAATGGTAATTTGAAAATATGTTTATGATGCATGATTTATTGAGTTTGAGAGTTTGAGGTTTACCTCTGCAAGTGAGAATCGAATTCTGGTTTGGAGGTGTTATAGATGTGTTCCAATGATCTGGACAGCTTCCTTAGGTGCCAAGGAGTGTGTTTGAATGCTTAGAGTGGATTGAAATAAGCTGGAACTTGATGTGGCACCTCAACTGCAACTCTGTCAAGAACTTGAGCAATTGGCTGGTGATTTTGTGAATTTGATGTTCTAGATGTTGTTTTAGTGTTTAGATCACCTACATATGATGTTTATGAGGTGTTGGTATGATTGGTTTGGTTTGAATCACTCTCAATTTGAAAATCCGATAGTAACTTGAGTTAGAAGGCAAATTTGGAGTGAAAGAGAGATTTTGAGTAAAACATCAGTTTGGGTGCTTTGATGTACTCAAACAGATCATAAATGAGCTCTATTTATGGTAGAGTAAGTTTGTTTTGGCTGAAATAGTGAGTGGCAACTGCAGCAGGTCTGTGGCAAATGTTGATCCAATGGAATCTTAAGTCTCCCCTAGCCGTTGACTTGAGGTTAGAGCACAAACTATGAGTCTTCTGTGGCAGGGATAAAGCTTGAGTGAACTTGGATAACATTATCTTGATGAATGCCACCTCTATGCATCAGTTAAATGCTTGGAAACAAAATTGACCATTTGAAGCATCTTGAATTTTAGGGATGTCATGCCTAAACATAGATCCATGGACTTATGAGGCTTGTGAATCAGTGTTTGTCCCTTGGTTGTTCCCTCTTGAGGTGTGCAGATGGATAACCATGCTTGAACTTGTCCAATTTTTCCAATTTGAGCAAAATTGCCAAATTCTGTCTTGCACAAGACAATTTGAAAATGTGGTTTTGAGGGGATCATATCTCCTTGCTCAAATAGAGTTATGGAAAGCTCTTGTGCTTTTTAGAAAGCCCTCATATGGTACAATCCATGTGTTATCATAGTTGGTCTTGAAACTATTTGGATCCCATTGAAAAAACCTCATGAACTTTGATGTTCAAGGCTGGTAACTTAGGCAGATTTTCGCTAAGTGTTGAAAAAGTGTCATTTTCTTCATTTTTGTCATTTTGATCACTCCATAACTTAAAATCCATGAAGAATTGGAGTTTGATGTAGTTGAAGCTTTTGTAGAATGTAGGAAGACCTACAAATCAGGCTTTGGATCACTCAAAATGGTTGCTTGGATCAAAAGTTATGATCCTTGAAAGTTGGCACCAAAACCATTCAAATTTAGTAACTTAGAAAATTTTTCAATTTTTCAAGATTACCCCTTCTACAAGTTATCTTGGTTTCTTGATCAATTCTTGTTCAAATGGCATTATAAATCATATTTTATGAAAATATTAGTCATAAGGATCATTTTTGCCAAAAAAGTCATGTTTTGATTTTTGGCTCCGGTGCGGTTTGGCGCGTAAAACCCCTAATTCCTGACTTTTGGGGAATGCATCCTCTGAGGGTAATTTAGCTTTGTAAATGGATTCTTAGGGTTATTTTGCTTTGATGTGAGGGTCCTCTTGATCCTTTGTGGATTTCTTAAGAGGTTAGACAAGTTGAAGATCATGTCATTTCTTGATTGATCTTTTGTCTAAATGTTCTAGGAGGGCTCAAAACCCTAATTCTTGATTGTGGTGGATGCTCAACTATCTTTGGGAGATTGGTGAGGCATGAAGGTACATCCATATTGTGGTGATGATTTGCACAATGATGGGAAATCTTGTGGTCAAAATTTGGGGTATGACAGATGCCCCTATTTAATCTTCTTGGACCCGAAGGTGTGAATGGCGGAGATATTCGGACATTCAGGGTGCAAGAGGATTAAACATCGAAATATACGAAATTTTGACTATGGTTATGAATGGCAGTTCGCTCATCCATCTTCTTTCGCTAAGCAATGATACTTAGAAAAGGGTAAAACTTCCCCTCGATCCTGGTCTTCAGCCAAGGAACTGGTCTCAGTTTCCTGATAAACTTCCACTCGATCCTGGTCTTCAACCGAGGAACTAGTTTTAGTTTCTGATATAAACTTCCCCTCGATCCTGGTCTTCATCTAAGGAATTGGTCTCAGTTTCTGATATAAACTTCCCCTCGATCCTGGTCTTCAGCCAAGGAACTGGTCTCAGTTTCTGATATAAACTTCCCCTCGATCCTGGTCTTCAGCCAAGGAACTGGTCTCAGTTTCTGATAAACTTCCCCTCGATCCTGGTCTTCAGCCAAGGAACTGGTCTCAGTTTCTGATAAACTTCCCCTCGATCCTGGTCTTCAGCCAAGGAACTGGTCTTAGTTTCTTCTTGTCAAGTTTCTTCCTTGACAAGGGATGCTATTTGTAGTGATTTTCGTCAAACTTCTTGCTGAGTTTTACTACTGGGGAGATGTCATTTGATAGAAAAGAGTTGAGGTCAGACTTGCTGGGGATACCCATTCGTCTGAGCTGTAGAGGTGTGCAAACTTCTCCGTTGGAGACGCCATTTGTTGACTCTACTGGGGAAAATGAGTCTCTTGATAGACTGTTTTTCTGCTTGGGGGATATTACATCATACTTTTCTTCGAGATATTTTTCGGAGAAATGCCATGTGATGTAATCCAATTTTGAGGTGCTAATGATCTTGTTGACAGCAGACTTTTCGGGGAAAAACTGCTGTACTGTCGAGAGTCTTCGGTTGAGCGGCTTTCTCGGGGGATTTTCCTTAATCGGGAAAGTGAAAAAAATATAATCTTCAATGATGAAGAGTGACGTTCTTCGAATGTCGTTTTTGCCTTTCAGAGGTTCAAGTTATCAAAGTGGTCGAGGACCGTCTCCAATCTAGAAATAAACTGGGGGAGAGATTATTCAGACGACACATTTCCTGATGAGGAAAGGATTGGCAACTCTATCGAGAGGACTTTTATCACTTGGGGGATGAATATGACCAAGGTGATAGTAATGCGATATGATTATGAATGTAAATCAATTATGCATGATGTATGTATGTCTATGCTGACAAAACTGACGTGACATATAGATTAGTGGATGAACATGACTAGATACTCGGCCACGGCGGGGGATGAAAAGTATCACTAGTTCAAAATAGAAATCCTGCCTTGCCTAGGAGAGGCGGTCTCTGTGGGGGAGAAAGAATCGTCCAGTCAGTCTTAAGAGATAAGAACTATGTCGGGGATATCAGATGGGAAAATCACATCTGAAACAGTTGATCATTCATTCAGGCGTACTAGTTTAGAAGGAGTACTTTGATTCTGCACTTTGAGGTTCAATCACCTTCGGAGAAGCGATCGACGTTCTTTTCGATGTTCATCAGTCAAAAGGAATTTCCATCTTTATTTTAAAGGCAGAAAAATAAATTTTGACAATTAAATTCATTTTTGTTTTATTTCAAGAATCGTTGATCATGTTAAAATGTCATTCTGTAAAGTTAAAACAAATGAGAATTGCAAATAAAAGCACTAGGGCTCAAATTTTATTGATAGGATGGAAATCAGCCAAGCGCGTGATTCCATAGGGCATTTACAAAGTTTAGAAAATGGTAATTTAAGGGAAAAGGGCTACATTGAAACATAACAACCGTTATCCTTCTACCAACTTTGAATTCTGGACATCCTGAGCTTCTGTCGAAGATGATCTTGACTGGAAGTTTTTTGACGAATAGTGTTACCGCTGGGGTATTTCACTTTGTCGGACGTAGTTACTTGCCATTAATCCCTAACTTTTGTCTGGATTGTACTTTGAGATTTCCAATCCATCGGGATGATTTTTGCTTGTGTCTCTAATTTTTGCCTGGACCGCCCTTTCGGGTTTTCAATCCATCGAGATGTTTTATTATTATTTAGGCGAAGTATTTCTTGACTACGTCAACATTCGTGGGGTAGGTGAATTCCTCTCCATCCATGGTTCCGAGTCTCAAGGCACCGCCTGATAAGGCTTTCTTTACCACATTGGGGCCATCGTAGGTCGGAGTCCATTTGTCCCGGGAATCAATGAGAAATGATTGTATCCTTTTGGGCACAAGGTCTCCTTTTATAAAGACACGAGGCCGAACCTTTTTGTCGAATGCCTACTTCATTCTTTATTGATACAACTGACCATGGCATAGAGCCGTCATTCTCTTTTCTTCGATTAGGTTCAGTTCATCGTGCCTGCTTTGACACCACTCAGCTTCTGTTAGCTTAGCTTCCATCAATACCCGGATTGATGGGACCTCTACTTCTATGGGGAGCACTGCCTCCATGCCATATACTAGAGAGAAAGGGATTTCCCCTGTTGAAGTGCGGACAGATGTGCGATAACTGTGAAAAGCAAGGGGTAGCATTTCATGGCAGTCTTTGTAGGTTACAACCATCTTTTGAACAATCTTCTTGATGTTCTTATTGGCCGCTTCTACCGCTCCGTTCATCTTAGGTCGGTAGGGAGATGAATTATGGTGTTCGATCTTGAACTCAGCGCATAACTCTTTCATCATCTTATTGCTCAAGTTAGATCCATTATCAGTAATGATCTGGCTTGGAACACCATAACGGCAGATGAGATTGTTCTTGATAAATTGGACCACCACTTGTCGGGTTACATTTGTGTATGTTACTGCTTTGACCCATTTGGTGAAGTAGTCAATGGCTACTAGGATGAACCGATGTCCGTTCGAAGCCTTGGGTTTGATCATGCCAATCACGTCGATTCCCCATATAGAAGAAGCCCATGGGGAAGAGAGAACTTTGAGATGTGTTGGCAGTACATGGATTTTGTCAGCGTTTATTTGACACTTGTGACACTTCCTCATGTACTTGTAGCAATCGGATTCCATTGTCAGCCAATAGTACCCCGCTCTTAGAATTTTTCTCGCCATTGTGTGTCCGTTAGCATGAGTGTCGAAGGATCCTTCGTGAATTTCTTTAATCATCATGTTTACTTCTGGTCTGTCTATGCATTGGAGCAAGACCATGTCAAAGTTTCTCTTATAGAGTGTATCACCGCTCAGGAAGAAGTGCCTGCCAACCTTCTGATGGTTTTCCTGTCTTTTCTTGATGCCCCAGGCGGGTATTCTTGCTTTTGAAGGAAGTACTTGATATCGTGATACCAAGGTTTATCGTCTATGACTGCTTCGATCGTGAAGATATAAGCGGGCCTTTCAAGGCGCATTATGTCAATCTTCGGTACGTCGTTCCATTGACCTACACTAATCATGGAAAAGAGAGTGGCTAATGCACCAGCCTTGTGATTTTCTTCACGAGAGATGTGATGAAACTCGATTCTGTTGAAGAATGGTAACAAGCTTTTCGCGTAATCTTTGTAAGGAATCAGTCCTGATTGGTATGTGTTCAAATCTCCTTTGATCTGATTGATAACCAGGGCCGAGTCTCCATACACATCCAAGTTCTTGATCCTTAAGTCGATCGCTTCTTCGAGACCCATGATACAAGCTTCGTATTCGGCCTCGTTGTTTTTACACTTGAATGTCAGTCGGGAGGTGAAAGGAATATGGGTATCCTGAGGTGTTATGATGATTGCCCCAATTTCGTTTTCGTAGATGTTGACAGCCCTGTGTCATACCCCAAACTTTGACCACCTAGATTTCCCATCATTGTGAAAATAATTACCACAATATGGATGGACTATCATGCCTCATCAATATCCTCAGAGATGTTTGAGCATTCACCATAATCAAGAATTAGGGTTTCAAGCCCTCTCAAAGCACTTAGACAAAGGATCAATCAAGAAATGACATGATGTTCAACTTGTCTAGCCTTTTAAACACACATAAAGGATCAAGAGGACTCCCATATCAAGAATCAAGCACAAAGTTGCAACATTCCAAGTAGATCAGACCTCAAGATCGCCAGTGTCACCAAATTAGGGTTTTGGTCGACCAAGGCCTCCGGATGGAAATTTTCCTCTAGGCATGAGCCAATGCTTCAAAGCACAACCCAAGATACTCCAAGGGACCTCATGGACCCAATCATCAAGTCAATTTAGCCTCAGCGGATGCATTTACCAAAAATCAGGAATTAGGGTTTCTTGACCTAATTCACCCCTAAGTTGACTTTTGGGATAAAGCATGAGCTAAGACCTCAAGACATGATTTAAGGGTCTCCAATACACTACATTGATCCATTTATAACAATGGATTGATCCAAGAAGCTTGATTCACAAGTTTCAATTTCATCAGGACCACAAATAGGGTTTCGAGGAAAAAGTCAACTGTGCCTTTGAATTTTGACCAGGACATGCTCCCAAACCTTGGGGCATGATTCAATACACCCTATAAAACCTATGGAATCCATCCGTTAGGTTTGCTTTAGGTCAAGGGCTTGATTTCACAAAGGATCACACAATTTGGATTTCGTCCGATAAAAAGTCAACTGTACAAAAATCCAAAGTTTGACTTTTTGAATTTTTGGTCAACCAAGGTTCTTAAACCCTAAAACAATGTTAATATGTGATTTGAATCATCAATCATCAAGAAAAATCAAAGAAAGTAAGTTAACTTGTAAAAGGGGTGACCATAAAAAACTTAGAATTTTTCTAAGTTATGGAACAAAGTGGCCAGGGTACCAACTTCCAAGGACCATAACTTGAGATCCAAGCAACCATTTTGGATGGTCCAAAGCCAGATTTGTAGCTCTCATTACATACTTTAAATTTGTCAAATACATCTCATTCCAATTCTTCATGGATTTTTAGTTATGGAGTGATCAAAATGACTAAAAACATGAAAATGACATTTTTCCAACACTTAGTGAAATTTTCACTCACAATCTGCCTTACTTTTTCCAAAATGTAGGTACATTTTTCACCTAGATCCAAGTCAAACCAGGTCTAGGGGTGAACATCAAAGTTAAAGTATCCCATAAGGGCTTTCCAATAAGTACCAGATCATCTCCAAATTCCATTTGACCAAGGAGATACAGCCCTTGAAACATGGCATCATGAACTGGTTTTTACAAGGCAGAATTTGTGCATTTTGCTCGATTTGTCCAAATATGATAAATCCAAGCCTTGTCATCCATTTAGACACATCTGAGGATAAAACAAGAAGGGAATGATCTGATCCCCAAGCCTCCAAAGTCCAAGAATCTACAAGTAGCCATGCCAAACCTAAAAGGGCTAAAAAGTGCCAAGACTCTAATTTTGTTTACAAGCCTTTAATGAATGCATCAAGGTGGCATGAACTGAGCCTATTCCAACTGAATTCAGTCCAAACTTATCCCTGAACCAAAGCTATAAAGCCTGTGCTCTAATCTCAAGTTAATGGCTAGAGGAGACTTGAGATTCCTTTTGCTTAACATTGGCCAAAGGCCTGCTGCAGCCTCCATTCACTACTGATGCTAAAACAAACTTGACACACTATAAATAGACATCAATTGTGATAAGTTTGAGTACACCAAAGCACCCAAACTGATGCTTTCCTCAAAATCCCTCTCTTTAGGCCAAAATGCCTTCTTTTGCAAGGTATCTCTGAGTTTTTGAGTTAGAGAGAAATTCCGTCACAACTCATGATCCAGACACCTCTAATATGTTGTATCTAAGCTGTCCAAACCCTAACATGTGACCTGTAACACCAAAATCTCAAAGTCCACTTCCAAAACCTCAAAATTGAACTTTTTTGCATTTTTAAGCCATGTCTTGATTCAGTCACTTTCAAAACCATATAAAACCTCAAACACACTCCAAATATCATCCTTGAACTGTCCCAAATGGTTCCCCACATCTGGAACACCATTTGAGAGAGTTGCCATATTGGTCACTTTTGCCCATTTTGCAAGAAAGAGCTCAAACTTGTTCCTGAAGATTCCAGCTGGTGGTGGTCATTCTAAAAGCTTCTAAGGGATCAATTGAGAGTGTCAAAAGCATCAAATTACTTCTGGCACAAGAAACTTAGCAGATAGCACAAAAAGCTCCCAAAGAGGTAAGCATCATAACTTGAACTCTTTGAATTATGCATTGCTTTGAAGTCCACTGATCATAAACATCCCACACATGTTGTATATGTTGCGTTTGAACCAATTCATCATGTAATTATTGCCTGTACCATGAGGTAGCATAGAAAATGCAAATATAGGCCTATTTCAATACCATTATCGGGTTTTAAAATAGGGACCTCATCTGAAAAAACCATGACCACCATTGGATTCCTTGGGAAATTCTAGGCCAGATGCATATAAATTTTGTCCCAATCCATGGAGAAATGAGAAAGTTAGAGGCTTCACGTAAATGACCCAAAAACTGGCCTTGCCTTGCCCAGGCCTAAAACAAGGCATCCCTTATGTATTTATGGGGTGGTTTTGATACACGGATGTATCACTACCCCAGTGGTAGAAGGCGCACGCTGTAACTTGGAGGTCTGGGGTTCGAATCCCCCTCGCCCCAGACCCTTATTTTACCACTTTTTCCAGTTTTTTAACATTTGTCATATAATTTTAAATGATTTGGAAAATTAATTTCTCTCTCAATTTTAATTATTTTTTATTGGTTCTTTTTAAAAAAATCACAAAAATGTTAAAATATTTTATTTCACAAAAAAATCAAATTTATATTATTTATTTAATATAGTTGATATTTTTTTAAATAAATTCATTTTTATTGTTTTTAAACATTTCAAAAATGAATATTCATCTTGAAAATCAAAATTAAATGAGTCCTAAATCATCTTGTGATTAAAACCTCATTTTTCAAACCTTAATAAAAAATCACAAGTAGTTTACTTAGACTTATTTGGTATTTTTGTCATTTTTATTCCTTTTATTAAAAGGTTTACTTTTAAAAGAAAATGAAATTAGGGTTTCTTTGGTTCTTGATCTTTATCAAACCTTTTAAAACACTTTGGACCTCTAATAGAGTGTAAGACCCAACCCTTGTTGTACATAAACCATTTTTGGGCCTCAGATATTGTATAAGTCCCGAGACGATAAAAAATCTCGGCGCGATCACCATGTTTAAATAGAAACACCTTTGGGCCTCCCCTAGTGTTGTAAGTCCCATCTCTCTTTTTTCAAAACACCTTTGGGCCTCTCCTTGAGTTGTAAGACCCAACCCTTTTGTAAATAAACCTTTTTGGGCCTCAGTCGTTGTATAAGTCTTGATACGATCTTAAAAACAACGGTGCGATCACTGTTAAACCTTGAGCCTCTCCTTGAGTATAAGCCCCAACAGTCTTTCCAAAAACAACTTCCCTTTTGATTTAAGTTCAAATATATGTTGTTATCAAAACTTTCTTTAATATCTTTGAACAACTAACAATACAGCATGGAAGCTTGCTCACCTGTAAGTTTTAACAACTTTCATTTACTCGCTTTCATATATATGACTGTATTATGGGAAGCTGCGCACTGTAAGTCCTCCTTTCATATCCTTTTACATACTTGTCATATATCAACTGTATATATACTAGTATATCTATTTAGAGTTTTCCCCGACAACTATGTCTAGAACTAGGTAAAGCCCGTTGGTCACTCTTTAAAACTAGATCCCATAGGATTTCCAGATACAGTCTTGCCTTCTCTTGGGCTTAAACAATATGGAACAAAGAGAAAGGCAGTATTCTCGGTGAAACTTTTCTCAGACTGTCACTATTAGAACTTGTCAAAGAAATTCAGTTTCCCCAGAGAGGATTAATTCCCGGTGAAACTTCTCTTGAATTTCTTCAAACCCTAGAATTGTTCATTAAAGAAAAGATTATTCTCGGTGAAACTTTTCTTGAACTCTTCTTAAGTTTGGACCCACGGGCTTCCTAAAAGCATCCCCGCCTCCTCTTCGACTTTGTACAAGGACCCTCCGGCTTCTTAGAAGTTCTCATGCCTTCTCTTGGACTTAATACAAGGACCCTAAAGACGTCCTAAAGGTATAAGACAGAACTTAGTCATCCTTTACTAGAGCGGTCTTTCCAGTGTCAAATCTCAGACCAATTTAGGGTTGATTCTCATTCCTTAAAACACCTGCCTCCTTGTAGGCATCATACAAAAGATAAAACTCTTCCACACCAGTAGACTTGGACAGTCTAAATCTCCTCTTGAGTCTCAAAGACATTCTCAAGTTCCCTACAAACATAGGAGAAACCCTGATCATTCTGGATCAATCTCCAGCAGGGTTAAAACACATGGGTTCGAAAACCTAGTCTCCCTCCTAAAAACCCCCAAGCCAGGGTCAGTTTATCACCGGTATAACACTATCCTAAATCAGAACCTCAAGGTATCTGATACCTCAGCTTTTCTGGAACCCTCAGCAGGAGTTGATTCCCCATTTGGACCTGCCTCGGGATCTCGATAATTCCCAGCAGAAGTTAGCCTCCTCTTAGGCTTTGATAATGATCTTCCCTCAGGATAGCCTGCCTCCTCTTGGGCTTTGTACAATTGATTCTCCCCAGTGGAGCTAACCTTTTCAGACTCTCTTGTTGAGTTAATCACTTTTCAGACTCTTTTGTTGAGTCAATCACTTTTCAGACTCTCTTGTTGAGTCAATCACTTTTCAGACTCTCTTGTTGAATCAATAACTTTTAAGACTCTCTTGTTGGGTCAATCACCTTTCAGGACTCTCTTGTTGAGTCAACCTTTTTAGCCTCAATCTTGGGCTTTATGCAAGACAGATAAAAACACTCTCTTGTTGAGACAATCTTTTCCAGCCTCCTCTTAGGCTGGGTACAAAGGATTTCTCCTAGCAGAAGCCAGCCTCCTCTTAGGCTTTGTATAATGATTTCTCCATCTTGTTCAGCCACAATCATGGGCTTCATACATGACATATAAAAGCACTCTCTTGTTGAGTCGAACCCTTTTAGCCTCAATCTTGGGCTTTGTACAAGACATAAATCTTCATAACCTTCTCTTAAGCTTTGGACAAATATCTTTCCAATCGGAGTCAATTCCTCCTAGCCTTCTTTAGGCTTCGAGAAATAATTTCCTACGCCGAGTCAAAATCTTTTCAGCCTCAATCTTGGGCTTTATACAAGACAGATAAATACTCTCCCTGTCATACCCCAAATTTTGACCACTAAGATTTCCCATCATTGTGCAAATCATCATCATAATATGGGTGTATCATTATGCCTCATTAGTCTCCCCAAAGATGGGTGAGCATCCAGTACAATCAAAATTAGGGTTTCAGGCCCTCTCAGAGCTCTTAGACAAAGGATCAATCAAGGAATGCCATGATCTTCAACTTGTCTAGCCTCTCAAACATCCACAATGAATCAAGAGGACTCCCACATCAAGAATCAAGCACAAGGCTGCAACATTCTGAGTGGATCAAGCCTCAAGATCGCCAGTGTCACCAAATTAGGGTTTGGTTGACCAGGGCCTCCAGATGGAAATTTTCCTCTGGGCATGAGCCAATGCTTCAAAGCATAACTTGAAATACTCCATGGGACATCATGAAAACAATCATCAAGTCAATTTGACTTCAGGGGATGGATACACCAAAAATGAGGAATTCGTTTTTCTTGACCTAATTCACCCCTAAGTTGACTTTTGGGACAAATCATGAGCCAAGACCTCGAGACATAGGTTGAGGGTCTCTAAAACACCACATTGATCCATTTGCAACAATGGATTGATCCAAGAAGCTTGAGCAACAAGTTCAAGTTCATCAGAACCACAATTAGGGTTTCGCGGGAAAAGTCAACTGTAGCTTTGACTTTGGACCAGGACATGCTCCCAAACCCTAGGACATGATTCAATACACCCTATGACACCTATGAAATTAATCCATCAAGTTTGATTTAGGTCAAGGACTTGATTTCATAGAGGATCGCACAGTTTGGAATTCATCTGACAAAAAGTCAACTGTGCATAAAAGTTAACTTTGACTTTTTGAGATTTTTCACAATTATGGTACTTTGACCCTAAAATGATGTTAATGTATGATTGGAATCATCATTCATCAAGAAAAATCAAGAAAAGTGGGATAACTTGTAAAAGGGGTAACCATAAAAACTTAGAAAATTTTCTAAGTTATGACACAAAGTGGCAAGGGTACCAACTTTGGAGGATCATAACTCCTAAACCACAAGGCCATTTTTCCCCATCCAAAGTTGGATTTGTAGCTCTCATGGCCCTCTACAAAAACTTAGACTACACCTCATTCCAATTCATCATGGATTTTGAGTTATGGAATGATCAAAGTGGCTGAAAACATGAAATGCCACTTTTTCCAACACTTAGTGAAATTTTCACTAAGTCAGAATCTGCCTTCACTTTTTTCCAAATGTAGGGGCATTTTTCACTTGGATCCAAAATGTATCAAAACCAACTATGATCAAACAGTTGTTGTATTATATAAGGGCTTTCCAAAATGGCCAAGAACTCCATCAAATTCCACTTGAGCCATGAGATATGACCATGCCAATATGCCTTGCTGTAAACTGTCATGGCAAGGAAGATTTTGGAGTTTTACTCGATTTGCCCAGATTTTGCAAAGGGCAAACAACTTTATCCATCTGAACACCTCAAGGGGGGGGGGGACCAAGGAGGAACCAACTTTGATCCCAAGCCTCCCAAGTCTTTGGAACCAAGAGTAGCATGCCAAACCTAGAAATCCCTAAAAGAGGGACAAGACTCCAATTTTGGAATGGAGCATTTAATGGATGCACCAAGGTGGCATAGACTGAGCCATTTCCAACTGAATTCAGTCAAGACTTATCCAAGACCAAGGGAATCAACAGCCTGTGCCCTAACCCCTAGTCAATGGCTAGAGGAGACTTGGATTCTCATTGCTCAACATTGGCCAAACCTATGCAGCAGTTGCCATTCACTATTCCTTGCAAAACAAACTTGCTCTACTATAAATAGAGCTCATTTGTAATCAGTTTGAGTACACCAAAGCCATCTAACAGATGCTTTCCTCAAAATCTCTTCTTTCACTCTAAATTTGCCTTCCAAAGCAAGTCACTATCGGGTTTTGAGTTTGAGAGCAATTCGAATCAAACCAATCACACACACACACCTCATAAACATCACATAGAAGTGATCCAAACACTCACATAACATTTGGAACACCAAAATCACAAAATCACTAGCCAATTGCTCAAGTTCTTGATAGATTTGCAGTTGGGGTACCATCTCAAGTTCCAGATCATTTCAATCCACTCCAAGCATCCAGACACACTCCATGACACCTAGGGAAGCTATCCACATCATTGGAACCTAGCCGTAACACCTCTAACACAAAACACGATCACCAGGTGTAAGAGGTAAGCATGAGCTCTTCTAACTCTATGATCCATGCATTTTTTGCTGCACAATAATTTGGCCATATGTTCATAATCATGCATAGAGTGTTTACCCTCAATCAATTAATTTGTATGAATCGTGTATGGAATTTCTGAACCTTCATGCAGAATTTAGGGTTCTTGAGGTTTCTCTTTGATTTCTTATTCCATGTTTAAAATAAATGAAATTAAAGACCATAAACATAATTGTGAGGTTGAAACAAGTAGATTGATATGTAGATTGCATGATATAATCAAGTATTCAGTGAGATTGGATAGAAAACGCAAATCTACAGAAACAGAGGAAGGGCGCGTGTTCTTGCCTTGTTCTTGGCGCCCTTTTTCAAAAATTCAAATATTTGAATTTTGTGATTTTATTTAATTGATTCAAAAATTAAGTTCTCTATGAGTTTTAATGATTTTGAGTTGATTTTTTTTTAATAATTCACAAAAATGTTAAAATATTTTATTTTACCAAAAAATTCCAAAAATATTATTTATTTCATATAATTGATATTTTTGCAAAGAATTAATATTTTAATTGTTTTTAACATTTAAAATATTTTTTTCTTCTTGATTTTGCAAATTTTGATCATTTTAATTGAATTTTTATTCAATTAAAATACATTTTGAAAACAAATTAGGGTTTTTTGATTAATTTAACCCCCATCTTTTCTTTTAAAACTCTTTGGGCCTCTATTAGAGTGTAAGACCTAACCCCTTTGTAAATACATCACTTTTTGGGCCTCAGTCATTGTATAAGTCCCGCTGTATTTTCAAAAATAATGGCGCGATCGTCGCCTCTTTTAAAAATCATCTGGGCCTACCCTCGTGTTATAAGCCCCATTCCTTTCCTTTAAACACCTTTGGGCCTCTCCTTGAGTTGTAAGCCCCACCACTTGTATAGAAATAAACTTTTGGGCCTCATAGGAGAGTGTAAGACCCATCCCTTTGTACAGAAAACCTTTTGGGGCCTTAGTCACTTGTATAAGTCCTTGTGCAAATTCAAAACCACAGTGCAATCACTGATAAAACCTTGGGCCTCTCCTTGAGCTGTAAGCCCCAACAATCTTTTCAAAGCACTTTCTCCTTTGATTTTGAATATAATATTGTTATCAAAGCTTTCTTTGTTGAACAACTAACAAAATAGCAGGGAAGCTCTACAACCGAGTAAGTGTTTACCCGCTTTCATATATATAACTGTATTGTGGGGCTGCTCACTGTAAGTCTTCTTTCACAAACTTTTATATACTTGTCAGATATCAACTGTGTAATACTAGTATAGTTATTTAGAGTTTTCCCTGGAAACTACGTCTAGCACTAGGTAAAGCCCTGTTCGCCACTCTTAAATACAGTCAAAACTAGATCCCCATAGGATTACCAGAGACAGTCTTCCCTCCTCTTGGGGTTAAACAATATGGAGACGTGAAAAACAGCATTCTCGGTGAACCCTTTCTCAGACTGTCACCCTTAGAAATTGTCAAAGAAACTCTAACTCCCCAGAGATGATCTTTTCTCCGTGAATGGCATCTCTTGAGTTTCTTCCAAATTCTCAGACTTTCCTGGCTTGATCTATTCTCTGTGAATGGCTTGTCTTGAACTTCTCGGGGTTTGGGGACCCACAGGCTTCTTAAAATCACCCCACCTCCTCTTGGGCGTTGTACAAGGACCCTTCGGCTTCTTAAAAACTCTCATGCCTTCTTTTGGGCTTAGTACAAGGACCCAGAGACCTCTACAGGTATAGGAACAGAACCTAATCATCAATTTGCTAGAGCTGTCTTTCTGAGTCAAGTGTCAGACCTGTTAATGGGTTGACCTTCATCCCTTAACATACCAGCCTTCTCTTGGGCATCATACAAAGATCACTCACTATCTGAGAATCGATTTCTCAAAACACCAGTAGACTTGGACAGTCTCAATACCCTTTGGATTTCCCATTTCCTTAAAGAACATGAAATAACCCCGATCTTCTGATCAGTACCAAGGTACAACCTCACCTTTAACCAGTCTCTTTATAAGAACTAATTTTCTCTTTTATCCAACATACTAGACCTGTCACTCAACAGAAACAGTCGCCAGCATAGTCAGCCTCCTTTTGGGCTTTGTACAAATGATTCTCCCTAGCGGAGCTAACCTTTTCAGACTCTCTTGTTGAGTCACTTCCCTTTTAGCCTCTATCTCGGGCTTCGTACGAGACACTAAATCACTCTCTTGTTGAGTATAAAAGACTCTCTTGTTGAGTCAAATCCCCTCTTTAGCCTCCATCTCGGGCTTTGTACGAGATACAAAACACTCTCTTGTTGAGTATAAAAGACTTTCTTGTTGAGTCAACCAATTTTTAGCCTCCATCTCAGGCTTCATACGAGATACAAAAACTCTCTTGTTAACCCCTCTTAGCCTCTATCTCGGGCTTCGTAAGAGACAGATAAAAAAAAACACCCTCTTGTTGGGCCAATAGCCTCCTCTTAGGCTTTGTATAAGAAAAACCCCGGTTGAGTCAATCGACTTTTTAGCATCAAAGATGTGCCTCGCCACAGTATACAAAGATCAACAACTCCCCTTTAGAGATGACAAATTCTCTCTACAGTTAAAACCCTTTTAGCTTCACATCTTGGGCTTCGAACAAGATACAAATAGACCCTTCAGCTTCACATCTTGGGCTTTGAACAAGATACAAACCACTTTTAGCTTCACGTCTTGGGATTTGAACAAGACACCAAAACAACCTTTTTCCTCCCATAGAATAGGAGGAACTACGATCGCTCTGATTTCCCTATTTCGTTAAACGGGAATACGTAGGCATAAGATTGAAAAATCTTAGCGACCACACTAATAAAAAACCCAAAATCCCATACCTTCACATATCAATCGAAAAGCATCAATCCTAACATCCTACCAATAGCATAATCCCGTCATACTGTGTTCTTAGAAAAATAAGCAGAGAGAGGCCCACAATCTAAACCGCATCTGTAAACCAACAGTTTTGACTGTTTAACCTCAGTATGCAAGCAGGGTAAATTGGAAACATCTATTTCCCTTCCTTCATCATCTTCAATAGGATAAAAAATGAATCGACCTGTAGTACCCCAGAGCGGCAGTGCTTAAGAACCACGTCCAAAATCGCTCTCTACAGAAAAATGGTGCCCACCGTGGGGCTCTTGCAGGGCATTTTGTCCCTCTTATCCCTCTGGTTGAAGCTCTAAATAAATATCACAGAAATGCCGACTCTCCTGGGGAGTCATTGTCTGTATAGGATCATAAGACTAGAGGTCTAGGATAATTAAGACAAATATATATACTAGTTTTCCTAAATGATATCTGTGTTTATTTTTCTGCTAATGGGAATGCGTGTGATGCCGCATGTGGAAAGGTTTAGTATACACCTAAGATAGGTGATGGCAATTCGGGTAATCTTACTGGGAGTGAATTCCAGTTAAGGGCCCCCCATTGACCATCAAACTCTGTGGAGACTCCCTTTGCAGATACATTGCCTATACGACTTCGGTTGTTGAAAGTAGTGTGGTCGACTGGGTTATCTGAGAAGCTGAGGTTTTTAGCAGACTTAAGCCATTTTATAGTGCGGAAGCTATCGGAAATAGTTGTCACGCGACACTACCCTCATCTGAGATCACTCCAGGATACATCAGCTCGCTGGCGATCCGCTTGCTGTTGTTATCCCAGAGGGGTTAATGATTTTGCGGACAGGTACAAAAAATCACCAGTATCAACCTTTGGGGGGGGGGGGGGGTAGAGCCTTGACTTCATGACACCGACCCTTTGACCTCATGTTTTTTCTATGTTTTTGTGTGCTGCATTCATACATTCATTTAAAAAACATTAAAACCAAGAAAAAATCTTCTCTTCTAGTCTCTCTTTTTCAATCTAAACTAAGACAATGATTGCAAATGTCAGAGAAAGGAAATTGCGCTAATGGATTTTAGTAGAAGGAAAACTCATAAGTACACCTTCAAGGTTCCAAAGTTGGAGGATTTGAGAGGTTTGGCGAGAATGATCACCAACCACGAGGCTTTCAGAGCCAAGTATGGGGGGCTACTGTCTCTGTTAAGGGTCTATATAATTGAAGGAATCCTGTCCACGCTAATCCAGTTCTACGATCCGGTCTATCACTATTTCACATTCTCAGATTATCAGCTAGCACCAACGCTGGAGGAATACTCTCACCTGACTGATCTGCACATTACTGATCAAGATCCCTTTTCTGGACAGGAAGAAATTCCAAAGGATCAAGCCATTGCAAGAGCAATTCATTTGGACGAGTCAGAAGTCAGGACTCACATGACCACTAAGGGTGGCATCCAGGGTTTGCCAGCCCAATTCTTGACAAAGGAATGACAACCCGACAATGGCCCAAGAGCCCCGGTCAAAGAAAAGGAAAGCACCAGAACCAGTACTTGAGCTCTCTTCAGAAAGGACTCAGGATCCATTAGTTTAGATTTCCTTTTTCAGCACTTTGTAATCTACTGTATTTCCATTTTCGCAATCCTTTGAATTCAATAAAATGGGGTTTCCCTACTGTTTGATATTTGCTATCCAATTGTCGAAGTTTACTTTGAATAAACAAAAACATACAATTAATAATCATTGCATATCATTCATCATCTCGCGTAAACGCATTCTTCTTACCTACGAATCTCACATTTGTGTCTCGATTCTAGAGTCAAACTGTCTTATTCGTACAATACTCGGGCCAATCGTCAGAAAAAGATGGATGATCTCGAGGAAGAGAACAGAGAGTTGAGAGAAGAGATCGGCACTCTGAAAGAGGATCTGAGAAAGCTTCATAACGACATGCAAGCTCTAGCAGAAGCTCAGATGCAACAACAACGGACTGTGATCTCAGAGATCACATCAACGCCCATAGTGGAAAAGTATGATCCTAGGTACAAAATGCCGAAAGATCATCCCTGGGGCATGCCACCCAACTATATCCCGGAAGGATATGTTTAGCCAATCGCTGAGGATCAGGGAACCGCAGCAGGAACCGCTGGGCCTGAAGGTTACAAACTTCAGGAAAGCGAAGATGCCAGGGGCATGACAGCAACTCCTGAAGGTTACAAACTTCGGGAGGCACCGAGAGTCTCGGCCATAATGAATATACCACCACCAGTGGTACACACTGTCCCGGAAGGACAGATTCCACAGGTACCTTCTGGTGGAAACGACAGCATGTTCGATAGAATGAATGAATTCCAGGAACAATTCCTGGAAATGCAGAAAGAACTGCAGGCCCTTCGCGATCAGGATTTATTTGGAAAGGACGCCGCAGACCTTTGTTTGGTCCCTAATGTGAAAGTCCCGCACAAGTTCCAGGTACCCGACTTTGAAAAGTACAAGGGTAACTCTTGCCCTCAAATCCATTTGGTGATGTACGCTCTGCGAATGTCAGCTCAGACAAAGAACCAGGAGCTACTGATTCATTACTTTCAAGATAGTTTAACCGGTGCCGCATTAAATTGGTACATGGGTTTAACCGCGCCACGATCGGCACTTTCAGAGATCTTGGTACCGCCTTCGTTCAGCAATACAAATATAATCTGGACATGGCGCCAGACAGAGATCAGCTCAGATCGATGTCACAAAAGGACAAGGAAACCTTTAAAGAATACGCTCAGAGATGGCGTGAAATCGCCGCTCAGATTTCCCCACCTCTTGAGGAAAATAAGATGACAAAGATCTTCTTGAAAACCTTAAGCTCATTTTACTACGACAGAATGGTCGCCAGTGCGCCCAGTGACTTCACCGAGATGGTGGGCATGGAAGTTCGTCTTGAGGAAGCCGTTCGAGAAGGACGTTTAGTGAAAGACGCTGGATCATCAAGTAGTACAAAACGATACGGTAGTACTCTCCCTAAGAAAAAAGAGCAGGATATTGGGAATGTCTCTCTCGGAAAGCAAAGGCGACGTTATCAACCAGTAGCAGCTGTAACTCCTACTTTTAACCCTGCGACTGTTCTTACGTATCAACCTCAGGTTGCGCAGAGCCAACCTAATCAACAGCAATATCAGCAAAGGACACAGCAGCCTCTTCAGCAGGCTCGTCCTCAGTACAACAACAACCGTACAACGCGACCACCAGGGTTTAACCCTATACCAGTGCTGTACGCATAATTGTTTCCATTACTACTGGTCAAGGGGCATGTCCAAACCAAGTCTCCTCTTACAGTACCAGAAATTCTGCCTTTTTGGTTCAAAGCGGATCAGACTTGCCCTTATCATCAAGGAGGACCAGGGCATAACATAGAGAACTGTCTTAGTTTCAAATCTGACGTACAAAAGCTTGTTAGGAGCAGGGTCTTATCTTTCAAAGACACGAATCCGAATGTTCTCACGAACCCGCTGCCTCAACACGAGAAAGTTGTAGTCAATTTGATAAAGGGAGAGTCTAGCGACAGCTATTAAATTCATGATATACTCTTATTAAGGGCCAATCTGGTCAAGATGCATTGTAGATAGAGTGGATACGGCCATGTGCCACCTCATAATTATCACCAGTGTGATATCTACTCTAAAAACAATCAAGGATGTTCTGTGGTGTAATCAGCTCTACAGGAACAGTTGGATCTCAGATGGATCCAACAACACCGAGTTCGTGGAGTCAACATGACCTATACAAATTCCAACATCATTCAGAACCACGACATCCGTGCAATGAATGTCAACTTGGTGGCGATGCACTCAAGGCAAAGCCAGTATCATAATCTGCCATGACATGATTACAATTCCTGTCTGACTTGCTCGGTAAACAAACAGGGATGCTCTTCTGTACAAGAGGCCCTCCAGCGTCAGATGGATCTTGGGTGGATCCAGGACTACCATGATGGAAATTCTTATCAGATCAACATGATCCAAATCTTTGATATTCGTTTGATGAATACCAGCTTGGTGGGAGTTACACGCCAGGCAGGTTCGACTCGGTTTTCTCACTTTTCACAATTATCCGAACTGTAAAGTATGCAATGAGAGTAACCAAGGGTGCACTCTCGTTCAAAGAACTTTACAACACTTGTTAAACCACTGGTGGCTTCCGATTTATATGGATGAAGACACGCAACAAATCAGTGTGCTTAATGGAAACCCTACTCGGCGACAAAATCAGGATGTCCGATCTATGGGAACTGACCTAGTGAGGTTACACTGCATCCAAAGCGGGCGTGGCCAGGTGCCACCACATAATTTCGAACGCTGTAGAGTCTATTTGGAGAATAACCAAGGATGCTACCTTGTGCGGGCAGCTCTTCAAGGTCAGGTGGATCGTAGAGAGATTCGCCCATGTCTGGGTTCTGAGCCAATCGACTGGATGCCGGACTACTTCGCTGATCAGATCAGAGACGTTGTCATAATCTCTGATCATCAACAGAACAAGGATGTTTGTACCATCATCCCCCTACGGGACGAATCAAAGGTTCCTAGCCAGGAACTGATTGAAGTTACGTACGACAGTCAGAAAAATCAGAAGGCTCCTGTAGTTATTTATCTACCAGGACCATTACTGTATGAATCAGCTAAGGCGATCCCTTACAAATACGATGCGACAATAATAAAAAATGGAAAGGAAATTCCATTACCCTCCGTCGTGAATATTGCAGACATCAGTCGAGTAACACGGAGCGGTCGAATCTTCAACCGAGGAGTTGGGGAACCTAACAAAGAAAAGGAACTTCCAAAAGAGGCTCCTGATCCACCAGTCAGTCAATCCAGTAATCCCGATCTTTGGAAAAACAATGATGAGATGCTGAAGCTCATCCAAAGGAGTGAATACAACATTGTTGATCAGCTGTTACAAACTCCTTCAAAGATCTATGTGCTATCACTTTTACTCAGTTCCGATGCCCACAGAGAGGCTCTACAGAAAGTCTTAGAGCAGGCCTTTGTGGAACAGGATGTGTCAATACGACAGTTCGATAGCATCATCTCTAACATCACTTCCTGCAACAACTTAGGATTCAGTGATGAGGACTTTCCAGAGGGGGGAAAACGCCACAACATGGCGCTCAATATCACAGTTAACTGCCAGGACGATGCTTTAGCCAGCGTACTGGTAGACACCGGATCGACCATCAATGTTATGCCGAAGTCCACTTTAATGCGACTATCATTCAAAGGATCCCCGAAGAGGGGTAGTGAGGTCATCGTCAAAGCCTTTGACGGATCTCGGAAAGCAGTTATCGGCGAAGTCGACCTTCCCATAACTATCGGTTCTCACACTTTCCTAATCACTTTCCAGGTCATGGACATCCGGGCAACATACAGTTGCTTATTAGGAAGACCTTGGATACACCAGGCTGGGGCAGTCACTTCGACACTGCACCAGAAACTGAAGTTCGTCAAGAACGATCAACTCATCACGGTCTGTGGAGAACAAGCCTTGATTGTGAGTAACATGTCATTATCTACTTGTATAGAACCCGAGGAGGTTGTGGGAACTCAGTTCCAAGCACTTTCGGTGAGCAACGAGAATCAATCAGAGAAGGAAACCTCGATTTCCTCATACAAAGATGCTCTCGAGGCAATTGAAAGTAACAATACGAAGGGATGGGAACAACTTATCATTCCTACCGATAACAAAACAAAGAAGGGTCTTGGTTTTTCTGCAACCGGCACCCAGACAACTGCTAACGATGAAAGTTTTCATCCCAATCAGGACTTCTTCCACAGTGGAGGTTTCCTTCACGCAGTGCCTCAAGCAGTCCATGCCATAAACGAGGAAGATTCCTCCGACCCGGATGAGGAGTGGAAGTCCTATCTCAACGAGGACAGTTATATGTCTCAGGAAGAGGTGCCTACGCCATTCTGCTATCCCGTACAGAGTCCGAGATTTATACCGAGGTTAGACGTCGAAATGATATATGGAGACTGTGATCTGGAAGGATGCCGTGCTCCGCCAAATTCATTAGAGGAGGACACTCTGATGAAGGACAACTTTGACCACGACTATTATGGCCCGATGGATGGCCTGCCTATCTGGCAGCCGTATCCAGGAAACTTGGGGCAAGAAAATTAGCCGAACAATGAAAATCAGCTGAGCATCATTGAACAGAATACCTGCGTCCCCGCCATGTCATGGGATCAACACTCAGGTCATTCAAAAAATATTCAGTACGATGATGAATTGGAAAGGCTTGCCGGACTAGAATTCATTAACTATGCTTTTCCCAAGGTCAACGTCATCGAGAGGGATGACTCCTCCAGTTCCAAAGAAGTATGGGACACCTTGGGACAACCAAGTGGAAAATACGACTATATGGTCAAGTACACTGCTCCTGAAAGCTCTAGTATCAGGATCGAAGACATCCAGCCGACTGAATGGGGAGATTCACCTGAGAGCACAAATACTATGCAAAATACAACTGAGGAATCCTCCTACGATAACTCCGCCTGGGAGACCGATTCCAATGATCCTGCTCCACCAGAAATCAGCGTCATTTCTGAAGATAAATCAAGGAAGGTACCAGACTTTGTGATTCACCGAGGAGTTCGCCGCCAATGGGTTGCTGTCGATGTTCCGAAGATTGTTCATAAGTCAAAGTAATTGCCATTTTTAACCTTTCACCCTGCCCAAGTGAAACGGATGTTTTGATAGGGCTCACTTTCTGTAAATTTTCCCTCTTCGCTTTGCCCAAAGAGACAGATTTTTGTTTTATAGGGATGCAGTTTCAAGAATCGACTTGTTCATTAATAAAATAACGTCGTTCTGTAATTTCCGCATTAATTGCTGTTTTCTCTTTTAACTTTTCTTAGAAAATGGTAATCCTAAAAAACAAATAATAATAAACAAGCAGTTTTTCAAAAAAAAAATACACTGCACACACTCTTACATTTTCTCTATCTCTTCTAAACACAAATCATCACGTCATGCAGTTTGCTTGTTTTAAACCCCGTTGAAACATACGATCTGATGCCTTCTCTCGACTTTGAGTTCCTGGTATTTGGGGCAGAAGAAAAAGTTGACGACGAAATTCCAGAAGAGATCTCCCGACTACTCAGACAAGAGGAAAGGTCCATTGAACCTCACAAAGATCCGTTGGAAACAGTAAACTTGGGTTCAGAAAAAGAGAGAAAAGAAATCAGGATTGGGGCACTACTCAATCCAACTGCCAAAGAGAATTTCCCGATGTGTTCGCTTGGTCCTATCAGGATATGCCATGGTTGGATACCAGCATCGTGGAACATCATTTACCGTTAAGATCGGAATGTCCGCCAGTAAAATAGAGGTTGAGACGGACTCACCCGGACATGGCCATCAAAATCAAAGAGGAGGTACAGAAACAGATTGACGCAAGCTTCCTCGCCACATCAGAATATCCTCAATGGTTAGCCAACATCGTACCTGTTCCGAAAAAGGACGGAAATGTCAGAATGTGTGTTGACTACAGAGATCTAAACAAGGCTAGTCCAAAGGATGACTTTCCTTTACCACACATTGACATGCTGGTTGACAGTACATCAAAGCTCAAAGTTTTCTCCTTCATGGATGGATTCTCGGGCTATAATCAGATAAAAATGGCGCCGAAAGACATGGAGAAAACTTCATTTATTACCCCATGGGGTACCTTTTGTTACAAGGTGATGCCATTCGGTTTGAAGAACGCCGGGGCAACCTATCAACGGGCCATGCCTACTCTCTTTCGTGACATGATACACAAGGAAATTGAGGTACATGTCGATGATATGATTGCCAAATCTAAAATAGAGGAGGAGCATATGACACACCTGTCAAAACTATTCGAGCGGTTGAGAAAGTACAAACTCTGCTTGAATCCCAACAAGTGCACCTTCGGTGTCCGTTCGGGGAAACTCTTAGGATTCATCGTCAGCCAGAAAGGAATTGAGGTTGATCCTGACAAGGTCAAGGCCATTCAAGAAATTCCTTCTTCGAAAACTGAAAAATAAGTCAGAGGATTCCTGGGACGTTTGAATTACATCTCCAGATTTATATTCCTCATGACCGCGACATGCGCGCCGATTTTCAAATTACTGAAAAAGAACCAGGATTGTGTTTGGACAGATGACTGCCAAACCGCCTTCAATAGTATTAAGGAATACCTGTTGAACCCAACGATTCTATCACCTCCAGTGGAAGAAAGGCCACTGATCATTTACTTAACAGTCTTGGAAGACTCGATGGGTTGTGTACTTGGCCAAAAAGAGGAAACAAAAAGGAAAGAGTCTGCCATTTACTATTTAAGCAAGAAATTCACCAACTGTGAGACTCGGTACACTATGCTTGAGAAAACTTGTTGTGCTCTGGCTTGGGCAGCCAAACGTCTGCGCCAGTATATGATTCGTCACACTACTTGGTTAATCTCCGAAATGGATCCAATCAAGTACGTCTTTGAAAAACCTGCTCTCACGGGAAGGATTGCCCGTTGGCAGATGTTGTTATTAGAATATGACATAGAGTACCACGCTCAAAAAGCCATTAAGGGAAGTGTTTTAGCCGATCATTTGGCTCATCATCCGATTGACGATCAGGAATCATTCGGATTTGACTTCCCAGATGAAGATGTCATGTATCTAAAAATGAAAGATTGCGATGAACCGCTACCTAGTGAAGGGCCAGAACCAGGTTCCCAGTGGGGACTTATCTTTGACGGAGCTGTCAATCGTTACAGAAACGGAATTGGGGCAATCATCATAACCCGTTAGGGTACCCACATTCCTTTCACCGCCAGACTTACGTTCAAGTGTACAAACAACGAGGCCGAATACGAGGCTTGTATCATGGGTCTCGAGGAGGCGATTGATTTAAGGATCAAGAACTTGGACGTATATGGCGACTCACCCCTGGTTATCAATCAGATCAAAGGAGATTGGAACACATACCAATAAGGACTGATTCCTTACAAAGATTATGCAAGAAGGTTATTATCGTTCTTCAACAGAATCGAGTTTCATCACTTCCCTCGTGATGAGAATCACATGGCTGATGCATTAGCCACTCTCTCTTCCATGATTAGCATAGGTCAATGGACTGACCTACCTTAGATCGACATAATACGCCTTGAACGGCCCGCTTACATCTTCAAGATTGAAGTAGTCATAGACGACAAACCTTCGTATCAAATGCTTCTTTCAGAAACAAGAGTACCCACCTGGGGCACTAAGGAAGGACATAAAGACCCTCAGAAGACTGGCTGGCAGTTTCTTTCTGAGCGGCGATACCCTTTATAAGAGAAACTTTGACATGGTCTTGCTCCGATGCGTAGATAGACCAGAAGCAAACATGCTAATAAAATAAATTCATGAATGATCCTTTGGCACTCATGCCAACGGACACACAATGGAGAGAAAAATTCTGAGAGCAGGGTAGTACTGGTTGACCATGGAATCTGATTACTACAAGTACATAAGGAGGTGTCTTAAGTGTTAGATATACTCATACAAAATCCATGTACCGCCAACACATCTCAAAGTTCTCTCTTCCCCATGGCCTTTTTCCATATGGGGAATCAACATAATTGGCATGATCGAACCTAAGGCTTCAAACGGACATCGGTTCATTCTGGTAGCCATTGACTACTTCACCAAGTGGGTCGAAGCAGCATCATACGCTAATGTAACCCGACAAGTGGTGGTCCGATTTATCAAAAACAATATCATCTGCCTTTATGGTGTTCTAAGCCAGATCACTACGGATAATGGATCTAACTTAAACAATAAGATGATGAAAGAGTTGTGCGCTGAATTCAAGATCGAACACTATAACTCATCTCCCTACCGACCCAAGATGAACGGAGCGGTAGAAGCGGCTAACAAGAACATCAAGAGGATTGTTTAGAAGATGGTTGTAACCTACAAAGACTGACATGAGATGCTACCCTTTTCTCTTCACGGTTATTGAACATCTATCCACACTTCAACAGGGGAAACCCCTTTCTCTCTAGTATATGGCATGGAAGCAGTACTCCCCATAGAAGTAGAGATCCCATCAATCTGGGTATTGATGGAAGCTAAGCTTACAGAAGCTGAATGGTGTCAAAATCGACACGATGAGCTGAATCTGATAGAAGAAAAACGAATAATGCACCATGCCACAGTCAGTTGTATCAGCAAAGAATGAAGAGGGCGTTCGACAAAAAGGTCCGACCTCGCATCTTCAGGAAAGGAGACCTTATGCTCAAGAAGATACAATCATTTCTCACTGATTCTCGGGGCAAGTGGACTCCGAATTATGACGGCCCTTATGTGGTCAAGAAAGCTTTCTCAGGCGGCGCCTTGAGACTTGCAATGATGGATGGAGAAGAATTTACCTACCCCACGAATGTTGACGTAGTCAAGAAATACTTCGCCTAAATAAAAAAACAAAAAAAACGTCTCGGTGGATTGAAAACCCGAAAGGGCGGTCCAGGCAAAAATTAGAGACATAATCAAAAATCATCCCGATGGATTGGAAATCTCAAAGTATAATCCAGACAAAAGTTAGGGATAATGGCAAGTAACTATGTCCAACAGAGGTGAGTCCC
Organism: Lathyrus tuberosus; assembly: GCA_022829125.1. Lineage (NCBI taxonomy): Eukaryota > Viridiplantae > Streptophyta > Magnoliopsida > Fabales > Fabaceae > Lathyrus > Lathyrus tuberosus. The sequence continues at coordinate 10,564,631 of JALAZF010000183.1, forward strand.
TCAGTAGCAGTTATGTCGTCCATCAGAAAACTCCAGTCAGGGTCATCTTCGACAGAAGCTCAGGATGTCCCGAATTCAAAGTTGGTAGAAGGATAGTGGTCGTTATGTTTCGATGTACCCCTTTTCCCTTAAATTACCATTTTCAAACTTTGTAAATACTCTATGGAATCACACGCTTGGCTGATTTCCTTCCTATCAATAAAATTTGAGCCTTTGTGCTGTTGTTTACAATTCTTATTTATTTTAGCTTTATAGAACGACTTTTTAACATGATCAATGAATCTTGAAATAAAACAAAAATGAATTTACTTGTAAAAATTTTTCTGCTTCTAAAATAAAGATGGCAATTTCTTTTGACTGTTGAATATCGAAAGAACATCAATTGCGCCTCCAAAGGTGTTCGAGCCTCAAAGTGCAGAATCAAAGTACTCCTTCTAAACCAGCACGCCTGAATGAAGGATCAGTTATGTCAGAGACCATATTCCATCCGACACCCCCGACAGAGTTCTTACATCCTAAGCCCGACCAACATAGCTCCCAATAGGGACTGTTTCTCCTAAGCAAAGCAGAATTGCTATTTCCTGGACCAGCGATACCTCTTCGTCCCCCGCAGTGGCCGAGTATCCCGTCGTGTTCATCTACTAGTATGTATGTCGCGTCAATTTTGTTAGCATATACATACATACATCATGCATTATTGATTTATTTGCATTCATATTGCATCACTATCACTCTAGTCGGTCTTATCCCCAAGTGATAATCCTCCTCTCAATCGAGTTGTCAGTTCTTTCCTCGTCAGGAAATGTTGCGTCTAAATGACCTCTCCTCCAGTTTATTTCTGGTTTAGAATTGGCCCCTGACTACTTTGATAACTTGAACCTATGAAAAACCAGAGAACCCTCAGCCAACGTCACTCTTCGCCATTGAAGATGTTATCTTCGCTTTCCCAGATTAAGGAAGATCCCCAGAGAAAGCCTCTTGGTCAGAAGTTCGGCAGTATGGCAGTTTTTCTCCGAAAAATCAGCTGACGAAAAGGTCATCAGCACCTCAAAATTGGATCACACCATATGGCATTTCTCCGAGAAGATCTCGAGAAAAGTATGATGTAATATCCCCAAGCAGAGAACGGTTTCTCAAGAGACTCATTTTCCCCAATAGAGTCGACAAATGGGGTCTCCAACGGAGAATTTTGTGCACCTCTACAACTCAGACGACTGGGTTCCCCAGCAACTCTGACATCAAATCTTTTTCCATCAAATGGCATCTCCCTAGGAAAATTTAGCGAGAAGTTTGAGGAAAACCGCTATGAACAGCGTCCCTTGTCAAGAAAGTTCATTGACAAAAGAAACTGAGACCAGTTCCTTGGTAGAAAACCAGGATCGAGGGGAAGTTTACAAAAGAAACTGAGACCAGTTCCTTGGTAGGAAACCAGGATCGAGGGGAAGTTTAAATCAGAAACTAAAACCAGTTCCTTGGTAGGAAACCAGGATCGAGGGGAAGTTTACAAAAGAAACTGAGACCAGTTCCTTGGTAGGAAACCAGGATCGAGGGGAAGTTTAAATCAGAAACTAAGACCAGTTCCTTGGTAGGAAACCAGGATCGAGGGGAAGTTTACAAAAGAAACTGAGACCAGTTCTTTGGTTGGAAACTAGGATCGAGGGGAAGTTTAAATCAGAAACTAAGACCAGTTCCTTGGTAAGAAGCCAAGATCGAGGGGAAGTTTTTACCTTTTCTAAGCATCATTGCTTAGCAAAAGAAGAAGGATGTGTGAACTTCCATTCTTAACCACCATCAAAATTTTGGGTATTCCGATATTTAATCATCTTGTACCCCGAATGCCTAAATACCTTCGCCATTCACACCTTCGGGTCCAAGAGATTAAATAGGGGCATCTGTCATACCCTAAATTTTGACCACTAAGATTTCCCATCATTGTACAAATCATCATCACAATATGGGTGTATCATTATGCCTCATTAGTCTCCCCAAAGATGGGTGAGTATCCACTACAATCAAAATTAGGGTTTCAGGCCCTCTCAGAGCTCTTAGACAAAGGATCAATCAAGGAATGACATGATCTTCAACTTGTCTAGCCTCTCAAACATCCATAATGGATCAAGAGGACTCCCACATCAAGAATCAAGCACAAGGCTGCAGCATTCTGAGTGGATCAAGCCTCAAGATCGCCAGTGTCACCAAATTAGGGTTGGTTGACCAGGACCTCCAGATGGAAATTTTCCTCTGGGCATGAGCCAATGCTTCAAAGCATAACTTGAAATACTCCATGGGACATCATGAACCCAATAATCAAGACAAATTGACTTCAGGGGATGCATACACCAAAAATCAGGAATTAGGGTTTCTTGACCTAATTCACCCCTAAGTTGACTTTTGGGACAAATCATGAGCCAAGACCTCGAGACATAGGTTGAGGGTCTCTAACACACCATATTGATCCATTTGCAACAATGGATTGATCCAAGAAGCTTGAGCAACAAGTTTCAAGTTCATCAGAACCACAATTAGGGTTTCGTAGGAAAAGTCAACTGTAGCTTTGACTTTGGACCAGGACATGCTCTCAAACCCTAGGACATGATTCAATACACCCTATGACACCTATGAAATCAATCCATCAAGTTTGATTTAGGTCAAGGACTTGATTTCATAGAGGATCGCACAGTTTGGAATTCATCTGACAAAAAGTCAACTGTGCATAAAAGTCAACTTTGACTTTTTGAGAATTTTCACAATTATGGTTCTTTGACCCTAAAATGATGTTAATGTATGATTGGAATCATCATTCATCAAGAAAAATCAAGAAAAGTGGGATAACTTGTAAAAGGGGTAACCATAAAAACTTAGAAATTTTTCTAAGTTATGGAACAAAGTGGCAAGGGTACCAACTTTGGAGGATCATAACTCCTAAACCACAAGGCCATTTTTCCCCATCCAAAGCTGGATTTGTAGCTCTCATGGCCCTCTACAAAAGCTTCAACTACACCTCATTCCAATTCATCATGGATTTTGAGTTATGAAATGATCAATGTGGCTGAAAACATGAAATGCCACTTTTTCCAACACTTAGTGAAATTTTCACTAAGTCAGAATCTGCCTTCACTTTTTTCCAAATGTAGGGGCATTTTTCACTTGGATCCAAAAGGTATTAAAACCAACTATGATCAAACAGTTGTTGTGTTATATAAGGGCTTTCCAAAATGGCCAAGAACTCCATCAAATTCCACTTGAGCCATGAGATATGACCATGCCAATATGCCTTGTTACAAACTGTCATGGCAAGGCAGATTTTGGAGTTTTACTCGATTTGCCCAAATTTTGCAAAGGGCTAGCAACTTTGTCCATCTGAACACCTCAAGGGGGGACCAAGGAGGAACCAACTCTGATCCCAAGCCTCCCAAATCTTTGGAACCAAAAGTAGCATGCCAAACCTAGAAATCCCTAAAAGAGGGACAAGACTCCAATTTTGGATTGGAGCATTTAATGGATGCACCAAGGTGGCATGGACTGAGCCATTTCCAACTGAATTCAGTCAAGACTTATCCAAGACCAAGGGAATCAGCAGCCTGTGCCCTTACCCCTAGTCAATGGCTAGAGGAGACTTGGATTCTCATTGCTCAACATTGGCCAAACCTATGCAGCAGTTGCCATTCACTATTCCTTGCAAAACAACTTGCTCTACTATAAATAGAGCTCATTTGTAATCAGTTTGAGTACACCAAAGCCATCAAACAAATGCTTTCCTCAAAATCTCTTCTTTCACTCCAAATTTGCCTTCCAAATCAAGTCACTATCGGGTTTTGAGTTTGAGAGCAATTCGAATCAAACCAATCACACACACACACACACACACACATCATAAACATCACATAGAAGTGATCCAAACACTCACATAACATCTGGAACACCAAAATCACAAAATCACTAGCCAATTGCTCAAGTTCTTGATAGATTTGCAGTTGGGGTACCATCTCAAGTTCTAGATCATTTCAATCCACTCAAAGCATCCAGACACACTCCATGGCACCTAGGGAAGCTATCCACATCATTGGAACCTAGATGTAACACCTCTAACACAAAACACGATCACCAGCTGTAAGAGGTAAGCATGAGCTCTTCTAACTCTATGATCCATGCATTTTTTCCTGCACAATAATTTGGCCATATGTTCATAATCATGCATAGAGTGTTTACCCTCAATCAATTACTTTGTATGAATCGTGTATGAAATTTCTGAACCTTCATGCAGAATTTAGGGTTCTTGAGGTTTCTCTTTGATTTCTTATTCCATGTTTAAAATAAATGAAATTAAAGACCATAGACATGATCGTGAGGTTGAAACGAATAGATTGATATGTAGATTGCATGACATAATCAAGTATTCAGTGAGATTGGATAGAAAACGCAAATCTGCAGAAACAGAGGAAGGGCGCGTGTTCTTGCCTTGTTCTTGGCGCCCTTTTTCAAAAATTTAAATATTTGAATTTTGTGATTTTATTTAATTGATTAAAAAATTAATTTCTCTCTGAGTTTTAAAGATTTTGAATTGATTCTTTTTTTTAATAATTCACAAAAATGTTAAAATATTTTATTTTACCAAAAAATCCCAAAAATATTATCTATTTAACATAATTGATATTTTTGCAAAGAATTAATATTTTAATTGTTTTTAACATTTAAAATATTTTTTCCTTTTTGATTTTGCAAATTTTAATGATTTCTAATCATTTTGTAGGTCAAAACTTGATTTTTGAAACATTAAATCAAGATCACAATTTGTTTTTCACATGTTTAACAATTTTGATCATTTTAATTGAATTTTTATTCAATTAAAATACATTTTGAAAACAAATTAGGGTTTTTTGATTAATTCAACCCCCATCTTTTCTTTTAAAACTCTTTAGGCCTCTATTAGAGTGTAAGACCCAACCCCTTTGTAAATACACCACTTTTTGGGCCTCAGTCATTGTATAAGTCCCGCTGTATTTTCAAAAACAACGGCTCGATCGTCACCTCTTTTAAAAATCATCTGGGTCTACCCTCGTGTTATAAGTCCCATTCCTTTCCTTTAAACACCTTTGGGTCTCTCCTTGAGTTGTAAGCCCCACCACTTTTATAGAAATAAACTTTTGGGCCTCTTAAGAGAGTGTAAGACCCATCCCTTTGTACATAAAACCTTTTTGGGCCTCAGTCACTTGTATAAGTCCCTGTGCAAATTCAAAACCACAGTGCAATCACTGATAAAACCTTGGGCCTCTCCTTGAGCTGTAAGCCCCAAAAATCTATTCAAAGCACTTTCTCCTTTGATTTTGAATATAATATTGTTATCAAAGCTTTCTTTGTTAAACAACAAACAAAACAACATGGAAGCTCTACAACCGAGTAAGTGTTTACCCGCTTTCTTTATCCGCTTTCATATATATAACTGTATTGTGGGGCTGCTCACTGTAAGTCTTCTTTCACAAACTTTTATATACTTGTCAGATATCAACTGTGTAATACTAGTATAGTTATTTAGAGTTTTCCCCGGCAACTACGTCTAGCACTAGGTAAAGCCCTGTTGGTCACTCTTAAATACAGTCAAAACTAGATCTCCATATGATTACGAGACACAGTCTTCCCTCCTCTTGGGGTTAAACAATATGGAGACGTGAAAGACAGTATTCTCGGTGAACCCTTTCTCAGACTGTCACCCTTAGAAATTGTCAAAGAAACTCTAACTCCCCAGAGATGATATTTTCTCCGTGAATGGCATCTCTTGATTTTCTTCCAAATTATCGGACTTTCCTGGCTTGAACTATTCTCTGTGAATGGTTTATCTTGAACTTCTCGGGGTTTGGGGACCCACAGGCTTCTTAAAAGTATCCCCGCATCCTCTTGGGCGTTGTACAAGGACCCTTCGGCTTCTTAAAAGCTCTCATGCCTTCTCTTGGGCTTACTACAAGGACCCAGAGACCTCTACAGGTATAGGAACAGAACCTAGTCATCAATTTGCTAGAGCTGTCTTTCCGAGTCAAGTGTCAGACCTGTTAATGGGTTGACCTTCATCCCTTAACATACCAGCCTTCTCTTGGGCATCATACAAAGACCACTCACTATCTGAGAATCGATTTCTCAAAACACCAGTAGACTTGGACAATCTCAATACCCTTTGGATTTCCCATTTCCTTAAAGAATAGGAAATAACCCCGATCTTCTGATCAGTACCAAGGTACAACCTCACCATTAATCAGTCTCTTTATAAGAACTGATTTTCTCTTTTATCCAACATACTAGACTGTCACTCAACTGAAACAGTCGCCAGCACAGTCAGCCTCCTCTTGATCTTTGTACAAATGATTCTCCCTAGCGGAGCTAACCTTTTCAGACTCTCTTGTTGAGTCACTTCCCTTTTAGCCTCTATCTCGGGCTTCGTACGAGACACTAAATCACTCTCTTGTTGAGTATAAAAGACTCTCTTGTTGAGTCAAATCCCCTTTTTAGCCTCCATATCGGGCTTTGTACGAGATACAAAACACTCTCTTATTGAGTATAAAAGACTCTCTTGTTGAGTCAACCAATTTTTTAGCCTCCATCTCAGGCTTCATACGAGATACAAAAACTCTATTGTTAACCCCTCTTAGCCTCTATCTCGGGCTTCGTACGAGATAGATAAAAAAACACCCTCTTGTTGGGCCAATAGCCTCCTCTTAGGCTTTGTATAAGAAAAACCCCAGTTGAGTCAATCGACCTTTTAGCATCAAAGTTGTGCCTCGCCACAGTATACAAACATCAACAACTCTGCTTTAGAGATGACAAATTCTCTCTAAAGTCAAAACCCTTTTAGCTTCACATCTTGGGCTTCGAACAAGATACAAATAGACCCTTCAGCTTCACATCTTGGGCTTTGAACAAGATACAAACCACTTTTAGCTTCACGTCTTGGGCTTTGAACAAGACACCAAAACAACCTTTTTCCTCCCATAGAATAGGAGGAACTACGATCGCTCTGATTTCCCTGTTTCGTTAAACGGGAATACGTAGGCATAAGATTGAAAAATCTTAGCGAGCACACTAATCAAAAACCCAAAATCCCATAGCTTCACACATCAATCGAAAAGCATCAGTCCTAACATCCTGCCAATAGTATAATCCCGTCATACTGTGTTCTTAGAAAAATAAGCAGAGAGAGGCCCACAATCTAAACCGCATCTGTAAACCAACAGTTTTGACTGTTTAACCTCAGTATGCAAGAAGGGTTAATTGGAGACATCTATTCCCCTTCCTTCATCAGCTTCAATAGGATAAAAAATGAATCGACCTGTAGTACACCAGAGCAGAAGTGCTTAAGAACCACGTCCAAAATCGCTCGCTACACTCCCGCAGAGTCAGACTCAGTTCAACATCAATCTTGGGCTTTGTACAAGACACAGAAAAATACCCTCATCCCAGTCAGTTAAATTTCCCATTTTAGCCTCAATCTTGGGCTTTGTATAAGACACATACAAACCTCCCCGGCAGAGTCAATATCCCTTTTTCAAGCCTCAATCTTAGGCCTTGTACAAGACAGATAACATATTTTCCCCGAAAAAGTCAAAATTTTAGCCTCCTCTTAGGCTTTGTATAATGACATCCCCAAAGAACCAAATCTCTTTCAGTCTCCTCTTAGGCTTTGTATAAAGACTTCCCTAGGGGAGTCAATCAACCTCTTAGCTTCAACCTTGGGCTTTGATCAAGGCACGCAAAAATCAACAATCCCCTCAGAGGAAGTCCAATCCCTCTTTAGAGATGACAAGTTCTCTCTCAGTCAAACCTTTTAGCTTCAATCTTGGGCTTTGAACAAGACATAAATACTCATTTAGTTTCAATCTTGGGCTTTGAACAAGACACCAAAACATCTATTTCCTCCCATAGAATAGGAGGAACTACGATTGCTCTGATTTCCCTGTTTCATTTAAACGGGAATACGTAGGCATAAGATTGCGAAATCTTAGCGAGCATACTAATAAAAAACTCTAGGTCAAATACCTTCGTACTAATAAAAAACTCTAGGTCCAGTACCTTACCAATAACACCCGAATATCAACAAAAACTCACTCTCTCTCTCTCTCATACTTCCCAAGAAACTTTCCCAACCCATTAACGGATAAACACCATCAAGTATAAAGCAAAACCTAAAGCTAACCTCATGTGGATAACCACATATAGGATGGGTAATTGATAACTCCCCATTGTATAACCTGACCCTGGACCCCCCAATCTCTTTAAAAGCGTTTGTTCAGTTAAACAAATTGTGTGCGAGGTTAGTTTTAGATAGCTTCCCTTTCCCTTCCAGCTTCACAGGATAAATAAGAAATCAGAAAGTAGCACCCCCTCCTCACGCGATAAGGTGGTCGCGTCACCGACAAAAATTGCTCGCTACAGTAAAATGGCGACTCTGCTGGGGAGTATTATCTGTATAGGACTTGGATTAGCTCTTAAGAGGTCTAGGATGTTAGTTTTAACAATGAATATATATATATATATATATATATATCGCTTTTCCTACTTGATATCCGTGTTTATTTTTCTGCTAATGGGACTGCGGGTGATGCCGCATCTGGAAAGTTTGAGTGATACCTAAGATAAGTGATGGCATTAGACGGGTAATCTTACAGGGAGTGACTCCCAAATAAGAGACCCCGGTAGACCATCGAATCAGTGGAGATACCCTTTGTGGATTCAATGTCTAAACGACTTCGGTTGTTGAAATAAGATTGTTCGATTGTGGTATCCATGAAACTAAGGATTTAGTAGGCTAAGACCATGTTACTATTTTGTAGTGCGGAAGCTATCGGAAATAGTTGTCACGCGATACTACCCTCATTTGAGATTACCCTAAGATACTGCAGCTTGCTCGGGTGAACCAGCCTGCTGTTGTTATCCCAAGGGGGGTCAATGATTTTGAGGACAGGTACAAAAAATCACCAGTACAACCTTTGGGGATGGGTAGAGCCATGACTTCATGACACTGAACCTTTGACCCCATGTTTTTTCTATGTTTTTGTGTGCTGCATTGATGCATTCATTTCATTAAAAAATGTTAAACAAAGAAAAAAATCTTCTTTTCTACTCTCTCTTTTTCAAATTAAACTAAGACAATAATTGCAAATACCAGAGAGAAAGATTGCGTTATGGATTTCGGTAGAAGGAAGACTCACCAGTACACCTTCAAGGTTCCAAAAATAGAGGATTTGAGAGGGTTGGCAAGGATGATCACCAACCCTGATGCTTTCAGAGCTAAGTACGGAGGACTGCTGTCTCTGTTAAGGGTCCATGTAATTGAAGGAATCCTGTCTACACTGATTCAGTTTTACGATCCGGTCTATCACTGTTTCACATTCTCGGATTATCAGCTAGCACCAACACCGGAGGAATACTCTCACCTAACTGATTTACCCATCACTGACCAAGCTCCCTTTTCCGGACTGGAAGAAATTCCAAGGGATTAATCCATTGCAAGAGCTATCTATTTGGACGAGTCAGAAGTTAGGACTCACATGACCATTAAGGGTGGAATCCAAGGTTTACCAGCCAAGTTTTTGATAAAGAAAGCTCTGTACTTTGCTAGTATAGGGAACGTGACTGCTTTCGAGAGCGTCTTTGTTCTGCTCACGTAAGGGTTATTTCCGTTTCCCAACATTGATGACTTCGTTGATATCAATGCCATTAAGATATTTCTAATTGGAAACCCTGTACCGACCTTGCTCGGAGATGCTTATCATTCTGTACACTTAAGGAATTTGTACAGCGGAGGAATGATCACATGCTGTGTACCCCAGCTATACAAATGGTTCACTTCTCACTTGCCCAAGTCTGCTGCTTTTTGGGATCATAAGAGTACTCTACATTGGTCACAGAGAATTATGTCTCTTACCAACTCTGACATTGATTGGTACAATTAGATCTATGACGGGATAAGAATCATTGACCGTTGTGGGAACTTCCCTAATGTACCCCTCATAGAAACTAAAGGAAGAATCAATTATCATCTAGTTTTAGTTCGTCGTCAATTCGGATACCCGATGAGACATATCCCGCGTAATTTTCATCTGGAAGGTCTTTTCTTCAAGGAAGGAGAAAGTGATAGGGCACTAAAGACATAAATAGTGCATGCCTGGAAACATGTTCATAAGAAAGGAAGAGAGTCTCTAGGAAAACCAGACTGTGTCACCGTGGAACCTTATCTCCACTGGGTACAAACTAGAGCTCTCAAACTGAGGATGCCTTACCCTCGTCAAGAAGTTCTTCTGATAAAGGAATCTGTCCTTTATTTTATGTCTGATACGGAAAAACTCTAGGTCGCCCTCAACAAAGTTCAACAGGAGAAGAAATCTTGGAAGAACAAGTACCGCATTCTCAACGTAGAGTGTAACAAAATACAACAACTGTTAAAAGAAAAGAATGCTCTGATCGAGATTTTAGAGAAACATGCTGTAGAAAATCAAGAAGGCCAAAGGAATTTGCTCGCTCCTTTCACTTGGCAAAGGAATGACAACCCGACAACGGCTCAAGAGCCCCGGTCAAAGAAAAGGAAAATACCAGCACCAACACCTGAGCCCTCCTCGGAGAGGACTCAGGATCCATAAGTTTAGACATTTCCTTTTACAGCACTTTGTAAATTACTGTATTTCCATTTCCACAATCTTTGAATTCAATAAAACGGGGTTTCTCCATTGTATGGTATTTGCAATCCAATTGTTGAAGTTTCTTTTGATTAAAAAAAAATATAATCATTGCATATCATTCATCATTCTCACATAACGCATTATTTTTCCCTACGAATCTCACATTTGTGTCTCGATTCTATAGTCAAATTATCTCATTCGTACAATACTCGGGCCAATCGACAAAAGAAAATGGATGATCTCGAGGAAAAGAACAGAGAGTTGAGAGAAGAAATTGACACTCTGAAAGAAGGCCTGAGGAAACTTCACAATGACATGCAATCTCTGGCAGCAGCTCAGAGACAACAACAAAGGACTGTGATCTCAGAGATCACATCTATGCCAATAGTGGAAAAGTTTGATCCTCGGTATAACATGTCTAAGGATCGTCCCTGGGACATGCCACTCAACTATATCCCGGAAGGATATATCCCGCCGATCACGAAAGATCCGGAAACTACAGCGGGAATCACTGGGCCTGAAGGTTACAAACTTCGGGAAAACGAAGATGCAAGGGGCATGACAGCAACTCCTGAAGGTTACAAACTTCGGGAGAGAGAAGCACCAAGAGTCACCGCTGTAATGACTATACCACCACCCGTGGTACACTCTATCCCGGAAGAACAGATTCCACAGATACCTTATGGTGGAAACGAAAGTATGTACGACAGAATGAATGAGTTCCAGGAACAATTCCTGGAGATGCAGAAGTAACTGCATGCCATTCGCGGTCAGGATCTATTCAGAAAGGACGCCGCCGACCTTTGTTTAGTCCCCAATGTGAAAATTCCTCACAAATTCAAGGTGCCCGAATTTGAAAAATACAAGGGAAACTGTTGCCCTCAAAGTCATTTGGTGATGTACGCTAGAAAGATGTCAACTCAGACAGAGAACCAATAGCTACTGGTCCACTATTTCCAAGACAGTTTAACTGGTGTCGCACTCAAATGGTACATGGGTTTGAACCGCACTAAGATCGTCACTTTCAGGGATCTTGGTGTTGCCTTCGTTCAACAATATAAATATAACCTGGACATGGCACCGGACAGAGATCAACTCAGAGCCATGTGGCAGAAAGACAAGGAAACCTTCAAGGAATATGCTCAAAGATGGCGTGAAATTGCCGCCCAGACTTGTCCACCTCTTGAGGAAAAAGAGATGACAAAAATCTTCTTGAAAACCTTGAGCTCCTTCTACTATGACCGAATGGTCGCCAGTGCGCCCAGCGACTTTACTGAAATGGTGGGCATAGGAGTTCGTCTTGAAGAAGCAGTCCGAGAAGGACGTCTGGTTAAAGATGTTGGACCATCAAGCAGTACCAAAAGATACAATAGTGTTCTCCCTAAGAAAAAGGAGCAAGATATTGGCAATATCTCTCTCGGAAAGCAAAGGCGATGTTACTAACCAGTAGCAGCTGTAACTTCTGCTATCAACCCTACGCCTGTTCCAACGTATCAACCCTAGGTTGCTCAAAGCCAACTGAATCAACAAAAATATCAGCAAAGGACATAACAGCCTCTTCAGCAGGCTTGTCTTCAATACAACAACAATCGAACAACGCGACCACTAGGGTTTGACCCTATACCAATGTTGTATGCAGAACTGTTTCCGTTACTACTGGTCAAGGGGCACGTCCAAACCAGGTCTCCTCTTACAGTACCAGAAAATCTGCCTTTTTGGTTCAAAGCGGATCAGACTTGCCCTTACCATCAAGGAGGACCAGGGCATAACATAGAAAACTGTCTAACCTTCAAATCCGATGTGCAAAAGCTTGTCAGGAGCTGGGTTATCCTTCATGGATACAAATCCAAATGTTCAGACAAACCCGTTGCCTCAACACGAAAAAGCGGCGGTAAATTTGATAGAGGAAGAGTCTAAGAACAACTATCAAATTCATAATGTACTCTTATTGGGGACCAACCTGGTCAAGATGCATTGCAAACAAAGCAGATACGGGCATGTACCCTCTCACAACTATCACCAGTGTGATATCTGCTCTAAAAATGATCAAGGATGTTCTGTGGTGCAATCAGCTCTACAGGAATAGATGGATCTCGGATGGATCCAAGATCACCGAATTCGTGAAGTCAACATGACTTATACAAATTCCAACATCATTCAAAACCACGACATCCGTGCGATGAATGTCAACTTGGTGGCAATGCACTCAAGGCAAAGCCAACATCATGATCTGCCACGGCACGATTAAGATTCCTGTCTGGTCTGCTCGGTAAACAATCAGGGATGCTCTTTTGTACAAGAGGCCCTGCAGCGTCAGATGGATCTTGGATGGATTCAGGATTACCGCGATAGAAGTCAGTATCAAGTTAATATGATTCAAATCTTTGATATTCGTTTGATGAATACCAGCTTGGTGGAATTACACGCTAAGCAAGTCTAGCTCGGTTTTCTGACTTCGCATGATTATCAGAACTGTAAAGTATGCCGTGAGAGTGAGCAAGGATGTGCACTCGTTCAAAGAACACTACAACACTTGTTGAACCACTGGTGGCTTCCGATCTATCTAGATGAAGACACGCAACAAGTCAGTATGACTGACGGGAACCTTACTAGGCATCGGAGTCAGGATGTTTGATCAATGGAAACAAATCTAGTAAGGTTACACTGCATACAAAGCGGACGTGGCCGGGTGCCACCATACAACTATGAGCGCTGTAGAGTTTGCTCGGAGAATAACCAAGGATGATACCTCATGCGAGCAGCCCTTCAAAGTCAATTGGACCACAAGGAGATTCAACCATGGTCAAGCTCTGGTTCAATATCAGACTATCATCTTAATCAAGGCAAAGATGTTGTTTTAATCCCTAAACGAGAAGTGGCCAAAGATGTATGCGCCATAATTCCTTTACTCCATGAATCGAGGGTTCCTCTTGATAGCGGAAAGATTCTCAACCTCGAACCAATTGAGGCTGGCTACGATGGTCAGAAAAATCAGAGGGCTCCTGTATTTATCTATCTTCCGGGACCAGTACCGTACAAATCCGATATAGCTATTCCTTACAAATACGATGCAACAACAATTGAGAATGGAAAGGAAACTCCCTTACCCTCCGTCGTGAATATTGCAGACATCAGTCGAGTAACACGAAGCAGTCGAATCTTCATCCGAGGAGTTGGAGAACCCACCAAAGAAAAGGAACCTCAAACAGAAGTTCCTAACCAACCGGTCGGTCAATTCAGTAGTCCCGACCTTTCAACAAACAACGATGAGATGCTAAAGCTCATCCAGAAAAGTGAGTACAACATTGTTGACCAACTGTTGCAAACTCATTCAAAAATCTTGTGTTATCTCTTTTACTCAGCTCCGAAGCCCACAGGGAAGCTCTACAAAAAGTCTTAGAGCAAGCCTTCATGGAACAAGATGTGATGATAAGACAATTTGACAACATCATCTCCAACATCACTTCCTGCAACAACTTAGGATTCAGTGATGAAGAACTGCCGGAAGAAGGCCAAAATCATAATATGGTACTCAACATTACAGTCAACTACCAGGACGACGCTTTAGCCAACGTACTGGTAGACACCGGATTAGCTCTAAATGTTATGCCGAAGTCTACTCTAATGTGATTATCATTTAAAGGATCTCCGACGAGAGGCAGTGAGGTCATCGTCAAAGCATTTGACGGATCCCGAAAAATAGTTATCGGCGAAGTCGACCTTCCCATAACTATCAGCCCTCACACTTTCCAAGTCACTTTCCAGGTCATGGACATCCGGGCGGCATATAGTTGTTTGTTAGGAAGACCTTGGATACACGAGGCTGGGGCAGTCACTTCAACACTTCACCAGAAACTGAAGTTCATCAAGAACGACCAACTAGTCACAGTCTGCGGAGAGCAAGCCTTGATTATGAGCAACTTATCGTCGTCCACTTGTGTAGAACCAGAGGAGGTTGTGGGAACCCAGTTCCAAGCACTTTCGGTGAGCAATGACAACCAATAAAAAAAGGGAACATCGATTTCCCCGTACAAAGATGCTCTCGAAGTAATCAAATGTAACGACGTAAAAGGATGGGGACGATTTGTCATTCCTACTGATAACAAAACAAAGAATGGTCTTGGTTTTTCTTCAACCTGTACCCAGACTGCTACTAATGATGAAAGTCTTCATCCCATTTAGAACTTCTTCCACAGTGGAGGTTTCCTTCACCCGGTGTCTCAAGAAGTGCATACCATCAACGAGGGTGATTCTTCCGATACAGATGAAGAATGGAAGTCCTATCTTAGTGAGGACGGTTATATGTCTCGGGGAGAGGTGCCTACGCCATTTTACTATCCCGCACAGAGTCTAAGATATATAATGAGGTCAGATTTCAAAATGATATACGGAGATTGTGATCCGGAAGGATGCCATGCTCCACCCAACTCATTAGAGGAGGACACTCTGATGAAAGACAACTTTGACCATGACTATTACGGCCCAATGGATGGCCTGCCTATCTGGCAGCCGTACCTAGGAGACTTGGGGGTAAAAGAGTCAACCCAACGATGCATATCAGCTGAGCATCATTGAAAAGAATACCTGTGTCCCCACTGAATCATGGGATCATTACTCAGGGCATTATGAAGATATCTCGCACGACGATGAATTTACAAAAATTGCAGGACAAGAGTTCCTTAACTATGCTTTTCCCGAGGCCAACGTCATCGAAAGGGATGGCTCCTCCAGATCCAAGGAAGTGTGGTACACCTTAGGACAACCGAGTGGCAAATACGACTTCATGGTTAAGTACACCGCTCCTAAAAGCCCTCGTATCAGGCTCGAAGACATCCAACCAACTGGATGGGGAGATCTGCCTGAGAATGTAAACACTGTGTAAGATACAGCTAAAGAATCCTCCTACGACAACTCTGCCTGGGAGACAGATTCCAATGATCCTGCTCCACCAAAAATCAGCGTCATCTCTGAAGACAAGCCAAGAAGGAAGGTACCAGACTTTGTGATTCACCGAGGAGTTCGCCGCCAATGGGAGCCAAGAAGGAAGGTACCAGACTTTGTGATTCACCGAGGAGTTCGCCGCCAATGGGTCGCTATCAACGTTCCAAAAGTCGTTCATAAGTCTAAGTAATTGCCATCTTTATCTTAACCTTTCACCGTGCCCAGGTGAAACGGATGTTTTGATAGGGCTTAATTTCTGTAAATATCTCTCTTCGCTTCGTCCAAAGCGACAAAGCTTTGTTTTATAGGGTTGTAGTTTATGCATTTATTGCTGTTTTCTCTTTTCGCTTTTTTAGAAAATGATAATCCTAAAAAACAACTCAAATAATGAAAATAAGCATTTTTCAGAAAGCACACTACACACACTCTTGCATTCTCTCTATCTCTTCTAAAATAAATCATCACGTCATGCAGATTACTTGTTTTAAACCCCATTGAAACATATGATCCAATGCCTTCTCCCAACTTTGAATTCCCAGTATTTGAGGCTGAAGAAGAAAATGACGAAGAAATTCCAGAAGAGATCTCCCGATTACTCAGTCAAGAGGAAAGGTCCATTGAACCTCACAAAAAGCCGTTGGAAATAGTCGACTCGGGTTCTGAGGAAGAGAGAAAAGAAGTCAAGATTGGGGCACTGCTCAATCCGACTGTCAAAGAAAGTTTGATAAAGCTTCTCAAAGAGTTTCCCGATGTGTTTGCTTGGTCCTACTAGGACATGCCAGGGTTGGATACCAGCATCGTGGAACATCATCTACCGTTAAGATCAGAATGTCCTCCAGTAAAACAAAGGTTGAGACGGACTTATCCAGACATGGCCATCAAAATCAAAGAGGAAGTACAGAAACAGATTGACGCAGGTTTCCTCGTCACATCAGAATATCTTCAATGGCTAGCCAACATAGTACCAGTTCTGAAAAAGGATGGAAAGGTCAGAATGTGTGTAGACTATAGGGATCTGAACAAGGCCAGTCCAAAGAATGACTTTCCCTTACCACACATTGACATGCTGGTAGACAGTACATCAAGGTTCAAAGTTTTCTCCTTCATGGATGGATTCTCGGGCTATAATCAAATCAAAATGGCACCGAAAGACATGGAGAAGACTTCCTTCATCACCCCACGAGGTACCTTTTGTTACAAGGTAATGCCGTTCGGTTTGAAAAACGCCGGGGCAACCTATCAAAGGGCCATGACTACTCTGTTTCATGACATGATACACAAAGAAATCGAGGTATATGTCGATGATATGATTGCCAAATCTAAGACGGAAGAGGAGCATGTGACCCACCTGTCAAAACTATTCGAGCGTCTGAGAAAATACAAACTCCGCTTGAATCCCAATAAGTGCACATTCGGTGTCCGCTCAGGGAAACTTTTAGGGTTCATCGTCAGCCAGAAAGGAATTGAGGTTGATCCTGACAAGGTCAAGGCCATTCAAGAAATGCCTTCTCCAAAGACTAAAAAACAAGTTAGGAGATTCCTGGGACGTTTGAATTACATTTCCAGATTTATATTCCTCATGACCGCGACATGCGCGCCAATCTTCAAACTACTCAAAAAGAATCAGGACTGTGTATGGACAGAAGACTGCCAAACCGCCTTCAATAGTATCAAGGAATACTTGTTGAACCCACTTATTCTATCACCTCCAGTGGAAGGAAGACCACTGATCATATACCTAACAGTCTTGGAAGACTCAATGGGTTGTGTACTTGGCCAACAGGACAAAACAAAAAGAAAAGAATCTGTCATTTACTATTTAAGCAAGAAATTCACCGACTGCGAGACTCGGTACACGATGCTTGAGAAAACTTGTTGTACTCTGGCTTAGGCAGCCAAACGTCTCCGCCAGTACATGATTTGTCACACTACTTGGTTAATCTCCGAAATGGATCCGATCAAGTACGTCTTTGAAAAGCCTGCTCTCACGGGAAAAATCGCCCATTGGCAGATGTTGTTATCAGAATAAGACATCGAGTACCATGCTCAGAAAGCCGTAAAAGGAAGTATTTTAGCCGATCATTTGGCTCATCAACCGATTGACGATCAAGAATCAGTCAGATTTGATTTCCCAGACAAAGATGTCATGTATCTAAAAATGAAAGATTGCGATGAACCGCTACCCAGTGAGGGGCCAGAACCAGGTTCCCAATGGAGACTTATCTTTCATGGAGCTGTCAATCATTACGAAAACGGAATTAGGGCAATCATCATAGCACCTCAGGGTACCCAAATTCCTTTCACATTCCGACTGACGTTCAAATGTACAAACAACGAGGCCGAATACGAAGCTTGTATCATGGGTCTCGAAGAAGCAATTGATTTAAGGATTAAGAACTTAGATGTGTATGGAGACTCAGCCCTAGTTATCAATCAGATCAAAGGAGATTGGAACACATACCAATCAGGACTGATTCCTTACAAAGACTACGCAAGATGGTTATTACCATTCTTCAACAGAATTGAGTTTCACCATATCCCTCGTGAAGAGAATCACATAGCTGATGCATTAGCCACTCTCTCTTCCATGATTAGTGTAGGTCAATGGAATGACATACCTAAGATTGACATAATGCGCCTTGAGCGGCCCGCTTACATCTTTGCGATTGAAGCAGTCATAGATGACAAACCTTGGTATCACGACATCAAGTGCTTCCTTCAAAAACAAGAGTACCCACCTGGGACATCCAGAAAGGACAGAAAAACTCAGGAGATTGGCAGGAAGTTTCTTCCTGAGCGGTGATACACTCTATAAGAGAAACTTTGACACGGTCTTGTTTTGATGCGTAGACGGACCAGAAGCAAACATGTTGATGAAAGAAATTCACGAAGGATCCTTTGGCGCTCATGCCAACTGACACACAATGGCGAGAAAAATTCTGAGAGCAGGGTACTATTGGTTGACAATGGAATCCGATTGCTACAAGTACACGAGGAGGTGTCACAAGTGTCAGATATACTCAGATAAAATCCATGTACCACCAACACATCTCAAAGTTCTCTCTTCCCCATGGCCTTTTTCCATATGGGGAATCGACATGATTGGCATGATCGAACCCAAAGCTTCAAACGAACATCGGTTCATCTTAGTAGCCATTGACTACTTCACCAAGTGGGTTGAAGCAGTGTCATACGCCAATGTAACCCGACAAGTGGTGGTCCGATTTATCAAAAATAATCTCATCTGCCGTTATGGTGTTCCGAGCCAGATTATTACTGATAATGGATCTAACTTGAATAACAAGATGATGAAAGAGTTGTGCACTGAGTTCAAGATCGAACACCATGACTCCTCTCCCTACCGACCTAAGATGAATGGAGCGGTAGAAGCAGCTAATAAGAACATCAAGAAGATTGTTCAGAAGATGGTTGTAACCGATAAAGACTGGCACGAGATGCTACCCTTTTCTTTTCACGGTTATCGTACATCTGTCCGCACTTCAACAAGGGCAACCCCTTTCTCTCTAGTATATGGCATGGAGGCAGTGCTTCCCATAGAAGTAGAGATCCCATCAATCTGGGTATTGATGGAAGCTAAGCTAACAGAGGCTGAATGGTGTCAAAGTTGACACGAAGAACTGAATCTGATCGAAGAAAAGCGAATAACGACTTTATGCCATGCTCAGTTGTATCAGCAAAGAATGAAGAAGGCGTTTGATAAAAAGGTCCGACCTCGCGTCTTCAGGAAAGGAGACCTCGTGCTAAAAAAGATACAATCATTCCTCACTGATTCCCGGGGTAAGTGGACTCTGGATTATGACGGCCCATACGTGGTCAAGAAAGCTTCCTCAGGCGGCGCCTTGAGACTCGCAACCATGGATGGAGAGGAATTTGCCTACCCCACAAATATTGGCGTAGTCAAGAAATACTTCGCTTAAATAAAAGAAAAAAACGTCTCGGTGGATTGAAAACCCGAAAGGGCGGTCCAGGCAAAAATTAGAGACATAATAAAAAATTATCCCGATGGATTGGAAATCTCAAGTACAATGTAGGCAAAAGTTAGGGATTCATGGCAAGTAACTACGTCAGACAAAGGGGCAAATCCCTCAGCAGCAGTCATGCCATCCATCAGGAAAATTCCAGTCAAGGTCATCTTCGACAGAAGCTTAGGATGTCCAGAATTCAAAGTTGGTAGAAGGATAGAGGTTGTTATGCTTCAATGTAGCCCTTTTCCCTTAAATTACCATTTTCTAAACTTTGTAAATACTCCATGGAATCACGCGTTTAGCTGATTTCCATCCTATCAATAAAATTTGAGCCCTAGTGCTTTTGTTTGCAATTCTTATTTGTTTTAGCTTTACAGAACGACAGTTTAACATGATTAACGATTCTTGAAATAAAACAAAAATGAATTTACTTGTCAACATTTTTTTGCTTTTAAAATAAAGATGGGAATTCTTTTGACTGTTGAACATCAAAAGAACATCGATCGCTTCTCCAAAGGCGATTAAGCTTCAAAGTGCAGAATCAAAGTACTCCTTCTATGCCAGTACGCCTGAATGAGGATCAGCTGTATCAGATGCGAATATTCCGTCTGACATCCCCGACAGAGTTCTTATCTCTTAAGCCCGACCAACGTTGTTCCCCACAGGAACTATTTCTCCTAAGCAAGGCAAATTGCCATCTTGAACCGAAGATACTTCTTCGTCCCCTGCAGTGGTCGAGTATCCAGTCGTGTTCATCCACTAGTCTGTATGTCATGTCAGTTTTGTCAGCATATACATACATACATCATGCATTATTGATTTACATTCATATTCATATTACATCACTATCACTCTAGTTTTTCTTATCCCTTAGTGATAAAAAGTCCTCTCACTCGAGTTGTCAGTTCTTTCCTCGTCAGGGAATGTTTTGTCTGAACCATCTTTCTCCCCAGTTTATTTCTGGGATGGCGACGGTCTTCGACCACTTTGATAACTTGAACCTCTGAAAAGCAAGAAAACTTTCGACGAACGTCACTCTTCGCCATTAGAGATGATATCTCCGCTTTCCCGGATTAAGGAAAATCACCAGAGAAAGCCTCTTAATCAAAGATTCGGCAATAATACAGTTTTTCTCCAGAAAATTCGCTGACGAAAAGGTCATCAGCACCTCCAAGTTGGATTGCATCACATGGCATTTCTCTGAGAAGATCTCGAAGAAAAGTATGATGTAATATCCCCAAACAGAAAATAGCCTCTCAAAAGACTTGTTTTCACTAGTAGAGCCAACAAATGGCGTCTCCAACAGAGAAATTTGTACACCTCTACAACTCAGACGAATGGGTTCCCCAGCAAGTCTGACATCAAAACTTTTTTTCGTCAAATGGCATCTCCCCAGGAAAATTCGGCGAGAAGTTTGAGTAAAAACCGCTACAAATAGCGTCCCTTGTCAAAAAAAGTTTATTGACAAAAGAAATTGAGACCAATTTCGTGGCTAAAAACCAGGATCGAGGGGAAGTTTATATCAAAAACTGGGACCAGTTCTGTGGCTAAAGACCAGGATCGAGGGGAAGTTTATAGACGAAAGAAACTAAGACCAGCTCCTTGGCTAAAAACCAAGATCGAGGGGAAGTTTATTTTAGAAACTTAGACAAGTTCCATGGCTAAAAACCAGGATCGAGGGGAAGTTTTTACCTTTTCTAAGCATCATTGTTTAGCAAAAGCAGATGGATGAGCAAGTAGCCATTCATAATCACCATCAAAATTTCGGGTATTCCGATATTTAATCCTCTTGCACCCTGAATGCCCAAATACCTTCGCCATTCACACCTTCGGGTCCAAGAAGATTAAATAGGGGCATCTGTCATACCCCAAATTTTGACCACCCAGATTTCCCATCATTGTACAAATAATTTCCACAATATAGATGAACTATCATGCCTCATCAATATCATCAGAGATGTTTGAGCATTCAACATAATCAAGAATTAGGGTTTCAAGCCCTCTCAAAGCACTTAGACAAAGGATCAATCAAGAAATGACATGATCTTCAACTTGTCTAGCCTTTTAAACACACATAAAGGATCAAGAGGATTCCCATATCAAGAATCAAGCACAAAGTTGCAACATTCCAAGTGGATCAGGCCTCAAGATCGCCAGTGTCACCAAATTAGGATTTTGGTCGACCAAGGCCTCCAGATGGAAATTTTCCTCTGGGCATGAGCCAATGCTTCAAAGCACAACCCAATATACTCCAAGGGACCTCATGGACCCAATCATCAAGTCAATTTAGCCTCAGGGGATGCATTTACCAAAAATCAAGAATTAGGGTTTCTTGACCTAATTCACAAAGGATCACACAGTTTGGATTTCGTCCGATAAAAAGTCAACTGTACAAAAATCCAAAGTTTGACTTTTTGAATTTTTGGTCAACCAAGGTTCTTTAAACCTAAAACAATGTTAATATGTGATTTGAATCATCATTCATCAAGAAAAATCAAAGAAAGTAAGTTAACTTGTAAAAGGGGTAACCATAAAAAACTTAGAATTTTTCTAAGTTATGGAACAAAGTGGCTAGGGTACCAACTTCCAAGGACCATAACTTGAGATCCAAGCAACCATTTTGGATGGTCCAAAGCTGGATTTGTAGCTCTCATTACATACTTCAAAAGTGTCAACTACATCTCATTCTAATTCTTCATGGATTTTTAGTTATGGAGTGATCAAAATGGCTAAAAACATGAAAATGACATTTTTCCAACACTTAGTGAAATTTTCACTAAGTCAGAATCTGCCTTACTTTTTCCAAAATGTAGGGACATTTTTCACCTTGATCCAAGTCAAACCAGGTATAGGGATGAACATCAAAGTTAAAGTATGCCATAAGGGCTTTCCAACAAGTACCAGATCATCTCCAAATTCCATTTGAGCAAGGAGATACAACCCTTGAAACATGGCATCATGAACTGGTTTTTACAAGGCAGAATTTGTGCATTTTGCTCGATTTGTACAAATCTGATAAATCCAAGCCTTTTCATCCATTTGGACACATATGAGGATAAAACAAGAAGGGAATGATCTGATCCCCAAGCCTCCAAAGTCCAAGAATCTACAAGTAGCCATGCCAAACCTAAAAGGGCTAAAAAGTGCCAAGACTCCAATTTTGTTTCCAAGCCTTTAATGAATGCATCAAGGTGGCATGAACTGAGCCTATTCCAACTGAATTCAGTCCAAACTTATCCCTGAACCAAAGCTACAAATCCAGTGCTCTAATCTCAAGTCAATGGATAGAGGAGACTTGAGATTCCTTTTGCTTAACATTGGCCAAAGCCCTGCTGCAGCCTCCATTCACTACTGATGCTAAAAAAACTTGACACACTATAAATAGACATCAATTGTGATAAGTTTGAGTACACCAAAGCACCTAAACTGATGCTTTCCTCAAAATCCCTCTCTTTAGGCCAAAATGCCTTCTTTTGCAAGGTATCTCTGAGTTTTTGAGTTAGAGAGCAATTCCATCATAACTCATGATCCAAACATCTCTAATATGTTGTATCTAAGCTGTCCAAACACTAACATGTGACCTGTAACACCAAAATCTCAAATTCCACTTCCAAAACCTCAAAATTGGACTTTTTTGCATTTTTCAAGCCATGTCTTGATTCAGTCACTTTCAAAACCAGATAAAACCTCAAACACACTCCAAATATCATCCTTGAACTGTCCCAAATGGTTCCCCACATCAGGAACACCATTTGAGGGAGTTGCCATATTGGTCACTTTTGCCCCTTTTGCAAGATAGAGCTCAAACTTGTTCCTGAAGATTCCAGCTGGTGGTCGTTATTCTAAAAGCTTCTAAGGGATCAATTCAGAGTGTCCAAAGCATCAAATTACTTCTGGCACAAGAAACTTGGCGGATAGCACAAAAAGCTCCCAAAGAGGTAAGCATCACAACTTGAACTCTTTGAATTATGCATTGTTTTGAAGTCCACTGATCATAAACATCCCATACATGTTGTATATGTTGTGTTTGAACCAATTCATCGTGTAATTCTTGCCTGTACCATGAGGTAGCATAGAAAATGCAAATATAGGCCTATTTCAAAACCACTATCGGGTTTTAAAATAGGGACCTCATCTGAAAAAACCATGACCACCATTGGATTCCTTGGGAAATTCTAGGCCAGATGCATATAAATTTTGTCCTAATCCATGGAGAAATGAGAAAGTTAGAGGCTTCACGTAAATGACCCAAAAACTGGCCTTGCCTTGCCTTGCCCAGGCCTAAAACAAGGCATGCCTTATGTATTTATGGGGTGGTTTTGATACACAGATGTATCACCACCCCAGTGGTAGAAGGCGCACGCTGTAACTTGGAGGTCTGGGGTTCGAATCCCCCTTGCCCCAGACCCTTTTTTACCACTTTTTTCTATTTTTTAATATTTGTCATATAATTTTAAATGATTTGGAAAATTAATTTCTCTCTCAATTTTAATTATTTTTTATTGGTTCTTTTTGCAAAAAATCACAAAAATGTTAAAATATTTTATTTCACAAAAAAATCAAATTTATATTATTTATTTAATATAGTTGATATTTTTGTAAATAAATTAATTTTTATTATTTTTAAACATTTCAAAAATGTATATTCATCTTGAAAATCAAAATCAAATGAGTCCTAAATCATCTTGTGATTAAAACCTCATTTTTCAAACCTTAATAAAAAATAACAAGTAGTTTACTTAGACTTATTTGGTATTTTTGTCATTTTTATTCATTTTATTAAAAGGTTTACTTTTAAAAGAAAATGAAATTAGGGTTTCTTTGGTTCTTGATCTTTATCAAACCTTTTAAAACACTTTGGGCCTCTAATAGAGTGTAAGACCCAACCCTTGTTGTACATAAACCTTTTTTGGGCCTCAGATATTGTATAAGTCTCGACACGATAAAAAATCTCGGCGTGATCGCCATGTTTAAATAGAAACACCTTTGGGCCTCCCCTCGTGTTGTAAGTCCCATATCTCTTTTTTCAAAACACCTTTGGGCCTCTCCTTGAGTTGTAA
Source organism: Lathyrus tuberosus (assembly GCA_022829125.1). Lineage (NCBI taxonomy): Eukaryota > Viridiplantae > Streptophyta > Magnoliopsida > Fabales > Fabaceae > Lathyrus > Lathyrus tuberosus. The sequence goes on from JALAZF010000183.1 coordinate 10,589,279, forward strand.
GACCCAATCCTTTTGTAAATAAACCTTTTTGGGCCTTAGTCGTTGTATAAGTCCCGATACAATCTTAAAAACAATGGTGCGATCACTGTTAAACCTTGGGCCTCCTTGAGTATAAGCCCCAACAATCTTTCCAAAAACAACTTCCCTTTTTATTTAAGTTCAAATATATGTTGTTATCAAAACTTTCTTTAATTTCTTTGAACAACTAACAATACAACATGGAAGCTTGCTCACCTGTAAATTTTAACAGCTTTCATTTACTCGCTTTCATATATATAACTGTATTGTGGGAAGCAGCGCACTGTAAGTCCTTCTTTCATATCCTTTTACATACTTGTCATATATCAACTGTATATATACTAGTATATCTATTTAGAGTTTTCCTCGACAACTAGGTCTAGAACTAGGTAAAGCCCGTTGGTCACTCTTTAAAACTAGATCCCCATAGGATTTCCAGATACAGTCTTGCCTTCTCTTGGGCTTAAACAATATGGAACAAAGAGAAAGGCAGTATTCTCGGTGAACCTTTTCTCTGACTGTCACTATTAGAACTTGTCAAAGAAATTCAGTTTCCCCAGAGAGGATTAATTCCTAGTGAAACTTCTCTTGAATTTCTTCAAACCCTAGAACTGTTTATTAAAGAAAAGATTATTCTCGGTGAAACTTTTCTTGAACTCTTCTTAAGTTTGGACCCACGGGCTTCCTAAAAGCATCCCCGCCTCCTCTTGGGCTTTGTACAAGGACCCTCCGGCTTCTTAGAAGTTCTCATGCCTTCTCTTGGGCTTAATACAATGACTCTAAAGACCTCCTAAAGGTATAAGACAGAACTAAGTCATCCTTTGCTAGAGCAGTCTTTCCAGTGTCAAATCTCAGACCAATTTAGGGTTGATTCTCATCCCTAAAAACACCTGCCTCCTCGTAGGCATCATACTAAAGATAAAACTCTCCCACACCAGTAGACTTGGAGAGTCTAAATCTCCTCTTGATTCTCAAAGACATTCTCAAGTTCCCTACAAACATAGGAGAAACCCTGACCATTCTGGATCAATCTCCAGCAGGGTTAAAACACATGGGTTCGAAAACCTCGTATCCCTCATAAAAACCCCTAAGCCAGGGTCAGTTTATCATCGGTATAACACTATCCCAAATCAGAACCTCAAGGTATCTGATACCTCAACTTTTCTGGAACCCTCAACAGGAGTTGATTCCCCAGAAGAAGTTAGCCTCCTCTTAGGCTTTGTATAATGATCTTCCCTCAAGATAGCTAGCCTCCTCTTGGGCTTTGTACAATTGATTCTCCCCAGCGGAGCTAACCTTTTCAGACTCTCTTGTTGAGTCAATCACTTTTCAGACTCTCTTGTTGAGTCAATCACTTTTCAGACTCTCTTGTTGAGTCAATCACTTTTCAGACTCTCTTGTTGAGTCAATCACTTTTAAGACTCTCTTGTTGGGTCAATCACCTTTCAGGACTCTCTTGTTGAGTCAACCTTTTTAGCCTCAATTTTGGGCTTTGTACAAGACAGATAAAAACACTCTCTTGTTGAGTCAATCTTTTCCAGCCTCCTCTTAGGCTGGGTACAAAGGATTTCCCCTAGCAGAAGCCAGCCTCCTCTCAGGCTTTGTTTAATGATTTCTCCAGCTTGTTCAGCCACAATCCTGGGCTTCATACAGGACATATAAAAGCACTCTCTTGTTGAGTCGAACCCTTTTAGCCTCAATCTTGGGCTTTGTACAAGACATAAATCTTCATAACCTTCTCTTAAGCTTGGGACAAATATCTTTCCCATCGGAGTCAATTCCTCCTAGCCTTCTTTAGGCTTCGAGAAATAATTTCCTAAGCTGAGTCAAAATCTTTTCAGCCTCAATCTTGGGCTTTATACAAGACAGATAAATACTCTCCCGTGGAGTCAAACTCAGTTCAGCCTTAATCTTGGGCTTTGTACAAGACACATAAAAATACCCTCATCCCAGTCAGTTAAATTTCCCATTTCAGCCTCAATCTTGGGCTTTGTACAAGACACATACAAACCTCCCCGGCGAAGTCAAAATCCCTTTTTTAAGCCTCAATCTTGGGCCTTGTACAAGACAGATAGCACATTTTCCCCAGAAAAGTCAAACTTTTAGCCTCCTCTTAGGCTTTGTATAATGACATCCCCAAAGAGCCAAATCTCTTTCAGTCTCCTCTTAGGATTTGTATAAAGACTTCCATAGGGGAGTTAATCAACCTCTTAGCTTCAACCTTGGGCTTTGATCAAGGCACACAAAAATCAACAATCCCCTCAGAGGAAGTCCAATCCCTCTTTAGAGATGACAAGTTCTCTCTCAGTCAAACCTTTTAGCTTCAATCTTGGGCTTTGAACAAGACATAAATACTCATTTAGGTTCAATCTTGGGCTTTGAACAAGACACCAAAACATCTCTTTCCTCCCATAGAATAGGAGGAACTACGATTGCTCTGATTTCCCTGTTTAATTTAAACGGGAATACATAGGCATAAGTTTGCGAAATCTTAGCGAGCATACTATTCAAGGACTCTAGGTTAAGTACCTTCATACATCAATCAAACATTAGGTCCAGCACCTTACCAAAAACATCAGAAAAACCTGAACATCAACAAAAACTCACTCTCTCTCTCACACACTTCCCAAGAAACTTTCCTAACCCATTAACGGATAAACACCATTAAGTATAAAGCGAAACCTAAAGCTAACGTCCTGTGGATAACCACATATAGGATGGGTAATTGATAACTCCCCATTGTATAACCTGACCTCGGACCCCGCAATCTCTTTAAAAGCGTTTGTTCAGTTAAACAAATTGCGTGCAAGGTCAGTTTTAGATAGCTTCCCTTTCCCTTCCAGCTTCACGGGATAAATAAGAAATCAGAAAGTAGCACCCCCTCCTCATTGTGGGGAGAAACCCAAAAACCAGTGATAAGGTGGTCGCGTCACCGACAAAAATCCTCGCTACACCCCGTCAAAAATTAGTCCCCATTGGGAACCTGGTTTTGGCCCTTCACTGGGTAGCGGTTCATCGCAATCTTTCATTTTCAAGTACATAACATCTTCGTCTGGGAAGTCAAATTCGACTGATTCCTGATTGTCAATCGGTTGATGAGCCAAATTATTGGCTAAAATACTTCCTTTGACGGCTTTCTGAGCATGGTACTCGATGTCGTATTCTGATAACAACATCTGCCAACGGGCGATCCTTCCCGTGAGAGCAGGTTTTTCAAAGATATACTTGATCGGATCCATTTCGGAGATTAACCAAGTAGTGTGACAAATCATGTACTGGCAAAGACGTTTGGCTGCCCAAGCCAAAACACAACAAGTTTTCTCGAGCATAATGTACCGAGTTTCACAGTCCGTGAATTTCTTGCTTAAATAATAGATGAGAGACTCTTTTCTTTTTGTTTCGTCTTGTTGGCCAAGTACACAACCCATGGAATCTTCCAAGACTGTTAAGTATATGATCAGTGGTCTTCCCTCTACTGGAGGTGACATGATTGGTGGATTCAACAGATACTCTTTGATGTTGTCGAAAGCTTTTTGGCAATCTTCTGTCCATACACAGCTTTGATTCTTTCTGAGTAATTTGAAGATTGGCGCGCATGTCACGGTCATGAGAGATATGAATCTGGAAATGTAATTCAGACGTCCCAAAAATCCTCTGACTTGTTTCTCAGTCTTTAGTGAAGGCATTTCTTGAATGGCCTTGACCTTGTCAGGATCAACCTCAATCCCTTTCTGGCTGACGATGAACCCTAAAAGTTTCCCTGAGCGGACACCGAACATGCACTTATTGGGATTCAAGCGGAGTTTGTATTTTCTCAGACGCTTGAATAACTTTGACAGGTGGGTCACATGTTCCTCTTCTGTTTTAGATTTGGCAATCATATCATTGACTTACACTTCAATTTCTTTGTGCATCATGTCGTGAAACAGAGTTGTCATGGCCCTTTAATAGGTTTCCCCGGTGTTCTTCAAACCGAGCGACATTACCTTGTAACAAAAGGAGCCCCATGGGGTGATGAATGAATTTTTCTCCATATCTTTCGGCGCCATTTTGAATTGATTATATCCCGAGAATCCATCCATGAAGGAGAAGACTTTGAACTTTGTTGTACTGCCAACCAGCATGTCAATGTGCTGTAAGGGAAAGTCATCCTTCAGACTTGCTTTGTCAGATCCCAGTAATCCACGCACATTCTGACTTTTCTGTCCTTTTTCAGAACTGGCACTATGTTGGCTAGCCATTGAGTATATTCTGAGGTGGCAAGGAAACCTGCGTCGATCTGTTTCTGCACTTCCTCTTTAATTTTGATGGCCATGTTCGGATGAGTCCGTCTCAGTCTTTGTTTCACCGGAGGACATTCTGATTTTAACGGTAGATGATGTTCCACGATGCTGGTATCCATCCCTGGCATGTCCTGATAGGACCAAGCAAACACATCTGGAAACTCTCTGAGAAGTCTTATCAAGCTTTCTTTGACAATCGGACTGAGTATTGCTCCAATCTTAACTTATTTCTTTTCTTGCTCTGACCCCAAATTGATCGTTTCCAACGGCTCTTTGTGAAGTTCAATAGACCTTTCCTCTTGCCTGAGTAGTCGTGAGACCTTTTCTAGAATTTCTGCGTCCTCTTCTTCTTCAGCCTCAAATACTGAGAATTCGAAGTTGGGAGAAGGCATGGGATCGTATGTCTCAACGGGGTTTAAAATAAGAAATCTGCATGACGTGATGATTCGTCTTTTAGAAGAGATTAGAGAGAATGCAAGAGTGTGTGCAGTGTATTTTCTGGAAAATGCTTGTTTTTATTTTGATTGTTTTAGGATTATCATTTTCAGGAAAGCGAAAAGTAAAAGTAGCAATCAATGCGGGAATGATAGAACGATGTTATTTTATTTATGATTTTGTCGATTCTTGAAATACAGCCCTATAAAACAAAACTCTGTCGCTTTGGGCGAAGCGAAGAGGGATATTTACAAAAAAGTGAGCCCTATAAAAACATCCGTTTCACCCGGGCAGGGTGAAAGGTTAAAACAGAGACGACAATTACTTAGACTTGTGGACGACTTTCGGGACATCGACAACAACCCATTGGCGGCGAACTCCTCGGTGAATCACAAAGTCTGGTATCTTCTTTCTTGGTTTGTCCTCAGAAATGACGCTGATTTCTGGCGGAGCAGGATCGTTGGAGTCTTCCTCCCATGCAGAGTTGTCATAAACGAACTCTTCTATTGTATTTTGCATAGTGTTTCCACTCTCAGGTGGATCTTCCCATCCAGTTGGTTGGATGTCTTCGAGCCTGATACGAGAGCTTTCAGGTGCGGTGTACTTGACCAAGAAGTCGTACTTGCCACTCGGTTGCCCTAAGGTGTCCCATACTTCTGTGGGACTGGAGGAATCATCCTTCTCGATGACGTTGAACTCAAGAAAAGCATAGTTGATGAACTCTTGTCTTGCAATCTTTGCAGATTCATCGTTGTGCTGGATATTTTCGGAATGTCCTGAGTAATGATCCCATGACTCGGTGGGGATGCAGGTATTCTTTTCAATATTGCTCAGCTGATAAGCGTCGTTTGGCTGACTCTTTTGTCCTAAGTCTTCTGGGTACGGCTGCTAGATAGGCAAGTCATCCAATGGATCATAATAGTCGTAGACGAAGTTATCTTTCATCGGATCGTCTTCTAATGAGCTTGGTGGAGCACGGCATCCCTCAGGATCACAATCTCTGTAGATCATTCGAATGTCTGATCTTGGTATATATCTCAGACTTTGTTTAGGAAAACAAAATGGCATATGTGTTTCTTCCTGAGACATATAATCATTATCGTTGAGCTAAGATTTCCATTCCTCGTCCGTATCGGAGGAGTCACTCTCATTGATGGTGTGTACTTCTTGAGACACTGGGTGGAGGAAGCCTCCACTGTGGAAGAAGTCCTGAATGGGATGAAAACATTCATCCTTCTTGGCAGTCTGGGTATAGGTTGAAAAAAAACCAAGACCATTCTTCATCTTGTTATCAGTAGGAATGACAAGCTGTCCCCATCCTTTTGCGTTATTACTCTTGATCACGTCGAGAGCATCATTGTATGAGGAAATCGACGTCCCTCTTTCTGATTGATTGCCATTGCTCACCGAGAGCGTTTGGAACTGGGTTCCAACAACCTCCTCGGGTTCTACACAGGATAATGAAGATAAGTTGCTTATGATTAAGGCATGCTCTCCACAGACTGTGACTAGCTTGTCATTCTTGACGAACTTCAGCTTCTGGTGAAGTGTTGAAGTAACTGCCCCAGCTTCGTGTATCCAAGGTCTTCCTAATAAATAGCTGTAGGCTGCTCGGATGTCCATGACCTGGAAAGTGACTTGGAAAGTGTGAGGACCGATGGTTATGGGAAGATCAACTTCGCCGATAACTGTTTTTCTGGATCCATCGAAGGCTTTGACTAGACATGGCAACAAAACCCATACCCGTGGGTACCCACCCGAACCCGCCCTGAAATTATGGTATCGTTTTCGTCATCCACCCTCTAAAGGCTTACAGCTTTAACGAGAGTTAAATATCACAAAAGAGAAGTAAGAAGCATAGTTTAAATATAGTGAAACGAATGGATAAATTCAAGACGAACATACACAATGCATTAATGTGAAAAAACCAAAGTTTGACATAATAGTAAGTGCTTAAGCCAACAAAAGAAATTAAAAATGAAAATTCAAATGATTTCAAAGCTTCCCTTCCTAAACCAGTCACTTCAGACGATGTGTCTTGCAGCTTCGATATTAGATGGGCGATAGAAGAACTCAATCTGACCATCTGGTGTGAACTCGAGGACTCCTTCGTCAATCAGGTCTTGGATCCTATGTTTCAATGGACCACAGTCTTCAGTATCATGACCAGGACTATTCGAATGATAAGCACATCTTGCGTTAGGTTCGGAACCAGGAGCAGGGTTAGCTGGAGCTGAGTATGAAGGCAACAGAGTTATCAAGTTCTGATTGAGCAATTGTTGCAAAGCCTGAGACAGCGGCATGTGCAATAGGGTAAATGGTCGTTTAGGTTTGGGTTTCCAAGTACGTTGACCACCATGCTGCCTACGCTGATCTTTCTGTTGTTGAATTGGTGGTGCGACAACCCTATAAGGCCTTCTTCCTTCAATTGAAAGACTATCAGTAGTAACCTGTCTCTTTCCTCCTTTTATCCTCATCTTTTTCTCAACCAAGTCAGCTTGTTTCCTTGGAGGCCGACTGATGATCTGATCCCCGACTATGTTGTCTTGAAGTTTATTGACGAGGACTCTCAGCTCTTCTTGCCCCCGAGCTAAGTTTTGGATAAGAGCCATCTGACCATACATCTGGATTCTCATCTCTGCCATCTCAGCTTGCAGTTGTTCCAATTGATCATCCTTGTTGTCTTCAGGATTTTTCTTTTTCATGTCCTTAGTGAGGAGGGCTTTCAACTCTTCTTGCCCCTTGAATAGGCTCAGGATCATCTCTTGGAATTGGGTGTTCTGAGTCTAGAGATCCTTGACAGCTTGTTCTAATGCCATTTTCTGCTGAAATAAACAGCGAGGAGATGAGAAACCCGTTGTGGAAACCTGTTATGATATGTATGTAAATGCATATGCAATGTTTTCAACGATCTTTATGGAATCTGGTTTGCAACATTAGAAATTGAATTTGGTTACAACTTTGTCTGAAGAACTTTGACTTTTCATCTTTGAACGTCCTTCTATAAGAATCAAGCTCGCCATATCAAGTGGGTCATAGCCTCTGATTCAGGATACTGTTCTTTTGAGTTTAAAGGCATCTGGCTAGAGGAAAATAAATCCTCTTGCCCCTTGATAGAAATCTGGCTTTTGATAATCCTTCCATAATAGCACCTGCAAATTGTGCGCCATAAATCCCTAAGATCCTTGAAAAAGGTTAGTTAACATGCTATGTTATGATGGTATGTGGATGCTATGCATTAAGTAAAAGCACGAGGACAAGTAAGTCCCGTAAAGAGTTCAAGTTGTTAGAGTACAAACAAATCCTGCAAGGAATTCAAGTTGTTAGATAGTGAATACAAACAAGTCACACAAGTAGCCTTAGGTTTAAAGGCTTGCATGAAGTCCAAAGGTAAGTACCTTTCCCATACCAAGGTTTAGTTGGTTCAACCTATCCTAAAATAGTAACTGGGTTCTAGGAATCTCATATCACGGATCTTTCTCACAGGCTTTATTTTGGTGCGACACTCGAGCGGCCGACCAAAACATCCCGAAAGTCCAATCTCAATGAGCGTAGTCTCGAGTATCAACCAACTTCGATCTAAATCCAAAGTCGGCCATCTCACTAACTTCTAATGGCCAAAGATGAGTTAACTAGGGTTCTAAAGACTGTGACCATCATATCAACCATATCGGTACATGCCGTACAGTCTCCATGATCTATTGTCACTTACCTAAGGAATCACTAGGTTCGGGTGTAGGACCTTTCACACAAGTAACCCCAAAACAAAGCCCATTAAAAATAAAGCACATAAGTCAAACAATTTTAAGCAAGTGGTAAAGTGATCTAACTCTAAGGTAACCCCTCTTTGGAAATCTCCCCAGCAGAGTCGCCAGTTCTGTAATACGGTGGAGAACTGACTTTTTAATTTTGTTTTCGCAAAACATGTTGCGGTTAGCAAGAGTCGCCACCGACTTTTCTTTTATCCAATTTATTTAGGAAAGGTGAAAAGAACAGGAAAGACCTTTTTGAAAATATTTTTGAGTTCGGGGGTTAAGTTATGAAAAGGGAAGGTGTTAGCACCCCTTTTCATCCGTAGTTATCTACGGGCTCTTAATTGCTTGCTCACTTTAACTTGCTTTTTTTGAAATGTGGTGTGTGTTTAGAAAATATTTTGTAAAAGTTGACTTTGTAATAATTCGTGTAAGGATGTATACAAAGTGTTTGTTTTTGAAAATATTTTTGAAAGTGTGAGGTGTGAAAAGTATTTGTTTTTTTTTTTAGTTGTGAGCAAGCATTTAAAAGTTACTTACCCTTAATTTATAAGGTCTTTATTGTACTTATCATTTTCCTTGAGAGATAGTACTATCCATACCATTAGTGGGTAGGTAGTCCTATCTATTGGATGTGAAGGGACGGCGAGGGGTCATCGAATGGTCATAGAAGGCAACATGTAAGGGTACCTTAGCAATTCGAAGGGACTATCATCATTTTTCTGTAGGGTCATCGAGGGACAAGATTATTTTTTGTAGACAACTCGAAGGGTCATCGAGGGACAAGATCATCTTTTCGTAGGCAACTCGAAGGGTCATCGAGGGACTATGATCTTTATACCGAAGGGACTATGATGATTTATTCGTAAGCGTCTTTTGCTAAAGTATCCCTACGTTCGAGGGACATGACCATTATTTTGTAAGGCAAACGAAGAGAGGTTACCCTAGAGATGCATGTGTGTGCATTAGGTCGATGGCGGTGCTAAAAAGCAGTCGACTTACAGGATTTAAAAAAAAGGGCTCGATTATTGAATCAAGAATTGTTTGATATTTTTGAAAAAAGAGGTTTTAATATTGTAGCAAGATATGAGCGAAATAAAGGAAAGCAACAAAATTATTTTACACATCATGGGAATTGGGATACATTTTGCCAATGGGGATAAAATAAGCGATAAATATACAATTCAAACACGCGATAATTAAACAGTAGTTAGCAAAAGTTTTAATCCAATCTTAATAACCAGAGTAATAATAAAGAAAAAGATAACAATATTTAAATCAAAATTTAAACAAGATTAAGATTAAAATTGAAACAAGATTCACATCAAGAATTAAGAAAAATGAAATCAAAATTATTCGAGAATTAATAAGAGAATATCGCTAACGCAAAAGATGCGATCATCGCAATAGGGATTAAGAGTGCGCGGATCTAAAATTATAAAATAAAAATGCATAGAAAAATTAAAATTTTAAACGTCTTAAACAATAATGTTGCTAACGCAAGAAATGCGATCATCGCTACCGGATCAAATTACACATGAATGTCACGCATCACGTACATAAATATAGCGTATCGACACAATTTGATCCGAAAAATCTAATAAAAAAAGAATTAACAAACAAAAAAGCAAATTGCTACCGCGTAAGCAGTCATCGCAAATTGGATCAATAAGCCACTACATAATAAAAAATTAAATTAAGGCACAAAGTTGCAAATCGAAACACGAATTGGTTGGTGAACAACAAACGGATTACCGCTAGACCAAACCACCGGACGTGTGTACAAAATCGAAACGCAATGATAATCAATTTAAAAGAGTAAAATTGCAAATAAATTGATAAAATTAATTAACAGCTTGCTACACTTAACGTGATCATCGCAATCGAATCGAAATCGTGCGAAAAAAAAATGCATAGAAAATTAAATTTTAAAACATTTTAAAACAATAATGGTGCTAACGCAAGAATGCGATCATCGCAACCAGATCCAAATCGGGCGGATATGAATTTATAAAAAAGAAACACAAATAAAAAGGAATTTTAAATGTGATAAAAACTCAACAATGTTGCTAATGCGAAATGCGATCATCGCAACCGGATCGAAATAAAATAAATGTCACGCATCATGTGCACGAATATACAAACAGCGTATTGACATAGTTCAATCCAAAAAATAAAATGAATAAATAAAAAACAATATATATTAGAAAACAATATGTGTAGATTATATTATATATATTAAAACAGTACGTGTTATATATTATAAAAAAAAACTTGTTATATATATAGTCTTGAAAAACCTGTATTGCAAAAAAACTTGTTATACTATATTGAAAAAAAAACGTTATATATTGTATTGACTTGTTACATGTTTATTGAAAAGCATGTCGAAAAGAAAATAATATAATCAAAACAGTAACGATATTTTTAGAGTAGTGTGAACTTGGAACCATAATATATGTTAGCAGCATAAACAATAAAAATATAGTAGCAGCGTATTACAAGAGCGGCGGAACTTTTCTCTCTTTTCGGTCCCTCTGTTATGTGTAAAACAACCTGTATTTATAGATCTAGAAAATTAGGTTAAAAATTTTAAAAGGAAAATATAATCAGTCTTAATCCATATTGATCAAATAACATCTGAATAAAATCATATAGTATCTGATTTTTACTTGGTCACCAAGTAGACCAATGACATAAACTGACCAATTGGTAATGAGTACACAAAAAAGGAAATATTTTTTTGTATCTATTATGATTTTTGCACTCCTTTTTGGTAAAAAGTGCATAAAATCAAATAAATAACTATTTTTAAAAAATGCCTTAAAATAAAAAACGAAAATTAAAAATAAATAATAAAAAAATACATTTTTTGTGATTTTTTTGAAAATAATTTAAAATGGAAAGAAAGTTAGTAACAAATAACAGAAAGAAAATCCAAAATGAAACATGTGAGATTCAAACCCGCGACCTCATACTTGCAAGTCTTATCTCCTTTCCAATTGTGCCAATTCATTTATTTGAAACAAAAATGCACTTGAAAGCATATGAAGGTCAAACAATTATTTGTTATTTAAACAATTTAAAGTAAACTGTTACCTATTTTTGAATAAAAATTACTGTTAAAATAATAGTGAAATTGAACCAAAAAAATTATAAAATCAAAGTTAAAAATAATTTAAATGTTAGAAAGGGCGGGCAAATTTTGGGGTACAACAGCTGCCCTTGTTCAATCTTCTTAAACCTGAGGAGTTAGATTGGTATGTCTGCCATTCGTGATCTGAAGGTGGAAGAGGATTGAACACTTAAGTGCCCCAAAATTTGCACTCACTGATGCACAAAGTAACGCTTGTTGGTTGATTGTATTGCTTGAATGGGCTTAAAGATGCCATTCGGAAAGATGACAGGGTGGAGATGGTCTTATAGATGTCATCCAAAGTAACTGCTGATAGGAGTATCAGAATGAGTCTAGGTTTGACTGTATCTGAGGAATATACTAGAATGAGTCTGTGTCTAACTGTATCTAGCAGACGTGCTGGGGAGTGCCAGAATGATTCTTATGCCTTGTTTGTATCTGTATGATGTTCTAGAATGAGTCTATGTCTTAACCGTATCTATAGGGAGATCAGAATAAGTCTTTGCCTGACTGTATCTGAGAGCCATATTAGAATGAGTCTATGTCTGACTGAATCTGAAAAATTAGTATTAGAATGAGTCTTCGACCGACTATATCTAAAATATGTACTGGAATAAGTATCAGAATGAATTTGTGTCTTGATTGTATCTGAACTGTGTCTAGAAGATGTACTGGAATGAGTATCAGAATGAATCTGTGTCTTGATTGTATCTAAACTGTATCTAGAAGATGTACTGGAATGAGTCTACTCCTGACTGTATCCAAAGGAGTATCAGAATGAATCTTCGACTAATTGTATCTGAAGGATGATAAACTATTGACAATATTTGTCCGTTTGAGAACTAACCTAAAAAAACCAAGTTAGTTTTATTCAATGTCATGATATATGTAATGCATTGCGTAATGATGCTATTAAAATAAATGATAATGTTATATGCGTTTTGTATGCATATGCTATGATGTATTGTAAATGATGTATGGGTATGAAATGTCGCTGAAGGTAGCAGTGGCTTTGAATAGTAACGTCTGATTGGGGAAAATAAATCCCTGACTGTTGTTGGGGATGGAGAAAATAAATCTTCAGATCCTGTTTAGAATGACTCTACTAGGGATTCAAACTTCCCGTTTGGGAATATTCCGCTGGGGATCTTTGACTTCCACTTGGGGATAGAAGTATTTTGTCAGGAGAGTCGGTCGTTCGTCGTGCTTTTTATTGAAGGATTTGATTCTTATGTACCCTGACTGGGGATAAAAGAGATGGATAATCCTCCGATGCATTATCTGACCAAGTTTCGGACATGGGTGACCACTCTTCTGGGAGTAGCAACCATGGACGAAATCCTGCAGGAGAAGAGAACTCTGTCAGGTAATTTGTAGTGTTGGAGAAGCAAACTCTGCTGGGGAATTGAATTCTGTATACTTCCAAGAGGGAATATTATCTTATGGGGATCAAAATTCCATAGGCTATGCTGAGGACATATCTGCAATAGGTTGGGGAATGATCAAATTCCTTTATCTGTTAGGGGATCTATTGGGGAAGATGATCATGTCAAGCCGTCCGTTGGGGAGGTTTCTTTATGTACTTTACTGGGGACGCAATCTCGAATAGACCTGCCTGAAGAGAGAAATTCTGTCGTGAAGGAGATGTTGGAGAAATAAACTCCGTTGAGGAACTCTCTGGAGCGTGCTGTGGAAAGAATCAAACCTCTGTCTTGTTGGGAAATCCTTTGGGGATATGGGAGTGAATTGCTGGAAAGTATCCCAACTGTTGCTTGAGAGTATGTTAATTCTGCTGGGGAGTATATCTCTGTTGAGGATGATCTCCACTGGGGAAGCAACGCTGCTGAGGAATAAACTCTACTAGGGACGAGCTTGTGAAAATAGCTCTGTAGAGATAGTTCCATGGAGATTGCTCTGTGGGGATATTACCATGACACCGGCTCCGTGGGGGTGATTCTGTTAAGATCTGTTGGATACAGGACTTGCTGGGGATTCCAACCTCCAAGAGTCTTTAGGAAATACTGATTCTGTGACAGCAAACCGGGTGGAAAAGATCACTTCGGGCTTCAACTCTGCTATTGCCCCTATGTCTTCAAGTATTTCATCACTTGCTGTCGGTAGAAAATGATAAGATTGATATACGTTGTTTGAACGGAGTTGGCAATGAAAACTGGTACTGACTCATAAATGGATGATCCAACGGGACATAGTCGTACGCTTTAATCCCTAACTTCTTCCTGGACCGCCTTTTTAGGTTTTTAGTCCACCGGGATACCCTTTCTTGCCCAAGCCGCATTTTCAGGTTTTTGACTTGCTGGGTGTACAATTCTTTTATATATGTCCCTAATTTTTTTCTACAACCTTTTTGGTTCGCCGGGATGCCCTTATTTTTTCCTAGGCTTGTCAACCTAGTGAGTCTTCTTCATGCGTAGTATTTTTTTGACTATGTCCGCGTTCACAGGGTGCAAGAAATCTTCGCTGTCCATGGTAGTAATCCTCGTAGCGTCGTCAGAAAATATCTTCTTGATTACGAATGACTCTTCACACGTAAGAGTTCGTTTTCCCCCGAGATCACCTGTATTTAGAACTTTCGATAGTCTCGACTTCCCCAAACAATTTCTAGGAATTATCATGACTGGATCGGAAGACATGATACTGACACCATCTGATACTATTGGCACAGACAAGTAACTCCCACAATGGCTCTTACTGAAACTCGGGATCAATGCCATGTAACAGGAAGAATGTGCTTCCAGACTGCGGTGGATCGTGTATTCCCTGGTTAATGGTTGAGGAGCTTGCAACTGAACTTGATCTGATCAGATTTGAAAAGAAAGCGTTGCCCCTAGCGGAGGATGATTTACCCCAGAATGGAAGTATTTGAAAAGAGCTGCCTCAAGAGAAATAACCGGGATGCCCCATAATAATATGCCCCTTGATTGGAAGATAGTGACCATGCCCCTTGTATACATTGGCTTTTAACCAACTGAGTCAGTGCAGGAAATATTTCTGCTTTTCGATGCACCTCTGAAGCAACTTTGTCTGTCGGGAGGACTTTTGTTCATTGAATGTTCATCATGTGAACTTCTCTGCTGTCAAACACTTAGTTATATGCAAACAATGATATTCAAAATGCAACGCTTATGTTTGTCTTGAAGTTTTGAAAAAGAATTATTTAGCAAAACCAGGTTTGTAAAAACTGTGATGTCAACTCAAGATTTATAATAAGCCCCAACTGAGTCAGGATACCTTTTGGTAACAGTATGCCTTCGAACTGACCATGTTTCATCTAGGACTTTTAAAGGGTTGTAACGTGGCCTGGTTCACGGTTTAAGAAACAAAGGATAAAGGCTCAAAGTTTATTTGTACCCAACCCATTCTCCGTAATGTTCTTCAGTCCTATACTCAGTTAACTATGCATTCAGATTCCTAGAGATTTTGGAATTTTAACACTGGTGTTTGGTGATGGTTCAAAAACCGGAAGTTTATTTGAAAAGGCAGTCATTATTTTTTGTAACATTTTTCTTTTGAGGGTTTGTAGTGACCTCTTTTTTACTTTGTTATCCCTAACTTTTGCCTGAACTGTTTATTTTGAGATCATAGTCAGCGGGATGTCTCAATTTTTACCAAGTCTCCTTCATAGGTTTTGACTTAGTGGGCTTTTCTTTTGATAGATATTGACTGCCTGACTTAATGATTACAGGGAACCATCACTAATTATGTACAAAAGATCAACTGGCATAATTGAGTTAACTGAGGAACTACCCTGCCCCAGGTTATGATTAAGGGTTTTAATTTGCATGAGAAGGAAAACTCTTACTTCTTAGGCTCAAAGGGGTTGACTAGGGATTAACTTCCTTATAACTCCACTGTTTAGTATTTAAAACAATGCATGTACATCGTCAGCACGGTCTGTTCAAAAGCATACCGTATGAAATTATGGTATCATTTTCGTCATCCACCCTATAAAGGCTTACAGCTTTAACGAGAGTTAAATATCACAAAAGAGAAGTAAGAAGCATAGTTTAAATATAGTGAAACGAATGGATAAATTCAAGACGAACATACACAATGCATTAATGTGAAAAAACCAAAGTTTGACATAATAGTAAGTGCTTAAGCCAACAAAAGAAATTAAAAATGAAAATTCAAATGATTTCAAAGCTTCCCTTCCTGAACCAGTCACTTCAGACGATGTGTCTTGCAGCTTCGATATTAGATGGGCGATAGAAGAACTCAATCTGACCATCTGGTGTGAACTCGAGGACTCCTTTGTCAATCAGGTCTTGGATCCTATGTTTCAATGGACCACAGTCTTCAGTATCATGACCATGACTATTCGAATGATAAGCACATCTTGCGTTAGGTTCGTAACCAGGAGCAGGGTTAGCTGGAGCTGAGTATGAAGGCAACAGAGTTATCAAGTTCTGATTGAGCAATTGTTGCAAAGCCTAAGACAGCGGCATGTGCAATGGGGTAAATGGTCGTTTAAGTTTGGATTTCCAAGTACGTTGACCACCATGCTGCCTACGCTGATCTTTCTGTTGTTGAACTGGTGGTGCGACAACCCTATAAGGCCTTCTTCCTTCAATTGAAAGACTATCAGTAGTAACCTGTCTCTTTCCTTATTTTATCCTCATCTTTTTCTCAACCAAGTCAGCTTGTTTCCTTGGAGGCCGACTGATGATCTGATCCCCGACTATGTTGTCTTGAAGTTTATTGACGAGGACTCTCAGCTCTTCTTGCCCCCGAGCTAAGTTTTGGATAAGAGCCATCTGACCATACATCTGGATTCTCATCTCTGCTATCTCAGCTTGCAGTTGTTCCAATTGATCATCCTTGTTGTCTTCAGGATTTTTCTTTTTCATGCCCTTAGTGAGGAGGGCTTTCAACTCTTCTTGCCCCTTGAATAGGCTCAGATCATCTCTTGGAATTTGGGTGTTCTGAGTCTAGAGATCCTTGACAGCTTGTTCTAATGCCATTTTCTGCTGAAATAAACAGCGAGGAGATGAGAAACCCGTTGTGGAAACCTGTTATGATATGTATGTAAATGCATATGCAATGTTTTCAAGGATCTTTATGGAATCTGGTTTGCAACATTAGAAATTGAATTTGGTTACAACTTTGTCTGAAGAACTTTGACTTTTCATCTTTGAACGTCCTTCTATAAGAATCAAGCTCGCCATATCAAGTGGGTCATAGCCTCTGATTCAGGATACTGTTCTTTTGAGTTTGAAGGCATCTGGCTAGAGGAAAATAAATCCTCTTGCCCCTTGATAGAAATCTGGCTTTTGATAATCCTTCCATAATAGCACCTGCAAATTGTGCGCCATAAATCCCTAAGATCCTTGAAAAAGGTTAGTTAACATGTTATGTTATGATGGTATGTGGATGCTATGCATTAAGTAAAAGCACGAGGACAAGTAAGTCCCGTAAAGAGTTCAAGTTGTTAGAGTACAAACAAATCCTGCAAGGAATTCAAGTTGTTAGATAGTGAATACAAACAAGTCACACAAGTAGCCTTAGGTTTAAAGGCTTGCATGAAGTCCAAAGGTAAGTACCTTTCCCATACCAAGGTTTAGTTGGTTCAACCTATCCTAAAATAGTAACTGGGTTCTAGGAATCTCATATCACGGATCTTTCTCGCAGGCTTTATTTTGGTGCGACACTCGAGCGGCCGACCAAAACATCCCGAAAGTCCAATCTCAATGAGCGTAGTCTCGAGTATCAACCAACTTCGATCTAAATCCAAAGTCAGCCATCTCACTAACTTCTAATGGCCAAAGATGAGTTAACTAGGGTTCTAAAGACTGTGACCATCATATCAACCATATTGGTACATGCCGTACAGTCTCCATGATCTATTGTCACTTACCTAAGGAATCACTAGGTTCGGGTGTAGGACCTTTCACACAAGTAACCCTAAAACAAAGCCCATTAAAAATAAAGCACATAAGTCAAACAATTTTAAGCAAGTGGTAAAGTGATCTAACTCTAAGGTAACCCCTCTTTGGAAATCTCCCCAGCAGAGTCGCCAGTTCTGTAATACGGTGGAGAACTGACTTTTTAATTTTGTTTTCGCAAAACATGTTGCGGTTAGCAAGAGTCGCCACCGACTTTTCTTTTATCCAATTTATTTAGGAAAGGTGAAAAGAACAGGAAAGACCTTTTTGAAAAGATTTTTGAGTTCGGGGGTTAAGTTATGAAAAGGGAAGGTGTTAGCACCCCTTTTCATCCGTAGTTATCTACGGGCTCTTAATTGCTTGCTCACTTTAACTTGCTTTTTTTGAAATGTGGTGTGTGTTTAGAAAATATTTTGTAAAAGTTGACTTTGTAATAATTCGTGTAAGGATGTATACAAAGTGTTTGTTTTTGAAAATATTTTTGAAAGTGTGAGGTGTGAAAAGTATTTGTTTTTTTTTTAGTTGTGAGCAAGCATTTAAAAGTTACTTACCCTTAATTTATAAGGTCTTTCTTGTACTTATCATTTTCCTTGAGAGATAGTATTATCCATACCATTAGTGGGTAGGTAGTCCTATCTATTGGATGTGAAGGGACGGCGAGGGGTCATCGAATGGTCATAGAAGGCAACATGTAAGGGTACCTTAGCAATTCGAAGGGACTATCATCATTTTTCTGTAGGGTCATCGAGGGACAAGATCATTTTTTGTAGACAACTCGAAGGGTCATCGAGGGACAAGATCATCTTTTCGTAGGCAACTCGAAGGGTCATCGAGGGACTATGATGATATTATTCGTAAGCGTCTTTTGCTAAAGTATCCCTACGTTCGAGGGACATGACCATTATTTTGTAAGGCAAACGAAGAGAGGTTACCCTAGAGATGCATGTGTGTGCATTAGGTCGATGACGGTGCTAAAAAGCAGTTGACTTACAGGGTTTAAAAAAAAGGGCTCGATTATTGAATCGAGAATTGTTTGATATTTTTGAAAAAAGAGGTTTTAATATTGTAGCAAGATATGAGCGAAATAAAGGAAAGCAACAAAATTATTTTACACATCATGGGAATTGGGATACATTTTGCCAATGGGGATAAAATAAGCGATAAATATACAATTCAAGCACGCGATAATTCAACAGTAATAAGCAAAAGTTTTAATCCAAACTTAATAACCAGAGTAATAATAAAGAAAAATATAACAATATTTAAATCTAAATTTAAACAAGATTAAGATTAAAATTGAAACAAGATTCACATCAAGAATTAAGAAAAATGAAATCAAAATTATTCGAGAATTAATAAGAGAATATCGCTAACGCAAAAGATGTGATCATCGCAATAGGGATTAAGAGTGCGCGGATCTAAAATTATAAATAAAAATGCATAGAAAAATTAAAATTTTAAACGTCTTAAACAATAATGTTGCTAACGCAAGAAATGCGATCATCGCTACCGGATCAAATTACACATGAATGTCACGCATCACGTACATAAATATAGCGTATCGACACAATTTGATCCGAAAAATCTAATAAAAAAAGAATTAACAAACAAAAAAGCAAATTGCTACCGCGTAAGCAGTCATCGCAAATTGGATCAATAAGCCACTACATAATAAAAAATTAAATTAAGGCACAAAGTTGCAAATCGAAACACGAATTGGTTGGTGAACAACAAACGGATTACCGCTAGACCAAACCACCGAACGTGTGTACAAAATCGAAACGCAATGATAATCAATTTAAAAGAGTAAAATTGCAAATAAACTGATAAAATTAATTAACAGCTTGCTACACTTAACGTGATCATCGCAATCGGATCGAAATCGTGCGGAAAAAAAAATGCATAGAAAAATAAATTTTAAAACATTTTAAAACAATAATGGTGCTAACGCAAGAATGCGATCATCGCAACCAGATCCAAATCGGGCGGATATGAATTTATAAAAAAGAAACACAAATAAAAAGGAATTTTAAATGTGATAAAAACTCAACAATGTTGCTAACGCGAAATGCGATCATCGCAACCAGATCGAAATAAAATAAATGTCACGCATCATGTGCACGAATATACAAACAGCGTATCGACATAGTTCAATCCAAAAAATAAAATGAATAAATAAAAAACAATATATATTAGAAAATAATATGTGTAGATTATATTATATATATTAAAACAGTACGTGTTATATATTATAAAAAAAAACTTGTTATATATATAGTCTTGAAAAACCTGTATTGCAAAAAAACTTGTTATACTATATTGAAAAAAAACGTTATATATTGTATTGACTTGTTACATGTTTATTGAAAAGCATGTCGAAAAGAAAATAATATAATCAAAACAGTAATGATATTTTTAGAGTAGTGTGAACTTGGAACCATAATATATGTTAGCAGCATAAACAATAAAAATATAGTAGCAGCGTATTACAAGAGCGGCGGAACTTTTCTCTCTTTTCGGTCCCTCTGTTATGTGTAAAACAACCTGTATTTATAGATCTAGAAAATTAGGTTAAAAATTTTAAAAGGAAAATATAATCAGTCTTAATCCATATTGATCAAATAACATCTGAATAAAATCATATAGTATCTGATTTTTACTTGGTCACCAAGTAGACCAATGACATAAACTGACCAATAGGAAATGAGTACACAAAAAAGGAAATATTTTTTTGTATCTATTATGATTTTTGCACTCCTTTTTGGTAAAAAGTGCATAAAATCAAATAAATAACTATTTTTCAAAAAATGCCTTAAAATAAAAAACGAAAATTAAAAATAAATAATTAAAAAAATACATTTTTTGTGATTTTTTTGAAAATAATTTAAAATGGAAAGAAAGTTAGTAACAAATAACAGAAAAAAATCCAAAATGAAACATGTGAGATTCAAACCCGCGACCTCATACTTGCAAGTCTTATCTCCTTTCCAATTGTGCCAATTCATTTATTCGAAACAAAAATGCACTTGAAAGCATATGAAGGTCAAACAACTATTTGTTATTTAAACAATTTAAAGTAAACTGTTACCTATTTTTGAATAAAAATTACTGTTAAAATAATAGTGAAATTGAACCAAAAAAATTATAAAATCAAAGTTAAAAATAATTTAAATGTTAGAAAGGGCGGGCAAATTTTGGGGTACAACAGCTGGCTAGAGCATCGTCCTGGCAGTTGACTGTAATGTTAAGCGCCATATTGCGATTTTTGCCTTCTTCCGACAGTTCTTCATCATTGAATCCTAAATTGTTGCAGGAAGTGATGGTGGAAATGATGCTGTCAAATTGTTTTATCGTCACATCTTGTTCTACGAAAGCTTGGTCCAAGACTTTCTGCAAAGCTTCCCTGTGAACTTCGGAACTAAGTAGGAGAGATAACATAGAGATTTAAGATGGAGTTTGCAACAGTTGGTCCACAATGTTGTACTCAATTCTCTAGATGAGCTTCAGCATCTCATCGTTGTTCTTTGTAAGTTCTGGGTTACTGGACTGCCCGATTTGTTGATTGGGAGCTTCTGTTTGAGGTTCCTTTTCCTTGGCGGGTTCTCCCACTCCTCTGTTGAAGATTCGGCCGCTCCTTGTCACTCGACTGATGTCGGCAATGTTTATGACGGAGGGAAATGGAGTTTCCATTCCATTTTCGATGGTTGTTGCATCGTGTCGCGGCCGAAAAAAATATCGAGTCGCCATCATATTTTTTAAAGGAAAATAAATGATAAACCTAAAATCCTAATCCTAAGGGTAGAGATTCCTAAGGTTCGGGAGTCAGTTAAGCGAAGGGAAGGTGTTAGGCACCCCTCACTTCCATTGTACTCAATGAGATCCTCCTTAGAATTTAGGGTATGTTTGTTTGTTATTTTAATGTTTGACTTTATATTTATTAATTACAAAAATCCTAAGTTTTTTATTATTGTACTCGCTAGGGTTTACAACCCTATGCCTACGTACCTTCAATTTTGAAGGATCAGAGTATCCGTAGTTCACCTCCCCTATTCCTACCCCCTAATCCTATTCCCAACCCTAATCCCAAACCGAATCCACTATTTATACTCTTGGATAAAGAGTTTTATCCCCAAATCTATTGTTTTTACTCCTAGATAAGGAGTTCTATCCCTTAATCTTTATTTATACTCCTAGATAAGGAGTTCTATCCCTTAATCTATATTTATACTCCTAGATAAGGAATTCTATCCCTCAATCTATATTTATACTCCTAGATAAGGAGTTTTATCCCTCAATCTATATTTATACTCCTAGATAAGGAGTTCTATCCCTTAATCTATATTTATACTCCTAGATAAGGAGTTCTATCCCTTAAAATCCCCTATCCATTGTTTATACTCTCAGATGAAGTGTTTTATCCCTAAATCCTTATCCCTTGGCCTATGTTTATACTCTTGGAACCTAAGAGTTTTATCCCAAAATCCCTTATCCCTTGGCCTATATTTATACTCTTGGAACCTAAGAGTTTTATCCCTAAATCCCATCCTTTATTTAGACTCTTGGACAAAGAGTTTTATCCCAAGTTTTAGATCCTTAAAAAAATCCTATTATATTCCTTAAGTTCTTAATAATATCCCTTAGCTCCCAATGCTTTAAATCCTTTAAATCCCATAAATCCTTTATATCCCTTATAATAAAACAATAAAATCCTCAAATTCCATGGAATTTAATAAAACCCAAAATGCCATTTATGCTAAGAAATATAGCAAAATTAATCCCCAAATTATTCCACTTTAAAAAATGATTTTTAAATTCAATATAATCCTAAAATAACAGAATTTTAATTCCTATTTTTCTGAAAGAATAAACCAAACATTTTTAAATATATATAAAAAGTAAATTGAAAACCAAACCCAAGATTATCCATAAAACCCTAAATAAAGTTCCTAAATAAAGCTTAATTCCTATTTTCTTTAAAAGAATAAACCAAGTATGTTAAATATATAAAATATAAATTGAAACCCAACCCCACAATTAACCCAAAAATTCCTAAATAGAAATTCCTAAATAAAATTAAACCCCTATTTTAAATATACAAAACTATTAATTATGAAAACAACCAAAGACATAAAATAAAATAACACTTGAATATTTATCCTAATACTAATACCCCCAACATCCTATTTCTAAACCCTAATTAAAATCTAAATCCTAATTAAGTAATTAAATTAAGTTGTTAATTTAATTAATTAAAAAACCCTAAACCCTATTTCTAAACCCTAATCAAAATTTAACCTAATTAAATAATTAAATTAATTTATTGATTTAATAAAAAAAAACCTAAAACCCTATTTCTAAACCCTAATCATTATTTAAAACCTAATTAAATTAATAAATTAAGTTATTAATTTAATTATTTAACATAATGCCCAGGGGGTGTAATTTCCACTGAAGAAGTATTTGGGCTAACAACTGGGGTGTAACTAGCATTAGGCGCAAGGCCCAACAACTAGAACCCAGTTCAGAGAGAAAAAAAAACAAAAAAAAGGACCCACGGTGGAGAGCATCTGCTCGTTGACTCTCCCTGGCCGTTGGATTGATCCAACGAGATCCACCTTAATCTCATCAGGATCGTCTGATCTACCTACTTAGTCCAAGTATGCTACAGGAATGGCTGGGTTCGCAAGTCAATTAAGGGAGCACGAAAAGCCAGACACTGCCAAATTAGTCTGCAACCAACTTATCTAAAGGCCATGGGCAACCCACATGGCGTGCATCCAGAGAGGCATAAGTGAGATATTTAAGACGCCTCTCCTTCAGAAGACCTCCATTTCTCTTTCTTCTTTCTCTCTCTAACACGCCCCCTCTCTCTCTCTCTACTCCCCAATTCTCTCTCTCTTCTCTCTAGATTTCCGTCGCCGGTGAGCCTTCCAACCACCGCGCGACACCCCTTAACCACCATAAAAACCAGAATCTGGTCGAGGATTCAACCGAAAACTTTAACAATCAAGAAACCAAACCCTAAAACGATGAACCCTACCCTAATTAACCCAGAAATCAACCCAGTTCTCTAGGGTTCGTGAAGAACCCTAGGAACCCTAACCCTTACGCAATGAACCCTAACCCCAGTATGAACCCTAACCCCAGATATGAACCCTAACCCCCAAAATTTCCAGAAACCCAAATAATTTCAAATACACAACAAACAACGATTCAACAATCAAAAGCTAAGTTTTTTATTACCTTCCTTGGAGTGAACCTAGTAGTAATTTGTTATCATATTTCCTCTGTTCGCATTTCTAATCCCTTTCCTCTTTTCTTGCAGGTGAGAAATCAAGGATTCGCAGCAACTGAGTTCTCTTCTGTTCGTCTCTTCGTCCCCCCTTCTCTTTGTTTTCTCTTAGGTTTTTATAGACTTAGGAATTAGGTTTAGAGTTTAATTAGATTAGAATCGTTTTATGAAACAAAAGATGTATTTCGATCAGATTTTTATTTTTTCTGATTTTTAGACTTAGGGTTTTGACTTTGTAATTTGTAATTTTAAGTTATTCTGATCTGATTGTAATCTGCTGTACCAAATTGATTGAAAAATTAAATGTCACTGATTTTGTGTGATCCATTTCAACTTGTTCTATCTGCGCAAATTAGGGTCTGTGAACGAGGAAGACGACGACCCTTTGGGTCAACCATTTTGACCCGAAAAAATAAAAATAAATAACTAAAATAAAATAACAGTAAAATAAAAATAAAAAATAAAAAGACAATAATATGGCCACCCTGATGGTCCTTCTCCCAATTAAATAAAAATATCCTCTAAGACTAACTTTAAATTAACGATAATAAAAATAATTACAGCCTAATTACTAATTAAGTAAAACAACCTTAATTAATAAATAATAAAAAAGACCCTAAATAAAATAAATAGAAAGGATAATAATAAAATAAAAAGAAAATAATTATGAATAAAAAATAATAATGAATAAAAATATAAGATAAACTATTAGTCCTAGTAGATCCTAAAAAAATGAGAATTACTTCTAATTAATAATTAAGTTAAACAAATATACTTAAACTTAAACCCAATTAAATAATTCTAATAATCTTAAAAAAAGAAAAATAAAATAAACCTCCCAAAAATAAATCAAAACAATTCCCAAAGATAATTTAAAAATCACTAATTCTAAAATAAAATTCTGATTATTACATTATTAAACTAAAAAGCCCCAACTTTCTAATTAAAAACAATTATTTCTACAATAAATAAAACAAATCCTAACAACATTTAAAAAAAGCAAGCTCCCCTTAAATAAAACAAATAATAAAAAAAGACCCCTTATACCAAACCAATTCCAAAATGGGCCCCAAAAGTGCTAGCAAACTCAGAAGCCCAATGACCTCTAAATGATACCCTCTGATAGCCCAAAAATCCCAAAATAGGTGAAAAATCATTGGTCAAAATTTAGGGTACTACAGCTGCCCCTATTTAATCGTCTTCGAATCAGAAAGAGGATGTTGATGAGTCTTCCTCTTTTTGAGAAGGAGACGATTAAATACAAGAAGGACCCTAATTTTTACCGCAGAACCCGATAGGTGCTAAGTTGATATCCTAAAATCCCTGGTAATAAACCCTTAGTGAAATATCCGATTGAACCCCTTGATAAATACCTTTTGAGAAACCCCTTTTGATAACACCTATTGATGCAACAGTGACACCCCTGGATAGAATCCTTTGATGACAAACCCAATAGACCCTCATTTTTTGACAAAACTCCGGTAGAACCCCTCTTTTGAATTCTAAAAAAAAAACCCTTCTGGATGAAAAAATCCCTAGATAGAAATTTTTGTAGAACCCCTGATAAATCCCTTGATGAAATCCCTTTTGATAAACCTAGATCAAACCCATTTGATAAAATATCCCGGTGAAATCCTTTTGGTCAATCCCTTTTGTTAAAATATGGTAGAACCCTTTGATGGAACCCTTTAGACTCCTAATTAAAACCCCATAATGAATCCCTAGGAATCCGGTAGAACTCCTTGATACAATCCCTTGAAAATCCCTTTAATCCGATAAGACCCTTTTTTGATATAACCCCTAGTATACAATTCTGAAATAACCCCTTGGATAAAACCCGGTTGAACCCCTGATAACACTCCTTGACAAAACCCCTAGATGTATCCTTTATGTGAAACCCTGAGACGAATCTCTTCAAATGAAACCTTGGTGGAATCCCTTTGATAAATCTCCGGTAAAACCCCTAATAGAACCCTTGAAAAAAAACCCTCAATGGAACCCTTGATGAAAATCCTTATATACTTGATGAAACCTAGCTCTTATGAAGGCCATGTTGCCAAGTTAGGGATGTGAGAGATGAAGACCTACTCACAGCTGGATGATAATCCCATAAAATCCCTTATTGAAGCAATGCTTCAATGATAAGGTTGGGGATTAAACCCCTAAGAGTAATAATGAACCCTATGCATGTATGTATGAGTGCATGTATGTATGTGATGTTATGTTATATTATGTATGCATGATTAGATGCTAGAGCGTAGCGACATGATTAATGCATGACAATGATTTGAATATTTCCATAAGTGCCCCAGTGTTGGATGTCTCCATGATATTTGTTAACTGATATGGTAGGGTGCATTGAGCTAGCCTGATATCCTGATACTCGTTTTGAACTTTGACGATTGTTGATGTAGGACAGAGCTTGCATGTGCCTCTTGGATGTATGAAGAGGGTTTGCCCTTGATTGATTGAGTTTCGAAGGATTATGCCTGAAAAGGACCTTAGATCCCGCCATGCCTTGATACGACCTTGAGATGAAATGCGCCAGTATTTCAACCTTGAAAATATGCCCCAGATTTTGAATCTTCAAAAGGTATGCCCCTTAATTAATTGGGTATGGAGGAGTGGCCTGAAAAGGAACTTGGATCCTACCATGTTATGATATGACCTTAATATGAACTGCCCCAGTATCATGTCTTTGCCCCTGATTAGATGACTTCTAGAGTGATTGGCCTCAATGCACCCTTGAGTTGGTATGCCCCAGCGTGAACCACTCGAAAGGTCCACCCCTTATTATTAGAGTCATGGAGGTGATTCAGCATCAGTGTGTCAAATCTTGGGATGCTTTGCCCCTAATTAGTAGGGTCTCCAGATAATATGCTCCTATGATCATTAGGATTTTCCCCTTGATTCGAAGGATTCCTTGGTAATTTTCCCCATAATCCTAAGTGTCTTAAGTCAGTATGCCCCTGATCGGACCATTGCTGATATTTCCCTGATGCTAAGTATTGATTTGCGAGTAAAATTATTCTCTTTGAAAAGTAATTCTAACTCAATGCTCATGCAAGTTTTGAAAACGAGAATTTTTTTTACGGTGTATACAGATGATATTTGTCCATGAGGTTGGCACAAATGAAGATGTGAGAATATGGTTAGCGATGTTCCAACAAACATTCAGATTCGGAGTCAGTTTAACAATGACTTTGCCGAGTATGCTTTTATAGTGCCCCTAACTTTAATTAGGACTTTTACATGTTGTAACGTGGCCTGGTTCACGGTTAAAAAAACAAAGGATACAAGGTTCGAAATTTGAAATTTAACCCACCCCATTCTCCTTGATGTTCTCCATTCCTAAATCCAATTAACCCATCCAGATGCGTCCATCCTGCAAGAGAACCTTTTTAGTCACGGTGATTAAAAGGTATACTGGTTTAAGCACTCGATGAGATTTTTGAGGTGCAGTCACTCACTCATGTTTATAAGATTGTTCCTTTTTCCTTTTTTCTTTGCTTTTAATCCCTTATTTTTGCATGGACCAATTCTTTTGGGTTTGTGGTCCATCGGGATACCCTAATTTTTGCCTAAGTCAAAGTCCACTGTTTTTCAGCTTTTTCCTTTTCTTCTTGACTTAGCGGGCTTTTTCCCTTTTTTTTTTGGAACAATTCTTGAGTGATTTGCTTTTGACTTATAAAGGGTGTGACTTCCCTATTAGATATTATGAGCTATTATCCCTTTTGCTTCCTCAATGTTGAATGGTGTGAGGAAGAAGATGTGCTTTAAACCTTTATCCTTGTGATTAGGTGTACTGATTCCCTTGCATTAGGACGCAATGTTGAATTACTTGAAATCTACCCTGTCCCTAGTTAAGATTAAGGTTTTTTTTTAAATAGAAGGAACACCAACTTCTGGCTCGAGGGGGTTGACTACGGTTTAACTCCTTATTCCTCTAGTGTTTGTGAAGTGAAACAATGCCTTACATCGTCAGCTGGGTCCTACTATTAAAGCATACATCTGCAAATTTGTTTGTTTATTACATCCTTCTCCTCTTAAGTTTGTTAATGGTGAAGAAGTGAAATGGAAAAGCTTTGATTTTTTTTGCAAGTGATGGCCTAGAAAGAGAGTGTAAACGAATGGATTGATTCCAAAATCATGCATGCTTATCTTATTAAAATTATTTCCCAAAAAGTACATCTTTTAATTACAAACAACACTTAGCAATAAGGAAAATACAACTGGAAATGATAAAGGCCTAATGATCCTAGGGGTAAGCTTCCTTATTGATCCAACCAATTTTGGGAGACTTCTTGATGTCCCTCCACTTGTAAAAATAAGGGGTGACTTTTAATCCATGGGACTCCTCCTTTGAAATTCGGTGGCAGGTCTTATGCTTTGAGCTCATAGCTTGTAGTGTCTGAATAGGATCAAGTAATTACAGCTTCACTAAGGCACCTCCAATTAAGTCATGAGACATTGGTGTAGGATCTAGTTCCCTTCCAAACTTCCTTTGTTGTATAGGAATCATCTAAGGTTATTGTATTTGAAGCTCTAAGCACTCCTCTGGCAGACATGGTGAAGGGTTACCTTCTTTCCTCAAATGATACTTGCCCATCTTGATTTCCTCCGTAGCTTCTCGAGGTATCCTTTAAGTTCGTACATGAGTATCGGGAAACCTCTTAGCTCTTGGTAGTTGGACAAGGGCGAAAGCGGAAAGGAGATGCAAATGTATGTGTATGTATGCAAATGCATGAAAATGCATGGGGTATGCAAAATAATTTTAAAAATTTATTTGGGGGGGAATTCCAAAATCCATTGTAGTTAGAGATGAATATATTCAAAGGATGAAACCCATACACATAGAATAAAAATTATTTTATAGAATTTGAATCCATTAGCCAATTCCAAATCCAAAATGACTTCTAAACTTATAAAAATAATTCCTTGGGAATAACCCATAATAATCCAAAAACTCCTGAACTTAAAAAGGTGTAAACTAAAAAATATGCCCCCAATGCCTTCTTCAAATGAGCTTTAAACTCCTCCAAGTATCCTTTCTTGAGCCCTTGCACTTCCTTATCCTCCTTGTAGTGAGATGATGGATCTTCAAGGGGTACAGCTGAGTTTTTTAAGCTTGACCATTTTTCTTTGTTTTTTTTATATATTTTTTGCCCTCATGCCCCTTGTGAGGTTTTTCCTTCTCCTTGTAAATCCAAGTATAGTCCAAATTGTTTCAGCATAGGAGCTGGTTGAAAATCCTTGAAGAGGAAGTCACATAGAGGAGGATCATAAAGTTGTGCAAAAGCAGTTACGGTCTCTACCTTCATAGGGATCCCTAAGAGATCGAGGATTCTTCCATGCTTGTGTATAACCATCCTTTGAGCAGATTTGGCATTAAGTCCCAAAGGTCTTTGAGACTTTGTAAATCAGTAGTTAGCACTCTGATGCGTAGGGTAGCCCTTTTGTTTGAATCCATCTTTCCAATGTTCCTACAACACATCCTGAAATTCCCCACAAAAATGCATATATGCAAAAAAAATGTTTTTAAATGCATGATGACATGGAAATTTTTGTTTTTTTGATTAAATGTTTTTTATTTGGTTAGGGTAAGGTGAAATGCAAGCATGACCCTAACTAGCTAGGCTCCCTATAATAAGTTAGATATATGTCTTGTCTACCCAATCCCCTCACATGTAGGATATAAAGTTTGGACAGCATAACAACCCTAGCATGTACAGACTATACCCTTGTTTTACCATGCGAAGGAGTAAGCCTTCCTATGGTAATCCTTCGGGATAAGTCTCATCTGGGTAGGACCCTAGTAACAGCCCTTGAGGGTTGAATACATAGGGTCTCCATGAGTTGGTAAGGGTAGGCTAAAAGTTCTTAGAGTCTCGGACCACATCTAAATCATCCTCTATGTTAAGGGCTAGCCCTACCATGAGGACACTTTTGAAGGATCTATTCTGAGTGTAGCATCAATGAATTGTTGGGATGTCACATCCCCCCAAAACATTTTCGTTCTACGTCCTAATCTAGGGTTGTACTCCAAGTTTGGGTTTTAGCTTCACACATCATATGCCCCAATCCAATGCATGATGACCAAATAAAAATATAATGGATAAATATAATAAATAAAAACAAATTTAAACATAAAATAAATCATAATAAAAAATAAAAACAATAAACACCCAAAACAAACAAGGACCCTAAAACCTAAGGTTAGGAGGGACTCTCTTTAGGGAGGCATCCCCAGTAGAGTCGCCAGCTGTCGCGGCAGGCAAAAATATCAAGTCACCATCATATTTTTTTTAAGGAAAATAAATGATAAACCTAAAATCCTAATCCTAAGGGTAGAGATTCCTAAGGTCCGGGAGTCAGTTAAGCGAGGGGAAGGTGTTAGGCACCACTCACTTCCATGGTACTCAATGGGATCCTCCTTAGATTTTAGGGTATGTTTGTTTGTTATTTTAATGTTTGACTTTATATTTATTAATTACAAAAATCCTAAGTTTTTTATTATTGTACTCGCTAGGGTTTACAACCCTATGCCTACGTACCTTCAATTTTGAAGGATCAGAGTATTCGTAGTTCACCTCCCCTATTCCTACCCCCTAATCCTATTCCCAACCCTAATCCCAAACCCAATCCACTATTTATACTCTTGGATAAAGAGTTCTATCCCCAAATCTATTGTTTATACTCTTAGATAAGGAGTTCTATCCCTTAATCTATATTTATACTCCTAGATAAGGAGTTCTATCCTTTAATCTATATTTATACTCCTAGATAAGGAGTTCTACCCCTTAATCTATATTTATACTCCTAGATAAGGAGTTCTATCCCTTAATATAAATTTATACTCCTAGATAAGGAGTTCTACCCCTTAATCTATATTTATACTCCTAGATAAGGAGTTCTATCCCTTAATCTATATTTATACTCCTAGATGTCGTAACCCAAAATTTGACCTCCCTCTTTTGCCTTTTGGATGAGCATAAGCAGTCGCATCGTTAGCATATGCATTCACACTTTTCTCTATGTGTTTCTTGTTGCAGGATCTGCAGGTTCTCCAAGCCCGATTAATCGCATCCTCTCAAGATTATTTCATCATCAAAACAAGCTCAAAATAAAGGTTTCCATATTTATTTATCAATACAAGAGATGGAAAAGCGGAATCAGGACTTCAGCATCATCCTTTTGCAAATTTGTGGAAATTTGGCTGAAGTAACCGGTTAGCACATATGCTGTAACCGGTTACTCTGTGTATTTTTTCCCAAAAGACGCAAGTTTTCAAGCATGTAACCGGTTAGCACATATGCTGTAACCGGTTACTCAGTGCAAAATTTCAGTTCCTGCTGCATTTTTGGGAAAACACCAAGCACTCTCCTTGGTCATTGGTCCTACTTGATTCTAACAATGTGTGGAACATTCTAGACATCTCTAGACATTTTAAGACATTCCAAGTGGATTGGTTCCAATGCGTCACTTTAAATTAAGTGCACCATGTTCCTTGTTTTACAAGCATGCCAACCTTTGGATGAGGAAACTCGCGTTGAGATTGTTACCGAGTTGGTTCTAACTAATCGAGTTAACCACCTTGACTCAGTGAGTCAAGCCTAACTAACTCCAACCCTAACTCCAAACCCAAAGCTAAGTCCAAAGCTAAGTCCAAACCTCCCATACTCCAAACCTAAAGTCTATATAAACTCACCTTCACTCACTTTTCATTCTCTCCATCATTTCCCACATTTCTCACACAAGACTCTTCAACCATTTGCACAATTCACTCTCAATTCTCTCACATTCCCTCTGAATTTCTCTACTACATCTTCATCTTCATCTCAATTCTCTTCCAAAACCTCACCAAAGCTCATTTCTACTTTGAAGGATAATCACTTTTACATCAAAAGTGATTATTTCTTGACCTCAACCTTCATCATTCTTGCTATTATACTTGGATTTCTGGAGTTATTTTAGCTTTTGGATTAATCTTGAGTATTTGCTGCAACTTCCAATTGTTCGAATTCGCATTTTGGAGATTTATCGTATTTTACTCGATTTTGACACGTCTCATCACCAAATTGAAGATTCCTCTGGTTTTCTTTGATTTTTT
This sequence comes from Lathyrus tuberosus, assembly GCA_022829125.1. Classification (NCBI taxonomy): domain Eukaryota; kingdom Viridiplantae; phylum Streptophyta; class Magnoliopsida; order Fabales; family Fabaceae; genus Lathyrus; species Lathyrus tuberosus. Next base: position 10,621,208 of record JALAZF010000183.1, read on the forward strand.
GCATCAAGATCTCTTTTCAACACTTACCAAGCCATATCTCCAGCTTGTAGGTTGGTAGATCTAACTAATTTTACCGTTTCGTGCATTTTTGTATCGTTCGCAATGTAGTCGACAATTGTTGTGTGTGATTTGGTTTTGCATTTGTTTGATCCATGATCTAATTTGTGTTAGTTGATTCTATCTCTGTTTATTTGTTATTTTCAAGTTCAATTTTCGTGCACAATTTCAGTTCCTAGCATGTGGTGGTTGGCACAAGTGATTATGTGTTGAAAACTACTTTTGAAAAGCTGTTTTTGCTGTTATTTTTTCCTTTGTTACAGTGTTAACCGGTTAGCAGATATGCTGTAACCGGTTACACAGTGTAATTTTCACCAAAAACACGCATTTTCAAGCATGTAACCGGTTAGCACATATGCTGTAACCGGTTACCACTGTACAGAATGGCCATTTTCTTGCATTTTCAAGTGTGTTTGCTATGCTTTCTTCATCTAAACTTCCATTGATTGACATGCTTGATTTTATGGATGTTTTTAATGTCATTTCACTTCTGGTTGAAGCATATTCATGGACTTTCGACGCACATTTTCGATTATTCATTTGTTTCATGTTCTTAGCATTGTATGAACATAGCAATTCTTGCACTATCTTTGTTCACATGATACATGATTTAGGGTGGCATTTCAATGATCATTTGGCACTGTTTTGCACCTTCCATTTCAGTTTGCATTAAGTTTATTCTTCATGAATAAACTTAATCTTGTATAATCAATAATTCACTCCTTTTTGCTTTAATGAATTTTCATCCTCTTTGAAAAGTTGTTAGCATGTTTATCCCTTGATTAATTGATCGAAACTTTGTTTCGATTAATCGATCTTCCCATTTCCTCTCTTTAGGCCTCCTTTAGAGCTTTCTCTCTCTTTCCCCCCGTGGAGTTGGAGTTTCGCGCTGCGCCTTGCATCGGAGCACTGTACAAATTGACGCCGTTATGCTGTCCATTTCTCTACGCAGGAGCACTGTACAACTTGAAGCTGTTGGGCCGTCCGGTTCGACTTCCGCATTACACCCTGTGTGTGTTAGGGAAGGGATGAGAAGGGAGAATTCCTACTCTCATTCTGACTACTTTAGGTAGGGGACAAATGACCCTGTGCTTGGCTTAGTCATCTCTATCTCCAGGCGGTAATGTGCTTTCCTTCCCCAGTCGAGTTGATCCTTGATCACTCTTCTCTCTTTGCAATCTCTTTCGATCCTTGATCACTCCTATCTCAATCTCTCTCTTGATCTATCACCATTCTCCTTGGTAACGATCCTTTGTTCCTTGGGTTAGCAAGCTTTCTTCGTTTCAACGCCCTATTCTCTTCTTGTAATCAATCATTGCTTTTTGATTCCCCTGAAGAGTCTCTCAATTCTCTTTCTTTGGTCCAACACAATTTTCCTGTCACGACCACATTTTTCTCAGGAGTTCGCAACCTTCTCTTGGTTCTTCTCCTTTGTTGGGTTAATCAACTATCCTTGGTTAATCACCCGTTTCTTCAGTTAATCACAGTCCGTCTGTTAATCACTGAGCACCTCTTGGGTTAATCATCTCCTCTTGGTTAATCACTCGTTTCTTCAGTTAATCACAGTCCGTCTGTTAATCACTGAGCACCTCTTGGGTTAATCACCTATTCTTGGGTAATCACCCGTATCTTCAGTTAACCACAGTCCGTCTGTTAAGATACTGAACCCTTTCGAGTTAATCACTTCTCTTGGTTAATCACTCGCTTTTCTCTTCGGTTGGTTACAGTCCGTCTGTAAACACCGAATCCCCCGCAGTTGGCAACCTCCAATTGGTTCGAATACTTGCACCCTTGGGTTAGTAACCTTTCTTTGGTTCAAATACCCTTTCTTCGGTTGAGTACTGTTTGTTCAGTCAGTTTACCGAACCCCTTTGGGTCCCTACCTTTGCTCGATCCTATACCCATCCTTTGGGTTATGATCTTTATTCGGTCCTACACCCGCTTTTCTGGTTAATCGCAGTTTCCTCTGTTAAAACCAATGCCTCTCTATTCCCACAGAGTTGCAACCCTTGTGTCCTCGGTTAACTACTATTTACCAGTTAATATACTGAGGCCCCTTCAGAGTCAAACACCTTATCTCGGTTCAACACTCTCTCTCTTGGTTTATCACAGTCCGTCTGTTGACACCAGCTTCTTTTCCCCGCCAGGGTCCTACTTTCTTTCTTCAGTTAACCACTGCCAGCCAGTTAATATACTGAGTCTTCTTTTTCTCTTGGTTATGACACCATCCCTATATTTGGATCCCCAGCGGAGTCCTTCCTATTCCCTTTGCTCTTACTTTCTTGGTTTCGACACCGATCCTCTTTGTTATCCCCAATAGAGTTTCTCTCTCATCTCTTGCTCTTGGTTTGGACACCATTTTTTTCTTATCTCTTGCTCTTGGTTTGGACACCATTTTTTCTCTTATCTCTTGCTCTTGGTTTGGACACCATTTCTCTCTTATCTCTTGCTCTTGGTTTGGACACCACTTATCTCTTATCTCTTGCTCTTGGTTTGGACACCATTTCTCTATTATTCTCTTATTCTCTTGGTTTAGACCATTTCTCTCTTATTCCCTTTTTCTCTTGGTTTGGACACCATTTCCCTCTTATTCCTTTATTCTCTTGGTTTCGACACCATTCTCGTACTTTATTCTCAGTACAGTTACTATTCCTTTTCTTTACACTCTTTTCTTGGTTTCGACACCGTTTTTTTGGAAACCTCAGTGGAATTTCCTTCTCTCTTTTGCTCTTGGTTTTGACACCACTTTCCTTTCCTTCTCCTTTTCCGTTCGAATCCCAGAACTACGAAAGCTTTGATTCTGCATTCTTTTGAATGTATGATAAGTAGGCACGAGACGCAATGTCTTGGCGAGCACACTTCCACCTTTCTTCCATCTCCCTCCTTTCTTTCCTTTTCTTCGTCCCCTGGTTCCATGAACTACGATGCTCTGACTTCCTCATTGCACTATGAGGGTACGTAGGCACGAGGACTTCGTTCCTCCGCGAGCACTTTCTTCCATTTCTTTCTTTTTCCTCTTTTTTCTCTCTCTCTCTCTCCCCTTCTTTTAGCTAGAAGCCTTTAGATGGATAACCCATCCAAGCCTAGAAGCAAGCGAAATGGTTCCCGTCGAGTACGACGGATGCGTCAGGTGCTAGTACCTTCCTTGCGCATAACCGACCCCCCGTTCCCGTTTCTCTTCCCCTTGGGTTTTATCGATATTTTCCCTGTCCTTTGGGACTAAATAAAGTTCGATGGTGACTGTATTGTTATCTTTGAGTGTGCGATTCACTCAGGTAGAAACCAGCCATCTTCAGCTGGCGACTCTGCTGGGGACTGGTTAACCTATTGCTGGTCCATCCCATGAGGGGTCTCGGCTGGTTTTGTTTGCTTTTCTTGCTTGCTTGGGTGTTTATCTTTCGCGCTTTACTTGCTTTATTTTTATGCTTTAGCTTTATGTGTATTTATCGCATTTCTTTACTGCTTTGAATATTCATATGCTGCATATCCTGGATATCTGTTGTTTTCGGCTGTTGTTGGGAGGGGTAGATATTATTGGAGAGAAAGGTCCTAACACCGGGCCTAGTATACACATAGGCTAGAACGTGGATAGTCGTGAGGCCTGCATTTTGCGCGTTGGGATATCACGAGACCCACATCCCAGATCGTGATTTGTTTGAGAATACTTCCGTCCTGTGAGAATTCACTACGACGGGGGGTTTTCATCCTGAGTCCTATGGTTTGGGCGACCTTTCTAGGGACCACCTTGTTGTGTCTAGATCACACCTGTGAGGGGGATGGGTTTTACAGGAAAATAGGCCACTTCATACCCTTGTTCTCACACACGCCAGATTTCCTCACCGACACATCAGATTATGTTGCACTGACAGAGATTATATGCAGATATCCGGATTATTTAGATTTGATTATTCGGGCTGTGTTGGCTTCTTGTTGTTGTGTTGCATATCATTTCATCATGTAAATTAATTTTTTGCATATGCATTTCCAGGTTTTCGAGAGCTTATCTTTTGTTGACATTATCATGGAGATGAGTACTGGTCGTCGTGGCATCTTCAGTTACAAGTTTGTAGAGCCTAAGCTGGGTGTTTTGAGAGGTTTGGCATCTTTTTTGGTTGGAGATCACAGAGGGGTTTTCATAGGTACTTATGGTAATCTGTTGACCATCCTCAACACTGAAGTCAACATCACTTCTATTCATACTCTGGTTCAGTTCTACGACCTGCCACATAGGTGCTTCACATTTCAGGATTATCAGCTAGCACCTACACTTGAGGAGTATGCTTATATTCTGGGGGTTGAGATCCAGAAGCAGGTTCCTTATGTTTACACTAGTGGTTGTCCGAAGTTTCATCTTATTGCTGATGCGCTTTACGTTAGTAAGAAAGATGTGGAGGATAATCTCAAGACTAAAGGGAAAGGTATTCGAGGGTTTTCTTCGAAGTTCTTGGTTGACAAGGCCACTACTTTTGCTAAGGATGGAAACTAGAAGGCCTTCAACGTCGTTCTCGCTTTGCTGGTATATGGGATTGTCTTGTTTCCGAACATGGAGGATTTCGTAGATCAGGCTGCCATCAACATTTTGTTGTCCAAGAACCCTGTTCCGACGCTTCTTGCTGATACCTACCATTCTATTCATTCTAGGAATGAAAATAAGAAAGGAACCATTGTCTGTTATGCTCCTTTGTTGTACCGATGGTTCATGTCTCACCTTCCACAGAAGGGTCCCTTTGTTGAGAATAAGGATAATCTCAAGTGGTCTCAACGAATCATGTCTCTTACCGCTGATGATATTTCTTGGTATTCTCGAGTCTTCGACGACATTCTGATCATTCTTCATTGTGGGAAATTCTCCAATGTGCCTCTCTTGGGTACAAAGGGTGGAATTAGCTACAATCCGAGAATGGCCTTCCGACAGTTGGGATACCCTATGGTTGACAAACCCGATCCTGAGGTAGTGGAAGAGTTCATCTTTCATGAAAGGGTTGATGACATGGGTTTGCTGAAGAGGTTTAGTGCCGCCTGGACTCAGATTCATCTCGAAGGTAGAGCCGATTTGGGTAAAAAGAATTGCGTAGCCAAGGAATCTTACACACTTTGGGTCAAAGAGCGCGTCAGAGATATCTTGTTGCCATTCTCTCCCGAGCCTTCCATGAATGCCAAGCTTCCTGAACTTGCCATTGTTCCTCCATCTGAAGTCAATCAACTCAAGCTGATTGTTGAAAAGTTGAAGAAGGAGAATGCTGATCTTCGTCTCAACCTTGATAGAGTCACTTCCGAGAAGGATAGCCTACAGATTAAGCTCCATCAGAAGCACGAGCGTATGCTCAAAGAGGTGGAGGTTGAACAGAACAAGCATAGGAAGGTGGGTGATGCTTTGAAGAGCACCTATGAGGGACTTGCTTCAAAGAAGAGACAACTCGCCGATGCTCATTGTCAGGCCTACAAAGAGAATTTGAGCTATAACAGGCAACTTGAAGAGCTTCGAGGGAAGTTATCTGAGTTCAAGGTAAAGTGGAAAAGTGAGCAAAACCGTGCTAATCAGTTAGCAAAGGACTTTTCTCAATGTCAAACCCAGCTAGACAAAGTCTTCGATGAGATTCAGAAGCTGCAGGATCAAGCACATCAGAGTCAAGAGCAGATTAGCCAGCTCAACACAAAGAGCACTCACTGGGAGCATCAAAGCCGTCATCTACAGAACCTCCTGGATCAGAAAGAGGCCTTTCTTCAGGAAACACTTCAGGGACCTAATCATTCGTTGCTGCGTAACCTCATGAAAGATGCGAAGTACTAGAGTGAGAGGCATGGCCGTCTAGCTAGATTTGCTGAGCATGCATTGGAGGACCTACCAGGGTTGTTGAGGGATGCATATGCTGATGCATTGCCACACCAGCTTCCTTGGGCAGTTTTTCATTTCTTATCTGTGTAGGGTGGTATTTGATAGGATCCGTGCGGATTTTGTTGTAGCCCAAAAGGCAGATATTTGACTCGTATTTGACTTGTACTTCTTTCCTCTATTGATGAATGAATGAAGATGCTTGCTCACTCTATCTTTTATGCCTTTACTTGTATGCTTTATGATATTGTCAACAAAGATAAGTTTAAGAATTCCTGGAATTTAAAAATTTTATTTTTTCATGCATATCATACATTCATCTGCACACATATGCACGTCCCTTCATCCGAAACCGTTGCTCATCCTCGTCCGCCTTCCTTGTAGCAAGACGACGGCTTGACATCGGTATTTCACTCGCTCAAGCAAATCCAGAATCATGGCTGACTTCAAAGCTGAGAACGCTGCGTACAAGGAAACTCTGGCACATTTCCAAGGTCAGATGGATCAGTTCCAGACGAACATAGATGTCATTATGGAGCTCCTTCGTGCCCAGAGGGACGCCGCTGTTGCTGCCACTGTTGTTACAACTACTACCGATGCAACTGTTGTCACTCCTGTGACTGTTCCTCCTGTTGTTACAGCTACTCCCGTTGTTGTTGTTCCTTCTCCTGCTAGAGTTGAAGTGCCAGTTAAGCCTATGAATCAGCCTGCCGTTCAACCCAGTTTGAACCAGATGCCCGCTGGTTTTCCTTGGGGTATGCCTCCGAATTACACTCCTCAGATTGCAAATAATGGTAGTACCTTCATGCCATATCAGCCTTTTATTGCACCCATGCCTAATGGGAATGTTGCCGCCTATTCATGGGTCATGCCTACCCCAGTCCCGCCTCCAGTGGTGAATGATGATCCTGAGAATCTTCAGGCTCAAACTCATCAAACTGCCGGATTGGTTGACACTGAAACTCCTAATGAAGAAGAGCATGTGTATAGAGGTCCTCCTATTCATGTTCCGGTTTCGTCTCAAGTTGCTCAAACCGCTATTCCGAATGTTCATCCTGGGATGTTTTATCCCAGGGCATCTTCCTCAGCTGCTGGGGTACCTCCTCCAAATTATCTATATGGTGTTCCGATGGGTCAGAATGCTGGTCAGATGGTTAATCTGGGTTTGGTGTATCCTTCTCAGTTTGCTACTCCGCAAGTGAACGCTTCTGCCGCTTCTCAGCTTCCAAATCCTCAGATTCTTGTCAGGCCCACTAATCAGAATAGATCTGATGACTACAAGTTGTTGGAAGACCGTATCAGAGCTATTGAAGGGTTCTCTGCTTTTGGTATGGAAGCCAAAGACTTGTGTTTGGTTCCAAATGTTGTACTACCGCAGAAATTCAAGATACCTGATTTGCCAAAGTATAAAGGTTTAAGCTGTCCGCGTAGTCACATGACTATGTATTACAGGAAGATGGCGTCCCATATTGATAATGATGAATTGCTTGTTCATTGTTTTCAAGATAGTTTGTCTGGTGCTTCATTGGATTGGCACATGAGCCTGGAGCGCAGCAAAATTCGTACTTGGAAGGATCTATCGGAAGTGTTCGCGAGACAATACAAGTATAACCTTGATCTGGCGCCAACTAGATTGCAATTACAGAATCAGTCTCAGCACTCAGCAGAAACATTCAAGGAGTATGCACAAAGATGGCGTGAAATGGCATCTCGTGTGCGACCGGCTCTCTCTGACAATGAGTTGGTTGACATCTTTATGGGTACATTGCAAGGATCCTACTATGAGAAAATGGTGGGTAGTTCTTCATCAAGTTTTACTGATGTTATGATGATTGGTGAACGGATTGAGAACGGTTTGAAGACTGGAAAGATTCCTGGAACTGCTTCCCAGCAGCCAGCCACTCGGAAATCTCAGAACAGTCATTCCAAGAAAAAGGAAGGTGAAGCCAACGCTGTGACAGCTCAAGTTTCTCCTCAGTATCAAGCTCTCATGGCTCCCATGCCGTACTATCCATATCCATACATTGTTGCTGCACAGTATCAACAATCTCCATATCATTATCATCCGCAACAACCAGTTCAGAATGCTCAGAATCAGCAACAGAATCAACAGAACAAAAATCAATAGAATCAGAACCGTCAGAACAACAACAGTCAAGGAAACCGTAAGCGTCCGAATTTTGACAGAATTCCGGTGTTATACACCGAGTTGTTTCCTTACTTGGTTCACCAAGGGGCAATTGTCCCCAAACAGATTGCACCTGCGATTCCTCCATTTGGCCCGAAGCATAACCCAAATGCGTCTTGTGCCTATCATGCTGGATATATAGGACATGCAACAGAGGATTGCTTTGTTTTCAAAACCAAGGTTCAGGAACTCATTGATAAGAAAGTTCTGACTTTTGCTGAGGAAGGACCTAACATTCAGAATAATCCGTTGCCGAACCCCGGTGGACCTGCAGTTAACATGATTGAGGATAATTCAGGGGCTGAAAGTTCACATGGTCAGAAGCGATGCAATTTGATCAAGTTCCATAGCGCGGGTTTCCAGCAAGGTGACATCGTGGCAGCTGCTGATGATGCTGGTCCCAGTAATCAGATTTCAAGCTTTGTGCGCAAATGTCCGCCGGGTTTCAAGCTCAACAATTGGACATCTACCGTGATTCCTGTGGTTTTCCCATATAACATGTAATGAATTTTTCTTTCTCGTTCCCTCGTCCTCGCCCGAGATGAGTGGATAGCTTGTAAAGGGCCTCGCGCTTTTGCAATATTATGTGATCAATAAATAAAAGTTTTTTGCATTCAAAATCATGCTCTATTTTCTTTCTTTATTTTACTTTTTCATAAAAAAACAAATGGCAAAAGTTTCTTTTCTTTTTCACTTTTTAAATAGCTCATTCTAAACATATTCATAAACATGCAGAACTAATAAAAGCATTGATAACAACATGGCAAACATCCATTGTAATTCTGGAATTCCAATTAACCAAGCCGAAGAAGATGGTAAGGAATATTGTGAATTTTCGGCTGAACTAGCAAGGCTCCTTGAGCACGAGCGTAGAGAGTTTCAGCCACACATAGAGCCAGTGGAAGTTGTCAATCTTGGTACTGATGAGGTCAAAAGAGAAGTCAAGGTTGGCGCCTCCCTCGCTACGCATGTACACTCCGAGATGGTCAAGTTATTGAAAGAGTATGTTGATATCTTCGCCTGGTCCTATCAAGATATGCCTGGGTTGGATACCAACATCGTTGAACATCACTTGCCACTCAAGCCCGGATGTTCTCCTGTCAAGCAGAAACTCAGAAGGACCAGACCTGACATGGCACTCAAAATCCGAGAAGAGGTAAAGAAACAGCTTGATGCTGGGTTCCTAGCCACTTCCGAATATCCTGAATGGATTGCCAACATCGTCCCAGTTCCCAAGAAGGACGGCAAAGTCATAATGTGTGTGGATTATCGAGATCTCAATAAGGCAAGCCCGAAGGATGACTTTCCTTTTCCTCATATTGATGTCTTGGTAGACAACACTGCGCAGTTCTCTGTCTTTTCCTTCATGGACAGTTTTTCAGGGTATAATTAGATCAAGATGTCGCCAACTGATATGGAGAAGACTACATTTATCACGCCATGGGGTACATATTGCTACAAAGTCTTGCCATTCGGTCTAAAGAATGCAGGGGTAATATACCAACATGCCATGACAACCCTCTTTCATGATATGATACCTAAAGAGATTGAGGTTTACGTGGACGATATGATCACCAAATCCAAAACTGAGGATAATCACTTGGTTCATCTGAAGAAACTGTTTGACAGACTCCGGAAGTTTAGATTGCGGTTGAATCCTGCGAGTGCACCTTCGGAATTCGATCTGGTAAACTGTTGGGCTTTATTATAAGTCAGAACGCATTGAAGTTGATCCTGATAAGTTTCAGGAAATTCAGAACATGCCGCCTCCCAAAACAGAAAAAGAAGTCCGTGGATTTCTGGGCAGACTCAATTACATCTCAAGATTCATTTCTCATTTGACGGCTACCTGTGAACCAATGTTCAAATTGCTAAGGGAAAATCAATCGGTTGAATGGAATAATGATTGTCAGGAAGCATTTGACAAAATCAAACAATACTTGCAAGAGCCACCGATCTTAGTACCGCCGGTTCCTGGTAGGCCTTTAATCATGTATCTCACTGTTCTCGATGAATCAATGGGATGTGTATTGGGTAAACATGACGATACTGGCAGAAAAGAACATGCAATATACTATCTGAGCAAGAAGTTCATTGATTGTGAGACCAGATACTCACTCTTGGAGAAAACTTGTTGTGCTCTGGTCTGGGCTGCTCGACGCCTAAGACAATACATGATTTGCCATACTACTTTATTGATATCCAATATGGATCCAATAAAGTACATATTTGAAAAGCCTGCTATCTCTGGAAGGATTGCTCGGTGGAAAATGTTGTTGATTGAGTATGATATCCAGCATGTTACCCAGAAAGCAATAAAAGGGAGCGTCTTGTCTGACTATCTTGCTCATCAACCTGTAGAGGGTTATCAACAAATGAAGTTTGACTTTCCCGATGATGATGTTCTGTTTATTAGAGATTATGAGACTCCAGATCCTGACATAGGACCCAAACCAGGGGCGCGATGGACGCTCGTGTTCGACGGTGCCTCCAATTCTAAAGGTCGTGGAATCGGGGCTATCCTCATCTTTCTAACAGGTTTTCACCTCCCCTTCACTGCTAGATTATGCTTTGCATGCACCAACAATATGGCTGAATACGAAGCATGTATCTACGGTATTGAAGCGGCAATTGACATGAGAATCAAGATTCTTGAGGTCTATTGAGATTCTGCCTTGGTCATCGGTCAAGTCAGAGGGAATTTTGTGACTCAGGATTCCAAGTTGGTTCCGTACCAATAACACATAGCGAAGTTGATTCCTTACTTTGATCAGATCACTTTTCATCATATCCCAGAGAGGAAAATTAACTAGTTGATGCTCTTGCCACTTTAGCATCCATGTTCAAGGTCAAATGGAAGAATGAAGCTCCTCATATCCGCATTGATCACTTGAACGAACCAACACACTGTTTAGCAATCGAGGATGAGTCTGATGACAGGCCTTGGTTATACGACATTAAAAGATATCTGAAAAACAGGAATATCCCGAGGGTATCACTATCACTGACAAGAAGGCTCTTAGGCGGTTTTGCGCCAAGTTCTTCTTAAGTGGTGGTATACTGTACAAGAGGAATTATGATTCCATGTTGCTCAGATGCGTGGATAGACACGAAGAAAACACGATCATAAGGTCCATACATGAGGGCTGCGAGGGTGTACATGCTAAAGGGCCTGCTATGGCTAAGAAGATCCTTCGGGCTGGGTATTATTGGACAACAATGGAGGTAGATTGTTACAACTTTGCCAAAAGATGTCACAAGTGCCAAATCTATGGAGACAAGATCCATGTGCCTCCAATTCCATTGAATGTTTTGACTTCACCTTTGCCATTTTCCATGTGGGGTATAGATATGATTGGAATGATCGAGCCGAAGGCTTCCAACGGTCACCGACTTATTCTGGTTGCTATCGACTACTTCATCAAATGGGTTGAAGCTGCTTCCTACGCAAACGTTACACGACAAGTAGTTGCTAGGTTTATCAAGAAAGAGATAATCTGTCGTTATGGCATTCCTAGCAGCATTATCACGGACAATGCAAGCAACCTGAATAACAACATGATGAAGGAGTTGTGTCAAAAATTTAAGATCGAGCACCACAACTCTTCACCATATCGGCCCAAGATGAATGGCACCGTCGAAGCAGCAAACAAAAACATCAAGAGGATTATCCAGAAAATGGTCAAGACTTACAAGGATTGGCATGAAATGCTTCCCTTTGCACTGCATGGCTACAGAACTTCAGTTTGCACTTCTACTAGGGCAACTCCGTATTCGCTCGTGTATGGTATGGAGGCAGTTTTACCCATTGAGGTCGAAATTCCTTCGCTCAGAGTCATCATGGAAGCAGGTCTCGATGAAGTTGAATGGGTTCAGTCCAGATACGACCAGCTAAATCTCATCGAAGAGAAGCGTCTTACAGCCGTTTTTCATGGTCAGTTGTATCAGAGACGCCTCAAGCGAGCTTTTGACAAGAAAATTCTTCCTCGAACGTTCTGTGAAGGCGAACTCGTGCTCAAGAGATATTCACCTGTTCACTCTGATCCACGAGGCAAATGGAATCCCAATTACGAAGGACCCTTTGTTGTCAAGAAGGCCTTCTCAGGCAGAGCCCTGATCCTCACCACCATGGATGGGGAGGAGTTGCCATCGTCTGTGAAATCCGATAGAGTCAAAAAAATTATGCCTGAAAAAAATGGATAAGAGTCTGCTAGATTGACATCCGCAAGGACAATCTAGGCAAAAATGGACGTGCCGATGGACCGAAAAAAAGAAATGTCCATGCAAAAGTTAGGGACAATGAAAAAAAACAATAATAGCCCGCTAAGTTGAAAACCCGAAAAGGTGACTTAGGCAAAAATGGGCATCCCGGTGGACGAAAAAAAAAGGTGAAAACATGTCCAGGAAAAAATTAGGGATAAAGGCATTTGACTGTAAACACTTGGGCCTCTTTTCATCACAGCTGGACCTCAGACGGTAACAGAGCAGTCAAATCATCATCAACTGGTGCAAAGCGTTGGAACCTAGACTTACAGTGGATGGTGGTCAATGTTGTAATCAATGCAAAGTATAACTTCCCTTTTCCATTTAAATTTGTTTTTCAATTTTTATTGCAAAGTTCCTCATCAAGGATTTTGCATCCTTGTACACACTTTATGTACAAATTTTTTTTTCACATTCAATAAAGTGCATTCTTTGTTATCTCAATTTGTTTTCATTCCAGTATTTTGTTTGCAAAATAAACAATTATTTGTGATCACATAATACTAAAAAACGTTGAGAACAATAAAAAGCTAAATTCACCGAGAAAGCGTTATGCATCGCATGTGTTACTGGTAATTCCAGCTGGATAATCAGTAGTATCCCTTGGTAAGCCTAACGCTTGGCCAACAATGGGATGATTCTATGAAGAAGTTATTGTCTCCTCAGCAGTTCCTCAGTAGAGTCATCATTCTCCCCAGTAGGTTGCCAAGGTGTTCCCCAGCAAAGACGCTTTGCTCACTTTTCCCCAGCAAGGGTTGTGCATCGTCTTCAATGATTTGGAAATATCTGTCACCAGCAGCAGTGGTCTCCTCAGCTGAGTCAACATGATTCGGAAACTTCTTTCCCCCATGCAAAGCCAGTCTTGGTAGAAAGGATTGACTTGGTTCTTTCATCCCCAACAAGGACAGCCATGGTGATTTAGAAGCCTGAGATGACCTCGGTTTCTCTCCTCGGCAGGATCATCATCCTTTGTGAACTTTCTTCTCCAGCAGAGATTGTCTTTATCTGCGGGTTCTCTCCCCGACCGAGGGTGTCGAAGTTGTTTTGCTACGATTTCTGCCTAATCACTTCTCATCGTGCCTCTTCTTGCGCCTTTACATTGCATGATATCAAGCATCATGTAGAAACGCATACATAGCATATGCATCAATCATACTCCCTCTCTTTTTGCCCGACTTATATCCCAACAGATTTTCGGCAATCTTTGCACTTATCTATTCAAACACTTTCAACTATTCTTTTGTCGCCGTCGGCTAAATTCTCGAGCTACTCTTTTATTTAATCCCCTTTTACCTCGAATAATCAAAAAGCTAGCACAATCCGAACATTCAGGTCCAAGAGGATTAAATAGGGGCAACTGTCGTAACCCAAAATTTGACCTCCCTCTTTTGCCTTTTGCATGAGCATAAGCAGTCGCATCGTTAGCATACACATTCGCACTTTTCTCTATGTGTTTCTTGTTGCAGGATCTGCAGATTCTCCAAGCCCGATTAATCGCATCCTCTCAAGATTATTTCATCATCAAAACAAGCTCAAAATAAAGGTTTCCATATTTATTTATCAAGACAAGAGATGGAAAAGCGGAATCAGGACTTCAACATCATCCTTTTGCAAATTTGTAGAAATTTGGCTGAAGTAACCGGTTAGCACATATGCTGTAACCGGTTACTCAGTGTATTTTTCCCCAAAAGACGCAAGTTTTCAAGCATGTAACCGGTTAGCACATATGCTGTAACCGGATACTCAGTACAAAATTTCAGTTTCTGCTGCATTTTTGGGACAACACCATGCACTCTCCTTGGTCATTGGTCCTACTTGATTCTAACAATGTGTGGAACATTCTAGACATCTCAAGACATTTCAAGACATTCCAAGTGGATTGGTTCCAATGCGTCACTTTAAATTAAGTGCACCATGTTCCTTGTTTTACAAGCATGTCAACCTTTGGATGAGGAAACTCGCGTTGGGATTGTTACCGAGTTGGTATTAACTAACCGAGTTAACCATCTTGACTCAGTGAGTCAAGCCCAACTAACTCCAACCCTAACTCCAAACCCAAAGCTAAGTCCAAAGCTAAGTCCAAACCTCCCATACTCGAAACCTAAAGTGTATATAAACTCACCTTCACTCACTTTTCATTCTCTCCATCATTTCCCACATTTCTCAGACAAGACTCTTCAACCATTTGCACAATTCACTCTCAATTCTCTCACATTCCCTCTGAATTTCTCTACTACATCTTCATCTTCATCTCAATTCTCTTCCAAAACCTCACCAAAGCTCATTTCTACTTTGAAGGATAATCACGTTTACATCAAAAGTGATTATTTCTTGAGCTCAACCTTCATCATTCTTGCTATTATACTTGGATTTCTGGAGTTATTTTAGCTTTTGGGTTAATCTTGAGTATTTGCTACAACTTCCAACGGTTCGAATTCGCATTTTGGAGCTTTATCGTATTTTGCTCGATTTCGACACGTCTCATCACCAAATTGAAGATTCCTCTGGTTTTCTTTGATTTTCTGCATCAAGAACTCTTTGCAACACATACCAAGCCAAATCTCCGGCTTGTAGGTTGGTAGATCTAACTAATTTTACTGTTTCACGCATTTTCGTATCGTTCGCAATGTAGTCGACAATTGTTGTGTGTGATTTGGTTTTGCATTTGTTTGATCCATGTTCTAATTTGTGTTAGTTGATTCTATCTCTGTTTATTTGTTGTTTTCAAGTTCAATTTTCATTCACAATTTCAGTTCCTAGCATGTGGTGGTTGGCATAAGTGATTATGTGTTGAAAACTACTTTTGAAAAGCTGTTTTTGCTGTTATTTTTGCCTCTGTTACAGTGGTAACCGGTTAGCAGATATGCTGTAACCGGTTACACAGTGCAAATTTCACCAAAAACACGCATTTTCAAGCATGTAACCGGTTAGCACATATGCTGTAACCGGTTACCACTGTGTTTGCTATGCTTTCTTCATCTAAACTTCCATTGATTGACATGCTTGATTTTATGGATGTTTTTAATGTCATTTCACTTCTGGTTGAAGCATATTCATGGACTTTCGATGCACATTTTCGATTATTAATTTGTTTCATGTTCTTAGCATTGTATGAACATAGCAATTTTTGCACTATCTTTGTTCACATGATACATGATTTATGGTGGCATTTCGATGATCATTTGGCACTGTTTTGCACCTTCCATTTCAGTTTGCATTAAGTTTATTCTTCATGAATAAACTTAATCTTGTATAATCAACAATTCACTCCTTTTTGTTTTAATGGCTTTTCATCCTCTTTGGAAAGTTGTTAGCATGTTTATCCCTTGATTAATTGATCGAAACTTTGTTTCGATTAATCGATCTTCCCTTTTCCTCTCTTTAGGCCTCCTTTAGAGCTTTCTCTCTCTTTCCTCCGGTGGAGTTGGAGTTTCGCGCTGCGCCTTGCATCGGAGCACTGTACAAATTGACGTCGTTATGCTGTCCGTTTCTCTACGCAGGAGCACTGCATAACTTGGAGCTGTTGGACCGTCCGGTTTGACTTCCGCACTACACCCTGTGTGTGTTAGGGAAGGGATGAGAAGGGAGAATTCCTACTCTCATTCTGACTACTTCAGGTAGGGGACGAATGACCCTGTGCTTGGCTTAGTCATCTCTATCTCCAGGTGGTAATGTGCTTTCCTTCCCCGGTCGAGTTGATCCTTGATCACTCTTCTCTCATTGCGATCTCTTTCGATCCTTGATCACTCCTATCTCAATCTCTCTCTTGATCTATCACCATTCTCCTCGGTTACGATCCTTTGTTCCTTGGGTTAGCAAGCTTTCTTCATTTCAACACCCTATTCTCTTCTTGTAATCAATCACTGCTTTTTGATTCCCCTGAAGAGTCTCAATTCTCTTTCTTTGGTCCAACACAGTTTTCCTGTCACGACCACATTTTTCCCAAGAGTTTGCAACCTTCTCTTGGCTCTTCTCCTTTGTTGGGTTAATCACCTATCCTTGGTTAATCACCAGTTTCTTCAGTTAATCATAGTCCGTCTGTTAATCACTGAGCACCTCTTGGGTTAATCACCCGTTTCTTCAGTTAATCACAGTCCTTCTGTTAATCACTGAGCACCTCTTGGGTTAATCACCTATTCTTGGTTAATCACCCGTCTCTTCAGTTAACCACAGTCCGTCTGTTAAGATACTGAACCCTTTCGAGTTAATCACCTTCTCTTGGTTAATCACTCACTTTTCTCTTCGGTTGGTCACAGTTCGTCTGTAAACACCGAATCCCCTGCAGTTGGCAACCTCCTATTAGTTTGAATACTTGCACCCTTGAGTTAGTAACCTTTCTTTGGTTCAAATACCCTTTCTTCGATTGAGTACTGTTTGTTCAGTCAGTTTACCGAACCCCTTTAGGTCCCGACCTTTGCTTGATCCTATACCCGTCCTTTGGGTTATGATCTTTATTCGGTCCTACACCCGCTTTTCTGGTTAATCGCAGTTTCCTCTGTTAAAACCAATGCCTCCCTATTTCCACAAAGTTGCAACCCTTGTGTCCTCGGTTAACTACTATTTACCAGTTAATATACTGAGGCCCCTTCAGAGTCAAACACCTTCTCTCGGTTCAGCACTCTCTCTCTTGGTTTATCACAGTCTGTCTGTTGACACCAGCTTCTTTTCCCCGCCAGGGTCCTACTTTCTTTCTTCGGTTAACCACTTCCAGCCAGTTAATATACCGAGTCTCCTTTTTCTCTTGGTTATGACACCGTCCCTATATTTGGATCCCCAGCGGAGTCCTTCCTATTCCCTTTGCTCTTACTTTCTTGGTTTCGACACCGATCTTCTTTGTTATCCCCAATAGTGTTTCTCTCTCATCTCTTGGTCTTGGTTTGGACACCATTTTTTTCTTATCTCTTGCTCTTGGTTTGGACACCATTTTTTCTCTTATCTCTTGCTCTTGGTTTGGACACCATTTCTCTCTTATCTCTTGCTCTTGGTTTGGACACCACTTCTCTCTTATCTCTTGCTCTTGGTTTGGACACCATTTCTCTATTGTTCTCTTATTCTCTTATTCTCTTGGTTTGGACACCATTTCTCTCTTATTCCCTTTTTCTCTTGGTTTGGACACCAGTTCCCTCTTATTCCTTCATTCTCTTGGTTTCGACACCATTCTCGCACTTTATTCTCAGTACAGTTACTATTCCTTTTCTTTACACTCTTTTCTTGGTTTCGACACCGGTTTTTTTGGAAACCTCAGTGGAATTTCCTTCTCTCTTTTGCTCTTGGTTTTGACACCACTTTCCTTTCCTTCTCCTTTTCCGTTCGGATCCCCGAACTACGGAAGCTCTGATTCTGCATTCTTTTGAATGTATGATACGTAGGCACGAGATGCAATGTCTTGGCGAGCACATTTCCACCTTTCTTCCGTCTTCCTCCTTTCTTTCCATTTCTTCGTCCCCTGGTTCCATGAACTACGACGCTCTGACTTCCTCATTGCACTATGAAGGTACGTAGGCACGAGGACTTCGTTCCTCCGCGAGCACTTTCTTCCATTTCTTTCTTTTTCCTCTTTCTTCTCTCTCTCTCTCTCTCTCTCTCTCTCTCTCTCTCTCTCTCCTTCTTTTAGCTAGAAGCCTTTAGATGGATAACCCATCCAAACCTAGAAGCAAGCGAAATGGTTCCCGTCGAGTACGACGGATGCGTTAGGTGCTAGTACATTCCTTTCGCATAACCGACCCCCCGTTCCCGTTTCTCTTCCCCTTGGGTTTTATCGATATTTTCCCTGTCCTTTGGGACTAAATAAAGTTCGCTGGCGACTTTGTTGTTATCTTTGAGTGTGCGATTCACTCAGGTAGAAACCAGCCATCTTCACTAGATAAGGAGTTTTATCCCTTAATCTATATTTATACTCCTAGATAAGGAGTTCTATCCCTTAATCTATATTTATACTCCTAGATAAGGAGTTTTATCCCTTAAAATCCCCTATCCATTGTTTATACTCTCGGATGGAGAGTTTTATCCCTAAATCCTTATCCCTTGGCCTATGTTTATACTCTTGGAACGTAAGAGTTTTATCCCAAAATCCCTTATCCCTTGACCTATATTTATACTCTTGGAACCTAAGAGTTTTATCCCTAAATCCCATCCTTTATTTAGACTCTTGGACAAAGAGTTTTATCCCAAGTTTTAGATCCTTAAAAGAATCCTATTATATTCCTTAAGTTCTTAATAATATCCCTTAGCTCCCAATCCTTTAAATCCTTTAAATCCCATAAATCCCTTATATCCCTTTATATCCCTTTTAATAAAACAATAAAATCCTCAAATTCCATGGAATTTAATAAAACCCAAAATGCCATTTATGCTAAGAAATATAGCAAAATTAATCCCCAAATTATTCCACTTTAAAAAATGATTTTTAAATTCAAAATAATCCTAAAATAATAGAATTTTAATTCCTATTTTTCTGAAAGAATAAACCAAACATTTTTAAATATATATAAAAAATAAATTGAAAACCAAACCCAAGATTATCCTTAAAACCCTAAATAAAGTTCCTACATAAAGCTTAATTCCTATTTTCTTTAAAAGAATAAACCAAGTATGTTAAATATATAAAATATAAATTTAAACCCAACCCCACAATTAACCCAAAAATTTCTAAATAGAAATTCCTAAATAAAATTAAACCCCTATTTTAAGAAGAAAATAGCCCAATGATTTTAAATATACAAAACTATTAATTATGAAAACAACCAAAGACATAAAATAAAGTAACACTTGAATATTTATTCTAATACTAATACCCCCAACATCCTATTTCTAAACCCTAATTAAAATCTAAATCCTAATTAAGTAATTAAATTAAGTTGTTAATTTAATTAATTAAAAAACCCTAAACCCTATTTCTAAACCCTAATCAAAATATAACCTAATTAAATAATTAAATAAAGTTATTGATTTAATAAAAAACCTAAAACCCTATTTCTAAACCCTAATCATTATTTAAAACCTAATTAAATTAATTAAATTAAGTTATTAATTTAATTATTTAACATAATGCCCAGGGGGTGTAATTTCTACTGAAGAAGTATTTGGGCTAGCAACTGGGGTGTAACTAGCATTAGGCGCAAGGCCCAACAACCAGAACCCAGTTCAGAGAGAAAAAAACAAAAAAAAGGACCCACGGTGGAGAGCATCTACTCGTTGACTCTCCCTGGCCGTTGGATTGATCCAACGAGATCCACCTAGATCTCATCAGGATCGTCTGATCTACCTACTTAGTCCAAGTATGCTACAGGAATGGCTGGGATCGCAAGTCAATTAAGGGAGCACGAAAAGCCAGACACGGCCCAATTAGTCAGCAGTCAACTTATCTAAAGGCCATGGGCAACCCACGCGACGTGCATCCAGACAGGCATAAGTGAGATATTTAAGACGCCTCTCCTTCAGAAGACCTCCATTTCTCCTTCTCCATTCTCTCTCTAACACGCTCTCTCTCTCTCTCTACTCCCCAATTCTCTCTCGCTTCTCTCTAGATTTTCGTCGCCGGTGAGCCTTCCGACTACCACGCGACACCCCACAACCACCATAAAATCCAGAACCCGGTTGAGGATTCAACCAGAAACTTCAAAAATCAAGAAACCTAACCCTAAAATGATGAACCCTACCCTAATTAACCCAGAAATCAACCCAGTTCTCTAGGGTTCGTGAAGAATCCTAGGAACCCTAACCCTCACGTGATGAACCCTAACCCCAGATATGAACCCTAACCCCCAAAATTTCCAGAAACCCAAATAATTTCAAATACACAACCAACAACGATCGAGCAATCAAAAGCTAAGTTTTTTATTACCTTCCTTGTAGTGAACCTCGTAGTAATTTGTTATCCTATTTCCTCTGTTCGCGTTTCTAATCCCTTTCCTCTTTTCTTGCAGGTGAGGAATCAAGGATTCGCAGCAGCTGAGTTCTCCTCTGTTCGTCTCTTCGCCCCCCTTCTCTTTGTTTTCTCTTAGGTTTTTATAGACTTAGGAATTAGGTTTAGAGTTTAATTAGATTAGAATCGTTTTAGGAAACAAAAGATGTATTTCGATCAGATTTTTATTTGTTCTGATTTTTAGACTTAGGGTTTTGACTTTGTAATTTGTAATTTTAAGTTATTCTGATCTGATTGTAATCTGCTGTATCAAATTGATTGAAAAATTAAATGTCACTGATTTTGTGTGATCCATTTCAACTTGTTCTATCTGCGCAAATTAGGGTTTGTGAACGAGGAAGACGACGACCCTTTGGGTCAACCATTTTGACCCGGAAAAATAAAAATAAATAACTAAAATAAAATAATAGTAAAATAAAAATAAAAAATAAAAAGACAATAATATGGCCACCCTGATGGTCCTTCTCCCAATTAAATATAAATATCCTCTAAGACTATCTTTAACTTAACGATAATAAAAATAATTACACCCTAATTACTAATTAAGTAAAACAACCTTAATTAATAAATAATAAAAAAGACCCTAAATAAAATAAATAGAAAGGATAATAATAAAATAAAAAGAAAAAAATTATGAAAAAAAAATTATAATGAATAAAAATATAAGATAAACTATTAGTCCTAGTAGATCCTAAAAAAATGAGAATTACTTCTAATTAATAATTAAGTTAAACTAATATACTTAAACTTAAACCCAATTAAATAATTCTAATAATCTTTAAAAAAGCAAAATAAAATAAACCTCTCAAAAATAAATCAAAACAATTCCCAAAGATAATTTAAAAATCACTAATTCTAAAATAAAATCCTGATTATTACATTATTAAACTAAAAAGCCCTAACTTTCTAATTAAAAACAATTATTTCTACAATAAATAAAATAAATCCTAACAACATTTAAAAAAAACAAGCTCCCCTTAAATAAAACAAATAATAAAAAAAACCCCTTATCCCAAACCAATTCCAAAATGGGCCCCAAAAGTGCTAGCAAACTCAGAAGCCCAATGACCTCTAACTGATACCCTCTGATAGCCCAAAAATCCCAAAATAGGTGAAAAATTATTGGTCAAAATTTAGGGTACTACACACCTTACTTGTAAGGGATATCCCTTTCTGATTCGTACGGTATTGGACCCGGCAAGTAGATAACCATGGGAGCTTTTTGATTTCTCAGACCATCATAGGCAACTTCAACTAGTTCCTGATTGGGAACCTTTCTACTGTCCAGTGGAATTCTAGATTCATCGAGTAGAGGGATTATGGCACAAACGTTTTTGGTCCTCCCATTATCAGAGGTTATGACAACGTCTTTGCTTTGATCAAGGAAATAGTCTAGTATCACGTTGATCGATCTAGAACTAGAACATGGTGGAATCTCTTTGTGGTCCAACTGATTTTGAAGATCCGCTCGTACGTGGTAGCATCCTTGGTTGTTCTCTGAACAAACTCTATAGCGCTCGTAGTTGTGGAGCGGCACCCGGCCACGCCCGGTTTGTATGCAGTGCATCTTTACTAGATCTGTTTCCATCGAGCGGACATCCTGACTTTGATATCTACTAGGATTCCCGTCAATCATACTGATCTGCTGTGTAGCTTCATCCAAGTAGATTGGAAGCCACCAGTGGTCTAACAAGTGTTGAAGTGTTCTTTGGACAAGTGCACATCCTTGATCGTCTTCATGGCATTGCTCACAGTCTAGATAATCATGTGAAGCTAGAAAGCCGAGTCTGACTTGCTTAGCGTGTAATTCTACCAGACTGGTATTCCTCAAGCGTATGTCGAAAATCTGAATCATATTAACTTGATGGTAACTTCTCTCACGGTAGTCCGGAATCCATCTGAGATCCGTGACGTTGGAGGGCCTCTTGTACAAAAGAGCATCCCTGATTGCTTGTTGAGCAGATCAAACAGGTATTGTAATCGTGTCGTGGCAGATTATGGTATTGACTTTGCCTTGAGTGCATCGCCACTAAGTTGACATTCATCGCATGGATGTCGTGGTTCTGAATAACGTTGGGATTTGCATGGGCCATGTTGACTTCACGGGTTCGATGATCTTGAATCCATCCCAAATTCATTTGTTCTTGTAGAGCTGATTGCACTATGGAACATCCCTTATTATTCTTTGAGCAGATATCACACTGGTGATAATTGTGAGGCGGTACATGACCATACCCGCTCTATCTACAATGCATCATGACCAGATTGGTTCCTAATAGGATTACATCATGAATTTGATAACTGCGGCTAAATTCGTTCTCTATTAAATTTACTGCAGTTTTCTCATGTTGAGGCAACGGGTTCGCCTGAACGTTCGGATTAGTATCTTTGAAGGATAAAACTCCGTTCCTGACAAGCTTCTGCACATCAGACTTGAAACTGATATAATTCTCAATGTTGTGCCCCGATCCTCCTTGATGGTAAGGGCAAGTTTGATCTGCTTTGAACCAAAAAGGCAGATTTTCCAGTACTGTAAGAGGAGACCTGGTTTGGACGTGCCCCTTGGCCAGTAAAAGTGGAAATAGTTCTGCGTACAACATCGGTATAGGGTTGAACCCTGATGGTCATGTCATACGATTGTTGCTATTGTACTATGGACGAGCCTGCTGAAGAGGCTGTTGTGTCCTTTACTGATACTATTGTTAATTTGGTTGGCTCTGAGCAACCTGAGGTTGATAAGTCGGAGCTGGCACAGGGTTGATGGCAGGAGTTACTGCTGCTACTGGTTGATACCTTCGCCTTTGCTTTCCGAGAGAGATATTACCGATATCTTTCTCATTTTTCTTTTGGAAAACACTACCGTGTCTTTTGGTACTGCTTAATGGTTCCGTATTTTTGACCAGAAGCTCTTCTCAGACTGTTTCCTCAAGGCGCACTCCCATATTCACCATTTCAGTGAAGTCGCTGGGTGTACTTGCAACCATTCGGTCGTAATAGAATGAACTTAAGGTTTTCAAAAAGATCTTTGTCATCTCTTTTTCCTCAAGAGGAGGACAAATCTGGGAGGCAATTTCACGCCATCTCTGAGCATACTCCTTGAAAGTTTCTTTGTCCTTCTGCGACATCGCTCGGAGTTGATCCCTGTCTGGTGCCATGTCCAAATTGTATTTATACTGCAGGACGAAGGCTGCCCCAAGATCTCTGAAAGTACTGATCTTGGTGCGGTTTAAACCCATGTACCATTTGAGGCGGCACCGGTTAATCTGTCTTGGAAGTAATGGATCAGTAGCTGTTGATTCTCTGTTTGAGTTAACATCTTTCGAGCGTACATCACCAAATGACTTTGAGGGCAAGAGTTACCCTTGTATTTTTCAAAGTCAAATTTGTGCGGTATTTTCACATTAGGGACTAGACAGAGGTCTGCGGTGTCCTTTTCGAATAAATCCTGACCGCAAATGGCATGCAGTTCCTTCTGCATTTCTAGGAATTGCTCATGGAACTCATTCATTATTTCGTACATATCTTCGTTTCCACCTGAAATTACTTATGGAATCTATCCTTCCGGGACAGTGTGTACCACTGGTTGTGGTATGGACATTCCAGCGGTGACTCTTGGTGCTTCCATGCCTCGAAGTTTGTAACCTTGAGGAGTTTCTGTCATAACTCTTGCGTCTTCACTTTCCCGAAGTTTGTAACCTTCAGGACCAGCGATTCCTGCTGCAGTTTCTGGGTCTTTAGTGATCGACGGGATGTATCCTTCAGGAATGAAGTTGATAGGCATGCCCCAGGGCCGACCTTTGGGCATGTTTTACCGAGGATGATTCTCCTGCGTCTCTCTTATGGGCGTAGATGTAATCTCCGAGATTACAGTCTTTTGTTGTCGCTGCTCCTAGGCTGCTGCCAGGGATTGCATGTCATTGTGAAGTTTTTCCAAAGTTTCCTTTAGAGCGTCGACTTTTTCTCTTAGCTCTCTGTTCTCTTCCTCGAGATCATCCATTTTCTTTTGTCGATTGGCCCGAGTATTGCATGAGTGAGACAGTTTGACTCTAGAATCGTGACGTATACGTGAGATTCGAAGATAAGAAGACGTGTTATGTGAGAATCATGAATGATATGCAATGATATATATATATATTTTTTGTTTTTAATCAAAAGAAACTTCAACAAATAGATTGCAAATATCATACAGTAAAAGGGTGGAGACCCTGTTTTATTGAAATCGAAAGATTGTGTAAATGGAAAAGTACAGTATTTTATAAAGTGCTGTAAGGAAAATGGCTAAGCTTATGGATCCTGAGTCCTTTATGAAGAGAGCTCAGATGTTGGTTATGGTATTTTCCTTTTTTTTTTACCAGGGCTCTTTAGTCGTTGTCGGGTTGTCAGTCCTTTTCCAAGTGAAAGGATCGAGCAGATTTCTTTGGTCTTCTTGATTCTCCACAACATGTTGCTCTAGTATCTTAATCAGAGCATCCTTTTCTTTTAACAGTTCCTGAATCTTGGTACACTCTACGTTTAGGATTCAGTACTTATTTTTCCAAGAGCTCTTCTCTCGTTGAACTTTGTTGAGAGCTACCAGGATTTTTTCTGTGTCAGACATGAAATACAGGACAAATTCCTTTAACAGAAAAATTTCTTGGCGAGGGTAAGGCATCCTCAGCTTGAGAGCTCTAGTTTGCACCTAGTGGAGATAAGGTTCCATGGCGGTACAGTTTGGCCTTCCTAGAGACTCTCTTCCTTTCTTGTGAACATGTTGCCAGGCATGCACTATTTCCTTCTTTAGTGCCCTGTCATTTTCCCCTTCCTTGAAGAAAAGACCTTCCAGATGAACATTATGCGGGATATGCCTCATCGGGTATCCGAGTTGACGGCGAACTAAAATTGGATGATAGTTGATTCCTCCTTTAGTTCCTATGAGGGGTATGTTAGGGAAATTTCCACTACTGTCGATGATCTCTATTCCCTCATAAATCCTATCATACCAATCTATGTCAGAGTTGGTAAGAGACATGATCCTTTGTGACCAACGTAGAGTACTCTTGTGATCCCAAAAAGCAGCAGACTTGGGTAAATGGGAAATGAACCATTTGTAAAGCAAGGGAATACATCATGTGATCATTCCTCCACTGTACAGATTCCTTAAGTGTACAGAATGATAAGCATCTGCGAGCAGAGTTGGTACGGGGTTTCCAATTAGAAATATCTTAACAGCGTGGGTATCAACGAAGTTGTCTATGTTGGGAAAAAGGAATAACCTGTATGTGAGTAAGACAAAGATATCTTCGAAAGCAGTTACATTTCCTATACTGGAAAAGTATAGGGCCTTCTCCACTAAAAAATTGGCTGGTAAACCTTGGATTCCTCCTTTGGTGGTCATGTGAGTCCTAACTTCCGACTCGTCCAAACAAATGGCTCTTGCGATGACCTGATCCTTTGGAATTTCTTCCAGTCCAGAAAAGGGAATTTGATCAGTGATAGGTAAATCAATCAGATGATAGTACTCTTCTAACGTTGGTGCCAGATGGTAATTCGGGAACGTGAAATAGTGATAAACTGGATCGTAGAACTGAATTAACGTAGACAAGATTCCTTCAACTATGTGGACCCTTAACAAAGACAGCAGCCCTCCGTGCTTAGCTCTGAAAGCATCAGGGTTGGTGATCATACTTGCCAGCCCCCTTAAATCCTCTAGTTTCGGAGCTTTGAAGGTGTACTTGTGCGTCTTTTTTCTACCGAAATCCATAGCGCAATCTATCTGATATTTGCAATTATTGTTTTAGTTTAATTTGAAAAAAAAAGAGAGGAGAAGAGAAGATTTTTCTTTGTTTAAGAGTTTTTTAAATGAATGCATGAATGCAACACACAATAACATTAAAAAAACATGGGTTCAAAGGTTCAGCATCACGAGCATGGAGTCATGGCTCTACCCATTCCCAAAGGTTGTATTCTGGTCAATTTTTGTACTTGTAGAACGGATCCTAAGGTCCCCAAAATCATTGACCCCCCTAGGGATATCAACAGCAAGCTGGTTCACCCGAGCGAGTTGTAGCATCCTAGGGTAATCTCATTTGAGTGTAGTATCACGTATTAACTATTCCCGATAGTCATCGCACTACCAAGTGGTCATAAGGTTAATGCCTACTAAATCCTCAGGTTCATAGGTGACGCACTACGAAAACTCTGCTTTCACAACAATCAGTTGTTCAGCAGGCAGAAACCAACGGGCCCTTGCCTGATTTGGTGGTCTACCAGGTTCGCTTGTTCGGGATTCACTCCCTACAAGTTTCCCCGTCTATGCCACCCCTTATCTTATGTTTCTCTCAAACTTTCTAGATGCGTATCAATCGCATTCCCATTGACAGAAAAATAAACACGGATATCAAGTAGGAAAAACAGTAAATATATATATATATATATAGTATGATTGCTAACAACCTAGACCTCTTGGGAAATCTGATCCTAGTTTAGGTCCCCAGCAGAGTCGCCATTTTCCTGTAGCGTGCGATTTATGTCGGTGACGCGACTACCTTATCGCCATGGGTTTTTCCTCACCGCAATGGTAAGGATTGGGTGCTACTTTCTGATTTCTTATTTATCCTGTGAAGCTGGAAAGGAAAGGGAAGCTATCTAAAACTAACCTTGCACGCAAATGTTTAACTGAACAAATGCTTAAGAGATTGGGAAGTTCGGGGTCAGGTTATACAATGGAGAGTTACTAATTACCCATCCTATATGTGGTTATCCACAGGTCGTTAGCAATTATACTTACTGTTTTCTACTTACTGGTGTTTGTCTATTGATTGGGAAAGTTTCTCCTTTGGGAATGTTTGAGAGAGAGAGAGAGTTTTTGTTGATTTCGGTTTTGTTCCGATGTTTTTGGTAAGGTACTGGACCTATGGTTTTTGATTGGTGTGCTCGCTAAGATTTCGCAATCTTATGCCTACGTATTCCCGTTAAAGATAAACAGGGAAATCAGAGCAATCGAATGGGAGGAAAAAGATGATGTTTTGGTGTCTTGTTCAAAGCCCAAGATTGAATCTAAAAGGTTTGACTGAGAGAGAATTTGTCATCTCTAAAGGGATACATCTCATATGTTTATCACGACTGTTGGGTGACTGATTATAAAGAAGGGTTACTTTAACTGGGATATGAGAATCCAACAATGCCATAATTTCCTTTATAGGGGATTTGTCCTGAAGGAGGAAACTTTAACTCTGTGTTGAGTAATGCCATTTTTTCCTAGGAATCTTTCATGCAAAGAGACGGACAGTAGCGTGGATGTTTGTAATCCAGAGGCTTGCCGCTTACAGCAATTAGATGAAAGAAGTTTGCCAGGATAAGAGATGGACTACGGCTTGGGTATTTGAATAAATAAGTGTGCCACTTATAGCAGTTATCTGGAGTTAGGGTTTGTTTTGAATGTCTGTGTAATGTATAGAGAAATATCCTCCTTCAGAGAGGTTTTTAATTTCCTCTGAGGGGATCTTGGTTTTTGTATGTGCCTTGATCAAAGCCCAAGGTTGAAGCTGAAAGGTTGACTCTATTACGGAGTTTTATATCTGTCTTGCACAAAGCCCAAGATTGAGGCTGGAAAATAGACTGACTCTTTTGGGGAATATCATTATATAAAGCCTAAGAGGAGGCTGGACATTGACTTTTGGGGAAGGGTTTTATCTGTCTTGTACAAAGCCCAAGATTGAGGCGAAAAAGACTTATTGACTCCACTAGGGATATATTTGGGGTGTCTTGTACAAGGTCCAAGATTGAAGCTAAAAGGATATTGACTATGCTTTAGGGAGATTAATTCACAAAGCCTAAAAGAAGGCTGGGAGGAATTGACTCTGTTTGAGAGATATTTATACAAAGCTTAAGAGAAGATTAGAAGAATTTGACTTTACTGGAGAAAGTTTATATATGCCTTGTACAAAGTCCAAGATTGAGGCTAAAGGGAGATGATTGACTCAGCTAAGGATATTTCAGGTGTCTTGTACAAAGCCCAAGATTGAGGCTAAAAAAGGTTGACTCAAAAAGAGAGTGTTTTTGTTTGTCTTGTACAAAGCCCAAGATTGAGGCTGAAAAAGATTGACTCAATAAGAGAGTGTTTTTGTATGTCTTGTACAAAGCCCAAGATTGAGGCTAAAGAGGTTGACTCAACAAGAGAGTGTTTTTGTTTGTCTTGTACAAAGCCCAAGATTGAGGCTAAAGAGGTTGACTCAACAAGAGAGTGTTTTTGTTTGTCTTGTACAAAGCCCAAGATTGAGGCTAAAGAGGTGACTTTATTGAGGAAAATCATTATACAAAGCCTAAGAGGAGGTTGAAAAAGGTTGACTCAACAAGAGAGTGTTGAAAGGTGATTGACTCAACAAAATAGTGTTTTTTTATCTCTCTTGTACAAAGCCCAAGATTGAGGCTAAAACAGGTTGAGGGAAAATCATTATACAAAGCCTAAGAGGAGGCTGACTGAGGAATTTCTTATACAAAGCCTAAGAGAAGGCTATCTTCTGCTGAGGATTATTGAGGTCCAGAGGCAGGTCCAAAGTGAGGAATCAACTCTTGCTGAGGATTATAAAAGAGTTGAGATATCAGATGCCTTGAGGTTCTGATTTTGGATAGTGTTGTATTGTTGATAAGCTGACCCTTAGCTGGGGAAGTTTAAGATGAAAGATTGAGTTTTAGAACCTATGGGGGTTTTAACTCTACTGGAGATTGATTAAATGACCAGGATTTCTCCTGTGTTTGTAGGGAACTTGAGAATGTCTTTGAGATCCAAGAGGAGATGAGACTGTCCAAGTCAACTGGCATGAAAGAGTTTATCTTTGTATGATGCCTAAGAGGAGGCATGTGCTTTAAGGGATGAGAATCAACCCTAAATTGGTCTGAGGTTTTGACTCTTTGGAAAGACTGCTCTAACAAAGGATGACTAAGTTCTGTCCTATACCTTTAAGAGGTCTCGGGTCCTTGTACTAAGCCCAAGAGGAGGCATGAGAACTTCTAAGAAGCCTGAGGGTCCTTGTACAAAGCCGAAGAGGAGGCTGGGGATGCTTTTAGGAAGCCTGTGGGTCCAAGATACGTGAAGCCTCCTATCTCACTCATTTCTCAACCATTTCATACGATCCAAATATGAAAATCGTGCGTTTTTAAACAAGGAACACAATGGCAATATTCAACTTTGTTTAAATTAAGTGAATCAAAAGATAACAAGTTGTAATCAGATGAACCCTAAAATTATCAAGAGCTTAATGAAATCCTATACACGAACTATAAACATCAATTGATTGAGGGTAAATGATCTACAAACATTCAAAAACACAATGGTAATTTGAAAATATGTTTATGATGCATGATTCATTGAGTTTGAGAGTTTAAGGCTTACCTCTGCAAGTGAGAATCGAATTCTGGTTTGGAGGTGTTACAGATGGATTCCAATGATCTAAACAGCTTTCTTAGATGCCAAGGAGTGTGTTTGAATGCTTAGAGTGGATTGAAATGAGCTGGAACTGGATGTGGGCACCTCAACTGCAACTCTGTCAAGAACATGAGTAATTGGCTGGTGATTTGATTAATTTGATGTTCCCGATGTTGTTTTAGTGTTTAGATCACCTACATATGATGTTTATGAGGTGTTGGTATGATTGGTTTGGTTTGAATCACTCTCAATTTCAAAATCCGATAGTAACTTGAGTTAGAAGGCATATTTAGAGTGAAAGAGAGATTTTGAGTAAAGCATCAGTTTGGGTGCTTTGGTGTACTCAAACTGATCACAAATGAGCTATATTATAGTAGAGCAAGTTTGTTTTGGCTGCAATAGTAAATGGCAACTGCAGCAGGTCTGTGGCAAATATTGATCCAATGGAATCTCAAGTCTCCTCTAGCCATTGACTTGAGGTTAGAGCATAGACTATGAGTCTTCTGTGGCAGGGAAAAGGCTTGACTGAACTTGGATAACATTGTCTTGATGAATGCCACCTCTATGCATCAATTAAATGCTTGGAAACAAAATTGACCATTTAAAGCATCTTGAATTTTAGGGATGTCATGCCTAAACATAGATCCATGGACTTGTGATGTTAGAACAAGAGTTGGTTCTGCATTAATACCTCTGAGTTTTGATGATATCAAACAAGTATGTTTGTTTGAACAATTTTATAAGTCTAATGTTTGTTATTTGTGAGAATCTAACAAACAGGTTCTGCTTTCGTTAAATGGCGTGAATATGTTGTTAAAAGAAAATACTTCGCCTACGCGCTACACTTGATGTGCTATATAACAGAAATTGCTTCAAGAGAATCTGAAGATTGCAAGACTCTGATATAATATGTAAAGAGAACAAGTTCTGAAGGTCTGAAGACTGAGGTTCTGATGAACGAAGTTCAGATGCTATAGACTTACGCTCTCTAGATAAAGGTTCTGAAGACCCAACTATAGTCTCTACTCATGCTTCAACTAAATATCATCAGAAGCCTCTGAAGATATGATGACAACATTCTAAGCGAACAAGGTTCTGAAGATCAAGTGCTGAAAACTCCAAAGACGCTGCTCTGAGGACTCCAAGACTTGAAGTTCTTAATAACCAAGCTACGTTTTCCCTTCTTACTCATGCTTGCAGAAGCCTCTAAAGTTAAGAAGATTAGAAAACTAAGCAACGAAGTTCAAACAAAGATATCTTGGTAATTGTGCAAAAGTTTAAATGAAGATACCTTGGTAACAATGCAAACAAAGATATACTGACAAGACAGGACACAAAAGGTTTTATCTGTCCTCACGTTTCTACCAAACCGCCGTCAACAATCATGATTACTTTACAACGGTTACTTTTACTCGGCTATAAAAGGACTTGAAGACTCAAGGAATGATAATAACTTCACCGATTCAAATACGCTCTATTCGCTATTATCATTCAAAAAGGTTATTTTCTGTGCTGTAAAATAGTTTACATATTCAGCTTGTGCTAGAAGCAATACTTTGTAAACAAAATCTTTTTCAAACTGTTGTTTGAAGTTCCTTGAGAAAAACCAGTGTGGTTAGATTTCTTGAGAAGTCGAGGACTAGTTAGAGTCTTAGTGGTTGTTCCTTAAGAGAAACCAGTGTGGTTAGATCTCTTGAGATGTCTAAAACTTGAGAGTTTTAGAGATTGTTGTTAGTCACCAGCAGTTTTGGCTTGTGCATTGTATTAATCTGATTGATTAGTGGATTAAGACCTCGATTGAGAGAGGCGAAATCACCTTGGCGGGTCGACTAGATTAACTTGAGGTATTCTCAAGTGAACTAGTATAAATATACTGTGTTATCTCTTTCTAAGCTTCTTACTCATAAATTAGAGAGTTCTTAAATAGAGGTTAGAGCAAAAACGATTTTATTTTGAAAAACCAATTCAAACCCCCCCCCCCCCCCTTTCTTGTGTTTTTCACACCTTCAACTGGCATCAGAGCTCCGTTTCTGAGGTGATAAAAAGGTTGAATTTTTATCAAAACACTTAACAGTGTTCAGTACCGATCCAAGTGTGGAAAACAATGGTTGCACCTGAACCAAATGTTACTGCAAATGAAAGAGATTCTTATAGTGCAAAACCTCTTATCTTTGATGGGGAAAAATTTGACTATTGGAAAGATAGAATTGAAAGTTACTTTCTGGCTTTTGACTTAGATCTATGGGATCTGGTAGTTGATGGCTACAGTCACCCTGTAGATTCTGAAGGTAAAAAGATTGTCAGAAGTGCATTAACAGATGCACCAAAGAAGACTTACAAGAATCATCACAGAGCAAGAACGATTTTGTTAAATACAATTTCATATATGGAATATGAAAAGATCACAAACAAAGAAACCGCAAAGTCTATTTTTGACTCTCTCCGAATGACTCATGAAGGCAACGCTCAAGTCAAAAAGACAAAGGCTCTTGTACTAATCCAGAAATATGAAGTCTTCAGAATGGAAGATGATGAATCTGTGGAAACTATGTTCTCAAGATTCGAGATGCTTGTTGCAAGACTCAAAGTTCTGGACAAAGGTTATTCTACTGCTGATCATGTCAAGAAGATTATCAGAAGTCTGCCTGTCAAATGGAGACCGATAGTAACAGCCTTGAAACTAGCAAAGGACTTGAACAACATAAGTCTTGAGGAACTAATTAGTTCTTTAAGGAGTCATGAAATAGAACTTCAAGAAAATGAACCTCAGAAGAAAGGAAAATCTATTGCTCTAAAGGCTAAGTCTGAAAAGAAAAAGGTTTATCAAGAAGAGGAAGAATCTGAAGAAGATTCAGACGAAGATGAACTATCTCTAATATCAAAGAAGATAAGCCAACTATGGAAATACAGAAGGAATAAGTTCAGAGGACCAAGAAAAAGATCTGAGTCTATACATGGTCAAAAGAAAGCTTATGGAAAAGAAGTTGCATGTTTTGAATGTAAGGAGCCTGGACATATCAAGAATGATTGTCCAAAGTTCAAGAAATATGGAAAACCTAGAAAATCTAAAAAGGGTCTTATGGCAACTTGGGATGATTCAGAGTCAGAAGAAGATTTCGACGGAGAATATGCCAATGTAGCATTCATGGCTAAGACCAGCACGAACGAAGTTCTTTCAGAAGAAGAACTATCAGACTCTGCTGACGACAAAGAGGCACTTTCTTCTATATCTCGTTCTGAACTTGAAATAGGATTATCTGAACTTATGGAAAGGTATCAACTTCTTCTAAGAAAACACAAAACTATGAAAAAGAACTTCATGGTTCCTTCTGAGGACCTTACTAAGGACAAGCAAACCAAGAATATCAAAATAATACCTCTATCTAAACATTTTGTGTGTGCTGACACTAAACTGAAATGTCCAGAACCAGAAGGTTCTAAGTCTGTTATATCACAAACACAGACACGGAAGAAAACTTCCAAATTCGAATATTATGCACAAATACCACACTATTATTCTGCTACACGAAAATCTAAAGGTGTCAGAACCTTTTGGAAAGACTAATGTGAAAGGACCCACAAAATGGGTACCTAAGAATAAGATAATTTATGTTGCAGATATCCTTAATGGCGCCACTGAAACACCAGTCATGGTACCTGGACAGTGGATGCTCGCGACACATGACGGGAGAAAGGCATATATTCCAAGATCTGAAACTTAAGCTTGGAGGCGTCGTCGGTTTCGGAGGAAACCAGAAGGGAAGAATCATTGGCTCCGGAACTGTTGGTAATGGTAAACTTCCTTCTATAAATAATGTTCTTCTAGTTGAAGGTCTAATGCATAATTTGTTGTCAATTAGCCAACTTAGTGACAATGTTTATGACGTTATATTCTATCAAATGTCTTGTAAGGCTGTTATTCAGAAGGATGGATCTGTTCTGTTCGATGGAAAAAGGAAGAACAATACTTACAAAATTAAATTATCAGATTTAAAACATCAAAATGTAAAGTGTCTTTTGTCTGTCAATGAAGAGCAATGGGTCTGGCACAGATGTTTGGGTCATGTTAGCTTGAGAAGAATCTCATAGCTGAACAAGCTAGGACTTGTCAGAGGTTTGCCAAATCTGAAGTACTCTTCAGATGCTCTTTGTGAAGCATGTCAGAAAGGCAAGTTTTAAAAAAATTCTTTTAAAGCAAAGAATATTGTTTCTACCTCTAGACCATTGGAACTTCTTCACATTGATCTATTTGGACCAGTGAAAACTGCTTCTATAAATGGTAAGAAATATGGACTAGTCATCGTTGATGATTACAGTCGTTGGACATGGGTAAAATTCTTAAGACACAAGGATGAGTCACATTCTGTGTTTGCCTCTTTCTGCACCCAAGTGCAAAACGAAAAGAATTGCAAAATCGTCAAGGTCAAAAGTGATCATGGTGGAGAATTTGAAAACAAAGATTTTGAAAAACTTTTTGATTCGCATGGAATATCTCATGATTTTTCTTGCCCTAGAACTCCACAACAAAATGGAGTTGTAGAAAGAAATAACATAACTTTACAAGAAATGGCTCGCACCATGATCCAAGAAACTGACTTGGCTAAGCACTTTTGGGCAGAGGTAGTTAACACAACATGTTATATTCAAAATAGAATCTCCATAAGACCTATTTTGAGTAAAACTCCTTATGAATTGTGGAAGAATAAAATTCCCAACATTTCTTATTTTCACCCTTTTGGATGTATCTGTTTTATGTTGAACACTAAAGAGAATCTTGGCAAGTTTGATTCCAAAGCACAGAAGTTTCTGCTGTTAGGATACTCTGAACACTCAAGAGGCTACAGAGTTTATAACACAGAATCACGGATTGTCAAAGAATCAATCCATGTCAGATTCGATGATAAGCTTGACCCTGAAAAGGTAAAGCTAGTTGAAAAGTTTGCAGATTTGGAAATCAGCTTTTCAGAACCTAAAGAAAAGACAGAAGAAGTTAAAATTCCAGAAGTTTCTACTCTCAATATCATTGATGTATCGTCTGATACTCCACAACAAAAGAAGAGGAGAATCTCAACTTCACACCCTGAAGAACTGATTCTGGGTAGTAAGGACGCTCCCATCAGAACTAGATCAGCTTTCAAACCCTCTTAAGAAACGCTTCTGGGATTGGTGTCGTTAATTGAACCAACGACAGTTGATGAAGCTCTTATGGACAAAGACTGGGTTCTGGCAATGGAAGAAGAACTTAACCAGTTATCAAAGAACGATGTATAGGATCTTGTCCCAAAACCTAAAGATGTCCATGTTATTGGGACTAAATGGGTATTTAGAAACAAACTCAATGAAAAAGGTGAGGTTGTCAGAAATAAGGCACGACTTGTTGCACAAGGCTACAATTAACAAGAAGGGATATATTACAATGAAACCTTTGATCCAGTTGCCAGACTTGAAGCTATACGCCTGTTAATTTCCTTTTCAGTAAATCATAACATCATCTTATATCAAATGGATGTTAAGAGTGCATTTTTAAATGGTTATATATCAGAAGAAGTTTATGTCAAACAACCTCCTGGTTTTGAAAACTCAGAAAAGTTAGATTTTGTTTTCAAACATAAAAAATCTCTCTATGGTCTGAAGCAAGCTCCTAGAGCTTGGTACGACAAATTGAGCAATTTTCTTTTAGAAAATAACTTCACCAGAAGAAAAGTTGACACCACTCTTTTCTGTAAATTGTACAAAAATGATATTATTATAGTTCAAATTTACGTTGATGGTATTATTTTTGGTTCTGCTAATCCCTCTCTATGCGAGGAGTTTTCAAAGTTAATGCAAGCAGAGTTCGAAATGAGCCTGATGGGCGAGTTAAAGTTCTTCCTGGGAATTCAAATAGATCAGAAACCAGAGGCTACTTACATTCATCAAAGTAAGTAAACTTCTAAAGAAATTCAACATGATTGATTGTAAAATAGCAAAGACTCCAATGCATCCAACATGCGTCATGGAGAAAGAAGAAGTAAGTGGTAAAGTTTGTCAGAAGACCTATCGTGGTATGATAGGGTCTCTTTTTTATTTAACTACTTCTAGACCTGATATTTTATTCAGCGTTCATCTATGTGCTAGATTTTAATCAGATCCTAGAGAATCTCATTTAACTGCTGTTAAAAGAATTCTAAGGTATCTGAAAGAAACTACTAACCTTGGCTTGATGTATGAGAAAGCATCAGAGTACACTCTATCTGGTTATTGTGATGCAGACTATGCTAGAGACAGATTGGAAAGAAAAAGCACATCTGGAAACTGTCAGTTTCTAGGGAAGAATCTGATCACATGGTCAAGCAAGAGGCAATCTATAATTGCTCTCTCTATAGCAGAAGCAGAGTACATTTCCACTTCTCTATACAGTATGCAGATGCTCTGGATGAAAAATCATCTAGAAGATTATCAGATACATGAGAGTAACACCCCTATCTATTGTGATAATACTGCTGCTATCTGTTTAAGTAAAAATCCAATCTTGCATTCTAGAGCTAAGCACATAGAAATTAAACATCACTTTATTAGAGACTATGTTCAGAAGGGAACTCTATGTTTAAAATTCATCGATACAGACCATCAATGGGCTGATATTTTTACAAAACCCTTAGTTGAAGATAGATTTCAATTTATTCTGAAGCATCTGAAAATGGATTTTTGTCCAGAATAAGATTGTATCAGAATCAGATGTGTTTAGTTAGAGTCTGAAGAAATTAGATTATTTTTTTTGGATACACTTGTTTAATCTCAGTGATCAAAAGCTACTTTGGTCAGAAATGTCTCTGATCAAATGGAAACTCTTGAGTTGTCCAGATTCTGAGAATATCAAAACATGTCACTTGAATTAGAAGATGATTAACGCGTGTAACCTCGGTTATATCCAAATCATTACATCTATTTTAAAGTCCATAATGAACAGTAATTTTTCTTGGGATTGATTTAAAATCATAATTGCGTACATTCTTTAACTCCCAATACATTATTTTAACTTTTCAAATTTCAAAAATACTTTATAAATCCACTCACACTACCTCACATTTACTCCCACACTTTAAGAAACCCTAAAACCCCAAATTGCTTCTCTCTCTCTCAACTGCTCATCCATTGTTCTCATCTCGATCAATCACAAACTTCATCATGATGAATCACATTCAAAAAGAAACCGTCAAATACTCCAAAGAATTGGAAGCATCCTTGAATCCATCGAAAGGGTTATCATCGTCATTAGTAGTGACTGCTACCACCTCCGCAACCACTGCAACTGTTGCGTCGACTTCATCATCTCCTCCTAAGATTGATGAAAATCATGTTACTCAAAGAAATTCAGCAGTTACGTGTGTACGTCCTGCGGACGATCTAACTGTTCTCAAGGAACTGCATGTGGATTTCCAGAATCTTATAAACAATGGGGTCGATCTTTTTGCCGAACTTGAATGTCAAGGATGGAATAACTACTTTGAAAGGCTTAAAGGTCCTATCTATGAATCCCTTGTAAAAGACTTTTGGAGAATGGCTGATACTGACGATTTTCATGTCATCTCTTTTGTTATGGAAAAGAGGATTATCATTACTGAAAAGTCGATTTCAGATCTTCTAGGAATGAAGTTCTTGGAAGGGAAACGAGTCTATGGAAAGCTCGAAAAATCTGACATTGCCCTCAGCAAAGAAATCTTTACGAACTATCAGTCTAAGAAAACAAATTATAAAAGTGTAGACTTGCATGATAAACTAAGAATGTGGCACAAGATCATTCTTGGTTGTATCAACCCAAGACCCCTGAAGAGTTTCGCAGACTACTTCAATGCTACTCAAAGGAACATGCTGTACTATTTGCATTAAAAAAAGAAAATGAATTTTCCCTTCATCCTGTTTTCCTATCTAAGAGACAAAGTGCGCAAGTCCAGAACAATGGCTTCACCTACAAAGAAGATTCCAACCTACATTCCTTTCGGGAGATTGCTCTCTGACATTTTTGTTGAAAGCGGCCTAGTGGATTATCTGATTAAAGAAGCCAGATATACAGAATATTTGGTTCCAAGCATTGGAGAGTCTTTAAATGCCACTACCCTGAAAAATATGAAAATAATCAAAGATGTTCAACTTAAACCTATGGTTATCCCTCATGAAAGTGTGATACAAAGCAGAATTCAGGTGACAGACTATCCCTCTTTCGACAGCTGTGAAAATAAGGCAGTTATTGTTGCACTTATTGCTATAATGGAAAAAGAAGGACAAGACGTGTCTAAGGTCAGAATTGAAGAAGTTGAGACCAGTAGAGGAAAAAGGAAGCTTATCAAAGAGGATCCTGAACCCAAGAAAAAGAAGAAGGCTAACAAGTCAGGAACCCCCAAGACTTCTGCTCAAGATTCTCACTCTGAAAGAACTAGTAAGTCTGCCATCACTTCTTCTATTTCAGTAGCTAATGCTGAACCTATCATTGTTTCATCATCGTCGCAACAAACTACCTCAATTCCCACCTCAAATCCACAAGTCAGCTTCAAGCCACCATCGTTTTCAATTCCACCACCAACAACCTCTATTCCTGTATTTGAAACAACTACTATTCCACAAATTTCCTTTCCATCAATCAGTACACCTATCCAACCCGAAGCCATTCCTACATACACTTCATCAACAACCACCTCACTCATCTAACCAGATATACTTGTCTCACCAATGTTCTATGCTTTTCATCAGAAAACCATTGCTGAACCCTCAATCCAACACTCTGATCCTCCTGAACCAGCATCTGAAGACACGAGAGTTGAACCCCTTGAGATTGCAACTTCTGAATCTCCTTCAGAATTAGAAACTTTTGAGCTCTCTTCTCATACTACTGAAACCAATTCATCTCAACCAAATCATGAACCCACTAACCTGGAATTACTTCATCTGATGAATTGAACCCTTCTGAAAAAAGTTCTACTGAATCCAACCTGGCCTTGGTCATCTATGAAAACCCCCTCCAAAAACCATTAATGAATGTATTAGAAAATTTCACGAAAAGCCGTTGGAGAAAGTAGCAAAGCTACTAGTAGAGTCCAGGACAAGTGTCAAGCCCGTGGAGCTTGTAAATTCTTGGGACGCTTTTCAGAAGTGGCTAGACTCTGAATTTGCAAGGATGTCTATGTTCTCTAAAGCTGCTAAAGCTGCTGGAGTTGAACTGGTGAAAGCAAGAGAAGAGGCTGAGGAAAGGATAAGAAAATTCAATCCTCTCTAGTAACTAAGCAAAGAGAGGCAGAAGAAAAGGATGCTGAAGAAACGAGACTTCTTGCAGAAGAAGAAGCCAAGCTAGCAAAAGAAGCTGAAGCTATAGAAAAAGCTAAGAAAGATGCCTTAGTTGTTTCCTCACCTGAACCTGATGTGGTGTGTTTGGAAAACACAATTAAAGAAATCAAAGGAGAACAACAGATTTTCAGAGAAAATTTTGCAGAACAGAAGGTTGTCAATGCAAATGTTCAGAACCTGCTTCAAAAGATTTTGTACAAAATATCCTCTGGAAGCAACTAAGCTTTTTGGTTCTATGACTTTAGGAATTTGTTTTTCACCCTTTATTCACAAAACTTTTTGATTATGACAAAAAGGGGGAGAAGTAATGAATGCGAATTTTTGGTTCTTATAGTCAATCTCTGAATAACAAGTTGTTTATAGTCTAACCAATAAATTGCTATTTCTGTTAGATGTTTTTCTTTGTCCCTCTTTTTAGGAATTCTGATCTAATTAATCATCATAAAATCGATAAAGAAATAAAAAATCAGCAGAACAAAACTTTTGATGGCTCTGATTAGTTCA
This sequence comes from Lathyrus tuberosus, assembly GCA_022829125.1. Lineage (NCBI taxonomy): Eukaryota > Viridiplantae > Streptophyta > Magnoliopsida > Fabales > Fabaceae > Lathyrus > Lathyrus tuberosus. Next base: position 10,660,698 of record JALAZF010000183.1, read on the forward strand.
AGTTCTGAGTTCGTGTCAAACTCTCAAGGATCAAGTTTATAATTGAATCAAGACTATGAAGATTTAAGTATTTGACCCTTTGGAATCAGGGGGAGTCCATCTCAAAAAATTCAAATCAGGATATTTAATCTTCACCCAGTCTAAGAATCAGGGGGAGTATCTCATATGAAGGATAGTATTTCTTAACCTTCTTATTTCAATTACCCTTGTGTTATGTACAAAATTGTGTCATTAAAATACATAGTTTTGTCATCATAAAAGAGGGGGAGATTGTTAGAACAAGAGTTGGTTCTGCATTAATACCTCTGAGTTTTGATGATATCAAACAAGTATGTTTGTATGAACAATTTTATAAGTCTAATGTTTGTTATTCATGAGAATCTAACAAACAGGTTCTGCTTCCGTTAAATGGCGTGAATATGTTGTTAAAAGAAAATACTTCGCCTACGCGCTACACTTGATGTGCTATATAACAGAAATTGCTTCAGGAGAATCTGAAGATTGCAAGACTCTGATATAATATGTAAAGAGAACAAGTTCTGAAGATCTGAAGACTGAGGTTCTGATGAACGAAGTTCAGATGCTGAAGACTTACGCTCTCTAGATAAAGGTTCTGAAGACCCAACTATAGTCTCTACTCATGCTTCAACTAAATATCATCAGAAGCCTCTGAAGATATGATGACAACATTCTAGGCGAACAAGGTTCTGAAGATCAAGTGTTGAAGACTCCGAAGACGCTGCTCTGAGGACTCCAAGACTTGAAGATCTTAAGAACCAAGCTTCGTTTTCCCTTCTTACTCATGCTCGCAGAAGCCTTTGAAGTTAAGAAGATTAGAAAACTAAGCAACGAAGTTCAAACGAAGATATCTTGGTAACTGTGCAAAAGTTCAAATGAAGATATCTTGGTAATAGTGCAAACGAAGATATACTAACAAGACAAGACACAAAAGGTTTTATCTATCCTCACGTTTCTACCAAACCGCCGTCAACAATCATGATTACTTTACAACGGTTACTTTTACTCAGCTATAAAAGGACTTGAAGACTCAAGGAATGATAATAACTTCACCGATTCAAATACGCTCTATTCGCTATTATCATTCAAAAAGGTTATTTTTTGTGCTGTAAAATAGTTTACATATTCAGCTTGTGCTAGAAGCAATACTTTGTAAACAAAATCTTTTTCAAACTGTTGTTTGAAGATCCTTGAGAAAAACCAGTGTGGTTAGATTTCTTGAGAAGTCTAGGACTAGGTGAGTCTTAGAGGTTGTTCCTTAAGAGAAACCAGTGTGGTTAGATCTCTTGAGACGTCTAGAACTTGAGAGTTTTATAGATTGTTGTTAGTCACCAGCAGTTTTGGCTTGTGCATTGTATTAATCTGATTGATTAGTGGATTAAGACCTCGATTGAGAGAGGCGAAATCACCTTGGCGGGTGGACTAGATTAACTTGAGGTATTCTCAAGTGAACTAGTATAAACATACTGTGTTATCTCTTTCTAAGCTTCTTACTCATAAATTAGAGAGTTCTTAAAAAGGGGTTAGAGCAAAAACGATTTTATTTTGAAAAACTAATTCAAACCCCCCCTTTCTTGTGTTTTTCACACCTTCATGTGAGGCTTGTAAATCAGTGTTTGTCCCTTGGTTGTTCCCCCTTGAGGTGTGCAGATGGATAACGATGCTTGAACTAGTCCAATTTTGCCAATTCGAGCAAAATTGCCAAATTCTGTCTTGCACAAGACAGTTTGAAAATGTGGTTTTGAGGGGATCATATCTCCTTGCTCAAATGGAGTTATGGAAAGCTCTTGTGCTTTTTACAAAGCCCTCATATGGTACAATCCATGTGTGATCATAGTTGGTCTTGAAACTATTTGGATCCCATTGAAAAAACCTCATGAACTTTGATGTTCAAGGCTGGTAACTTAGGCAGATTTTCACTAAGTGTTGAAAAAGTGTCATTTTCTTCATTTTTGTCATTTTGATCACTCCATAACTTAAAATCCATGAAGAATTAGAGTTTGATGTAGTTGAAGCTTTTGTAGAATGTAGGAAGACCTACAAATCAGGCTTTGGATCACTCAAAATGGTTGCTTGGATCAAAAGTTATGATCCTTGAAAGTTGGCACCGAAACCATTCAAATTTAGTAACTTAGAAAAATTTTCAATTTTTCAAGATTACCCCTTTTACAAGTTATCTTGGTTTCTTGATCAATTCTTGTTCAAATGACATTATAAATCATATTTTTTTTGAAAATATGAGTCATAAGGATCATTTTTGCCAAAAAAGTCATGTTTTGACTTTTGGCTCTAGAGCGGTTCGACGCGTAAAAACCCTAATTCCTGACTTTTGGGGAATGTATCCTCTGAGGGTAACTTAGCTTTGCAAATGGATTCTTAGGGTTATTTTGAGCATGTTGAGTCACATGTTGAAGTCTTGGCTCATTCTTTTGTGAAAATCTCACTCTGGGGGTCCTAGTCGTCCAAGAACCCTAATTTGACGAATCGGGTGTTTCGAGGCTCAAACCACTTGGAATGCCACAACTTTGTGCTTGATTTTTGATGTGAGGGTCCTCTTGATCCTTTGTGGTTGTATTACGAGGTTAGACAAGTTGAAGATCATGTCATTTCTTGATTGATCTTTTGTCTAAATATTCTGGGAGGGCTCAAAACCCTAATTCTTGATTGTGGTGGATGCTCAACTATCTTTGGGAGATTGATGAGGCATGAAGGTATATCCATATTGTGGTGATGATTTGCACAATGATGGGAAATCTTGTGGTCAAAATTTGGGGTATGACAATTCCCTAGTCAGAGTCGGTCATGGTTAGAAGATTAACCTGATTCCTGCATCCCCAGCAATGGCAATGGTGATAGTCTAGAAATTAGAGACTTCTTGGTTTCATCCCCAACGAAGTCGTCACCATTTAGGGGCCTTTCCCCCAGCAGGATCTGTCTTCATCTGTGGATTCTCTCCCTAACCGAGGATGTCAAGTTTGTTTTGCTACAATCTCTGCCCGACCACTGCGCAATACTTTAGCCTGCACCTTTGCATTGCATGATATCAAGCATCATGCAGCACATACATGGCATGTGCATCAAGCATACTCTTTTCTTTTGGCCTGATTCATCTCCCTAGTGGATATTCAGCCAAAACTTGCACCCCTCCTTTTGCCGCCGTCGGCCAAATTTTCGAACAACTCTTTTATTTAATCCACTTTTACCTCGAATTATCGAAAAGTCGGCGCAATTCGTACATTCAGGTCCAAGAGGATTAAATAGGGGAAGCTGTCGTAACCCAAAATTTGACCTCCCTTTGGCCTTTTGCGTAAGCATGTGCATCCGCATCGCTGGCATACGCATCCGCACTTTTTTTCTCTGTGTTTTTGTTGCAGGAATATTTAGGTTTTCTAAGCCCGATTAATCGCATCCTCACAAGGTCATCATGTCATCAAAACAAGCATAAAATAGGGGTTTCCATGGTTATTCATCAAAGTTAGAGGTTGGAAATCGGAACCATGACCACTGCACCATTTTTCAAGCAAAATTGGGGAATTTTGACCTGGTTAATCGATTAACCATTTGCAGTGCAAATGTGTTAATCGATTAACACATGTAAAATGGGCAGAATCTGCTGCTTTTCATGACAGCAACTTTTCCTCCACATTTTGGGATTCTACTTGGTTCTAGCAGGATGTGGAACATTCTAGACATCTCTAGACATCTCAAGACTATTCAAGACACTCCACTTACATTTATTCCAATGCTTCACTATAATTTAAGTGCACCAAGTTCCTTGATTTCCAAGTATGTGAACCTTTGGATTTGAAGCTTACATTGGGATGTTCCCACCGAGTTAACAAATAACTAACTGAGTTAACCTCTAACTCATTGAGTTAGATGTAACTAACTCCTAGCCTAATTCCAAACCTCCCTAAGCTAGCTCTTAGCCTAATTCCAAACCTCTCACACTCCAAACCAAAACTCTATATAAACAAACATTCACTCACTTTTCAAGGGATCAACCATTTCACACATTTCTCACATTTTACTCTCAATTCTTTCACAATTCTCTCTGACTTTTTCTGCAACTTCTTCATCATCACCTACATTTTCTTCCCAAACCTAACTATAACTCTTCACCATTAAAGAATAATCACTTTCACCTTGGAAGTGATTATTTCTTGAGCTTAACCTTCAACACCTTGATTTTCTGGAGTTTTATTAGCTTTTGGAGTCATTTCAAGTGTTTACTTCAAGATTCTACGGTTCGAATTCGTATTTCGCAAGATTCGTCGTAATTTGCTCGGTTTCGGTACGATTCGGCTACAATTGAAGATTCCTCTGGTTTTCTTTGATTATCTTCATCAATATCACTTTGCAACAACATCCAAGGCACCTCTCAGCCTTGTAGGTTAGTATTTCTTTGCACATTTGACTGTTTCTAACGTTTTCGTATCATTCGCGATGTAGTTTCGATGCTTTTTGTGTGTGAATCAATTATGCCATTACTTGATCCATGATCTTGATGATTTAATTGATTCCATTGCTGTTTTTTGTTGTTGTTAAACTTGATTTTTGTGCATAATTATTTGCCCTAGCATAGGAGTGATTGCACAATCAATAAGTGGCCAAAAGTACTTTTGAAAAATCAAATTTCAACCACTGTCTCAGTGTTAATAGATTAACACTTTTGCATTGCAAAGTGTTAATCGATTAACACTGCCTTTTTCAGCAAAAAATTGCGCTTCTGCAAGTGTTAATCGATTAACGCTTTTGCACTGCAAAGTGTTAATCGATTAACACTGCTCCAGTTTGCCATTTTCATGCTTTTTCAAGTGTGTTTGCCCTGCTTTCTTCCTCTAACTTCCATGGATTGATAGATTTGATTTTTATGGATGTTTTAGATGCTGTTTCACTTCAGGTTAAAGCATGATTGTGATTTTTCTGATGCTCGATCTTTCGATTTCATGATTATGCACATTCTTGACATTGTATGAACATGATCATTCTTACACAATTCCATTCACATAATGACATGATTTGTGTTGCATTTTAGGTGTCATTTGGTACTGTTTTTCACTTTCATTCATGTTTGAATTAAGTTTATTCCTCAAAGGATAAGCTTAATCGTGTATAATCAATAATACACCCTTTGTTTTAATAATTTTTCAATTCATCTTGGAAAAATTATTAGCATCTTCCTCCCTTTTGATTAATTAATCGAAACTTCATTTTGATTATTATTCTTCCCGTTGGCGCTTCTCTTTAGGCTTCCTTCAGAGCTTTCTTTTCCCCATTCCCCCGCAGAATCGGAGTTTCGCACGACACTAGAGCACTGTACAACTTGGAGTTGTTACGCTATCCGTCTCAACTTCTACACTACACCCTATGTGTTAGAGAAGGAATGAGAATGGAGAATTCCTACTCTCATTCTGACCACTTCAGGTAGGGGACGAATGACCCTGTGCCTGGCTTAGTCACCTCTATCTCCAGGCGGTAGTGTATCTCCATCCCTAGTTGAATCGACCTCTGATCACTCTTATCTCTTTCAATCTCTCTTTTGATCAATAATCAACCTTCTTAGTTAAGATCATTGTCTTGGGTTAGCATCCCTCCCTTTTGTCTCAATATTCTTTTCTTGCGGTGAATAATTGCTTTTTAATTCCCCTGAAGAGTCTCAATCCCTTTTCTTCAGTTAAACACAATTTTCCTGTTAAATACCGAAACCCTTGCGGAGTTCGCAACCTACTCTTGGTTTCTCTCCCTTTGTTTGGTTAACCACTTCCTGTCAGTTAAAACACCAATTTGCACTTCTTCTCAGTTAACCACAGCCTATCTGTTAACATACTGAGCTCCTTTTGAGTTAATCACCTTCTCTTGGTTAATCACTCGCTCTTTTTGGTTAATCGCAGTCCTTCTGTTAAAACCAATACCTCTGTGAGTTAACAACCTTTTTTTAGTTCAAATACTCACACCCTTGGGTTAGTAACCTTCTTTTGGTTCAAATACCCTTTCTTCAGTCAGTACTGTTGGTTCAGTCGGTGTACCGAACTCCTTTGGGTTACGACCTTCGCTTGGTCCCACACCCGTCCTTTGGGTCACGACCTTTGCTTGGTCCCACACCCGTTCTTTGGGTCACAACCTTCGCTTGGTTCTACACCCGTTCTTTTGGTTGATCATAGTTTATCTGTTAAAACCTTTTCCCCCACAGAGTCTTACTCTCTCTCTCTCTTCAGTTAACCACTGCCGGTCAGTTAACATACCGAATCCTATTTCTCTTGGTTTCAACACCATTCCTTTGTTTGTTCCCTAGTAGGGTCGTTAACCCTCTGATCCCCAACACAATTCTTTATTCTCTTACCTCCCTAGTGGAGTCTCTTTTATACCTTTTTGCTCTTTTATTTTCTTGGGTTCTGTCATACCACAAATTTTGACCACTAAGATTTCCCATCATTGTGCAAATCATCATCACAATATAGATGTACCAATATGCCTCAATTAATCTCCTCATAGATGTTTGGGCATTCACTACTATCAAAGATTAGGGTTTCAAGCCCTCTCAGAGACTTTAGACAAAGGATCAATCAAGAAATGACATGATCTTCAACTTGTCTAACCTCTCAAACATTCATAAGGGATCAAGAGGACTCCCACATCAAGCATCAAGCACAAAGTTGGAGCATTCCAGGTGGATCAAGCCTCAAGATCGCCGGTGTCACCAAATTAGGGTTTTGGTCGACTGAGGCCTCCAAATGGAAATTTTCATCTGGGCATGAGCCAATGCTTCAAATCATAACCCAATATACTTCAAGGGACATCATAAATCCAATCACCAAGTCAATGTGACCTCAAGGGATGCATTCACCAAAAATCAGGAATTAGGGTTTCTTGACCTAATTCACCCCTAAGTTGACTTTTGGGACAAAGCATGAGCCAAGACCTCAAGACATGATTTGAGGGACTCCAATACACTACATTGATCCATTTACAACAATGTATTAATCCAAGAAGCTTGATCCACAAGTTTCAATTTCATCAGGACAACAATTAGGGTTTTGAGGAAAAAGTCAACTGTACCTTTGGCTTTTGACCAGGACATGCTCCCAAACTTTGGTACATGATTCAATACACCCTATAACCCCTATGGAACATATCCATCAAGTTTGATTTAGGTCAAGGACTTGATTTCATAAAGGATCGCACAGTTTGGAATTCATCTGATAAAAAGTCAACTGTGCACAAAAAGTCAAAGTTTGACTTTTTGAAATTTTTCATAATTATGGTTCTTTAACCCTAAAACAATGTTAATGTGTGATTTGAATCATCATTCATCAAGAAAAATCAAAGAAAGTGGGATAACTTGTAAAAGGGGTAACCATAAAAACTTAGAATTTTTCTAAGTTATGGAACAAAGTGGCTAGGGTACCAACTTCCAAGGATCATAACTTGAGATCTAAGCAACCATTTTGGCTGGTCCAAAGATGGATTTGTAGCTCTCATGGGATACTTTAAAATTGTCAACTACACTTCATTCCAATTCCTCATAGATTTCAAGTTATGATTGGATCAAAATCACTAAAAACATGAAAATACATCTTTTCCAACACTTAGACAAAATTTGTCCAAGACAGATTTTGTTGAAAACACCAAAACTTGGGGCATTTTTTCACACAGTTGCAAGCTGAATCAATTCAAGATATAAACATCAAAGTTGTTGTACATATTGCCTACAATCCAAGGAACTCATTGGCATGAAACAACTCAGCTTGAGCCAAGAGTTATGGCTGATGCAACACACCATGGCAAGGTTGTCATGAAAAATCAGTTTGTAGGATTTCTTGCTTTACATGATTTTGATCCAAAGACCAATGATCCCTATGCCACAGTCATCTAATCTGATCCTAATCCAACTGATCCAACTTGTAAAGCTGAGTCAAAAAGCCAAGGGATCTTCCAACTTGAGATTAATGCATTTTGGCACATTATGCCTTGAATTCAAAGGCATTTATTTGAAATATGGTACTTTCAACAAAGCCACTCTACTCAGTCAAGATGCTCACTTAAAAAACAATTAAAACATCTGAAGAATGTGGATTTGGTCAAGACATAGCCCTGCTCTTGGGAGAGGCTAGGTTGCCTTGCATGAGAAGAAATGCCACCAAGCCAAAGCCATTGAATGTGATCTGATCTTGGAGCCATTTACTATTCCTCCAAGACAAGAATTGATCCATTATAAATAGAGGTCCTAACTGATCATTCAAACCACACCAAAGCAGCTTGCAACATTGCTTTCTCTCATTCTCTCCTTAATTGCCAAAACTCCATATTTTGAGCAAACACTATCAGGTTTTGAATTGCAGCCTCAAGCAACTCAAACCAACTTCTCAAACACATCACATATGATGTATATGAGATGTTCAAACACTTAAACCATCTCTGTAACACCTCTAGCCCAAAATCAATCTTCAACTAGTCCATTATGCATCCACTCTGCAACTTGGATACCACAACTTGATCTAAGCAATTTCCAAGTGTTCCAAGGCTTGCAATCCACTCAACAACATCCATTGAAGCTGTAGAGGTCATCAAATTACTTTTGGAACACCATTTGTGCAGAGATTCAATCTCACCTGCAGCAAGGTAAGCCTCAAAACTCTCATAACATGATCCATGCATATTTCCTCGCATGATACTTTTACCAAATGTTTACTATCATGTTTTAAGTGTTTCCCCTCAAAAAATTTGATTATAGCACTCAAAAACATGTCTGCACGATTGCTTTTGCAAAATTAGGGTTCATACATTCATGTTGATATAACTTGCTGCACACTAAAAATAAATGAAATCAAATATTGCCATCATGTTCCTTGTTAAAAAATGCATGAGTTTGGTGCTTGAATCATGTCAAATGATTGAGAAACGAGTGAGATAGAGAGCTTCACGCATCTGAGCTTGAGGTTGAAGATGGCCATGGCGCCATGCTTCAGAAATCCAACCAAACTTGCCTTATATTTTTTCCTTGCCATGTATATTATGAATTGGCATTGCGCCCCAGTGGTTGATCAACTGGTTTGTGTGTACTAACGAGTGGAAGGTCTGGGGTTCGAATCCCCCTCGTCCCATACCTCTTTTTTATCACTTTTTCCACTTTTTATTATTTTTCATATTATTTTTATTAATGATTTGAAAAATTAATTTTTCATTCAATTTTAATCATTTTTGGTTGATTCTTTTTCTGAAAAATCACAAAAATAGTAAAATACTTTATTCTAAAAAAAAAATCAAATTTATATTATTTATTTAATATAGTTGGTATTTTTGTGAATAAATTCATTTTTTATTGTTTTAAACATTTTAAAAATGAATATTCATCTTGAAAATCAAGACCAAATGAGTTTTAAATCATTTTGTGGTTAAAACCTCATTTTCAAACCTTAACCAAAAATCACAAGTGGTTCATTTAAACTTATTTGGTACTTTTATCATTTTTATTAATTTTATTTGAAAAATTCCTTTAAAAAAGTGAAAATTAGGGTTTCTTTGATTTTTAATCATACTCAAAATATTTCAAAACCTTTGGGCCTCTTAATAGAGTGTAAGTCCCAACCTCTTTGTACATAAACCAGTTTGGTCCTCAGTGTATTGTATAAGTCCCGATATAGTCAGAAATTTCGGTGCGATCCTCGCCTTTTTAACAAAACCAACTAGGCTTCTCCTTGAGCTATAAGTCCCACTCCTTTTCTTTTAAAATCATTTTTTGGGCCTCTAATAGAGTGTAAGACCCTACCCCTTTTGAAAACCAAAATAATTTGGGCCTCAGTCATTGTATAAGACCCACTATATTTTCAAAAATCTCGGCGCGATCGCCAGTTTAAAATAAAACCACTTGCGCCTCTCTTTGAGTTGTAAGCCCAATCTCTTGTACAAAAGCAAACTTTTGGGCCTCTTGATAGAGTGTAAGTCCCATCCCTTTATAAGTAAACAATTTTGGGCCTCACATATCATATAAGTCCCTCTGTATATTTTCAAAATTTCGGCGCGGTCGTCGCCTTTTTAGCAGAATCATCTGGGAGTACCCTCGTGTTGTAAGTCCCATTTATTTTCTTTAAATAACCTTTGGGCTTCTCTTTAAAGTTATAAGACCCATCCCTTTGTATAGGAAACTTTTTGGGCCTCAGTCGTTGTACAAGTCCCGATACGATATTCAAAACGACAGTACAATCACTGTTCAAACCTTGAACCTCTCCTTGAGTATAAGCCCCAACAAATTTTTCACAAACAACCCCCTTTTGATTTAGGTTCAAATATACAGTTGTTATCAAAACTTTCTTTAATTTCCCTAAACAACTAACAATACAACACGGAAGCTCGCTCACCTGTAAGTTTTAACAGCTTTCATTTACCCGCTTTAATATATATAACTGTATTGTGGGAAGCGGCGCATGGTTTTATATATATATATATATATATATATATATATATATATATATATATATATATATATATATATATATATATATATATATAACTGTATTGTGGGAAACTGCGCATGGTTAGTCTTCTTTCATACCTCTTAAAATACTCGTCATATATCAACTGTATATATACTAGTATAGTTATTTAGAGTTTTCCCCGACAACTAAGTCTAGAACTAAGTAAAGCCATGTTGATCACTCTTAAATACAAACAAATCTAGATCCCATAGGATTTCCAGATACAATCTTCCCTTCTCTTGGGGTTAAACATATGGAACAAAGAGAAAGGAAGTATTCTCGGTGAACCTTTTCTCAGACTGTCACCCTTAGAAATTGTCAAAGAAATTCTACTCCTGGAGTTGATCTATTCTCTGTGAATAGCATCTCCTGAGTTTCTTCCAAACCCTCGAACTTTCCTAGAATTATCTCTTCTCTGTGAATTGCATTTCTTGAACTTCTCTTGGTTTGGGGGACCCACAGGCTTCCTAAAAGCATCCCCGCCTCCTCTTGGCTTTGTACAAGGACCCTTCGGCTTCTTAGAAGTTCTCATGTTTTCTCTTGGGCTTAATACAAGGACCCTGACGACCTCTTAAAGGTATAAGACAGAACTTAGTCATTCTTTGCTAGAGCAGTCTTCCTAGTGTCAGACCTCAGGCCACTTTAGGGTTTATTCTCATACCTTAATGCCTTTGCCTCCTCTTGGAGGCATCATACAAAAGATAAAACTCTTCCACACCAGTAGACTCAGACAGTCTATATCCCCTCTTGAGTCTTAAAGACATTCTCAAGCACTGTAGAAACCCTGGTCACTCTAGATTAATCTCCAGCAGAAACCCAGTCTCTCTCACGAGAGTTCCCTGACCAGGGTCAGCTCATCCCAAATCAGAACCTCAAGGCATCTGATACCTCAACTCTTCTGTAATCCTCCGCAAGAGTTGACTCCCCACTTGGACCTGCCTAGGGATCTCCATAATCCCCAGCAGTAAGATAGCCTCCTCTTAGGCTTTGTATAATGATCCTTCCTCAGCGAAGTCAGCCTCCTCTTGGGCTTCGTACAATGATTCTCCCCAGCGGAGCTAACCTTTTCAAACTCTCTTGTTGAGGCCATCACTTTTCAAGATTTTCTTGATAAGTCAACCTCTTTTTAGCCTTAATCTCGGGCTTCGTACGAGACAGAAAACCACTCTCTTGTTGAGTATAAAAGACTCTCTTGTTGAGTCAATCAACTTTCAGACTCTCTTGTTGAGTCAATCACTTTTTCAGGCTCTCTTGAGTCAACCTTTTTCAGCCTCCGTCTTGGGCTTTGTACAAGACAGATAAAACACTCTCTTGTTGAGTTAACCCTTTTAGCCTCCTCTTAGGCATTGTATAATGATTGTCCTCAGCAGACACCTATACAAGCACTCTCTTGTTGAGTCAACCTTTTTTAGCCTCAATCTCGGGCTTTGTACAAGACAGATAAAGCACTCTCTTGTTGAGTCAACCCTTTTTAGCCTCAATCTTGGGCTTTGTACAAGACAGATAAAACACTCTCTCGTTGAGTCAAACCCTTTTACCCTCTATCTTGGGCTTTGTACAAGACATAAATCTCCCTCTCTTGAGCTTGGGACATATATCTTCCCTAGCAGAGTCATTTCCCCCCAGCCTTCCTCTAGGCTTTGAGAAATTATTTTCCCCAAGCAAAATCAAAACACATTTCAGCCTCCGTCTTGGGCTTGGTACAAGACACATAAAATATCCTCACCATAGTCAAATAAATTTCCCATTTCAGCCTCCATCTTGGGCTTTGTACAAGACACATACAAATTCTCCTCAATAGGAGTCGAAAAGCTCTGTATAAGCATTTCCCCAACGAAGTCCATTCTTCTTAGCTTTCATTAAAGCTTTGAGAATTAAAAGAAGAGTCAAAACCCTTCCAGCCTCCTCTCAGGCTTTGTATAATGATATCCCTAAAGAGTCAGTCTCTTTTTTTTGCCTCAATCTTGGGCTTTGTACAAGACACCAATATATACACTCTCTTGTTGAGTTGGTCCTATCCAGCCTCCTCTTAGGCTTTGTATAAAGAAATCCCTCAGCCGGGTCAATCAACTTCTTAGAATCAAACTGGTGCTTTGATCAAGGCATACAAAAATCAACAATTCCTCTTTAGAGATGACAAATTCTTTCTGAAACCTTTTAGCTTCAATCTTGGGCTTTGAACAAGACATAAATAACCCTTTAGCTTCATATCTTGGGCTTTGAGCAAGATACCCAAAACATTTCTTTCCCCCTTAGTATAGGAGGGAACTACGATTGCTCTGATTTCCCTGTTTTATTTAAACGGGAATATGTAGGCATATGATTGCGAACTCTTAGCGAGCATACTAATCAAAAACCCTAGGTCCAGTACTTTCATATCAATCAAAACTTTAGGTTTCATACCTTAAGCCATCATCATCATCATCATCATCATCATCATTTTTCCACTGAAAACAAAAACTCACTCTCCCTGTCATACTTTCCCAACCCATTAACAAATAAACACCATCAATTACAAAGCAGGAATCTATTTGCTAATATCCTGTGGATAACCACATATAGGATGGATAACTAACAACTATCCATTGGATAACCTGACCCCGGACTCCCCAATCTCTCTTAAGCATTTTGTTCAGTTAAACATTGCGCGTGCAAGGTTAGTTTTAGATATCTTCCCTTTCCCTTCCAGCTTCACGGGATAAATAAGAAATCAGAAAGTAGCACCCCCTTTCTCCATTGAGGAGAAAAACCCCAGTGATAAGATGGTCCCGTCACCGACGAAAATCGCTCGCTACAGGTTCTACACCACTCTTACACGTTATCCTCAGCACAGTTACTATCTTTCCCTTTGCACTTCTTTCTTGGTTTTGATACCAATTATTTGCATCCCCAACGGAGTTTCTTTCTTTCTTTTGCTCTTGGTTTTGACACCGCTTTCCTTTTTTCTTTTCTATCTTAGTTCCCCGGACTACAGAAGCTCTGATTCTGCATTCATTCGAATGTATGATGCGTAGGCACGAGATCGCGATGATCTTGGCGAGCACCCTTCCACCTTCTTCCATTCCCCCTTCTTTTCCCTGGTTCCTTTGAACTACGACGCTCTGATTTCCTCATTGCACTATGAGGGTACGTAGGCACGAGGACCCTAATCCTCCACGAGCACTTTCTTTCTTCTCTCTCTCTCTCTCTCTCTCTCTCTCTCTCTCTCTCTCTCTTTCTCCCTCTCTCTCTCTCTCCTTTTAGCTAGAAGCCTTTAGATAGATAACCCATCCAAGCCTAGAAGCAAGCGAAACGGTTCTCGTCTAGTGCGACGGATGCGTAAGGTGCTAATACCTTCCTTTCGCATAACCGACCCCCGTTCCTGTTTCTCTTCCCCTTGGGTTTTATTGATATTTTCCCTATCCTTTGGGACTAAATAAAGTTCGGTGGCGACTCTGTTGTATCTTTGAGTGTGCAATTCACTCAGTTATAAGCCAACCATCTTCAATATTGTCTTCCAAAATCAGCTCCTTGGCACAGGTTTTTCATATCATGAACCAAGGCATATCTCATGCAAATTTCCAAGATAAAGCCTTATTGTTGCCATTACCAAGCCATGCGCATAATGTCACCTCATGTCCTTATCATTTACCTCATATAGCCATGCAAATATCTTACATAACATATCCACACCATGACATTTACTTCATATAAAAGAAAGAGGAAAAGAAACTTAGACAACAAGTTTTAATTATACCGGCTCATGTTCACATCACACCTCATTACCATTACCATTACCATACTAATGTACCATGACTACAACATTACACATATATGAAGAGAAAACCCGTGCCATAACATCACTTGCTCATTTTTCACATTTTTTAACCAAACTTGTTTAACTGAGTTCTAATCATGATTAGCATCTAACCACATCCTAACCAACTACATAAACAATCCTAACCACCCTTAAGAAGTTAGTTGCTTCATTTTTTAACCAAATCAGATCTAGAATCACATTTCACCCTCTCAAGTTCAGTCAATCAAATCTCCTTCAATATTGGAGCTCTGGCAAAAATTCCCTCACCATTGTCATCACCTCATTGAATTCTAGCATATGTGTGCATTACTTCTCATATGGAATCACCATAACACCATCCATGACTTCATCTTCTTTCTCCATTTAACAGAAGTTTTAGTCAAGGTTCAAGGTACTTTGAGCATTTATTTTGCTCTAAGGTAGATCTCAAGGTTTTCAAGAAGTTTTCTAGGGTTTCTATTGCGTGTGGAAAACACTTCCAATCAGGTTAGATTTCTTGATCTTGTAGCATCGTTTTAGGGCAATACATGAGCTTAGGGGCATGTAGGTATACACATCTGAAGTCCTACACCATTGTAGGCAATGTTGGTATCCTGGTTGTGTTGATTTGAACAGTTTTCAAAATGTAGGTCAAGATTTCGTGTCCTATTTTCATAGCCTTAGAGTATTTGTTCTTGGAAACCAAGGGTATATTATTGATCAGTGTGAAATTGCGTACAGAATGATGTCAAGATTTGCCATTTTTGGTGATGTTTTACTTGAACTCCGGTGGGGGTGATCGGGGAAGACGACCGGAGCCCTAGCTCCGGCGTCCCCGTTGGCCTGTAAGGAAAGGTCAAACGCGTGTGTGTTGTATTCGTATTGGGCCATGTTGTTTTCATTAATACACCTGGGCCAAAGTTAGCCAGCGTGGAATTCTACACAATCTCCACCAATAAGACATAAATAGCGCATTAATGAATGTACACATAATACATCACGTGCTATTTTCCTTTTATTTTTCTAGCATTTTATTTTTCTTTTTTCCTTTTAATGAAATAATAAAATCAGAGAATGAAAAGGGATAAGGTGATTTGAGATGGACCCAGTGCACGTCTTACTGTCCCCACCCCCAGTTTGGCCCATTAAGAATAATAAACATAGAGATTACTACTGCTACACCCCTTTCTCTATATGTGGTTTTTTTAATTTCTTTTTAATACATGTTTCATAATTCAATTTTAAAAATAGTAAAAATCATCATAAAATTCTAGAAAAATTCATGAGTGATCTTTGATGGATGAATTAATTTTTGATAATTCTTTAATTCCATTTTGGGGTTATTTTCTATTTTTTTCTGAATTTCTGATTGGATGGTGTACATATTGACATGCCTTGTGCCTTAAGCTTTTAAAATGGATCTTCCCTTAATGGTTTGGATCCCAATTTTTGTGTGAATTTATTCATTTGATTTTATGACATGTTGATAATCACTTGGTGTTTTGGCCATGATTTTTGAGTCACTTTTGAATTCCATCTTTGAGACTTGTTTGTATGATCATTGTTGGATAACATGCCATATGTTTACAATTGTTTGAGAACTTTTGGTGCCTATTTTTGAGCCAATATTTTGAACATGATTATCCACTAATCTTACAATTACATGACTAATTTTCTAAAGCTTTCATCTATTTTTCATGAGTGGATCAATGTGCACCTAGTGTTTGAGTGTATGTTTGGAATTAGGTGGAATTTGATGCTTGTGTATGCCATTCTTAGGCCAAATTTCTTGACATGATTAAACACATTCATGATGATATTTCGTGTGCCATTGTGTTAATTTGACATTGATTTTTGATCATGTTTGAGATGCTTACTTTGAACCCTAAAAAGGTGCCTAAATGCATGTCTTTCTACTTGAGCTTTTGTGTTGATGCTTAGGATGTTTAGGGATATAATGTTGACATGATTGTTGAACTTGAGTATTGGTTTCCACTTGTTATGACATGAAGTACAACCATATAAACTCACTTTATAGGTCCATTTTGAAGGCCTCTAATTGATGTAACTTTTGTGTGAACTTGAATATGATTGTGTGCCAACTTTGTCAACTTTTGATTGAGCTTTTGTATGCCATTTTTGCTCAATGTTTGGTGAGATATTCCATGTCATTTGCTACTACCTTGTATGCTTGGATACCTATTTGACTTGACTTGGATCATCCTTTACTTGCTTGACAATTAACATGCCTTTGTGGAAGTGTTTAGGTGTTTATTTTGACATTTGCTTGCCATAACTTGTGAGAATGATTTGCCATGAGAAATTTTGTGGTAACTTGAGATGTTTGTACATTGAATCACATGACTTAGCTTCTGACCTAGGTCACTTACATGCCAATCTTCATGTTTGTTTGCTCATTGTGTAGTCATGATTGAAGGATATATCCTTAAGGTGATATCTTTGTGCATAATATTCAAATCTCTTGAACATGACTTGATGTGTATTTCATGATCACTTCTCAACATTTCAAGCATGCCTTTAATATGATTACATGATGTATGTGACTTGAATACATGAATTGAATTCATTTGTGTGACCTTTAAAGGTTAATTTGACATAGTCTTTGAATGACAAATGTTTGTGTGCTAGTGTAGGATATAACTTGAATTATTTTACACTTTCTTAGGAAATTATCATGAAGTGGATATAGTAGGTTTAGCTACTTCCCCTCTTAGGTTCATACACCTCTAGGACTCATTTCAATTTGCTTATTATTTGACATTACTCCTAGTGTAGTCTTAGGACATTTGCATAGGCAGAGGTGCATAGTTTTGTATTTTCCTTTGAACTATTCAATAGTTGAGCTTGGCTTGGAGTTGGTAAGTACTTGTGTTACTATACATTGTTGTCTACACTTATGTGACCTCTCTTTCATCTCACTTCTCTTTTCTTCTTTGAATTGTGATTGAATCGTCTAATGTTTACTTGTGTATGATCACATGTTCCCTTAGGATTCGTAGCTTGAATCTAATTTTGGATTAAGTTCAAAGTAAGAGAGACATTAGGTTATCAATCCAAGCATGCTAACATAAGTAGAGATTCCCTTTAATCCTCAACTATAGGATAAATCATGGCATGACAACTTCTAGGATGAATTTCCCCTTAGAGTTTTCTTTCAACCATTTGAGTTTCTCTTCTCTCTCTAAAAGAAAAGCAAAAACACTTAATAAATATTGTATGTGGAGTATGCCAAGAGCCTTAAGCACATGGGAAATGATTAGTGAAGGTCTCTTTTACTCTTCTAGGGTGCTTTACAAATGTTCCGTTGGGGGCGATCTTGTAAAGTATTCGCTCCTATGTCATAGTCTTTAGCACGATACATATCACAAACAAAACAAATCAAAACACTTCTTCTAAAAGACAAAAACAAATCAATCATATTCCTTCGGGATTATTTTCTCACCTCATTCACTCTAATCGTAAGGATACGCTATTTTCGTTCTACCGCAAACAGGTAAACACATAAGTCTCCGCGCAACGAGCGGTAACACCTAAACTGCTAGAACACGAACGTTAGCGTCACCCACATAAAAAACACAAACAAACGACCCCGTGGTAGGTCGAACTACGACTGCTATGATTTACTCTCTCTCGTTCGATTGAGGATACGTAGGCACGAGACGGCGATGTCTTGGCGAGCAACCTTTCCCCCACAATCCCGTAGTCCTCTGAACTACGTTGACTCTGACTTTCCCACTCCCGAGGGAATATGTAGGCCTAGGACGACGATGTCCTACCGAGTCACCTTTTCTTTTCTTTCTCTGTTTATCGTTCTATTCCTTTCTAGTTAGCGGTGGAGCTTCAGATACCTACACCTTTTGATCAGAATAACAAGTGTGGATCCCATCGAGTACGATGGACGCGAGGGGGTGCTAATACCTTTCTCTCGCGTAACTGACTCCCGAACCCAGATTATGGTTGCGATGACCATGTCTTTCCCTATTCAAGTTTTCTTCGATCGTTTCCTTTCCCTGCGTCAGGATAAATAACGTTCGGTGGCGACTCTTCTGTCTTTCCTGCCGGTTGATTTTTCCAGTTGCGACAGCTGGTGACTCTACTGGGAAATTTGGTTCCCTAAGCGAGTCAATCCTAGCACTTGTTTGTTTTCAGTTATTGGGTGTTTAACTGTATGCTTTACCTATTTTATTTATGGCATTTATTGCATGTTTATTGCTTTTATCGCATTTATCTGCTTTATTGCATTTCATTACTGCTATATATATATATATATATATATATATACTAGACTGTGCTAGATTGCTAGTTTTCTTTGGCGGGCAGGGTGTTCTGAGAGATAAGCTCACTACCCAGGGTTGAGTATACACATAGGATTTAGAGTGGATAGTCGTGTCACTTGTGTGGTGGTGACCACGTGTAGTGTTCACGAGACCCACAACCAGACGAGGTTCCCTTGGGAGATATTCTATACTACATGTTGATGGATGTCATAGGATGTTCCCATTGTGTACTGTCGACTCTGGTGACCATTCCCGAGGACTCAGTGGAGGTGCTCCTCTAAAGGGGTAATAATGTCAAACTTGAAATGGTGAACTCATTATTACTTCCTGACCCGAGGACCCAAAGCTGGGAACTTGCTATAGGATGACCTTTTTTGGGGGGAATCAGTTGAGGCCTCCTTGATTGATGATGATGTCAAACCAGAAATGGTGAACGTATCATCATTTCTCGACCTGAGAGTCTGTGATACTAAGGATCCTTGGTTTTAGAGCCCACATGTGAGAGGGGCTGTGTGTTTACAGGTTTCCAGGTAAATTTGACTTTCAACCTACCCGGTTATCAGGTATTCTTATTGAAGTGAACGGTTGATCCTATTATATTTAGTAAGTTGTTATTCAGCACATACACTATTCACACAGTTCAGCACAGACACGTCCAGCTATATGTGGCACTTCTGATTCCATGCCTTTTCATTGCATTTCATGTGCATCCCTAACATTCATGTTTTTTCATTTTTAGGTTTATATCGTACTCTTGATTCTAGTTAGTGGGTTTCTACCGGGATGGATACTGATAAGAAGAAAAATATCATAATCTACAAGTTTCCTAAGCCTGATCTTGGCCCTATTAACAGTTTGAAGGCTCTGGCGAATTCTTATGTGTTGGGAGCTTTCAAAAAGAAGTAGGGGTGGATTCTGTCTTTCGTTCATAACATCAGTGATTATGATTACATAGGTCTTCACACTTTGCTGCAATTCTATGATCCTCCTTTGAGGTGTTTCATATTTCTAGACTATCTGTTGGTCCCAACCTTGGAAGAGTATGCCAGTATTTTGGGGATTTCTATCAAGGAGAGTGCACCGTTCTTTGGTTCCAAGAAGGATCTTGAGTTCGGGGACGTGGCTGGTGCTCTTTATTTGAACAAATCAACTTTGGAAGCTAACATCTCCAGTAAAGGGGGTTTTCGGGGTTATCATCTGGCTTACTTGACAAAGAAAGCCCGAGAAGCTGCCGGAGTCAAAATGTGGACTACTTTCAATGCAATATTGGCTCTCTGTGTATACGGTATTGTTTTATTTCTGAATGTGCCCGACTTCGTTGATGTGGATGCTATCAGAATATTCACGGTGCAGAATCCGATGCCAACATTATTGGGGGATCTTTATCATTCCGTGCATAATAGAAATGAGAAAAGAAGAGGAGGATTTGTTCATTATTGTGCACCTCTATTTTACAAATGGTTTGCAAACTGTCTGCCTCATTCGGGCGCTTTTGTGGATACTAAAGATTCTATGGAGTGGTGTCAAAGGCTGATGGGTCTGGCTACCAAAGACATTGTTTAGATAGATCATAGGTTGCTTTGTAAGGATATCATTCACAGCTGTGGTGAGTTCCCAAATGTTCCGTTGATAGGAAGGAAAGGCGGAATCAATTATAACCCCTCTTTGGCTATCAGAGAGTTTGGGTATGCTTTGATAGGTCCATCAGTCAAAAGGGATGTCGAAGAGTCCTTATACTTCCGAGTGAAGGATGGTGTGGAGATAACGCAGAAAGCTTTAATGCTTGGCTCAACATACATAGTAGAGGGAAAACTGTTTTGGGAAAAGGCAACAACCGAACCTATCCCCCTTATAAAGAATGGCTAAGGAAGAGGGTTGAAGATTTCTATTTTCCTTTTGATCCAGCACCTCCTTTGTATCTTGAGATTCTGGAGGAAAGAACTATTGTTGCTATTGAAGAATTCAACAAGTTGCAAGCTATTGTGAATGAACTCCGCATAGAGAACTTTGACCTGAATAATCGTCTTCAGGAGGCTTTGCATATCAACATGGGATTGGAATGTAAATCCGAAAATGCAATAAAGCTGCTAGCGGAAAAAGAGAAAGACTTCGCAGATAGGGCTCAGTTTTATCGGAAAGCTAGAATGGCTGCCGAAGCCTCCGCCAAGGTCCACAAGCACACTAAGCAACTCCTATTGGAGGCGAATGTCAAGCTTGCTGACTCTTGGAAAATGTGGGATGACTTTGCGGTTTGAAAAAAGGAGAGAGAAGATGAAATCAGGGCTGAGAATGAAGATCTAAATGAAAACCTCAGAGTGAAAGAAGAAGAGCTCCAACATGCGAAAAGAGGCAAGAAGCACTTCTCTGACAAGCTGAAGGAGTCTCAGAGGGAAATTGAAGAGCTCAAAGTTCAAGCTGGAATAAAGAAAGCAAAGCTCAGAGATGTCTTTGGTGATGATGACAGTGCAGAGTACATTGGCAAGCTGAATCAGAGTATTGGGAAGAGAAACAAGCTGATCAAGGGGTTGATAGAGCGACCGACTCATCCTGATACCGAAGCGCTTCTCGAGGAAGTTAAGGGCAGCTTGTACGGACTAAGGGTTTGGGATTGATTTGTCTCTATATTTCTGTTGCTTATTGTGGTTACCATCATGCTTGTTGATGGAATCACCTATGACTGTACCAGACTCATTTGTATGACTTGCTAAAGTATTATATGATGAGATGTTTGTTTCAACCGTATTCTCTCAGCAATGTTTGTTCTAGATATATACAATATCTCTCTATCCTTTTAATATCTTCTTGATAATGTATCTGATCCCTCGCCCGGTTAAAACTGGAATCAAAGTATAGATATACTTTGGAAATGATTAAACATGGCATATGCATGCATTCACGCATTTCATTTTTGCATAACAGGTGTTTACTACTGGATTTCTTAACTTGTTTGATTTAACAGGCATGATTGCTGACTCTTATCTTCACCGCTACTCGACTCGCTAGAACCAGCAAAAAGCTAAGGATCAGGTGTAAGCAGAACTCCAAGACTTCCATAACTGTATGAATTAGTTCATGGAAATGATGCAGAATATAGCTCAAGGACAAGAGTAGCTGAGGACTTTGGTGCAACCTTTAGTTGCACGTGTTGATGAAGAAAGTATTGTTCACGGTGATGTTCATGTTGTTCCTCCGGGCGGAGGTAGTCAGGCCGGTGTTCATGTTGTTCCTCCGAGCGGAGGTGTTCATATTCCTACTATTGTTATCCCTCTAGGCGGAGGAGCAGGCGGCAGAATTCCTGCAGTGGTTGGAGCTGGTAGTGTAGGTGCAGTGCATGGTGCTGGAGACCATCACTGGGAAGATCATCAGGATAATGTGTTTTCTATGCAAGGGGTTGATGTTGGTATTCCAACTGAAGCTGACAGAAAGTTTAAGCTGATAGAGGAGCGGATGAGAGCCTTTGAGAATCAGAACTCTCTAGGTCTTGACATGGCTGATTTGGGATTAGTCCCAAGGGTGAAATTCCTCATAAATTCAAGGCGCCTTCGTTCGAAAACCTCATAGCTTGATATATTGCATATTTATGGAATTTTCTTATGTTGTTTCACTTCACTTTGCAGTATGGATGCGATTCTTCGACGCGCGACGCATTGATTTTCATGATGCATATTTATGACTAATTGCGTTGAATTCTTGATGCATTCTTCATGTTGCTTGCTTATTCATACTTGTTTGCTTGCTCTTGATGATTATGTTGCTTGATTCATGAAACATGCTCATGTTTGCTTTTGATTCCGCAAATGCGTGTTCGTTTGAGATGTTTGATTGTTGATGAATATTCATGTAGTTTGTGTTGAATGCTTAAGTGTGTGACGTGGTTGAAACTTGCTCGTGCTTAATTATTAATACATGTTCATTAAATGATCTTATTTGGAACATGCTCACACTTGGTTCTTTCAATTCATGTGCACTTACTTAAATGTGAAATCATACTTTTGTTTAATTCTTTCGACGCGCGATTATGCTTGGTTGTTGAATATGTTCATGGTTGATTGTTAAAGCTTGGATGCATGCTTAACTTGATGTTGCAATGTCACATGTTCATCTATGCTTGATGCTTGTTTATTGCCTCGCATGTTGTTGTATACACTGCTGGTGTGTTGAATATGTGTTGTGAAATGTATTCTTTCGGCAGCATTTACACCTGTCCTGCCCTAAAAATGTATGCTGTTAAAAGTTGTCTTGCTTGTTTGCTAGAATTTACTACTGTTCTGAACTGAAGCGCTGTCGTAGCTGTTGTTTTTAGGTTTATTTTGTTTGTTTTGGTTTGCTTTTGCATGTTGCCTTAGGGCCTCATAGTCCAACTTAATTTTTTATTAAGCTTGGAGTAGGATAGATATCAGGTGCTAATCCTTTACATGATAACATTAGGTTAGACCCCTTTCAACCTCAATCTTAGGTCCATCTTTTGCATGCTAACATTAGGATAGAGATTCCCTTCATATCCTCAACCATAGGGTCATATTGTATGATAACATTTAGGTGAGTTTCCCCTAGAGTTTCTTTTGCCTTCTGTGCATTTTCTTTCTCTTCTCAAAACAAAATCAAAATGCTTAATAACTATGATGAGTATTGTGCACCACGAGCCTTAAGCACATGGGAAGTGATAAGCGGGAGTCTCTCCTTACCTTGTCTAGAGTGTTTTGTATACGTCCCGTCTTGGGTCGATCTTATGAAACATTCGATCCTATGTCATAGACTTTAGTGCAATACGAATCTCAAATCAATTCAATTCACTTCTGTTAAAACTCACAAACAAACTACAAATCATTTTATCCTTCGGGATTTTCTGTCAAACTTTTTTAAAGAAAGGGCGCATTATTTCCGTTCTACCGCAAACAGGCATCGACCCTAACTGCAGGAACACGAACTTAATGTCGCTCGTAAAAAGCACTTAATAATTCATATTCCAAACTATGAACGCTCTAATTTCCTCATTCTCGTCCGAATGAGGATACGTAGGCACAAGACGGCGAAGTCTTGGCGAGCAACCTCCCCCCTTCCACCCGTAGTCCTCCAAACTACGCTGACTCTGACTTTCCCATTGCACGAGGGAATACGTAGGCTTAGGACGGCGAAGTCCTATCGAGTCTCCTTTTGTTTTTTCCCATTTCATTTCCGTTAGCAAGTAGGCTTTAGATATACACACCCTTTGATTAGAACAACAAGCGTGGATCCCGTTGAGCACAATGGACGCGAGGGGGTCCTAGTACCTTCCTCTCGCGTAATCGACTCTCGAACCTAGGATTTGGTTACGAGACCATGTCTTCTCCGTTTTAAGGTTTTTTCGATCGTTTCCTTTCTCCCATCGGGATAAATAACATTCGGTGGCGACTCTATGTTCCGCCGATTATTTTTCACGTTGCGAAAATCAAAATGGTAACTTTTTTCTGGACCTAGCGACACTGCTACTATTATTACCATGTTGCAGAACATATAGGTACAACAAGTTGAGGGATATGCTACACAATCATAAGAGCTACGTCTAATGAGGAAGCACATGGCCACTCAAGATGTCGATTTCCCATCCTTTACTGCTTACACAACATAAAGCTTATTATCCCTGCGCAACACTATTAATGAAAATCACACTGCTAAGATGGATCGGTTAAATCACATCATTCATACTTAGGAAACATATGGAGATCATTATGACAGCTTCTTCCGGGAACTATGCGAGCTTGGTACATTCAACGCAAGACCAAAGCTAATAGGAAGCGAAAGCCATTGACCGGGGTTATGATATGGTGTTTTGTGGTGTCTTTTTCTCTTTTGGTTGGGTCCTTTGAGTTTCGTCTATTTACATTTCTTAATTATGGTTGTTTGGTTGTCAGTTCTTGGTTGTTAGAACAATCTTATGCATTTACTTTGGTGTACTAAGTGTTGACTTGTGTATTTCATTTGGATATTGGTGTTGTTAATTATTGTGCTTATGCCATTTACATATTTGTTGTATGTGAGTGCATCTCATTTCTTTGCAATTGCCTTTGTGTGGTATTTCATATTTGCGTAATGAGCATCTGTGTGACACTTCTAACAGATTGATTGTTTTCTTTCTTTTTGATGTTGTCAAAGGGGGAGAAGATGAGATAATGAAGAGGATTATGCAAGATATATGCATACATTTAAGGGGAGCTATCAAAGGAATATCAAGAACAAGGCATAAAGATAGGGGTAGTGGTTCCGTGTATCAAGAGAAACGCAATAGGCTACGATTACATCATATACGTTTACCATCATCAAAAAGGGGGAGTATGTGAGTGATGAGCATTTGTAACTACAAATTCAACCGGGTTTTGAATGATGTCAAAAAAGGAATAAATAAGGTAGTTTATTGTAGTGCTCTTGTATATTGGACAGTGTCAACCTAAATTTAAGTGTTCATTTGTCCCTTTAGCCTTAGGATGCATAAAAATAGTCTTTGAACAAGTTTGATAGGTCTTAGGCATGTTATGCACATCAAAAATCAAGTTTGTGTGTCAAAATGTTAGCATAGGCCGACCTATACGTGATCAGGCCGACCTATGGAAGCCTCAGCTTCAGTATAGGCAGGCACATCCATGTTTCAGGCTGGCTCCTACGTTCCAAGAATGAAGCATGTAGATTCTATCCACAGGCTGCATTTCAGGTCGTCTCACAGGCCGGCCTGAACGCATTCATAGGCCGACCAATGAGCTTCATAGGCCGACCTATGCATGTTAAAACTTGAAAAATTATTTTTGCATCTTATTTTTCTTGCATCCTTTTGCCCATTTTCTTCATATACCTATATATACTCATACATGCATCTTTTTCAAGGTAATGTTTCCTAGTGAATAAAACCTAAATGAGACCAGATTACAAAGTTTCCCATCATCCTCATCCCTTCTTTTATGCATACACGCAATTGGACTACACATAATCATCTTTTGATTGGGTGACCATCTAGATTAGGGTTGATAACGTCCAATTAGGTTTGGTGTAACTAGGAATATTGGGTTAGGGGCTTTATGTGTTTCAAATAAGAAAACAAATGTGGGGTTTTCCTTCAAGATCGGGTTGATTTGAAGGTTTTGGATGAGATCATGTCAACACAGATTCGACCGAGTGAAAGCCTTGGGACAAGGTGGTTTCCTTGAAAGGGAGTAGCGCGAGACGGTGAATTGTGTTCGGAAATCTCGGGTTTCAACAAGTTGTGTTTTGTGAATTGTATCTACATTGTTGGTCACTTGATCAAGCTTTGATCAAGGGTTTGGAGGTGGAAGAATCAACACAAAACAATAGGATTTTTGGGGTTTGCTTTCTTCATATCTTGTACAAACATTTTTGCAGAGAAAAGGTTAATAGCACTATATTAATTCAATTTTGAATTGAAGGCAGACGTCCCATAACGAGGCCGATTGGGAAACTTCCTAAATAAATCTTGGTCTCTCTCTTCATCTCTTTATTTCTTTTATTGTTGATTATGAAATTTATCGAGTTCATCGTTGTTTGATTAATTCGATTAGAAATTGTTTTCTACTATCTTTTAAAGGTGTTATTGTTGATATAATCACAATCACTTTAATTGTGATAGATTTTAACGTCAACAAAACAAACTATATTTCCAATTGTTATCGATTGCACATCAAGTGTTCGATAAATTATTTGTGTGTATTTTGTTTACGGTTTGGTTCATTGGATATACGAGTTACAATTAACATTGCATTTAATTGATTCTTACTTGATAATTGTTGAACAGTTACGTTCGTTATCACTCTGTTTGGTTTGCATTACGCATATTGCTTTTTGATAGTATGTTCGGTTAGATGATTTGATCCGGGGTCATTTTTCCGCTGCACCACATTTTTGAAAACAGATTTATGCCAAAAGTTTTTGGTTTTAAAATTTGTGATCTATTCACCCCTCTATATCGAAGCCTATCGTATAACAGGACTGCATGAACGGATGTCGCGCCACTAAAAAATACAGGGTCGCCACCTAACTTTATTTATTTCAAAGGAAAAGAAAAATATCGATAAAACCCTAAAAGTAAAAAGAAAATGGTCATCACAACCAAATTTGGGTTCGAGAGTCGATTATGCAAGGGGAAGGTATTAGCACCCCTCACTTTCTTTGTACTCAACGATAACCATTTTGATTATTTTGCGCGGATGGGCGTTATTATCTAAAGGTTACTTGCAATTGGTTTTAATTAAGGGGAAAAATAAGTTTTTAATAAGTGTGCTCGCCAAGATTTCAAAATATTGTGCCTACGTATTCCTATAGTGCAATGAAAAAATCAGAGCTCTGTAGTTCGTGGGTTGAAAAATAGTATCTGTTGTTTGTTTTTATTGAATGATGTTAACGTTTAGGTTCTAACAATTAACGTTGCATGAATGCTTGCATGTGGGGAGGCTTAAGCGTACATTCGTATTATGGTAGAATAGAAATAACATTTTTTTTAAGTTTTTAAGGTTGCCCTAAGGTGAAAATGAGGTTTGATTGGTAGAAGTTGATTATTAGGAGACACGTATTAAATGGTCCCCTAATACATCAGGTATCTAGACATACAAGGAATCAGGAAGAATGCACCACCAATTCCTTTTTCATCCTTTAATTATACAAAATTGCCTAGATTTGAATCGCTCTAAAGTCTATGAATGGAGGTGAATACTTTGGACAATCGTGTCATGCGTCCATTGTATGTGTAGAGTGCACCTAAGAGGTAGGGGATGAATTAGGTACTTTTATCGATTTTTGGTTTAGTAAAACTTGGCTTTTAACTTTCCGGTTTGATCGTGTTTTAGAAAGCGATAAAATGCAGAAATGTAAAGAACATCGTCGATATATCCTGGTTCCCCTCACAATTTGAGAGTACTATAGTCCCTACAAGCCTATCCTAGCCACTATACACGAGTTACTAACTTAATCAATAAGGACAAATCCCTCATGATCTTACAAAGTGAAAGAAGAGAATAATCCTCTCCTTTTCACTCGTTTCCAACAATCCTGGACAGCTAGGTATACACACAATTCTTAATTTTTTATTCAAAAAGTTGAATTTTGATGATATGTATCAATTGCTAGAATTGATATCTCTTTCAAGCAAACAATTCACAAGATGTTATACAATTGCTTATAAGTAATGTTGAAACTTTAAATGATGCAATGAAATTTAATGCAGTAAGTTTCACACAAAAGTTTATATTACAAGACACTTGTTTGAAATTTTGAGGCAATAATAAGTTTGAATTGCAATGAAAGAGGTAAGGAAACAAAATCTGATATGATAGGTATTTGTAGTACTATATTACCTTTCTGAAAATGCATGTAATCATGAAGAGATGCAATGCTTGAAGGATACAAAAAGAAATTCGTTAGAACCAGATTTTGAGTGAAAAAGTGCCACTGCTTCAGTGGTAATCGGTTAACACATAATTGTAACCAGTTACACCTGAAGCTGTATAAGTAAAAATTGAAAAATTCGTATGTGTAACCGGTTACCAAAAATGGTGTAACCGGTTACACCTAACATTCAAACTTAAAGAATTTCAAATATTCATTTGTGTAACCGGTTGCCTAAAATGATGTAACAGGTTATACATGACATAATTTTGAAAAGCACTTAAAAAATAAAGGTCCACAAGTTTCCATGTGATGTGAAAAATAATGCACGCGCTAAGATGAATTGATCAACATATTTTGTGAGCACTATAGTATAGAATAATGGATTTGTAACTTCTACCTCAAAAAGATGTGATTAATGCTTTTAAGTTACAAAGCTATTTGATATTTGATGAAATGAGACTTGGTACTTTAGCCTTGATACAAGATGCTTTTGCTCATCCTTTGATATATGCACATGGTCTTGAGAGTTTAAAGTTGTCTACATCAATACACAATGTTGGAGAAGCTTGACTTCACAATCTCCACCTTTTTGATGATGACAACCATTGAAAATTCGAGTGTTGGAATCTTGTAGAACCATTGAAAAAATCTTGAGTGAATGCTCCCTTTAACTTATATAACCCCCTTGATCAATGCTCTTCCTTGATTCATAGAGAATTTGACAACTTTGTCGCTACATAAGTTAGAGACAAGCATACATAAACACATATATCTTCTCTCCCTTTGTCATTAGCAAAAAGGATGGGGAAAAGGATTGAAAGTTGATAAAGTATAAATGAAGCAAAAATAAAAACTTTTGCAAGAAAACACAACACAATGCTTTGACATAACAATAACATAACGAAACATGATAAAACATAATGATAACAACATAATATGTCCTACATAATGAAGCATAACAAAATAACATCAACATAGTATGATACATAAGGAAATGAAACGGGAACAGAAACAACATAACATAAAGATAGTTCTAAAAACATAAACAAAGACAAAAAACAACGCAACATAAGATAACACAATGGTCTTTAGTCAATTCTATCTCCTTCCATCTCTTCATCCTCACTTTCTTCACTTTCATCCTATTGGTTTTGGTTCCTAAGTTTGGCTATCTCAAGTCAGGGGTCACAAAAGTCGGTAGTCATGAGAGTCTCTAAAGTATGCATCTTGTTGTAAATAGCCTCAATTGTGTAGCCGCCTTCAGGTCTGGGTGGAGCCAATGAAGAGTAAAGAGCAAAATATCTATGTTTAAAATGTCAATCTTTGTCTTTGTAAATCCCCATGTTTTTCCCCGTTGCCCCAATGTTGATTTGACACTCTTTTGAACTCAAGTTCTTCTCAGGTTCGCCTCTTAACTTGATTTCACAATACTCCATAATTCTTGTTACCAACCTAGCTTAAAGGAGTCCACCATTAATACCTATTTGGTGGTGCATATGGCGCATGATGACATATGCCTAGTTGACCTTAACCGATTCTTTATCGCATAAACAACTTGCATTTCAGTATCATCAATTTTGGAGTGGTTGGAGTGCTTAGGCATAAGGATGTAGGCTATGAAATAGTGAAACATCCTATCACTAATGGACAGGTTAGAGGTAGACAAAATTAGCCGGTTAGAGGCAGTGTTGCGAGCCCTATTGTTGTTAATCTCATGCTCAATTAACCTACTTATGCTGAAATGATAATTAACCTTGTAATAATCAGGGCCATCACGAGTGTATCCATGACAGATTCTTTCACCTACAGATGGAACTTCTAAACATTTTCCAAATTCTTCCATTGTAAATACAATCTCCTTTCCTTTGACACTAGAAGAGAAAATACAACCCTTTCCAATAGACAGATTGACATAAAAAGCTCTAACTAAATTATGGTATATGAGTCCTGAGTCAGCAATCAAAACATCCAACACTAAAAGTGAAACAATGCAGGAAAATCAAAACTTGAAGATGGAAAAGTTAAAAAATTACAATACTTTGGTGGAGTTAGAGAGCGATTTCTGAAGTTGAGCAGCATTCTCTTCTCCTTTGAAGTGTCTACAAAGCTGCCAAGGTTTAGTGGATATTTAGCTGAGGAACCTTCATCATCTTTTCCATGGCCTTTCTCTCTTCTAGTTGGAGCCATTGAAGGAGCTTGAGAGGGAGGACGAAAAGTTAGGGTTTTTTTATTGTGGGTTTAAGTGATTTTCATATTTAAGCTCTTTTTAAGTGTTGTGGGTTTTGGTTAAGAAGAGTGGAGGATTTTATACAGAGTTTTAATAAGTGGGAATTAATTGATTTTGTTGGTAGTTGCTTATAGATGACTGGGTATTAAAAGATAGGGTATTTCCAAGAGAAAAGTGGGTGGAAGATAAATTGACCAACCATTAAACAATCATTAAAGTTATTAAAAAGTGATTTTTGAACAGGGTTACTGGTTACAGGTTCCTGTTAACTGGTTACCAAAATGCGCTGACATAAATTTTTTAACTGATCTAAGATTTTGAATTGGTAAACAATTACACCATTTTGGATAACTGGTTACATGCAAAAAAAGTTTGAAAAATATTTTAACAGTGATGGCATAATGTAACATATAAACACGGTAACACATATATAACAATTATTAAAGTAAACACAATATTTCTAACACATAAATACCATATAGAAGCAATATACAAAATATAGTTCATTCTATTTAATGAAGAATCATCATAATAAAAAGAGTAGTTCACAAATGGAATTGTGAATTATCATAAAAATTGTATGAGAAAGCATGTACCTTAATTGATGAGAGTTTATGTTCTTAAAGTATGATTAAAGAATGTATTTGTATTTACACATCATGCTCATCCAATTTTCCTAGTTTTCTTCGAATCTTGTAGAATGATTCCTTTGAGAGTGGTTTTGTAAAAAAATTTGCAAGTTGGTTATGCGTATCCACGAATGTAACTTTAACATCGCCTTTAAGCACATGATCTCGGAGAAAGTGATGTCAAATGTCAATATGCTTTGTTCTTTTGTGCATAACTGGATTCTTGGTTATGTTTATGGCACTTGTATTATCACACTTTAACGGAATGAATCCAAGGTTTACGCCGCAGTCACAAAGTTGTTGTTTCAACCAAAGGATTTGTGCACAACAACTTCCTGCAGCAGTGTATTTTGCTTCAACCGTTCTAAGAGCCACACATGCTTGCTTTTTGCAGGACCACGATATGAGAGAATTTCCTAAGATATCACACATGCCACCTGTGCTTTTCCACTTTGTTTTATAGCCTGCATAATCTGAGTTAGAATAACTAATTAAATCACATAAACTACCTTTAGGATACCATAAGCTGACGTTTGTTGTTCCTTTAAGGTACTTCATGATTCTCTTCACGGAGGCAAGATGTGATTCCTTTGGATTAGATTAAAACTGCGCACAAAGACAAACACTAAACATTATGTCAGGACGACTTGCTGTCAAATATAATAATGAATCAATCATACCTCAATATTTTGTGATATCTATTGAAACGCTGGATTCATATTGATCTATATAAGTTTCGGATCCCATTGGAATTGTCCATGTCAAATCTTTTCAACAACTCCTTGCAATAATTGGATTGGTTGATGAAGATTCCATTCTTTAGTTGCTTAATTTGAATTCCAAGAAAATAGTTAATCTTACCCATCATAGACATTTCGAACTCTCCCTGCATCATCAATGAAAATTCTTCACATAGTTCTTTGTTTGTTGAACCGAATATGATGTCATTAACATAGACTTGAACCAATAAAGTATGATTTTTAATTTTCTTAATAAACAAGTATTATAAACTTTACCTTTTTCAAATCCTATTACACATAGAAATTTGCTAATTCCATCATACCATTCTCTTGGTGCTTGCTTTAATACATAAAG
Organism: Lathyrus tuberosus; assembly: GCA_022829125.1. Lineage (NCBI taxonomy): Eukaryota > Viridiplantae > Streptophyta > Magnoliopsida > Fabales > Fabaceae > Lathyrus > Lathyrus tuberosus. Next base: position 10,692,584 of record JALAZF010000183.1, read on the forward strand.
AGCCTTTTTCAACTTAAAGACATTTGAAGGATTCTTGAAGTCTTTAAAATCGGGAGGTTGTTTGACATAGACTTCTTCATTGATGTATCCATTCAAGAAGGAGCTCTTGATGTCCATTTGGAATAATTGGAAATTTAATGAATAAGCATAAGCAAGTAATAAACAAATACCTTTTAACGTTGCATTTGGAGTGAATGCTTCTTCAAAGTCGATTCCTTCTTCTTGATTGTAACCTTGAGCCCATTTGGTACCTATTATGTGTTAACCACTTGGCCTAGGAACAAGTTCCCAAACTTGATTCCTTTCAAATTGATTTAATTCTTCTTTCATGGAAAGTATCCTTGAGATTTAGTCTTGTTGTTACACCTTAAATTATATCACCAATAACTTTGTCAATTGGGTGATCATGATGGGTTCTCCATTCTTTAGGAAGATCACTATGAGTTTTCTCTTGTTGGATTGGTTCCTCTTTATGTTCTGATTGATAACCATTGTTGACTTTGGAAACATCTTCCATAGGAACTTCTAGAATATCATCATCATCATCATCATCACAAATAACTATATCCTCTTTAGAGGAGTTATATTCGTAAAAGGAAACATGCATTAATTCTTATATTTTCAAAGTTCTTTTATTATAAATTCTATAAGCTTTACAAGTAAGAGAGTAACCAAGAAAAATACCTTCGTCGAACTTTTCGTCAAACTTACCTAGATTGTCTTTGTCATTGTTTAGGACAAAGCACTTGCATCCAAAAACATGAAAGTGAGCAATGTTTGGCTTTCTTCCTTTGAAGAGTTCATAAAGTGTCTTTTTCAATATTGGCCTTATAATAATTTGATTACTTAAATAGCATGCCGTGCGTACTGCATCTGCCCAAAAATATTTTTGTTGATTTGAATCACTAGACATTGTTCTTACAAGTTATACTAGAGACTGATTCTTTCTTTCCACCACTCCACTTGTTGTGGACACCTTGGTGCTGAAAAATTGTGAAAGATCTCATGTTCGTCACAAAACTCTTCAAATGGTGTATTTTATAACTTTCCTCCATGATTGCTTCTTATGGAGACAATTTTTAGTGATTTTTCTTTTCGAACTTGCTTTGCATATCTCTTGAACGCCTTGAATACATCACTTTTCTACACTAAAAAGAGTGTCCAAGAAAATCTAGAAAAATCATCAACAATAACTAAAGCATATACATTACATCCAAAGCTTCTCGTTCTTGATGGACCAAACAAGTCCATATGCAACAATTGTAGTGGCCTTGAAGTAGACACCACATTATTAGGTTTGAAAGTTGATTTGGTTTGTTTTCCCTTTTAAAAAGTATCACATAATATATCTTTGACAAACTTTATCTTAGGGAAACCAATGACAAGATCATTCTTGACTAATTTATTTAAATGTTCTAAATGAATATGGGAAACTCTTTTATGCCAAAGCCATGAGTCATTGTTGTTTACCATGAGACATTTTACTTTGAAGGATAAATCATCTAAAGAAATCATAAAAATATTATTAATTCTTTTTACCTTTGAGTTTTACCCATGAGTGGCTTCGTCTTCAATCAAGCATTTATCCTTGGTGAACTTGATTTTGAAACCTTTGTCACAAAGTTGGCTTATGCATAGAAGATTGTGCTTTAGTTCTTCAACATAAATAACATCTTCAATGGATGTGAAAGGTGGTGTTCCAACTTTGCCTATGCCAAGAATTTTTCCTTTGTTGTTGTCTCCATAAGTGACATATCCTTTGGCCTTAAGCACTAGATTTGAAAATTTGTTTATATCTCCCGTCATATGCTTAGAACAACCAATGTCGAGATACCATATATTTGTAGTGGTTTTCAAGCATACCTACAAAATAAAATTAGGTTTTGTTAGGTATCCAAATTGCCTTGGGTCCTTCATAATTAGTTCTTTTCTTGATCCATACCCACTTGCAACACTAAAGTTTCTTACATAGAAAGCATTAGGTGTGTGACCAATTATAGCACAATAGAAACAAATAGGAACAAAATTACTTCTATATCTAGGAACTTAAGATTTCTTCTTAACAAATCTTTTCCTTTTAGGATAATGATGAACAATCTTTGCTTTATTCACTTTCTCTTTAGTGGATTGGTCACTCGTCTTAACAAAGATAGTTTTGTTAGAACTTAGTTTATTAAATTTAGAATAACCCATATCACTTTTATCATTAGAATACCTTTGTTGATTAAGAACACCATCCAATCCAATTTGTTCTTTTTCATATCTTTCAAGAACTCTTTTCAATTTGAAATTTTGGAAAGAAAGCGACTCACACTCTTTGCATGTAAAATTCTATTTTTGTTTTTCAACTTTAAAATCTTTTTTCATGGTGTCAATCATTTCTTCAAGATATAAAATTTGTTTCTTTTGTGTTGACACCATTTTATATAGAAGTTTACATTCATTGAGAATTTCATCTATAACACCTTGAGCATCATTATCATAAAGAGAAAAAATCATTACTAACCTCTTCATTTTCATCATCGGAATGGCATGATGCCATCAAAGTAAGATTTGCACATTCTTCACTTTTTGAGTCGGATGATGAACTTACTTCATTGTCATCCCATGCAATGTAGGCTCTTTTAGATTTGGTCTCTTTTCTACTTTTGAAGCCGTTATTCTTTGTGAGTTTTGGACAATCCGTCTTTATGTGTGATTGCTTTCCACATTCATGGCAAGTGTCATTTTATGTTGAAGTGGAAGCATCCTTTTTCCTGAAAAAATTATTTCTTGTTGCAAAATTCAAAGATTTTTCATTATTGCCAAAAAATTTACCAATCCTTTTCACAAGGAGCATAAAGTTTTCATCTTCTTCTAGAGCATCATCATCATCTTCTTCTCCTTGTGTGTCAACTTTCAAAGCAATGACTTTATATTTCATCTCTTGATTCTCATGCTTTTCTAATCTTCCAAGTTCAAGTTCATGCTCTTGATGTTTTCCGAACAAGGATGCGGACGTCATAGTATAAAGACTTTTCTTTTCCGATATTACCATAAACTAACTTAAATGGAGTGGTTCCTATTGGAGTTTTATAGGATGTCCTATAAGCCCACAGAGCTTCGTGAAGTTTCACAGACCAGTGTTTCCTAGAAGTTGCAACAGTTTTTTTCTAGTATTTGTTTAATTTCTCTATTGGAAATCTCAACTTGTCCACTCATTTGAGGGTGGTAAGGTGTTGCTACTCGGTGTCAGACTCCATATTTGAGTAATAGTCTCCCAAAAATGTTTGAAATGAAATGGGGGCCTCCGTCGCTAATGACGAGTCTCGACACACCGAATCTGGGAAAGATGACGTTCTTAAAAAGCCTAATAACTACTCGTGTGTCATTTGTAGATGAGGCTATCGCCTCTATCCATTTTGAAACGTAATCGACCGGTACGAGTATGTATTTATTACCAAAAGAAGATGGGAAGGGGCCCATGAAGTCGATACCCCACACATCAAAGACTTCCACTTCTATTATACCTTTTAGTGGCATCTCATCGCGCCTAGAGATATTTCCAGTGCATTGACACCGGTCGCAATTTATAATCGCGGTGTGGACATCTTTCCATAAACTAGGCCAGAAAAGACCTGACTGTAAAAATTTTGCGCATGTCTTGGATGTGCTTGCATGCCCTCCGTAGGGTGTAGCATGACAATGGGCTATGATATCTTCTATCTCTTCTTCGAGGACACATCAACGGAAAATACCATTGGCGCCTCTCTTGAAAAGAAGGGGCTCATCCCAATAGTAATATTTTAAGTCATGAAAGAACTTCTTCTTCTGTTGATAAGTCAAGTCTGGTGGAAGTACTTCGGCTGCCAGGTAGTTGACAAAGTTAGCATACCATGGCACAACAGTTTTAGTGTAGTCTGGTTCCACAACTTCATCGGTTTCTGAGTCATTTTAGATTAGAGAACATTCAGTCGTGTTCCTTTCCAACTGGGCTACTAGTCTGTCATAAGGGAAGTCGTCGTTGATGGGTGCTTGCTCGGCTTTTATGTTATCAATTCTGGAGAGGTGATCGGCTACTACATTCTCAGTTCCTTTCTTATCCTTAATCTCTAGATCAAATTCCTGAAGTAGTAGGATTCATCTTAGAAGCCTTGGTTTAGCATCCTTTTTGCTCAATATGTACTGAATTGCGGCGTGATCGGTGTAGACAATTATCTTAGCTCCCACCAAGTAGGAACGGAATTTATCTAATGCGAAAACGACACCTAGGAGTTCCTTTTCTGTGGTGGTAAAGTTCATTTGTGCTTCATCTAGAGTTCTACTTGTGTAATAAATCGCATGAAGCTTTTTGTCTTTGCGCATTCCTGAAACTGGGCCTATGGCATAGTCACTAGCATCACACATTATCTCGAAAGGTTTACTCAAATCAGACGGTTGAATGATACGTACAGTAATCAGAGCCTTTTTTAATAGTTGGAATGCTTCTAAGCACTTTTCATCAAAAATGAATTTAGCATCTTTCATCAACAGGCGAGTTAGTGGTTTAGTTATTTTAGAGAAATCTTTTATAAACCGTCGGTAAAAATCAGCGGGGCCTAAGAAACTACGTATTTATCTAATGATTTTTGCAGGTTGAAGGTTTTCTATAACTTCTATCTTGGCTTTATCGAATTCAATCCCCTTATCGGACACTATGTATCCAAGCACTATTCCTTGTCGGACCATGAAATGGCATTTCTCCTAATTTAGCACGAGATTAACTTTCACGCGTCTCTCTAGTACCATTTCTAGGTTCGTCAGACATCCTTCAAAGCTCTGCCCACAAACGGAAAAATCATCCATAAATACTTCCATGATGTCATCTAGAAAATCCGCGAAGATTGCCACCATGCATCTTTGGATCGTTACGTGAGTACTACATAGTCTAAATGGCATTCGTCGATATGCGAAAATACCATAGGGACAGGTGAAGGTAGTCTTTTCTTGGTCATCAGGGTGAATAGGGATTTGGAAAAATCCTGAATAACCGTCTAAGTAACAAAAATGAGAGTGTTTAGCCAGTCGTTCAAGCATCTGATCTATAAAGGGTAAAGAGAAATGATCTTTACGAGTGGCTTTATTCAGCTTTCTATAATCAATACACATCCTCCATCCAGTTACAACATGTTTCGCTACAGATTTTCCTTTCTCGTTATCGACAACTGTAACACCTCCTTTCTTTGGCACGACATGTACTGGGCTGACCCAGTTACTATCGGATATCGGGTATATAATTCCTGCCTCTAACAACTTCTGTACCTCTCTCTTGACTACATCACTCAGGATCATGTTAATTCTTCTCTGGTGTTCCCTAGAGGTTTTGCAGTCTTCCTCTAGCATAATGCGATGCATGCATACAGAGGGGGCTTATCCCTTTCAGATCTGAGATGTTATAGCCTATAGCCTTAGAGTATTTCCTTAGGACATGTAATAATTTCTCGATTTCTATCTGTCCTAAATCTGCATTGACTATTATAGAACGTTCAAGTTCTGTATCTAGGAATTCATACCATAGATTTTTGGGTAGTGTTTTAAGTTCCACATAAGGTTTCTTCAGGCAAGGAATTGGATCTGGAGTTAGTGCTAAACATTCCCTCAGACTATCATCTTCGTATGGTTTACACCAGTTATCATCTTCCATTATGGAAGGGGCTGGAATCTTTAGTATGTCAATATACTTTGATTGTTCCATCTCCATCTCTCTTACACATTCGTCAATGATATCTAGTGAGCAACATGAATCTTCGATAGCTGGTGCCTTTAGGAATTGTGAAAGGATGAATTCAACTTTCTCTTCACCAACCTCGAAGGTTAGCTTTCCTTTCTTCACATCCACGATGGCTCCAGTAGTGGCCAAAAAGGGTCTTCCTAATATAATGGAAATGTTGGAATCCTCCTTTATGTCCATTATTATGAAGTCAGTTGGGATATAAAATTGACCTTTTCGAACGGGAACATTCTCTAGCATACCTACAAGAAATTTGACATAACAGTCAGCTAGTTGTAGAGACACCCTCGTTGGTCTTACTTTTCCTAATTTGAGTTTTTCGCATATAGAGAGGGGCATTAGACTAACATTAGCTCCTAAGTCGCATAGCGTTTTGTCTAAGACACATTTTCCGATTACACATGGTATGGAAAAACTACCTGGATCTTTTAGTTTCAGAGGCATATTATTTTGAATTTTAGAGCTACACTCTGCAGTAAGTGTAACAATTTCATTATCCTCTAGCTTTTTCTTATTAGATAGGATCTCTTTGAGGAATTTAGCATACAAGGGCATTTTTGTAATAACTTTTATAAAGGGTATAGTGATATTAAGTTGCTTAAGAAACTCTACGAATTTCTTAAATTGCCCTTCATTTTTAGGTTTAGCAAGTCTTTGAGGATAAGGGACAGGTGGTTTATATGGTGGTGGAGGCACATATGGTTTTTCTTTCTCTACGGCCTCTTCATTTTTGTCATCTTCCTTACCATCGTTTGCTTTATCTGATTGGTCGTCCATTGCCAACTTCTCAGTTTCTTTTCCATATTTCTGATACATGGATGGGTTTTGGATTCTAGGATCTACTGGTCTATCTAATTATGTCCCACTTCGCAGTGTGATAGCGTTTGCATGGCCTTTAGGATTAGGTTGCGGTTGGCCAGGAAACACTCAGGCTAGGGCTGCAGTAGATGCTTGTTGTTGGACTACTTGAGAAATTTGGGTTTCTAGCATTTTGGTATGGGTAGCCATTGCATCAAGTTTAGTTGCCATTTGCTCCAGCAATTCACTCGTGTGTACATTTTGGTTGGCAAACTCTTTGTTTTATTGAGTTTGTGTTACAATGAAATTTTCTAATAATAGCTCAATGTTTGACTTTCTAGGTGCTTGAGGAGCACCGAGGGCTCCTTTCTGATACCCTGGAGGAACAAAAGGGGCTTGAGTTGGAACGAACAAAGCATTGTTGCTATTGTAGGAAAAATTTGGATGATTCCTCTAGCCAGGATTGTAAGTGTTTGAGTACGGGTTTCCTTGAGCGTAGTTTACTTGGTCGGTAGGAATACCAGCCAATAAATGACATTCAACGTTACTGTGCCCAAGGGTTCCACATAATTCACAATTCGACGTCACAGCAGCCACGGTGGCTGTCGTAGTTACAGTCAAACTTTCAATCTTTTGAGTAAGTGCATCCACTTTAGCACTGACATGGTCTAAACTGTTAATTTCATACATTCCGTTCTTCGTAGCAGGTTTTTCTGTAGGAGTTCTCTCACCTCTCCATTGGAAGTGGTTTTGAGCCACGTTTTCAACAAGTTGATAGGCGTTTTCATATAGTTTGTCCATCAGAGCGCCGCCAGCTGCAGCATTCAGATTCAACTTGGTGTTGTATAGAAGACCATTATAGAAAGTATGGATTATCAACCATTGTTCTAGTCCATGGTATGGACAGAGCCTCAGCATGTCCTTGTATCTTTCCCAAGCATCAAAAAGAGATCCATTGTCTTTCTACCTAAATCCGTTGATTTGGGCTCTTAGCATAGAAGTTTTGCTAGGTGGAAAATATTGGGCTAAGAAGACTTTCTTCAACTCGTCCCACGCAGTGATTTAGTTGGATGGTAGAGACTGAAGCCAAGCTCTATCTCTATCTCTTAAAGAGAAAGGGAAAATACGTAGCCTTATGGCTTCGTTACTAACACCAATCGCTTTTACGGCATCAACGTATTACACAAACATAGATAAATGAAGGTTTTGGTCATCTGTAGGACTCCCAGAAAATTGGTTTTGTTGAACGGCTTATAACAATGAAGGTTTCAGTTTGATATCATTATGTTTAATGGCAGGGGCAGTAATGCTATTATGTGGTTCATCTTGCGATGGAACAACGTAATCCTTAAGAGGACGGTTTGGTGGATTCTCAACCATGAGAATATTTAATTCTGGATAAGGAATTTTAGGTTCAGGAAGATTATACTTAATTCGGAATTTGTTGATTCGGCGTCTTAGGTTAATAAAACGCTCGATATCGTCAATTTGTTACTCTAACTTGTTGCCTTAAGAGCGAGTGTTTGGCATACAATCAACGAAATAGGAAAAAGGAAAATTTGTTACCTTAGTCTATACTGCGCAACAACGGGATCACAATATTGACTAAATTAGTCCCCGGCAACGGCGCCGAAAACTTGATCGCGACTTTACGAGTCTAACGGAACCTAACTGCAAATATACAGTTATCGCGTAGTTTTAAAAGATATCGAACCCACAGAGACTAATAATCAATCTACTGTTAACTATTGATGTTGTGTAAAGCTAAGGCTATGGTAAAAAAGGTTAAGTCGAGAACAAAAATCACAAATAACAAAAGTTTGGGAATTATCATAAAAAGAGGCCAGAATATGAATTTTGCGTTCCTAAGGGGCTACGTAGATTATAGGCACTAATTATGCTTAAATACGTTTTGTAGAAAATATTGGTTTAAAGACACCGTCTCACACTTTCACGCTATTGACTGAGCCACACTTCCTAACCACAGGATTTTGCTCTCGCTCGCCCGTTTTAATTAGAAAGCATATTTTGAAAATTAATTAAATCCTAATCAATACCTAAAGCACTCTCGCTGTTTTTAGCATCGATGCCTAGTTTCCACTATCCGGTTCAATCCTCACACTCTCGCGCTATCGGGTCGAACCTTAATTTGCTACTCACTCTCGTGACGAAACAATAAGACATTCAATTTAGAAACTACAACCAAAAACAGAATTTAAAACACAATTTTGCGTCTATTATTTCTACTGAGTCCCGTCAGTAACGACGGTCCTCATTGTAATACCCCATGTCCCTAAGCATGAGAAGTTAGGAGAAATTCTAAGGGCATAAAGTCACTCTCATTCAAAACCAAGTATTTTATCAAATAAATATCTTAAGGAAATTGGTTGGATTTGGACTAGATGGCAATTTGGTGAATATGGATTAGTTGGAGGGCATTTTGGACATTAACCATGATTGCATGCATCCTTAAGGACTTGTTTGGATGTACAAGTTATTTATCTTTCCAAATCAGAATTTATGAGAGAAGAAGGAAGAGCTTAAGAGCAAGAGAGAGAGGAAGAAGTCATGTTCACCATCTCCAAAATCCATTTTCGCACCTTAAGGACAGCCTCCACTAATCAGGTAATAACTTATTGCTCGTAATTCCGATTGAACCGATTATGGACTTTTTGGAAACTAGACGAAATTCTCTTCAACTTAGATATAAATTTTATCTTCTGCATGTTTGTGATGTGAGACATAAGTGTGTTTGAAGAAGAGGATCTGATGCTGATTTTGGTGAAGGCATGTATACGGGATTTTTTGACCAGACTCCGTTAATCAGGTGATAACTTTTTACTCGTAACTCGGATTTAAGTGATTCTAAAATTTTTAGAATTTACACGAAATTTCCTTCAATTTGATATATGATTTTGTGTCATGAAGGTCTGTATTGAAGGAGATTAACGTGTTTGAAATTGAGAAAATTTTGCTGGAAATAGGAAAAAAGGTGTTGTGGGTTTGATGATTTTGAATGTAGAACTTTGATCAAGAAGAAGCCTCAAGGGCAGAATTATCATCATCTTCATCTCTCCAACTCAGAACCTTCAAGTTTGAGGTGAGTTCCATAGTTAGAACTTGGGTAAGAATGGGGATTGAATTGCATGTTGAATGGGTTAGTGAGAAATATGATTGCATGCTTAATACTTTGATGGAAGTGTGTTCTTATGATAATTATATATGTCTTGTAATGTGAGTTCTATAGTTAGAACTATGAGAATGTTCATGTTTGTGATGATTTGGGGTTTTAAGGGTTTGAGAGAAAAATCCATGGAAACCATGTTTTGATGATACAAATTGATAAATCTATGCCAAGTATATGATGCATGCAATGGAATATTGGTGAGAAACCGCCAAGAAATGAAATGCTTTCCGTATTCGCGAATGGTGGACCTCCGTAGTTAAGTACTGATGAGACATAGCTTCTTCTTTCTATACATGGAATATGACACATATGCTTGTTTTCGTATGCAAACATATTATGATATAATAAGTTTAAGTGAGCTAGTTATGTTAAGAAGTGAATGCATGTATTATGCTAAGCATGTATGAAGTAAACGAATGGCTAGCCGAATATGATTATGTGAGCTCATGTTGCATCATGTTTGATAAGTTTTTAGGCAACCTTGTCCATGAATGATCTGATGTATACACGGCGATGGTTTGACATTGTATGTTTAGTATTATACGTGTACGCAATGGGAATGATCTGGTGTATTCATGGTACTATTATGAAGTGAGACATTATGTTTTATAATGCATACATAAAATGCTTGCCTAATAGAAATTACCTGGTGAATGGAACCCTAAGATCAGTGTTATCCGAAATAGAGAATTGTGTAGAATTGAAAAGAAGGAACTTTGGTATTGTACTGTACACCTTTATTCTGAGGTAAAGGAATCAAGGGGGGTGAAAGTTGGGATTACCCGACTAATGTTAATGCGTAGTTCGAAACGTAGGAGAGTAAGTCCCATTAGATGGAAGGTAGGAGAACTCTGGATACCGCCTTGCTAGACTAGTCCTGAGAGAAGGCGGCAGATAAATTTCCGAAAACCACCTTATAGGACTTAGTCATATTAGAAGGGGGGGCAGAAACTTCCGTAAAACCTTATCGTGATGGGCGGCGGGTTGTCGATAATCAACGACGTTCGAAACACAAGTTGGGCTAAAGGTTCGTCAAAGGCTTGTATATGATAGATCTGTAGCTCCTATTGTTCTACGTGACTCAGAAACTTCCGTAACACCTTACCATGATGGGCGGCGGATTGTCGATAGTCAACGATGTTCAAAACACTAGCTAGGCTAGAGGTTGGTCAAAGGCTTCGATGTGATAGATTCGTAGCTCCATTTGTTCTATGTGGCTCGTACATTTAAGTTATTGGCTTATACGTTATTGTGAAGCGTATTATGCTTCGTTCCTTAAATCCTATGAAATAGTATATATGTGATTACTAATAGGATGAGATAAGGATAGTTTACCCTGTAGAGCCAAGTGGACCTATAAGATAGGGGGACTCACTGAGATTTAGTAATCTCATCCCATGTTGTTGAATTCTTTTTAGGTTCAAGATTAGTTTGAAGATTCACTAGAAGGCTTGTCTCAGATGCTCTAGAGAGTAGTTGGCTTGGAGATCGAGCCAGATCTTGTTTTCCGTTGTGCAGTTTCCTTGAAGACACTTGTTGTATAAATTTTAGTTCAGTTTTCTTATTGTATACGACTTGCTGTATTTTTCTTTAAAGCTCTTGTATGTACCCAGAACTAATTTTAATGTTTCATGCATAATATACTAGTCAATTATGTGTGGGGTGTTATAGTTGGTATCAGAGCTGGTCGATTCTCGGTCGAGCCTTGAGACATCATTAGCAATTCCTTTTTTTCCTCAAATGTGTGTGTTACTAGCCTGATTTGACTGGTATCTCATTCAGTTGTTGAACTTGATCAACTCACCGACTGAGTGCATGACAGTAGGATCATGGCAGAGCCGCCACGAGGACGTATAAACCTGTAAGTGTTAGGAACCCAAGTAGTAAGAGTTGGTTGGGTGATGGTTTGATTACCAGACCTAAGCAGAGTGTCTGACGCAGAATAGTTAACCACAATAGTATTGTGGAAAGAGTTGAGGAAAATGGAATTCGTAGGCATTCGGAGGGACATAATGCACTCCTCGGATGGTGAGTATAGTAGAGTAAGTTCGAGAACCACAAGTGGAACCTGCAGAGGGAGTTTCCTGTAGCGAGATTGAGTCCTAAGTGAACGGGATGCATTACCCACTCATTGCTACCAATGAAGGTTGGTGTTAAGAATCGTAGATGGAAGAATCTGTGGAAGATATGATTTTCCCATTTCGGGAAGATCCTGTCTGTTCAATTGGCAAGATGGACTACTGCAACTCATCACTTCTTGATCTGCATAAGCCCTAGAATTATGCTAGGTGGAAACAGAAGTAAATGGGGACGTGAAGTACGTTAGACCATGTTCCTTGCAAAATATGATTTACCCAACCCTGAGTAAGGCCATAAAACTATGCTAGGTGTCGAGTGTTAGATGAGCATAATCTAGTGACGGTTTAAAGTATCTAAGGGATAATCACCGACTGCTATTTTTGCTAGTCATTGATGACTAAGTTAAGAACTGACTGGATGGAGATAGAGCTATCAATAGTTGAACCCCGAAGGATGAATCTTCCAAATTAATCTGGTGTGTATCCAAGACCCGAATGGATGAGGCATGAATCCAGAATTTACCCAAGTGTATCTTGATTGGTAAGGATGACCTAGAGATATTTTGGTAGCGAATATGGAACGTTGTGGCTCCTACACTATGTATGACCAAATATGGGCTAGGGTGATCAAGTTTCACGTGCATGGCCCTTAATAGGCGTTGGGTAATTGTCCTGAGGAGTGGTTGACATTGAGGTTGGTCGCAGTTGGAAAATTTCATGATAATCGTAGTGGGTCACATCCCAAAAGTAGAACGGCAGGAAAAACCGTAAGATTAATTCCTTGAGGGATTTGTCCCAAAAGTAGGTAAGCAGGTAAGTTGTGAGACCAGTTCTTGAGGGCAATGTATAGTGAACCCAGCTATGTCATAAACTTTTGGTGAATTGCTTGGACATGCTTGAATACCGAGTAGGCCCATACTGCTAGGTGGTAATTTGCTTGTCGTTAATACACCTGAGATATCAATACGGTGTGCTTGTGGGGCCTGTCTAGGCGTATACTCACTTGGGATACTCACCAAGACTATCGGTATGGTGTGCTTGCGTAGCCTAGAGAGAGGCATAGACTACTCTAGTATTCTCTCGTACATTGGTACGAGTATGCATGTGTGTGTGCCAACGCTTATATGCACCATGTCAAGTGATTGTGAGTTATGGGGTTAGTTTTGAGCCATGGCATACATAGTGGTGGGATAATCCTTCAATTCTCTTATGCATGTATAGCGTGGAAGATCGTAAGTATGGTGTTCGATGTGAATTGAATTCATAGTAGGTCAAACCTAGCTGGTTCTAAATAAGGTTGAACTTTGTGATGTAACACTCTTAGGAGTAAGACTGGAAGGGTTTGAGAAGTGCTTACCTTAATGTAGATTCTGCTCAACTATATGGCCGTCATGGCCATAGGATATGAGTGGGGATCATTATATGTATGGGGTAGTTACTTGAGTACATGGCCTCGGAGTTGGACCACCATGTTAGTACTACCAAACAGGTATAACACCGCAATATCTCTATTGTTCACGAGATGCGTGAGTCGTCCTTTTCGACAGATGTGGGACAATGTTGATCTGAAACTCAAGGTAGGATTCATATTTGGTACTCGTGAGACGCAGAACCAAATTCTCATAAGATAGATATGATAATGATCCATATGTCGCGCTCGATAGTGGAGAACTATCCAAGCAAGCGATAGTGGGATGGATTAAGTCCCGATACTACGCTTATGAGGACCCTGAGTGGTCATGGTTTCATGGGTGATATCAAATTACACCTTGTAGATGTCTCTTGTTTCGTGGAGTGTTAAATGGATAATTGTGCGTGAATGCCTGAGGTGGAACTAATGTGCAATCATCATATTTAGGCCAGCACATTGTGTGGTTATTCTTTAACATTAGTTATTAGTGTTAGAATAGATGAAGTATATCTTGGGTTAGCTTGATGTGAGATATATCTAGGGGAGTATCTGTAGATCCTCAGAAGTGAAGAAATGTCAATCTCTGTAAAGCAGAGGAACATTGGTTATGGAGTGTGATTATGAAAGGATTGTTATATCGGTTAAGTCACATGAGTTATTAGAGGTGTTATCACACCAGCGATATGATTCCGTAAGATTGGGAAGAAGCTATGGAAAGTTGGCAGAGTTATCGTAGCGGCTATACGATGTGGAAGTCGGTAGGGTAGGACAAACTCCTATTCAGTGAGTATTTATCTTTAGACATTCTGGAACCAAAGCGTGTGACCAAGTTGTGTTCAAATGGACCTAACCCAGAATGATGGAATAGTTAGTGACCTGATCTTGGAAATTATCAACCTCGAGAAGTAATTGTTTATGTGTGTGTTTAAGATTCTAGCACGTATCATAATTGGATGAATGTCGAGAAGGAACTGTTGCTATTAAGGGAGTAAGCGTAGTAGAATAATGGAACTAAGTGAATTCAAAACGTAGCGCGATTTAGAGGATCAAGAGGGAGTGACCAATTGAGATCAGAGTAACGCATCAGATGAAAGAAAAACCAGATAAGCCTGTAGTAGGTGTGGGCGAACTACTTGTACGATAATGTTTGAGTGGGGATATCTTCCTGAGAGGAACTCGACGAAGCAATGTTTCGTTCGTCCCAGACTCTCAGGGATCCACCATTGATCTAGAGAGGTATTGTTGATGGACCAGTATGGAAGAGGCATCATGATTGATGTGTGATCAGATGTTCATGGGTCAACGGTCGAGCTTGTGAGTATCAAGGGTTAGACAGGGTATCATGACCATTGGAATAATGAAAACAAGTAAAGGATCAAGCTTGGTTGTACAAAGGAGGTAGACTTGGAAGTCAATACCAAAGGACTTAGTAAGCACGTGTATGACTCCGTATAGACTTGTGTGAAAGTAAATCTGAAGCATCGTCATTGGAGAGGAAAGTCGCAACATGAATATCTGGGAATGGCGGTACTTCAAGAAACCAAGGGAAAAGGAGTGAAAAATCAGCATATGTTGAGCAAGGATGAGCTTGGAAAACATTGAGAATGACAAATATCCAACCAAAGTGATTTGCTAGGAATTCTGAAACTCAGTGCAAAGAAGTAAAAGTCAGGGACCATGGAAGGATCATTTCCCGGGTATGTCAAGACGGAGTATCAGGAGGGACGTACGGAACCTTGCATCTCCTAGTCGGAAGAAGATGTGAGAAACTCGTTTTCGTGGTGATTGGAAGGAATTCGAGGGCGAAATCAATTTGGGGGGGGGGGAATGTAACACCCCATGTCCCTAAGCATGAGAAGTTACTAGAAATTCTAAGGGCATAAAAGTCACTCTCATTCAAGACCAAGTATTCTATCAAATAAATATCTTAAAGAAATTGGTTGGATTTGGACTAGATGGCAATTTGGTAAATATGGATTAGTTGGAGGGCATTTTGGATATTAACCATGATTGCATGCATCCTTAAGGACTTGTTTGGATGTAAAAGTCATTTATCTTTCCAAATCAGAATTTATGAGAGAAGGCGGAAGAGCTTAGGAGCAAGAGAGAGGAAGAAGTTATGTTCACCATCTCCAAAATCCATTTTCATACCTTAAGGATAGCCTCCACTAACCAGGTAATAACTTCTTGCTCGTAACTCCGATTGAAATGATTCTGGACTTTTTTGAAACTACACAAAATTATCTTCAACTTAGATATAAATTTTGTCTTCTGTATATTTGTAATGAGAGAGATAAATATGTTTGAAGATGAGTGTCTGATGCTGATTTTGGTGAAGGCATGTATACGGGATTTCTTGACCAGCCTCCATTAATCAGGTGATAACGTTTTACTCATAACTTGGATTTAAGCGATTCTTAAATTTTTGGAATCTACACGAAATTCCCTTAAATTTGATATATGATTTCGTGTTAGAAAGGTCTGTATTAAAGGAGATTACCATGTTTGAAATTGAGCAATTATTGCTGGAAATGGGAAAAAGGGTGATGCGGGTTTGATGATTTTGAATGTAGAACTTTTATCAAGAAGAAACCTCAAGGGCAGAATTATCATCGTCTTCATCTCTCCAACTCAGAACCTTCAAGTTTGAGGTGAGTTCCATAGTTAGAACTTGGGTAAGAATGGGGATTAAATTGCATGTTGAATGGGAGTGAGAAATATGATTGCATGCTTAATACATTGATGGAAGAGTGGTCTTATGATAATTATATATGTCTTGTAACGTGAGTTCTATAGTTAAAACTATGAGAATGTTCATGTTTGGGATGATTTGGGGTTTTAAGGGTTTGAGAGAAAAATCCATGGAAACCATGTTTTGATGATGCAAATTGATAAATCTTTGCCAAGTATATGATGTATGCAATGGAATATTGGTGAGAAACCGCCAAGAGATGAAATGTTTTCCGTATTCACGAATGGTGGACCTTCGTAGTTAAGTACTGATGAGACATAGTTACTTCTATACATGGAATATGACACATATGCTTGTTTTGGTATACAAACATATTATGATATAATAAGTTTAAGTGAGCTAGTTATGTTAAGAAGTGAATGCATGTATTATGTTAAGCATGTATGAAGTAAACGAATGGCTAGCCGAATATGATTATGTGAGCTCATGTTTCATCATGTTTGATACGTTCTAAGGCAACCTTGTCCGTGAATGATCTGGTGTATACACGACGATGGTTTGACATTGTATGTTTAGTATTATGCGCGTACCCAATCGAAATGATCTGGTGTATTACTGGTACTGTTATGAAGTGAGACATTATGTTTTATAATGCATACATAAAATGTTTGCCTAATAGAAATTACCTGGTGAGTGGAACCCTAGTATCAGTGTTATCCGAAATAGGGAATTGTGTAGAATTGAAAAGAAGGAACTTTGGTATTATACGGTACACCTTGATTCTGAGGTAAAGGAATCAAGGGGTTGAAAGTTGGGATTGCCCGACTAATGTTAATGCGTAGTTCGAAACGTAGGAGAGTAAGTCCCATTAGATGGAAGGTAGGAGAACTCTGGATATCGCCTTGCTATACTAGTCCTGAGAGAAGGCGGTGGATAATTTCCAGAAACCACCTTATAGGACTTAGTCATATTAGAAGGGGGCAGAAACTTCCGTAAAACCTTATCGTGATGGGCGGCGGGTTGTCGATAGTCAACGATATTCGAAACACTAGCTGGGCTAGAGGTTCGTCAAAGGCTTGGATATGATAAATCTGTAGCTTGTAGCTCATATTGTTCTACGTGACTCAGAAACTTCCGTAACACCTTACCATGATGGGTGGCGGGTTATCGATAGTCAACGACGTTCAAAACACTAGCCGGGCTAGAGTATCGTTAAAGGCTTCGATGTGATAGATCCGTAGCTCCATTTGTTCTACGTGGCTCGTACGTTTAAGTTATTGGCTTATACGTTATTGTGAAGCATATTATGCTTCGTTCCTTAAATCTTATGAAATAGTATATATGTGATTACTAATAGGATGAGATAAGGATAGTTTATCCTGTAGAGCCAATTGGACCTATAAGATAGGAAGACTCATTGAGATTTAGTATTCTCATCCCATGTTGTTGAATTCTTTTCAGGTTCAAGATTAGTTTAAAGATTCACTAGAAGGCTTGTCTCGGATGCTCTGGAGAGCAGTTGGCTTGGAGATCGCGCCAGATCTTGTTTTCCACTGTGCAGTTACCTTGAAGACACTTGTTGTATACATTTAATTCAGTTTTCTTATTGTATACGACTTGTTTTATTTTTCTTTAAAGCTCTTGTAAGTACTCAAAACCAATTTTAACGTTTCATGCATAATATACTAGTCAATTATGTGTGGGGTGTTACACTCATACGTCAGACTCGGACAAAATTAGCAGCATATTACTTCGAACAGAAACAACATATTCATGGAATTCAATTTTAAGGACAACATAATGACAATTAAAACAACAAGACAATTTTGCTAAAGTAAAGAAAACAGTAAACAAGAAAAACATGTAAATATATTTGCAACGAAACTGAACTGAGAAAGTAACTTTATTCCAGCAAGATTTGCTTTGGTCCAAGGCTACAGAAAATGTGCAGAAAATTACATAGAAAATATTGTGACAATACCTCGATGCAAGTTATTGTCACTTTACAAGTAAATTTATCTGCCTAATCATTTCTATAGCGCTTCCGCGCGACTTGGATACCTCCAAGTGATCAGAAAAGCCCTATATATAGGCTGAGAAACTCCTAAAAACTGCCTGGAACGTGCAAGGGCCGGTTGGAGAAAAGAGAGGAAGTGGCTGAGGAGAATTCAAACCGAGTCTCGTGAAAACTGCTCCTGCATGATAATGGTGAACGCCATTAGGGAATGGCGAACGCCATTTCCTTGATCATTAATTGATGTGGCATCCCTGACAATGGAGAACGCCATTTGGCCAGAATGCCCAAAATTTGTTCTTCTGCTCTCCTTTTCAACAACCTGGCTCGAGCTGCTCCTGAAATGCACAAAGCTGCAAAACAAACACAAAATGACGTAAACCCAATAAAAACAAAGTAATATAAATGCAGAATCAAACGTTTTGAGCCTAATAAACATGATACGTTTTCACGTTATCAGTCCTAACAATAGTAAAATCTCTTTCATGTTGAAAGGGGATTGGAGTACTCTCGGACTGTGAAGGGAACCAGGATATTTCTCGGTGTTCTTTATCTTTCCGCACTTTATCATTTTCATCACTTAGAATCTAAATCAGAAAAATAAGAAGAAATAAGTTAATAATGGAAAAATTTTAAAGTACCTAATTCACCCCCTCCCCCATCTCTTAGGTGCAAACTTTACTTATAATTGGCAACATAGTAGGTTATAGGTAACCTATTCCTATAAGATCCAGTATGGCTTTCGCAAGTACTAATCCGTTTTCAAAGATGGTGGTAGTAGCAACAAACCCCCACTGTTTTCTGGCAAGTATTTTGATTTCTGGAAAATATGCATGAAGGCTCATTTAGAAGCACAAGGAGAAGGAATTTGGGAAACCGTAAAAAAAGGCCCACATGAACCAGTTAGTGTCGTAAATGGTGTCAGAACTCCAAAGACTAAAAGTTCTTATGATGATGAGGATAAGAAGAAAATTATAAATGAAAAGAAAGCCATTATATACTACAAAGCGCACTAAGTATGGATGAATTCTTCCGCATCTCTTAATGTAAATCCACAAAAGAAATTTGGGACACTTTGGTGGAAACTCATGAAGGAACCGCTGAAGTTAAAAGGTCAAGATTGAATACCTTGAGTCAAGAATACGAAATGTTCTGAATGCAGCCCGAAGAATCCATCGTCGCTTTGCGGAAAAGATTTGTACATTTAACAAATCAGTTGATTGATCTAGGTAAGACACTTTCTAACGATGAATTGAATCTTAAAGTTATTAGATCATTAACCAAGGAATGGCAACCTAAAGTGACGACAATATCTAAGAAGAAAAGCCTTTCAACTATGACGTCCGCATCATTGTTCGGGAAACTCCAAGAATAAGAACTAGAACTTAGAAGACTAGAAAATCATGAACATCAAGAAAAGAAATCCAAAAGCATTGCTTTAAAAGTCGAATCAAAAGAAGAATAAGATGATGCTCCTGAAGAGGATGATAACTTTATGCTTCTTGCGAAGAGACTTGGTAAGTTCTTTAATAAAAATGATAAATCTTTCAATTATGCAAAAAGAAAGAAACATTTCAGGAAAAAGGAGGCTTTTACTTCAACACCCGATGTCACTTGTTGTGAATGTGGAAAACAAGGCCATATAAAGACGGATTGTCCTAAACTCTCCAAGAAAGGTGGCTTCAAGAATAAAAAGGAAAAGAAGAAGAAAGCCTACATAGCATGGGAAGATAATGAGGTAAGTTCTTCATCAGTTTTGAATAGCGACGGATGTGCAAATCTAGCATTGATGGCTTCACACCATTTCGACGATGAAGAAGAGGTATGCTTGAAGACCACTTCTAATTTTATGGTATCTTGATAGTGGTTGTTCGAAGTATATGACAATAGATATTAACAAATTTTCAAATCTAGTGCTTAAGGCCAAGGGTTATGTTACTTATGGAGATAACAACAAAGGAAAAATTCTTGGCATAGGCAAAGTTGGAGCACCACCTTTTCACATCCATTGAAGATGTTCTTTATGTTGAAGGACTAAAGCACAATCTTGTCTTATGCTAAGTATACATGTTTGAATTTGTATGGCATAATACTCCATCTCTATCGACATACTACATGTTTTAGTGATTTAATGCCATATAATGATGTATTCTTATATGCAAGATGTTGATGCATGATCAGGCTTTTGTAAAGAATAAGATAGGTGGGGCCTTGTGCTCTTTATCCAAATTAAGCAACATTTTTGTATACTAAAATTGATTGGCTTCAATGAAGACAGATTACCAATGGTTACTAGATTTTTATGATGCCAATGAAGATTGGGTTTTGATCTTTTTTTGGAGGTACCAATAAAGATTGGGCTTTGACTTCTTTGTGGGAAGGTTTTGGCTTCACGACGTCTTGGACCTTTTATGATGATAGGGTCGTGAGACAGATTTGGATATTTTCTAGTTCCCCAAGTTTGATCTGTGCTGGCAAGTTGTGTGCCGATTATCTCGAGAGAACGACGGTTTTTGTGATTTGTTAGGTCAGGGTGACCTTTGTTATTTTATGTCCTGTGCACCGAATGCCTTATTTGGAAATCGTGGTTATCCTTCAGACATTTCAAAATGAAAGTAATTTTGTGTTTCTTTCAAGCTTATTGTTATTATCCCCAAAATTTTCAATCCATTGTTTATTAAAAATAAATTGTCACATTGCAAATAAGCAAGAAAAGTAAAAATGAGGAGCAATTTTGAAAAAAGATTTTTTTTTATTGATGAGAAATTGACCTGTAAATGGGCGATTACATAAGGAAACAATTCCTAAAAGAGGTAATTGCAAAAAAAGGTAAAAATACATTGGCAATGAGAAAAACTCTAATTTCCATTGAGTTCCAATTTTGCTATAATCCATATATCTTTGAAGATCCCAATACTTTGTTTCCGAAAAGAGTGACTCGATCGATTCTTCCCATTCGTAGTTTCCATTGTTGTAGTGGATTTACAGATTCTTCATAGAACTCATCCTTTTACCTTTTAAATCCCTAATTTTTTCTTGGACCGCCCTTTCAGGTTTTCAGTCCATTGGGAAACCCTTTTTTTATGCCTAAGTTGTCCCTTAGGGTTTTCAAATTAGCAGGGTTTTCATTTCTTTTTGTTTTCCATAATTTTTTCTTGAAACTTTTTTTATGGTCCATAGGGATGCCCATTTTGCCTAATTTGTCTCTTAGGGTTTTCGACTTAGCAGGTCTGTTTTTAGGCAAAGTATTTTTTCACTGCGTCTGAGTTCACTGGAAGTGGGAGATCTTCACCGTCCTTAGTTGTGGGAATTAGATCTCCTCTAGAGAAGGCTTTCTTCACAATGAATGATCCTTCATAGTTGGGTGTCCACTTGCCCTCTGAATGTGTATGGATTGGCAGGATCTTCTTCAACACCAGGTCGTCTACTTGGAAATTTTGAGGACGAATCTTTTTGTCAAATGCTTTCTTCAATTGATTTAGGTATAGTTGACCGTGGCAAAGTTTTATCATGCATTTCTCTTCAATGAGGTTAAGTTGATCAAGCCTCATTTGAACTCATTCATCTTCTTCAAGCTTTCTATCTCTTAAGATCCTTAGTGAGTGAATCTCTATTTCCATGGGAAATACGGCATCCATACCATATACGAGAGAGAATGAGATTGCCCCGGTTGAACTGCATACTAAAGTGTGGTAGCCATTGTCGCTACGCGAAAAAGACCGGCGAAGACACAGAGTTGCCAACTATTGCTACGCGAAAAAGACCGGCAAAGACACAGATTCACCATCGAACTTTATTTATCCCAAAAGGGAAGGGGAAACATCGAGAAAACCCCAAGAGAAAGAATAAGATGGTCTCGCGACCAAGAGATGGGTTCGGAAGCCGGTTATGCAAAGGGAATGTATTAGCACCCCTCGCATCCATCGTACTCGATGGGAACCATTCGCTTTTCTTATGCGTAAGGATGTTGCTAAGTTATCTTAGTTTATAGGAATGCTCTAGAAGGGAAAGGAAAAGGTTTAAATTAGTGTGCTCGCGGAGGAATGGGCGAAAAGAAAATAAGATTGAGAAAGAAGGTTGAGAAAGGAAAAGGTGGGAAAAAGAAAAGGTGGCTCGTCAAGACTTCGCTGTCTTGTGCCTATACATATCTTCATTGACCAATGAAGAATCAGAGCGTCCGTAGTTCATTGGACTATGGTTGGTTAGTTTCGATCGCACGGGGTGAGAGAAAAGGCTCGGTTAGTTGGTCTCGATCACATGGGGGCAAGAGAAAAGGGGAGTTATTTGTTAGTGAGCTCACAAAGGATAGGGATCCGTGTGCCTACGTATCCTTATTAGGGAATAAGGAATCAGAGCATCCATAGTTCAAAACTACGATTTCTTTGATTTGTGAAGATAGATTTTAGGGGTGAAATAAGTCCTCGGATAGGAACCCCATGCGGGTAGTTCCCAATTATTTATCTCAAAAGATTTGTTTTGAAAATGGTGTGGCGAATATAGTCACGTCTTTGTATTGAAAGACGAGTATCGAGACCACACACTCTAAAGTGAGCATCCTAATACTCAAAGAGGAAGAAGTCTTCACTCAATCCCCTCTTTTTAGTTCAATACAAGGAGGACATCATTCTTCTTATTTAAGAGATGTTTTATTTTGGATGGTAAGTACTTTTAGACAATGAACCCTAACAATAATGTCAAACACTCGGGATAGGACAAGGCCTTCGCCTAACCACCCACAACCATCCAAGTTTATTGAGAAAAATGTTTTGAAAATGCACTTGGTACGAGACTAAGGTTTTTTTGCTTAAGAAAAGAAGATGATGAAAGTGAGTGAGATGAGCGAGTGAACACAAAAATATGGTCAAGAGAATAGTCAAGAAGCGAAAACACGAGATCAAGCCAAATGTATCTAAGTTACAAGTCACAACAGTTAGAAGTCAAGAAGACTAATTAAAATCGAGATGATAAAAAATTAAAAACCCAAATATTTACATTTTAAATTTGAATTAAAATTAAAAGGATTAATTTAAAAGCTAATTAAGAAAATACTTTTTGATTTTTTTAATTTAATTGTAAACTTGTAAAGTTAATAAATCTAAACAAAAATTGTTAATTCTAATTAAAATATCAAAGTTAGATAAAAAAATTAAAAAACTTAAATGTACAAACCAACTAATTAAGAAAATAAATTTAAACTAGTATTAAAAATCATTAAATCTAATAAGATAAATCTAAAACTAATAAAATAGTGAAAATTAAAAACAAAACAATCTAAAACTAATAACATAGTGAATATTAAAAAGAGAAAAAGATAGAAAGAAAAAAAAAGAAATAAGAGGTGGGTGGAAAGTTCCATGGGCGTAGCCCAATTTGAAAACAAGGAAGGACTGGGTCGTAGGTGGGTTACGGATCGGGTCGGTTGACCCGATTGAGACTTAAACAAAAAGACCTAAATTTGGAAAAAGAGATCACGACTTTTTAAAAAAAAAAAGGATACAAGATCAAAACCAAAATCCTTCGTTTTCTCTTATTTTCCAAACATGATGTCAAACTAAACATCATCTCACCTCTCTTGGTCTCACGCCTTTCATCAAGATCTTCCTCTCTCGATCTCGTCTATGTTTCTTCAGGTCTCTCACGTGTTTTCACGAATCTTTCTTTCTCATCTCTGTTTCAGTTTTTTCACGGTGGTGATGGATGTTCTAGGTGGTTAATGGTGAGGATGGTAAAGAAGGGCGGAGTTACGAATCCGACGGAGGGAGTGAGAGCAAGGTTTCACATGAGTTGTGAGGGAGAAAAAGAACGGAGGAGAAGGGTGATGGTGATGATTAAGCAGCGGCGATAATGGAGGAAAATGGTGGTGGAGTGAGGTTTAATAGTGGTGGAAATCGGAAGGTCGTATTTACATAGATGTTGGTGGTTGTGGGAAAATAAGAAGAGGAAGCCTGGGACATCTTTTGAGATAGACTTCCCCAGTATTCTAAACCTTTGAGAGGTGCTTTGGATTAGTCTCCTTTTGGAAAGGATTCACTCCTGTGCTCTTGAGGTGACCTGCCCTAGTTTGACTGAATCTTTTGCTCAACGGAGTCTTGAAATGATTTTCACCTGACTGTCTGATCTATGAGGGAGTTGCCCCAGACTAAATGCTCTTTGAAGAGATTTATTAAATCTTGACCTGGTTGCCCCAGATTAACTGAATCTTGGAGTGGCTTGCCCTATTTCTCAATGGAGTCTTCAGGCGTTTAACATCTTAGCTTGATCAATCCTTCCATTGTAAAAGCTCTCCTGATGTCAAGTTCTTACCTGTAAGTAAAATTGATCATTTTGAAAATGATAATTTTAATGCAATGCATATGACAGCTTTGAAATCCAAGTTTGTTCACAGGAATCTTGTTACGACATATAGTGAATGAATCACTAATCATTGTGTTACATGAATGGTAAGCAAATCCTTTTAGGAGTCAGCTTTGACATGATTTTACCAAAGTATGCTTTCGAAACAATCCTGATTCAATTAGGTCTTTTGAGGGTTGTAACGTGGTCTGGTTCACGGTTTGAGAAAAAAGGATTTATGCCTCAAATTTTGTTTTAACCCACCCATTCATCTTGGTGTTCTTTAGTCCTACATTCAACTAATTTGACACACGCATCTAGAGTTTGACGATGTAAGAGTGAAGATGACGTTTCAAGATTTTTTGAAATGGCAGTCACCTTATTTTGTCTTTGGCCATGACTGTCAATGACCTTTTGATTTTTGACATGGTGGTCACTGAATCTTATTTTGCTTTGAGGATTTGAGGACCTCTTTCGATTTTCTTTTCATCCCTAATTTTTCCTGGACTGATTTTGTTTTTCAAGTCCATATGGATTGACTTGATTTTGCCTAAGTTTCCTCTTGAGGTGTTCAACTTAGCGGGCTTTCTTTTTTTTATTTTTTGGAAAGGCTTATGACTGCCAAGTCATTGATCATTGAAGGACAACCGACATATTTGGATAATCAGATTGACTAAACACTACCCTGCCCCAGGTTAAGCTTAAAGGTTTAGAAATCCGGAAGAAACCGCTACTTCTAGGCTCAAAGTTGTTAACTGGGGACTAACTCCTTATCTCTCCAGTGTTTGGGGGTTTGAAACAATGCATGTACATCATCAGCAAGGTTTTATTCAAAAGCATACAATCAGAAGTTTTGTGTCTTTCTATTTCATCCTCCTCCCTTGGACTTTGCTTAAATAAGCGTTTGATATCGATAAAAAAGTATGAGTGAACACAAATGGATTTATTCAAAACATGCATATTTATTTCATTAATAAAACCATTTATAAACAACAATGTCTCAAAGCAAGTAGCACTTAACAGAAAAGAAACTACAAATGCGAAGTAAAGATATCATTTAAAAGATTGCCAGCTTCGGGGAACTAGGATTTCCTTTCTTGATTTGCTACTGAGCTAGCCATCTTCAAAGTTGCTCATCGAGATTAGTTTGATAATCATCTTCACGTCTATTATCAGAAATTTCTTCCATAACGTGGACTGATGGACCCACATGGCTGGGTGAAGAATTGTTGAATTGAATGCCCTGAGGCGTGAATGAGAACATCTTGGAGTCAAGTAGTGTCTGAATCTTGCTCTTGAGCACTTTACAGTCTTCAGTTGAATGCCCATGTGCCCCAGCATGGTAGTCACATCGGGTGTTGGCATCAAACCCTGGTGGGCATGGAAAAGGCACCGAGTTTAATCCCTTCGGCATTATCAATCCACCTTTGATCAAACCTGACAATATCTGACTGTACAACATTAGTAGCGGAGTGAAATGTCTCTCTGGCTATCTTGGTCTTTGTCGGGTGTGTTGACGCAACTGATGCAAAGCGTGCTGACGTCAGTATGACTGTTGATACTGAGGAGGTCCTTGATACTGCTCCTGTGTAGAGAATGGTATCTGACACAGAGACCCAAAAGGTTGCTGACTCTGAACAGTTGAGATGCATGGGTATTGAGGATAAGGTGTCGGAGATGGAACTTGTGGAGTTTCCCAGATAGAATCATTTTCCTCCTCCCCTTCTTCTTGGGAACTGACAACTGATTAGCTTTCACTAGCTAGGATATTCGAGGCTTCTTGGATCTTTCCGCTTTTAAGGCCACTCTAGATGCATTCTCCAACTGATACCAAGTCAGAGAAGTTTGATGTCCCATTGCCAATCATCCTTTCCAGGTATGGTCCTTGTAGAGTATCCATGAATAGGTCAACCAATTCTCTATCTAAGAGCGGTGGTTGAAGGCGAGCAGCTACCTCTCTCCATCTCTGAGCATATCCTCTGAAAGATTTGTTGTCCTCTGCAGATAAGCCTTGCAACTGTATGCATCTTGGAGCCATGTTAAGATTGTATTTGTATTGCTCCAAAAAGGCGTTAGCTAGGTCTGACCATGATTGGATGTGGCTACTCTCTAGCTGTATGTACCAACTCAGTGATGCCCCACTCAGACTATCCTGGAAATAATGAATCATAAGTTTGTCGATGTGGACACATGAGGTCATTCTTCTGCAAAACATCACTAAATGTTGCTTTGGACAACTATCTCCTTTGTACATCCTAAACTTCGGTGTCTTGACCTTTAGAGGTATTACAAGATCGGGTACCAAACACATGTTCAAGGCATTCATATCAAAAATATCACACTCCTCCATGGCTTTAAGCTTTTCTTCCAACACACGACATTTTTCCATAATCTCAACAGCTTGCGGGTCCTTGGTTTTCATCACAGGGACTAACTTTTAGGAATTTGGCTTAGAGAATGCGAAACTATGATATTCCATGACATTAAGAGAAGAGGAATGTCCATCTCGAACAAAAGGAAGTTCTTGTATAGTAGGATTCTCAAGGGGACTTACACAAGCTGAGCTTGAGCAACATTATTCACTCGAGGTGGGATGATGTTCCCAATGACTGAAGTCCTCTGAATATTATCATCTCTCTTTGCTAGGGCTGTCATAGCTTCCATAAGTTGGTCCAAATGGTCTTTCATCAATTCAACATCGGCTTTCGTCGCAAACTAGTTTTGCTCTCCTGAGTTCATGATCCTTCAAAAGCTACTTCAAGTCCTATACGGGCATCGAGAAGTCAACTGCGGGTTATGGATAGAGGATGAGTGAGCTCTTTGTATTTTTTTGGTTGGAGAATAAAATGCAAAATGACGCATGGATGCTTATGTTATGCAATGTTATGAATGCATGCTCGGAATAAGCTCTAGCACACAGATCAACAGTCATTAAGTCAGAGGTTCACATAACAGGTATCTCTCTCCTCAGGTAGGTAGTCTATTGATTTACAACAGGGCATTCCAAGGGTTTTCAAACAAGGTCCCTTGCATCATACCTTCAAAAGTTTTCCATCATAACGACGATTTGTAAGACGGTAATTCCTTCAAAAGGACGAGCACAAAGTTATGTCTTAGTAACCTTTGGAATTGGGTTCTAAAGGTCCTTAGAATCACACACTCCCAGGTCGAAAACAATAACACTATTACGACTGCTCGTAAGACATTATCATTTCCAAAGGGGCATCATTTGAGGAGTGGTAGTCAAACCAACTCAACAAGTCCTAAGTCTCGCAAGTCAATAAGCAACACCCTCCTAGCTTAGTGTATACTAAAAAAAGCTCGGGTATAAAAATTTCCCCTCACAGGCAAAAGCAACATACCCAACAGATAAGAGGAACACAATTAATAAAGAAACAAACCAAAATAAAAGCAAACATCCACACATACGACAAACAGAAATAGGTTTGGCTTGCAAAGGGAAAGTTCCCCAACAGAGTTGCCAGCTGTCGCTAGGCGAAAAAGACTGGCGAAGACACAGAGTCGCCAGCTGTCGCTACGTGAAAAATAACGGCAAAGACACAGAGTCGCCATCGAATTTAATTTATCCCAAAAAGGAAAGGAAAACATTCATAAAACCCCAAGAGAAAGGATAAGATGGTCTCACAACCAAGAGATGGGTTCGGAAACCGGTTATACAAAGGGAAGGTATTAACACCCCTCGCATCCATCGTACTTGATGGGAACCATTCGCTTGTCTTATGTGTGAGGATGTTGCTAAGGTATCTTGCTTTCTAGGAATGCTCTACAAGGGAAAGGAAAGGGTTTTAATTAATGTGCTCATGGAGGATTGGGCAAAAAGAAAATAAGATTGCGACAGAAGGTTGAGAAAGGAAAAGGTGGGAAAAAGAAAAGGTGGCTCGTCAAGTCTTCACCGTCTGGTGCCTACGTATCTTCATTGACCAATGAAAAATAGAGCGTCTGTAGTTTATAGGACTACAAATGGTTAGTTTCAATCACACGGGGGGCGAGAGAAAAGACTCGGTTAGTTGGTCTCGATCACATGGGGGCGAGAGAAAAGGGGAGTTAGTTGTTATTGAGCTCGCCAAGGATATGGATCCTTGTGCCTATGTATCTTCATTCCCTAATGAGGAATTAGAGCACCCGTAGTTTGGAACTACGGTTTGTTGGTATTTTTTATGGACAGTGATATCGTTTGCGTTCTAGCAGTTAGGTGTATTGTCACTCGCTCGCGGA
Organism: Lathyrus tuberosus; assembly: GCA_022829125.1. Lineage (NCBI taxonomy): Eukaryota > Viridiplantae > Streptophyta > Magnoliopsida > Fabales > Fabaceae > Lathyrus > Lathyrus tuberosus. The sequence goes on from JALAZF010000183.1 coordinate 10,721,082, forward strand.
GTCTTATGCGCTACCTGTATTGCGGTAGAATGAAACTAACATGCCCTTTTCTGAAAAGGTTTAGGTTTTTGCCATCGAGGCAAGATGTCGCATTTGATTTATGAAGATTTATTTTAGGGGTGAAATAAGTCCTCGGATAGGAACCTCTGCGGGTAGTACCCAATTCTTTATCTCAAAAGATTTGTTTTGAAAATGGTGTGGCGAATATAGTCACATCTTTCTATTGAAAGACGAGTATCGAGACCACACACTCTAAAGTGAGCATCCTAATACTCGGAGAGGAAGAAATCTTCACTCAATCCCCTCTCTTTAGTTTAATACAAGGAGGACAACATTCTTCTTATTTAAGAGATATTTTATTTTGGATGGTAAGCGCTTTTAGACAATGAACCCTAATAGTAATGTCAAACACTCGGGATAGGGCAAGGCCTTTGCCTAACCATTCCACAACCATCCAAGTTTATTGAGAAAAAGGTTTTGAAAATGCACTTGGTACGAGACCAAGGTTTTTTTGCTTAAGAAGAGAAGACGATGAAAGTGAGTGAGATGAGCGAGTGAACACAAAAATATGGTCAAGAGAATAGTCAAGAATCAAAATCACGAGATCAAGCAAATTGTATCTAAGTTAAATGTCACAAAAGTTAGAAGTCAAGAAGATTAATTAAAATCGAGATGATCAAAAATTGAAAACTCTAATATTTACATTTCGAATATGAATTAAAATTAAAAGGATTAATTTAAAAGCTAATTAAGAAAATACTTTTTGAGTTTTTTTTAATTTAATTGTATACAAGTAAAGTTAATTAGTCTAAACAAAAATTGTTAATTCTAATTAAAATATCAAAGTTAAATATAACAAAATTAAAAAAACTCAAATGTACAAACCAACTAATTAATAAAATAAATTTAAACTAGTATTAAAAATCATTAAATCTAATAAGATAAATCTAAAATTAATAAAATAGTGAAAATTAAAAACAAAATAATCTAAAATTAATAACATAGTGAAAATTTAAAAGAGAAAAAGATAGAAAGAAAACAAAAATAAATAAGAGGTGGGTGGAAAGTTCCAAGGGCCTAGCCCAATATGTAAACAGGGATGGACTGGGTCGCAGGTGGGTTACGGAACCGACCCGGTTGAGACTTAAACAAAAAAACCTAAACTTGGAAAAAGAGATCACGACTATTTTTAGAAAAAAAAGGGATACACGATCAAAACCAAAATCCTCTATTTTCTCTTCTTTTCCAAACATGATGTCAAACTAAACCGCATCTCACCCCTCTCGGTCTTGCGCCTTTTGTCAAGATCTTCCTCTCTCAATCTCGTCTACGTTTCTTCAGGTCTCTCGCGTATTTTCACGAATCTTTCTTTCTCATCTGTGTTTCAATTTTTTCGCAGAGGTGATGGATGTTCTAGGAGGTTAATGGTGAGAATGGTGAAGAAGTGAAGAGTTACAAATCTGATGGAGGGAGTGAGAGCAAGGTTTCACTTGAGTTGTGAGAGAGAAAAAGAACGGAGGAGAAGGGTGATGGTAATGATTAAGCAACAGCGGTAATGGAGAAAAACGGATGCGAAGTGAAGTTTAACAATGGTGGAAATCGGAAAGTCGTATTTGCATAGTTGCCGCTACCTCGAAAATGAACGACGTAGGCGAAAGGACTAAGAGTCGCCATCGAACTTTATTTATCCCAAAAGGGGGAGGAAAAACATCGAGAAAACCCTAAGGGAAAAGGATAAGATGGTCTCACAACCAAATTATGGGTTCGGAAGCTGGTTATGTGAAAGGATGTTGTTAAAGGGTATTGCTTTCTTACGTGTAAGGATGTTGCTAAAGGGTATTGCTTTCTAAAGAGTGCTCTAAGAGGGAAGGAAATGGGTTTAAGAATACAGATTGTGAAAGAAATAAAATTATGGGAAAAAGAAAAGGTGGAAAAGGAAAGGTGGCTCGCCAAGACTTCGACGTCTTGTGCCTACGTATCTCTATTAACCAATGAAGAATCAGAGCATCCGTAGTTTGGAGGACTACAGGTGAGAAAAAGGGAAGTTTTCTCTCTAGGATCTCGCAATCCTATGCCTACGTATTCTCAACAGGTATGAGAAATTAGAGCATCCGTAGTTAGGAGGACTATGTATTTGTTGCTTTTAATGGACAATGTCAATGTTCACATCCTAGCAATAGGTTTTACCACTCGCACGCAAGGAGACTTATGCTTTATCCTGTTATGCGGTAGGATGGAAATAACGTGCCCTTTTTAAAAAGGCTTATGTTTTTGCCATTGAGGCAAGATGTCACATTTGATGGGTGAAGGTTGATTTTAAGGGTGAAATAAGTCCTCGGTTAGGAACCCCTGTAGGTAGTACCTAATTCTTTACCTCAAAAGATTTATTTTGAAAATGGTGTGGAGAATATAGTCACGTCTTCGTATTCAAAGACGAGTATCTAGACTACACACTCTAAAGTGAGCATCCTAATACTCGGAGAGGAAGAAGTCTTCACTCAATCCCCTCTCTTTAGTTTAATACAAAGAGAACCTTATTCTCTTATTTAGGAAGTGTTTTATTTTGGATGATAAGTGCTTTATGACAGTGAACCCTAAAGGTAGTGTCAAGCACTCAAGATAGGACAAGGCCTTCGCCTAACCATTACACAACCATCCAGGTTTATTGAGAAAAAGTTTTGAAAATGCACTTGGTACAAAACCAAAGTTTTTGACTAAAAAAGAAAAGATAATGAAAGAAATGGAATGAGAAGAAAGTATGGTGAATAGAATAAGGTAGGTTGATGGCGATGCGCAAGGAGATTGACTTAAAAAGGTGAAAACATACAAGGTTAGTTTGGGGTATAATGGAAAAGATTGAAGAAGTGGGAATGGGAAAAGAGGAGAAACCCTAAGGTGTAATCCAATTTGATGAGTTTGAAAAATGAATTGACGTTGGATCAAGTCTTATTTATCCTCTATTTTTAAATTGTTTTCTAACCTATTTCATTTTATCTTTCTTAACAACCAAGCAAGCAAGGATAAGAAACAGAAAGAACTATGCTATTACATTGTGATGGGGAGAGGAGAACATAATGAACCCACTGCCATACCCTAAATTTTGACCACAAGATTTCCCATAATTGTGCAAATCATCACCATAATATGGATGTACCTTCACGCCTCATCAATCCTCTCAAAGATTGTTGAGCATTCACTACAACCAAGAATTAGGGTTTTGAGCCCTCTCAGAGTACTCAGGCAAAGGATCAATCAAGAATGGACATGATCCTCAACTTTTCAAACCTCTCAAACATCCATGAATGATCAATAGGTTTCCGACATAAAGAATCAAGCATAAAAATGCAACATCTTAAGTTGACCAAGCCTCAAAATCATCGGTGTCACCAAATTAGGGTTTTGGTCGAACAAGGCCTCCAGAGGGAAATTTTCATCTGGGCATAAGCTAATACTTTAAAACATGATCCAAGAAGCTCAAAGGGACATCATGAACCCAATCACAAATTCAAAGTAGCCTCAGGGGACGCATTCATCAAAAATCAGGAATTAGGGTTTCTTGACCTAATTCACCCCTAAGTTGACTGTTGAAGCAAGGCATGAGCCAAGACCTTAAGAAGTATTTTGAAGACCTCCAATATATCATATTGATCCATTTAGAATATTGGATTGATTCAAAGAACTTTGTTCATAAGCAATATAAGGATTCAAATTCATCTGGACCAATTAGGGTTTTCTGATGAAAAGTCAACTGTAACTTTGACTTTGTACCAAGACATGATCCCAAACCTTGGGACTTGATTCAAGACACTCTAAGACACCTATGGAATCCATCCATTAGGTTTGAATTAGGTCAAGAACTTGATTTCATAGAGGATCACAAAGTTTGAAATTCATCTGACAAAAAGTCAACTGTGCCCAAAAATCAAGTTTAACTTTTTGAATTTCTTGACAAACAAGGCTTCCCTAAGTAAAAAACAATGTTAACTTATGGTTTGGATCATCATCCATCAAGAAAAATCAAGAAAAGTGGGGTTACTTGAAAAATGGGCAACTATAAGAAACTTGAATTTTCACTAAGTCATGAAAAAAAGTGATTTATACCCAACTTTGCAAGACCATAACTTGTGATCCAAGCAACCTTTTTCTTCCATCCAAAGCTCAAATGAAAGCTCTCATTACAAACTTCAAGATTTTCAACTACAACATGTTCCAAATCCTTATGGATTTTGAGATATGGATTGATCAAAATCACAAAAAAATGAAAAATGACACTTTGTTCAACACTTAGTGAAATTTTGGACAGAATATGTTTTGCATTTTCACCAACTTTGAGGCCATTTTTCATTATGATCCAAGATGATTCAAGACCAAAGTTAAACATCAAAGTTGGAGTATGTTATAGGGGCTTTCCAAAAAGTACAAGAGCCTCCCATGATTCAACTTGATCAAGGAGTTATAAGCCTCCAAAAATGGCATTTTTCACCCTGCCTACACAAAGGCATGAAAACCAAACTTGTGCCACGCGATTTTGTTACTCAAGTTTTGCCATTTTGCCAACTTTGTCATATACCAAAAGCATAAAACTTCTGATGACTCACTTGGTTCTTGATCAAGAAGTCAAGAATTCAACTTGGCATGTGCAAAAACCATCATGACATGAACTTTGGAATTCAATTTTGGCAAGCTAACATCAATGCAATACATTGAGGTGTCATGAACTAGACCATAACACTTCAAGCCAATCAAGATTCAAGTCCAAACTCTGTGCATTCAAACCTGCAGGATTGAATGGAGTCAAGCTAAGTGAGTTGACTTGGCACTTTTGGATTATCCAAGTCAATGGCTACAAGCTACATGCCATGATCAGCCTCCAATCACTATAGCTCCCAAAAAAAACTTCTATGTGTGACTGATCAAACCACCCTAAAACATCTGAATTCACGTTTTCTTTCACTTCACTCTCCAAAACCAGATTTTGCTTCTTCTTGAAATAACTATCAAATTTTTCAAAAGAAAGCAAATCCATCAAAACCAACCATCCTAACACCTCACATATGTCATATACAAGTGATCCATAACCTCAAAACACATCTGGAACACCAGAATCACTAAGTTACCATCCATTTGCTCAAGCTTTTTGGCCTATTTGCAGTTGGGGTACCACAACAAGTTCCAGGTTGTTTCAATCCATTCCAAGCTTCCAAACACCTTACATAAGGTCTATTGAAGTTGTCCAGATCATCACACAACATTTGTAACACCTCTACATCAGAATTCGATTTCTTCTTGCAAGAGGTAAGCCTGAACTCTCAAACTCTATGATCCATGCATCATAAATGTATTTTCAAGTTACAAGCATGTTTCTTCACTTATGTAGAGTGTTTCCCCTTAATCAATTGCTTTGTATCTATTGTGTATAGGATTTCAAAAGTGTTCTTGCAGAAATTAGGGTTCATGTGTTCATCATTTGATTTCTCACTCCACACTTAATATAAATGTAATTAATTTATATCACTGAAATCCTTGTTCAAAAACACACAACTTTCATGTTTACAAAAGTCAAAACCATTACATATTGAGAGATATATGTAAGGTTTTGTAAAATGACCATGGAGGGAAGTCGCGAGGAAGAAGATGACCGTTGGCGCCATAATTTGAATTTTTGAATTTTTGATCAGTTTCTTAATTGATTTCAAAAATTATTTTCTCTCTCAATTTTTATCATTTTTTATTGGTTATTTTTTTTAAAATTTCACAAAAATGTCAAAATATTTTATTCCACAAAAAAAAAATTATATTATTTATTTATTATAGCTTGAATTTTTGTAAATAATTTCATTTTATTTGTTTTTAAACATTTTTAAATGAAATTTCCACCTTGATTTTTCAAATTCAAATGAATTCCAAGTTTTCATGTGATTAAACATGATTTTTCAATACATTTTTTAAAGTTTACAACTTGTTTTTGAATATAAATGATATTTTATATCATTTTTTATTTAATTTCCTTTGAAAAATTGTTTTCTAAATTAAAATTAGGTTTTTATCTTAATTTTGATTTTTCAAACTTCATTTGAAACACTTTTGGGCCTCTATTAGAGTGTAAGACCCATCCCCTTTGTAAATATACCATTTTGGGCCTCAGTCATTGTATAATTCCCGATATGATTTTCAAAATAAACGGTGCGATCGTTGTTTTTCATCTGGGCATCTCCTTGAGTTGTAAGCCCCATCTCTTGCATAAAAATAAACTTTTGGGCCTCTAATAGAGTGTAAGACCCATTCCTTCTTGTACATAAAATTTTGGGCCTCAGTCATTGTATTAGTCCCTCTGTGGTTTTCAAAATCACGGCGCGATCGTTGCCTTTTCAAATAAATCATCTGGGCCTCTCCTTGAGTATAAGCCCCATTATTCTTTCTTTACAAACACTTTTGGGCCTCTAATATAGTGTAAGACCTAACCCCTCTTTGTACAAAAACAATTTTTGGGCCTCTACTGTTGTATAAGTCCCACAACGTCTGTCGGTGTTACAGTGTGATCAATGTTTTCAAATAAGTCATCTGGGCCTCTCCTTGAGTATAAGTCCCAATCTTTTGTATATAAACTTTGTTTTTAACACTAAACAACTTCCTTGGGCCTCTCCTTGAGTTGTAAGCCCCATACCTCTATTTTCAAAATCATCTGTCTGTTTTAAACTGGTACTAAAAAGAGCATTTTTCCCGGTGAAACTACTCTTAGACCACTTGGGCCTCACTTTGAGTTATAAGCCCCAAACTTTATTTTCTTTTTAAACAAACTTCTTTTAATTCAAATTCAAATTCAAAGTTTTCTCAAACTTTCTTCAATTTCTTAAAACCCTAATCAATCATACATTTGTAGTCAATACAACAAATCACAATACACTTGGGCCTCCCCTCAGAATGTAAGTCCCGACATCTTTTTCAATGCATATTTGTTTATATATCTGTCAAATCACTTATCTGTATATATATACCTGTGCATATCTGTTTAGAGTTTCCCCAGCAGTTAGGTCTACACTTAGGTCAAACCAGAGGTTACTTTTAACATAGTCATAACTAGTTCCCCATAGGAAATTCCCTATGCAGTCTGCCTCCTCTTGGGGTTATTCAATATGGAACAGAGAAAGGCATTATTCCTGGTGAAACTTTTCTCAAGACTGTCAAAACTTAGAAATATATATGTATACAAGAAATTCATTTCCCACAGAGAGGATTAATTCCCGGTGAAACCTCTTTTGAATTTCTTCAAACGTTAGAACTGTTCAACAAAGAAAGGACTAATTCCCGGTGAAACCTTTCTTGAACTCTTCTTAGGCTTGGAACCACAGGCTTCCTAGAAGTATCCCCATTCTTCTCTTGGGCTTAGTACAAGGACCAACAGGCTTTTTAGAAGTTCCCCCAGCCTCCTCTTGGGCTTAGTACAAGTACCCAAAGGCCTCCTTAAGGCATATGATAGTATTTAGTCATCTCTTCTAGTCCAATCCCCAGGATAGTCAAATTTCCAGAACATCCTATCGTCTAAAGGTTGATTTTCATCCCTTAAACTAAAAGCCTTCTCTTGGGCATGATACAAAGACCTCTCTCTACACCAGAGCCTACCACTTCTTGAGAGACTTGGATAGTCTCAGCCTCCTCTTTGGGCTTCATTCAAGTAGACTTGTAAAGTCTCATTTCCTCTTGGACTTAACACACAGAGACCCTCAAGTTTCCTAAAAGCACGGGAAAAAACCCTGATCATTTTACCAATATACTAATCTCCAGCAGAGTTAAAAAAAACTCCAAGGTTTTCAAACTCACCTTTAAACCCCTCTGACCCCCAACAAGGTTTAAGCTTGCATTTTAAGAAATTCCCCAGGTAGGGTCAATTTAGCATCCACAAATCCCTAAAAGAATCAGAGCCTCATGGCATCTGATACTCCAACTCTTCCTTGATTCCCAGTAAGAGTAAATCCATTTGGATTCCCCAATACCATTTGGACCTGCTCCTGGATTTCCACAAATCCTCAGCAAGAGATAGCCTCCTCTTAGACTTCATATAAGAATTTTCCCCAGTCAGCCTCAATCTTGGGCTTTGTACAAGACAGTGGAGTCAGTTTCTTTTAGCTTCAACCTTGAGCTTTGAACAAGGCATGCAAAAATCAACATCCCCTCAGATGAGACCATAAGTCCCCTCTGCAGGAGGATACTTCATCTATACATCACATCTCAAAAACAAACAATCAAAACCTTTCCAGATAATTTCTATAAGTGGCACACTTGTTGATTTAAAATCCAAGCTGGAGTCCTTCCTTTATCCTGGCTAAAATTTATCTTTCATCTGACAGCTGTAAGTGGTAAGCCTCTGGATCCCTAATATCCAAGCCAATGTCCCTCTCTTAGCATGAAAGATTCATAAGGAAAAAGTGGCATTGCTCTACACTGAGTTAAAGCTTTTGTCCTTCATGACATCACCTTTATAAAGGAAATTATGGCATTGCTGGATTCTATATATCCCAGTTAAACTAATTTCCCTTATAACCAATTACCTAACTGTCATACCCCAAATTTTGACCACTAAGATTTCTCATCATTGTACAAATCATCATCACAATATGGATGAACCATCATGCCTCATCAAATGCCTCAAGGGTTGTTGAGCATTCACTACAATAAAAATTAGGGTTTCAAGCCCTCTCTGAGTGCTTAGGCAAAGGATCAATCAAGGAATGACATGATCTTCAACTTGTCTAACCTCTCAAACATCCACAATGGATCAAAAAGACTCCCACTTCAAGGATCAAGCACAAGGCTGCTCCCTTCTAGGTGGATCAAGTCTCAAGATCGACAGTGTCACCAAATTAAGGTTTTGGTCGACCAGGGCCTCCAGATGGAAATTTTTCATCTGGGCACAAGCCAATGATCCAAAACATAACCTAATATACTACATGGGACCTCATGGACCCAATCATCAAGTCAATTTTGCCTCAGGGGATGCATTCATTAAAAGTCAGGAATTAGGGTTTCTTGACCTAATTCACCCCTAAGTTGACTTTTAGGGCAAATCATGAGCCAAGACCTCAAGAAAGGGTTTGAGGGTCTCTAATGAACTATATTGATCCATTTGGAACAATGGATTAATCCATGAAGCTTGAGCAACAAGTTTCAATTTCATCTGCACCACAATTAGGGTTTCGCGAGGAAAGTCAACTGTAACTTTGACTTTTGACCAGGACATGCTCCCAAGCCCTAAGCCATGATTAAATATACCCTATGACACCCATGGAACATGTCCATCAAGTTTGATTTAGGTCAAGGACATGATTTCCTGAAGAATTGCACAGTTTGGAATTCATCTGATAAAAAGTCAACTGTGCACAAAAGTCAACTTTGACTTTTTGAGATTTTTCACCAAAATGGATTTTTAACCCTAAAATGATGTTGATGTATGATTTGAATCATCATTCATCAAGAAAAATCAAAGAAAGTGGGATAACTTGTAAAAGGGGTAACCATAAAAACTTAGAAAAATTTCTAAGTTATGGAAAAAGTGACACTAATGTGCCAACTTTGGAGGACCATAACTCCTAAACCACAAGGCCATTGTTCCCCATTCAAAGCTTGATTTGTAGATCACATTGCCCTCTACAAAAGCTTCATACTGACCTATGTCCAAATTCCTCATAGATTTTGAGTTATGGAGTGATCAAAATCAAGAAAAGTCACTTTGTTTCAACACTTAGTGAAAATTTCACTAAGTCAGATTTTGCCTTACTTTTTTCCAAATGTAGGGGGATTTTTCACTTGGATTCAAAAGATATCAAAACCAAACATGTTTAAACAGTTGTTGTATCATGTAAGGGCTTTCCAAAATGGCCAAGAACATTACCAAATTCAATTTGAGTCATGAGATATGACATTGGCAAGTTGCCTTGCTGAAATCTGCCAAGGCAAGGCAGATTTTTACACTTTTCGTCGATTTGCCAAAATCAGCCAAATCCAAATGCTCTTATCCACTTGGACACCTCTGAGGATTGAATCTAAAGGGGACAATCACTGAGCCAAGCCTCCAAAGTCTTTGAAACAAGAAATAGCATATTGAACCTAGAATTGCCAAAATAGGGACAAGACTCCAATTTTGGATTGGAGAATTCAATGGAAGCATCAAGGTGGCATGGACTGAGCCATTCTTAACTGAATTCAGTCAAGACTTATCCAAGACCAAGGGAACCAGCAGCCTGTGCCATAACCTCTAGTCAATGGCTAGAGGAGACTTGGATTTTCATTTGCCAACATTGGCCAAACCTACTCAGCAGTTGCCATTCACTATTCCTTGCAAAAAAAACTTGCTCTACTATAAATAGAGCTCAATTGTGATCAGTTTGAGTACACCAAAGCCATCAAACAGATGCTTTCCTCAAAATCTCTTCTTTCACTCCAATTTTGCCTTCTAAGGCAAGTCACTATCGGGTTTTGAGTTTGAGAGCTTTTCCAATCAAACCAATCACTCACACACCTCGCATACATCATATAGAAGTGAACCAAACACTCACATAACATCTGGAACACAGATTTCACAAAATCACCAGCCAATTGCTCAAGTTCTTGACAGATTTGCAGTTGGGGTACCATCTCAAGTTCCAGATCATTTCAATCCATTCCAAGAATTCATACACATTCCATGGCACCTAGGGAAGCTATCCAGATCATTGGAACCTAGTTGTAACACCTCCAACACAAATCACGATCACCAGCTGCAAGTGGTAAGCATGAGCTCTTCTAACTCTATGATCCATGCAATTTTTGTTGCACAATAATTTGGCCATATGTTCATAATCATGCATGGAATGTTTCCCCTCAATTAATTGCATTGTTTGAACCGTGTATCAAAAATCCTAGCCTTCATGCAAAAATTAGGGTTCTTGAGGATTTTTCGTGATTTCTTGTTTTATGCTTAATTTAAATGAAATTAATTGTCATAGACATGATCGTGAGGTTGAAACGAGTTGATTGGTATGTGGATTACATGATATGATTAAGTATTCAGTGAGATTGGAGAGAAAATGCAAATCTGGGAAAACCCAGAACACGCGCGTGTTCTTGGTGTGTTCTTGGCGCCATTTTTTGAAAATTCAAATATTTGAATTTTGTGATTTTATTTAATTGATTCAAAAATTAATTTCTCTCTGAGTTTTAATGATTTTGAGCTGATTCTTTTTTTAATAATTCACAAAAATGTTAAAATATTTTATTTTCCCAAAAAATCCCAAAAATATTATTTATTTTGTATAATTGATATTTTTGAAAAGAATTAATGTTTTAATTGTTTTTAACATTTAAAATATTTTTTCCACCTTAATTTTGCAACTTTTAATGCTTTCTAATTACTTTGTAGGTCAATACTTAATTTTTGAAGCATTAATCCAAGATCACAATTTGTTTTCGATATGTTAAACAATTTTGATCATTTTAATTGAATTTTTATTCAATTAAATACATTTTTGAAAACAAATTAGGATTTTGGATTAATTCAACCCTCATAAATCATTTTCAAAACTTTTTGGGCCTCTAATAGAGTGTAAGACCCAATCCTTTTTGTGACCAAATCATTTTTGGGCCTCAGTGTATTGTATAAGTCCCGATACCGTCAAAAACCAAAGGCGCGATCGTCGCCTTTTCAAAACAAAAAAACCTTGGGCCTCTCCTCGAGCTATAAAACCCATTCAAAACACTTTGGGCCTCTAATATAGTGTAAGAACCAATCCTTTTTTTGACCAAATCATTTTTGGGCCTCAGTGTATTGTATAAGTCCCGATACCGTCAAAAACCAACGGCGTGATCGTCGCCTTTTCAAAACAAAAAACCTTGGGCCTCTCCTCGAGCTATAAGACCCATTCAAAACACTTTGGGCCTCTAATAGAGTGTAAGACCCAATCCCCTTTTAACCAAAACATTTTGGGCCTCAGATATTGTATAAGCCCCTTCGCGTTAAAAGAAAATCTCGGCGCGATCGCCATTTTAAACGAAAAATCATCTGGGCCTACCCTCGTGTTATAAGCCCCACTCTTTTTCTTTAAACCTTTTGGGCCTCTTGAGAGAGTGTAAGACCCATCCCTTTGTACAGAAAACCTTTTTGGGCCTCAGTCACTTGTATAAGTCCCTCTGTACAAATTCAAATAGTGCGCTCACTGATAAAACCCTGGGCCTCTCCTTGAGCTGTAAGCCCTAAATCTTTCTTTTTCAAAGCACTTTCTCCTTTGATTTTGAAATATACTGTTGTTTTTCAATCTTTCTTTGTTGAACAACTAACCAAACAACATGGAAGCTCTACAACCGAGTAAGTGTTTATATGCTTTCATTTATCGCTTTCATATACATATAATTGTATTGTGGGGCTGTCTCGCTGTAAGTCTTCTTTCATAAACTCATATCAATTGTGTAATAATAGTATAGATATTTAGAGTTTCCCCGGCAAATACGTCTACCATTAAGCCCGTTGATCACTCTTAAATAGTCAAAATTAGATCCCCATAGGATCACCAGAAACAGTATTCCCTCCTCTTGGGGTTAAACAATATGGAGATATGAAAGGCAGCATTCTCGGTGAACCCTTTCATAGACTGTCACTTGTAGAAGTTGTCAAAGAAACTCTATTCCCCAGAGATGATCTTTTCTCCGTGAATGGCATCTCTTGAGTTTCTTCCAAATTCTCGGACTTTCCTGGCTTGATTTATTCTTGGTGAATGGGATGTCTTGAATTTCTCGGGGTTTGGGGACCCATCGGCTTCTTAAAAGCACTTGTCAAGAAACTCTATTCCCCAGAGATGATCTTTTCTTCGTGAATGGCATCTCTTGAGTTTCTTCCAAATTCTCGAACTTTCCTGGCTTGATCTATTCTCGGTGAATGGCATGTCTTTAATTTCTCAGGGTTTGGGGACCCATCGGCTTCTTAAAAGCATCGGCCTCCTCTTGGGCATCGTACAAGGACCCACGGGCTTCCTAAAAGCAACCCCGCCTCCTCTTGGGCTTAGTACAAGGACCTCTCGGCTTCTTAGAAGTATCCACAGCCTCCTCTTAGGCTTCGTATAATGATCTCTTCCTCCGGGAATGATATCCTCCTCTTGGGCTTCGTACAAGGACCGATCGACTTCTTAAAAGTTTCCAGCCTCCTCTTGGGCTTCGTACAAATTGTCCCGACGACCTCCTAGAGGTATAGGAACATAAATTAGTCATCTGCATAGAACAGTCCTTTCAAAGAGTCTACTAATGTTTCTCAAAGCATAGTACAAAAGATGAAACTCTAGACACGGACAGTCTAATCTCCTTGAGTTTTCCAGACATTCTCAAGGGACCCCTTCGTTAAATAGGAAGAAAACCCGTAGACTCGGACAGTCTCAATACCCTTCGGATTTCCCACTTCCTTAAAAAACAGGAATAACCCGGATCCTCGAATCAAATCCTTGAGTATAGTGTTGCTCATATAAGAACTAATTTTCTCTTTCAAAATCAGTATACTGGACCTGTCACTCAACTGAAACAGTCACCATAGCCTCCTCTTGGGCTTTGTACAATGATCCTCCCTAGCGGAGTCAAACAACGTTTAGCCTCTCTCTCGGGCTTTGTACGAGACACATAAAGAGACTCCCTCATCGAGTCAATCACCCTTTCGCCTCCATCTCGGGCTTTATACGAGATACAAAAAGGTTCTTATTGAGCCAAACAAACAACAACCTCCATCTCAGGCTTCGTACGAGATACAAAAAACTCTCTTGTTGAGTCAAACAGCCTCCATCTCGGGCTTTATACGAGATACCAAAAGACTCAATCGTCGAGTCAAAAACCTTTTAGCCTCTCTCTCGGGCTTTATACGAGACACGTATTAGCCTCCTCTTAGGCTTTGTATAAGAAAACCACTGGTTGACCCAATAAACCTTTTAGCATCAAAACTGTGCCTCGTTCATAGTACACAAACATCAACAACTCCTTCCCCTCCATCTAATCGCTGTAAGCAGCAAGCCTCTGGATCATCTACATCCATGCCACTGTCCCTCTTTTAGCATGAGAAATTCCTAAGGAAAGATGACATTGCTCTAAACTGAGTTAAAGTCTTCCCCTTCAGGTTGGAAATCCCCTTTAAAGGAAAGTATGGCATTGCCAGATTCACACATCCCGGTTAAAGTAATTCTCCTTTATAAACAGTTGTGACATACAACCCCCTCTTTAGAGATGACAAATTCTCTCTAAAGACAACACCTTTCAGCTTCACATCTTGGGCTTTGAACAAGATACAAATAGATTTTTCAGCTTCACGTCTTGGGCTTTGAACAAGATACAAACCACCTTTCGCTTCACGTCTTGGGCTTTGAACAAGACACCAAAAATACCATTTCCTCCCATAGAATAGGAGGAACTACGAACGCTCTGATTTCCCTGTTTCGGAAAAACGGGAATACGTAGGCATAAGATTGAAAGAAAAATCTTAGCGAGCACACTAAACAAAAACCCAAAATCCCATACTCTCATACATTCGTCCTAACATCCTAACCGATAGCCTAAAGCACCCATTGTCAACAAAATAACCTAGGAGAAACCCCGAATCTTTGTAGCATCTGTAAACCAACGGTTTTGACTGTTTAATCTCAGTATGCAAGCAGGGTTAGTTGGAGACATCTATTTCCCTTCCTTCATCAGCTTCAATAGGATAAAAAATGAATCGAGCTGTAGACACCAAAGAGCGATAGCGCTTCGCAACCGCGTCCAAAATCGCTCGCTACACTAACACTTATGATAAATAGGTGAGATATCTCCCTTTAGAGATGATAAATTCTCTCTCTCAATCAACTTTAGCTTCAATATTGGGCTTTGAACAAGACACAAATACAACTTTAGCTTCAATTTTTGGCTTTGAACAAGACACCAATTTTTCCTCCCATAGAATAGGAGGAACTACGATTGCTCTGATTTCCCAAATCTCTTTATGGGAATACGTAGGCATAAGATTGCGAAATCTAAGCGAGCACACAAATAAAAAATCTTAGGTCCAGTACCTTCCCAAAACAACAGAAAACCCAAAAACCATAAAAACATTCTCTCAATTCTCCCAAAGGAGAAACTTTCCCAAGCCACAACAGATAAACATGAGAAAGCATTTTAAGTTAATAGAAATCCATGCAAAAGAAGGTTCTTATAGATTACCATAGATACACTGGGTGTTAATAGCTTCCCTTTGTATAACCAGACCCCGTTCCCTGATCTCTTAGCATTTGTTAAAGAAAACATTTGTGTGCAAGGTTAGTTTTAGATATCTCCCCTTTCCTTTCCAGCTTCATAGGATAAATACAGAAATCAGAAAGTAGCACCCAAACCCATTGCGGTAAGGTGGCCGCGTCACCGACAAAAATCGCACGCTACAGAAAAATGGCGACTCTGTTAAGGAGTTTTAGGATTAGAGTTCCTAAGAGGTCTAGGCCTTGCTTTACATTTTTTCTGTTATTTTACTTACTTTCTCATTTTATATATATATCATATGTTGTCTGAAATTCTGGTATCAGACGTGTGATGTTAAGGTGCGATGTCACAACACCACACTCTGCACAATGGACAACAATAACAGTAACAAAGCAACACAAAGAATTGTTCACCCAGTTCGGTCTAACTACCTACGTCTGGGGGCTACCAAGCCAGGGATGTAATTCACTACTTGTAGAATTAATTTACAGACTCAACAACCCAGTTGACAATCTCCTAAACTTAATTCCTACTAGTGACTTTCTACCTAAGAAACCACTTAGATATGAGAACACTACTCAATCCCTAAAATACTCAAAGAACAACCTCTTTGAGCAACCTTGATCTTACTTCACAGCTTTGATCAAGTAATAACTCTCTTTTGCTTCACAGCTTTTAAGAGAGGACAGAATACGACTCAGCAATTCACCCTAGAATTCTGGTTATACACCTCGTACAAAATACTCAAGACACTCAGCCTATGCTCTTGATCTTCTCTCTGTATTTCTGTACTTTTTCCTTTGGTCTTGTGCGCTTTATATAGCTCCTTGAATTGGTCTTGGACTTGCTACAATATCTGACCAGATTTGTTATTTAAAACTGAATATTTAAAATAGATTTTCTCCTAAAATCTTTTTAAATCTTCAATCTTTTAAATCTCCTACAAATCTGCACCAGATCTCCTATGCAGCAGAGAATATCTATCCCAAGATATTCGCATCTAATGAGACAGCTTGCTCTCCACAATTCCAGCTAACACGCAAACCATAACAACATCACAGCCTGCTGTTGTTAATTCTGCAGATCTAATGTTACAACATCGCCATGTGACATCAGACATCCAACTTCAGTAATTACATACTTAACACAGCCCAGTGTTAAATCTCAATGTTGCAACATCAGCACCTTGACATCAACATTGAATATACTTTGTTTTACCAAAATTCCAGCCAATCCAAGAACTAACAATCTCCCCCTTTGGCTAATTTTGGCTAAAACAATCTCTGCACTCTGCACCTTCAGAGACTTCAGCAGCGGAAAAACTTTAATCAATAATCTTGAAACCTCCAATCAGCAGCATCAAACCTCCAATCAGTAGCATCAGCAGTAACATCTTTTCTTCACATAAAAACTTCAGGCATATATCATTATGCTTAAAAACAGTTGTACATATTATCTTCAACTACAGCTGTGCATATTTCATTATTAGCAGCAATGAGCACTCCCCCTCAATGCAACAACCAGCAGCAGCTGTCACTTACTCCCCCTTAATATCTGCATCACATTAGCAGCATTTGGCATTCTTTGATACTCTTGACTCTCTTGGCTATTTATAGCACTCCCCCTCAATGCAACAACCAGCAGCAGCTGTCACTTACTCCCCCTTAATATCTGCATCACATTAGCAGCATTTGGCATTCTTTGATACTCTTGACTCTCTTGGCTATTTATCTCCCCCTTTTTAGCCACAATTTGACAACCTTCACCTGGCAGTTGACTAAACATTTTCAAAAATAACTCCAACTGCCCACAACCCCTTTCTAGCACATTTAGTCTTCATAAATGCAGATTCCCAATTTGCTTCTTAACCTTTCAAATTGGTTTGCATCTAAGGCTTTAGTGAATATGTCAGCCAGCTGGTTATCTGTGGCTACATGCTCCAAGGTAACAATTTTGTCTTCAACCAGATCCCTTATGAAGTGATGCCTTATGTCTATGTGCTTTGTCCTACTATGCTGTATAGGATTTTTAAATATATTAATGGCACTTAAATTATCACAGTATAGTGTCATAACATCTTGTTTGACATTGTATTTACTCAACATCTGCTTCATCCAGACTAGCTGAGAACAACTACTTCCTGATGCTATATACTCAACTTCAGCAGTTGAGAGAGATACACAATTCTGCTTCTTACTGAACCAGGAAATCAGATTATTCCCTAGAAAGAAACAACCTCCTGAAGTGCTTTTCCTATCATCTGCACTTCCAGCCCAATCAGCATCACAGTATCCTCTTAAATCAGTCCCAGAATCATGACTATATAGCATCCCGTAGTCACTTGTGCCGTTCACATATTTCATAATCCTCTTTACTTGATTCAAGTGACTCACCTTAGGATCAGATTGATATCTGGCACACACTCCCATAGCCTTCCTTTTTCTAGGATTTACTTTCACTTTACTCCAGGCTTTTGTAGGTCCAACAGCACTGTTCTTCTTCTTATCGTCAGATGACCTCTTAGGAGAGGATTCAACCTTCTTTTCCTTCCTAGACTTTAACCTCTTTGCAATACTTGGGACAACTCTTGCTATCACTTCATCATCTGATAGATCATCTACATTGATCACACCAACAGAAGGGGGTTCAGCAGATGTTCTAACATTCTCCTCAACATTTGTCTCTTCATGCATGTCTTTACTTTGATCAGCATCTTCAATAGCTGTTATTGCAAGTTGTTGAAGACTTGACTTATCTACTTGCACGCTATCTTTCTCAGTTGGCATCTGATTCAGCGGAATTGAACTTCCTTTAACAGGGATGCCTTTGTCCAGAATTTTTGAGGCAAACTTCTCTTCAATAGACTGAGAAGTTAATGATTTTGGCACAGGTTTGTCCCCAAATAACACACTCGTAACAACTTTCTTTGTTTCAGGATTCTTAAAGACAGTAGCAGGTCTCTTAGGAGTTAGTTTAGTGGGTCTCGAAGTACCTGATTTAGGAAGAATGGTTGAAAGGGGCTCAATGTCCATAGGATCGGATGCTGAACCTTCGTCAGTGGAAACCCTAGCTCTTCCTTTTGTGGAACTCTGACACTCAGATTTCTTAGATGGAGAAGCCATGAATTCTTTCAGCGAGGGTTGATTCTTGAAGGCAAAGAAGTTAATTCGTTGCGAGAACAAGGCTTTGAAGAAGCGTGATGTTACAACACCAGGAAATGGGGGTCTGAGGCAAGGAGCTTGATTTTGTGTAATTTTTAAAGACCAATTACTAATTTTCTCCCTCCATAAAGACTTTCCTTTTAAAAAATTCACATCAGGACTCATTAACTCTGAGTGACCTTTCAGCATCCTGACGTCATAGTCTGATGTTATAACATCAACTTGAGCATCATTAGTTGAATTACCTTCAAGAGAAATCCACTGATAGCAATTATCTTTGGTTCTGACACCCTTCATAACAACCTGATTATGCTCATCAGAAACCACACACTCATCCTTGGTGTAGTTAACTTTGTACCCTTCATCACACAATTGGCTTATGCTGATCAGATTTGCATTTAGACCATTGACAAATAGAACATTATCAAGTTCAGGTCTACCATCACCTTCCACTTTTCCAACTCCTGCAACTTCACCTTTCTTGCCATTCCCAAACATAACCTTATTTGCATGGCAAGGATTGAACTCCACCAACTGCTCCTTTGATCCAGTCATATGCATTGAACATCCACTGTCAAAGCACCATGCATCCATGGCAACCTGTCCATCTGAGGTATGAGCCAATAGACACGTGATCTGAGCTTTAGGAACCCATTGTTTAGCAACTTTGGATCTGACCTTCTTCTGTCTGGTTTGAGGAACTGAATTTGGATAACCATGCAATTTAAAACAAGAGTACTGCATATGTCCAAACCTTCCACAATAGTAGCATCTAACTCTGTCAACTCTGAAGTGGTTATTTCTTCTGCCACTTGGATGATGATACTGTTGCTTCCACCCATAATGTCTTCTTCTTCCATAGTTGGAATATCTTCTTCTGTACTGATGATGTCTTCTAGGCTATCTCCTATGGTTATGAGGGTTCCTTCTTCTATAGTAATGAGGTACAACATTGTTGTATCCATATTCATATCCATACCAATTTCCTTGATGTTGAGACAACTGATGAGACATGTTCTGCTTGAACCTGGCAGCTTGCCTGCTCTGGTGATATTGGGGAGGCATATACTGACTAGCTCCTTGAGGCTGCATCTTCCTCTAATGGGGACTATTCTTTTTCTTAACATTCTGAGGCTGAACAACCCTCTTAGGAGTAGGATCCTGTCTCTTTGTTTGAGACTTTGGTTGGGACACTTCCTCCTTTGCTCCTGAGGTGCTTTCCACATATCCTATACCAGACTTATCACCAGCAACCTTTTCTGTCTGAAGGATATTATCAAGTGTGTCTGTACCACAACTCAGCATCCTAACAGACTTGGTCATATGTTTAAGGTGAGCTTTGACCAGTACAACTTCATTTTCCAGATCAGCTTTTTCATTCTCAAGCTGAGTAATCTGTTGCTTGTGGCACTTGTTTTCTTGACAAATCTCAGCACTTTTTAAACACAGCTCTTGATAAGTAGAAGCTAACTCCTCATAAGTTATTTCTCCATCACTAGAATCATCATCTGAAACAACAGCTCCTGTTAAAGCTCTAACATGCTTTGCTGACTCACCTTCACTTTCACTATCAGAGTCAGACCAGGATACTGTCATGCCCTTCTTCTGCTTTTTCAAGAAGGTGGGACATTCTTTCTTGACATGTCCATACCCTTCACACTCAAAGCACTGAACTCCTTTATCTTGGGCAGTTTTCTCTTCATCCTTCTCCTTTGACTTGCTGGTGTCAGAAGATATGTTCTTGACATTAGGCCTGGAGTTATTATTCATTCTCTTGAACACTTTGTTGAACTGTCTTCCCAACATAACTATGGCCTGAGATAGATCCTCCTGGGATTCAGAACTCTTTCCTTTTTCTTCTTCATCATTTGACACCAGGGCTATACTCTTTGGCTTCTTTTCTGGTTCTTCCTCATTCAACCCAAGCTCAAAAGTTTGAAGAGATCCAATGAGCTCATCAACTCTCATCTTGCTGATGTCTTGTGCTTCTTCAATGGCAGTCACCTTCATCTTGTACCTCTTAGGAAGTGACCTAAGAATCTTCCTTACAAGCTTTTCATCTGACATCTTTTCACCAAGAGCACTGGAAGCATTAGCCAGCTCAAGAACACTCGTGTGGAAGTCATGAATAGTCTCATCTTCCTTCATCTTCAGACTTTCAAACTTTGATGTTAGAAGCTGAAGTCTTGACATCTTAACTCTAGATGTTCCTTCATGTGTAGCCTGCAAAATATCCCACGCTTCCTTAGCAACTTCACAGGTATTGATTAACCTGAAGATATTCTTATCCACTCCATTGAAAATTGCATTTAGAGCTTTGGAATTTCCAAGGGCAAGCTCATCTTCTTCCTTGGTCCATTCTTCTTCAGGCTTTGGCTTTGAGGTGCCTTCTTTGTCTTTGCCAGCATCATCTTTTTCACACACAACATGTGCTTTCCACTCTTTAATAACAGCCTTCCAAGCCCTGCTGTCCAAGGATTTTAAGAAAGTGGTCATCCTTGGCTTCCAATAGTCATAATTGGATCCATCCAAAATAGGGGGTCTGTTGTCGAATCCTCCAACTTCTTTGTCCATCTTTACACCAGAAAGTAACTTCCCTAGATCTCACCCAGAGACAGACAGGATGCCTGCTCTGATACCAATTGAAATTCTGGTATCAGACGTGTGATGTTAAGGTGCGATGTCACAACACCACACTCTGCACAATGGACAACAATAACAGTAACAAAGCAACACAAAGAATTGTTCACCCAGTTCGGTCTAACTACCTACGTCTAGGGGCTACCAAGCCAGGGATGAAATTCACTACTTGTAGAATTAATTTACAGACTCAACAACCCAGTTGACAATCTCCTAAACTTAATTCCTACTAGTGACTTTCTACCTAAGAAACCACTTAGATATGAGAACACTACTCAATCCCTAAAATACTCAAAGAACAACCTCTTTGAGCAACCTTGATCTTACTTCACAGCTTTGATCAAGTAATAACTCTCTTTTGCTTCACAGCTTTTAAGAGAGGACAGAATACGACTCAGCAATTCACCCTAGAATTCTGGTTATACACCTCGTACAAAATACTCAAGACACTCAGCCTATGCTCTTGATCTTCTCTTTGTATTTCTGTACTTTTTCCTTTGGTCTTGTGCGCTTTATATAGCTCCTTGAATTGGTCTCGGACTTGTTACAATATCTGACCAGATTTGTTATTTAAAACTGAATATTTAAAACAGATTTTCTCCTAAAATCTTTTTAAATCTTCAACCTTTTAAATCTCCTACAAATCTGCACCAGATCTCCTATGCAGCAGAGAATATCTATCCCAAGATATTCGCATCCAATGAGACAGCTTGCTCTCCACAATTCCAGCTAACACGCAAACCCTAACAACATCACAGCCTGCTGTTGTTAATTCTGCAGATCTAATGTTACAACATCGCCATGTGACATCAGACATCCAACTTCAGCAATTACATACTTAACACAGCCCAGTGTTAAATCTCAATGTTGCAACATCAGCACCTTGACATCAACATTGAATATACTTTGTTTTACCAAAATTCCAGCCAATCCAAGAACTAACAGTCATATTATTTGATACCCGTGTTTAAATTACTGTTATCTGGGAATGCGATTAATACGCATGTTAAGAGGCCGAGAGAACATTAAGATAAGTGGTGGCGTATCCAGGAAGGCTTATAGGGAGTGAATCTTGACCAAGTTAACTTGGCAGTCCACCAAATCGGTGGAGGTATCCTCGTGGAATTACCAATGTTGAACGAGCATGTCGTGAAAGCATTGTTTTTTTTCCAGCTGGATACCCTTGAAACTGAGGATTAGTAGACACTTAACCATTAAACCATTAGGTAGTGCGGTGACTATCGGGAATAGTTGATACGCGATACTACACTCAAAGGAGATTCATCTTGGGATATTATAACTCTCTTGAGTTAATCGACTTGCTGTTAATATCCTCAAGATGGGTCAATGATTTTGGGAACCTCTGTTAGAACTTGTTCTACAGGTACAAAAATTGACTAATTAGTACACATCTTTGGGGGTGGGTAGATCCATGTCTCTATGCTTGTGACGATGAACCCCTAAACCCATGTTTTCAAGTGTTTTTGTTTGCTGCATTCATGCATCCATGCATTCATTAAAAAACCTTTTTCAAAACAAGAAAAAATCTTTTTCTAAAAGAACTAAAACAATAATTGCAAATATCAGAGAGGTTGCGTTATGGATTTCGGAAGAAGAAAAACGCACAAGTACACCTTCATGGTTCCAAAATTGGAAGACCTAAGGAAATTGTGAAGGATGATTACTAATCCTAAAGCTTTCAGAGCTAAGCCCGGAGGACTGTTATCACTTTTGAAGGTCAACATGGTTGAAGGGATCCTGTCTACACTGGTTCAATTCTACGATCCGGTTTACCATTGCTTCACTTTCCCAGATTATCAACTTACACCAACACTGGAAGAATACTTCCACCTGATTGATTTACCTATCGCTGATCAAGATCCGTTTTCTGGACTTATCAGTTGAATTCCTGATGGAGAAAGCTCTATACTTTGCCAGTATAGGAAATATAACTGCTTTCGGAGATGTCTTTGTTTTACTCATGTACGGGTTATTCCTCTTTCCCAACATTGACGACTTCGTCGACACCAATGCTGTTACGATATTCTTGATTGGGAACCTAGTCCCAACCTTACTCGCGGATGCTTATCATTCTGTACACTTAAGGAATTTGTACAGTGGAGGGATGATCACATGCTGTGTATCATTACTCTACAAATGGTTTATTTCCCACTTGCCCAAGTCTGCTTGTTTTTGGGATCACAAGAGTAATCCGTGATGGTCGCAGAAGATTATGTCTCTTACCAATTCAGACATAGATTGGTACAATAGGATTTACGAAGGGATAAAGATCATCAACAAATGTGGAAATTTCCCCAATGTACCCCTCATTGGTACTAAAGGAGGGTTCAACTATCATCTAATTTTAGCTCGTCGCCAACTTGGATACCCGATGAAGAATATCTCACATAATACTCATCTGGAAGGTCTTTTCTTCAAGGAAGGAGAAAATGACAAGGCACTAAAGAAAGAAATAGTGCAATCCTGGCAACATATTCACAGAAAGGGAAGAGAGTCCCTAGGAAGAACAAACTGCATCTCTGCAGAACCTTATCTCCGCTGGGTGCAAACTAGAGCTATCAAACTAAGGATGCCTTACCCTCGTCAAGAAGTTTTTCCCTTAAAGGAATCTGTCCATTATTTCATGTCTGATGCGGAAAAACTCCAGATTGCGCTCAACAAAGTCCAACGTGAGAGAAACTCTTGGAAGAACAAATACCAGATCCTTAATTTGGAATATACCAAGATTCAAGAACGGCTAAAAGAAAAGGATGCCCTGATTGAGATATTAGAGCAGCATGCTATAGAAAGTCAGGAGGAACGAAGAAATTTGCTCACTCCTTTCACTTGGCAAAGGATCATCGAGCTGACAACGGCTGAAGGAGCCTAATCAAAGAAAAGAAAAGTTCAGGAACCAGCATCTGAGCTCTCCTTAGAGAGAACTCAGGATCCATAGGCCTAATTTTCCTTCTCGCACTTTGTAAAATATTGTACTTTTCCTTGTAAAATACGCAATCTTTTGAGTTCAATAAAAGGGTCTCCCCCGCTGTGTGATATTTGCAATATAATTGTTAGAAGTTCTTTTGAAAACAAAAACTAAAAAGTATATAATTCTTTGCATATCATTCATCATTATCACATAGCACATCTTTGTCTTTGAGTCTCACATATGTGTCGCACTCTAGAGTCAAACTGTCTCATTTGTACAATACTCGGACCAATCAACAAAAGAAAATGGACGATCTCGAGGAAGAGAACAGAGAGCTGAGAGAAGAAATCAATACTCTAAAGGAGAGTTTGGAGAAACTCCACAATGACATGTAATCCCTGGAAGCAGCCCAGGAACAACAACATCAAAGGACTGTGATCTTTGAGATTACATCCATACCAGAATTTGAGACACCTGGAAGACATCCTCAGTACAACATGCCTAAAGGTTTTCCCTGGGGTATGCTTCTCAAATTTATACCTGAAGGATACATCCCACCGGTCCCTGAAGACCCGGAAGTCATAGCAGGAACCGCCAGACCTGAAGGTTACAAACTTCAGGTAAATGAAGATGCAAGGGTTACAACAGAAACTCCTGAAGGTTACAAACTTCATGTCGCTGAAGCGCCAAGAGTTACCGCCGTAATGACTATACCATAGCCAGTGGTACACACTATTCTAGAAGGACAGATTCGGCAAGCGATTTCTGGCAGAAACGAAGACGTATACGAAAGGATGAATGAGTTCTAGGAACAATTCTTGGAAATGCAGAAGGAACTGCATGCCATTCGCGGTCAAGACTTATTCGGAAAAGACGCCGCCGGCCTCTGTTTGGTCCCTAATGTAAAGATACCGCACAAATTCAAGGTGCTTGAATTTGAAAAATACAAAGGAAACTCTTGCCCTCAAAGTCATTTGGTGATGTACGCTCAGAAAATGTCTACCCAGATAGAAAATCAACAACTACTAATCCATTACTTCAAAGACAGTTTAACCGGTGCAGCTCTCAAATGGTATATGGGTTTAAACCACACCAAGATTAATACTTTCAGAGATCTCGGGGCAGCTTTTGTTCAATAGTATAAATACAACTTGGACATGGCACCAGATAGGGACCAACTCAGAGCAATGTCACAAAAGGATAAAGAAACCTTCAAAGAATATGCTCAGAGATGGCGTGAAATTGATGCCCAAATCTGTCCTCCTCTCGAAGAAAAGGAAATGACAAAGATTCTCCTGAAAACATTGAGCTCATTTTATTACGACCGAATGGTCGCCAGTGCACCCAGTGACTTCACTGAAATGGTGAACATGGGAGTACGCCTTGAAGAAGCAGTCCGAGAAGGACGATTGGTCAAAGATGTAGAGCCATCCAGCAGTAATAAAAGATACAGTAGTGCTTTCCAAAAAAAGAAAGAGCAAGATATTAGTAATATCTCTCTGGGAAAGCAAAGGCGAAGGTGTTAATCGGTAGCAGCAGTAACTCCCGCTATCAACCCAGTGCCAGCTCCGACATATCAACCTCAGATTGCTCATAGCCAACCAAATCAACAACAATATTAGCAAAGGGCGCAACAGCCTCTTCAGCAGGCTCGCCCGCAGTACAATAACAACAATCGTACTACACGACCATCAGGGTTCGACCCTATACCGATGTTGTACGCATAACTATTTCCACTTCTACTGGCCAAAGGGCACGTTCAAACCAGGACGCTTCTCGCAGTACCAAAAAATCCACCTTTTTGGTTCAAAGCAGATAAGACTTGCCCTTACCATCAAGGAGGATCAGGACATAACATTAAGAATTGTCTCAGCTTCAAGTCTGATATACAAAAGCTCGTTAGGAATAGGTTTTTATCTTTCAAAGATACTAATCTATATGTTCAGACGAACCCGTTACCATAACATGAGAAGACTACAATGAATTTGATAGAAGGAGAGCCTATCAATAGTTATCAATTTCACAATGTATGCTTACTGGGAACCAACCTGGTAAAGATGCATTGCAGACAGAGCGAGTACGACCATGTGTCATCTCACAACTATCATCAGTGTAATATCTGCTCCAAGGACGATCAAGGGTGTACCATAGTACAACCAGCTCTACAAGAAAAAATGGATCTGAGTTGGATTCAGGATCACAAGATTCGTGAAGTAAACTTGGCCCATGCACATCCCAACATTGTTCAGAACCACGACATCTGTGCAATGAAAGTCAATCTAGTGGCAATGTATTCAAGACAAAGTCAGTATTAGAATTTTTCGCGGCACGATTACAGCGCTTGTCCAATCTGCTCAAAAGACAATCAGGGACGCTCTTTTGTACAAAAGGCCCTCCAACGTCAAATGGATCTCGGATGGATCCAAGACTACCATGAAAGAAGTGATCATCAATTCAATATGGTTCAAATCTTTGACATACGCTTAATGAATACCAGACTAGTGGAATTACATGCTAAGCAGGCCAAACTTGGTTTTCTGGCCTCACATGATTATCAAGACTGCAAAGAATGCTACAAAAACGACCAAGGGTGTACGTTTGTGCAAAGGACTCTTCCACATATGTTGGACCACTGGTGGCTTCCGATCTACCTGGATGAAGACACACAACAAGTTAGCATGACTGACGGGAATCCTGGTAGACACCAAAGTTGTAATGTTCGCTCAATAGAAATGGATCTAGTGAGGATGCACTGCATACAAAGCGGATATAGTCGGGTACCACCTCACAATTATGAACGTTGTGGAGTATATGCTCGGAAAATAACCAAAGATGCTCTCTAGTGCGAGCAGCCCTCCAACATCAGTTAGACCAAAAAGTGATTGAACCATGTTCGAATTCTAAATCAATCAACATGATACAAGATTACATCCCTTTTCAAAACAAAAACACTTTCATAATCTCCAATCATGGAATAACCAAGGATGTTTGTGTTGTAATTCCTCTGCTCGATGAGTCGAAAGCCTCTCTTGGCAATAGAAAAATTCCAAACTTAGAGCTGATTGAGGTGGCCTACGACGGTCAAAAGGCCCAAAAAGCCCATGTGGTCATCTACCTTCCAGGTCCGGTACCATACAAGTCAAAAAAAGCTATCCCATACAAGTACGGTGCAACGAACATAGAAAATGGAAAAGAAACTCCGTTACCCTCTGTTATGAACATTGTCGAAATCAGTCGAGTTACCCGGAGCAGTCGGATCTTCAACATAGGAGTTGGAGAGCCTACCAAAGAAAAGGAACCTCAAGTCAAAGTTCCTAACCCACAAGTTGGTCAATCCAGTAATCCCGAGCCTGTGAAGAACAACGATAAAATGTTGAAGCTCATTCAGAAGAGCGAGTATAACATTATGGATCAATTGTTGCAAACTCCATCTTGAATTTTTGTATTATCTCTCCTGCTTAGTTCAGAAGCTCACAGAGAAGCTCTACAGAGAGTTTTAGAATAAGCCTTTATGGAACAAGATATGATAGTAGGACAATTTGACAGCATCATCTCCAACATCACTTCCTGCAACAACTTGGGATTCAGTGATGAAGAACTTCCAGAGGAAGGCAAGAACCATAATATGGCACTCAATATCACAGTCAATTGCCAGGACAATGCTTTAGCCAGTGTACTGGTAGACACAGGTTCATCTTTAAATGTCATGCTAAGGTCAACTTTGGTACGACTATCTTTTCAAGGAACTCCGATGAGAGGCAGTGAGATCATCGTCAAAGCCTTTGATGGATCCAGAAAAATAGTTATCGGCGAAGTCGATCTTCCCATAAGCATTGGTCCTCACACATTTCAAGTCACTTTCCAGGTCATGGACATCCGAGCAGCATACAACTGTTTATTAGGAAGACCTTGGATACATGAAGCTGGGGAAGTCACTTCGACACTTCACCTGAAGCTGAAGTTTGTCAAGAACGACAAATTAATCACAGTATGCAGAGAGAAAGCTTTAATCGTAAGCAACTTATCATCATTCTCCTGTGTAGAGCAACGAGAATGATGATAACCAAGAAAAAGGAACTCGATTTCCTCATACAAGGGCGCTCTCAAAGTAATGGGGAGTAGTGGCATAAAAGGATGGGGAGAGATTGTAACTCCTACTGATAACAAAACAAGAAAAGGTCTTATTTTCTCTCCGACCTGTACCCAGACTACGAAGAAGGATGAAAGTTTTTGTCCCATTCAGGATTTCTTCCACAGCGGAGGCTTCCTCCACCAGTATCTCAAGAAGTCCACACCATCGATGGAAACAAATCATCCGATACGGATAAGGAATGAGAGTCTTATCTCAATGATGAAGGTTATATATCTCAGGGAGAAACTACATGTCATTTTGCTCTCCAATGTAGAGCCCAAGATATATACCAAGATTAGACGCCAAAATAATCTACAAAGATTGTGAGCCCGAAGGATGTCGTGCTCCACCCAACTCATTAGAGGAAGACACTCTAATGAAAAACAACTTTGACTATGATTATTATGATCCCCTGGATGACTTGCGTATCCTGAAGACATACACGGAAGACTCGGGGCAAAGGAGTCAGCGGGACAACGCCTATCAACTGAGTAATCTTTAAAAGAATACACATGTTCCCACAGAGTCATGGAATACTTACTCAGAACATTCTGAAAATGTCCTACACCATGTTGATAAATTTGCAAAGATTGCAGGACAAGAATTAATTAACTATGCATTTCCTGAGGTCAACGTCATTGAGGAAGATGACTCATCTATGCCCACAAAAACT
This sequence comes from Lathyrus tuberosus, assembly GCA_022829125.1. Lineage (NCBI taxonomy): Eukaryota > Viridiplantae > Streptophyta > Magnoliopsida > Fabales > Fabaceae > Lathyrus > Lathyrus tuberosus. The sequence continues at coordinate 10,749,842 of JALAZF010000183.1, forward strand.
TGGGATACCTTGGGGCAGCCAAGCGGCAAATACGACTTTCTAGTTGTAGCGAGCGATTTTGGACGTGGTTCTTAAGCACTGTCGCTCTTTGGGGTTACTACAGGTCGATTCATTTTTTATCCTATTAAGCTGACTAAGGAAGGGAAATAGATGTCTCCAATTAACCCTGCTTGCATACTGAATTTAAACAGCGGTCTGTTAGGTTACGGATGCTATATGGTAATGAGGCCTCTTTCTTCTTACTTTGTTTAAAACACCGGGAATGTTCATGGGTAGGATGCTAGGACTGATGCTTTTCGATTGATGTGTGAAGGTACGGGATTTGGGTTTTGGATTAGTGTGCTCGCTAAGATTTTTCTTTCAATCTTATGCCTACGTATTCCCGTTTACCGAAAGAGGGAAATCAGAGCGATCGTAGTTCCTCCTATTCTATGGGAGGAAATGGTGTTTTGGTGTCTTGTTCAAAGCCCAAGACGTGAAGATAAAGGGGGTTTGTATCTTGTTCAAAGCCCAAGATGTGAAGCTGAAGGGTCTATTTGTATCTTGTTTAAAGCCCAAGATGTGAAGCTAAAAGGGTGTTGACTTTAGAGAGAATTTGTCATCTCTAAAGAGGGGTATGTTTGTCACAATTGTTTATAAAGGAGAATTACTTTAACCGAGATATGTGAATCCGGCAATGCCATAATTTCCTTTATAGGGGATTTTCAACCTAGAGGAGAAGACTTTAACTCAGTGTAGAGCAATGTTATCTTTCCTTAGGAATTTCTCATGCTAAAAGAGGGACAGTGGCGTGGATGTAAATAATCCAGAGGTTTACCGCTTACAGCAATTAGATGGGGGAAAAGGAGTTGTTGATGTTTGTATACTGTGAATGAGGCACAACTTTGATGCTAAAAGGTTGATTGACCCAACCGGGATTTCCTTATACAAAGCCTAAGAGGAGGCTAGTGGCCCAACAAGAGGGTGTTTTATATATGTGTCTTGTACGAAGCCCAAGATGGAGGCCAAAAGGGTTTGACTCGACGAGAGAGTCTTTTATACTCAACAAGAGAGTGATTTGGTGTCTCGTATAAAGCCCAAGACAGAGGCTAAAGGGGTTTGACTCAACGAGAGAGTCTTTTTGTATCTCGTACAAAGCCTGAGATGGAGGCTAAAGGGGTTTGACTCAACGAGAGAGTCTTTTTGTATCTCGTACAAAGCCCGAGATGGAGGCTAAAGGATGGTTGTTTTAGTTGAGTGACAGGTCTAGTATGTTGGTTAAAAGAGAAAATCAGTTCTTATAAAGAGACTGATTAAAAGTAAGGCTATGCTTTGGGATTTGATCAGAGGATCGGGGTTATTTCCTGTTCTTTAAGGAAATGGGAAATCCAGAGGGGTGTTGAGACTGTCCAAGTCTACTGGTGTTTTTCCCTTCTTGAGAATGCCTTTGAGACTCAAGGAGATTAGACTGTCCACGTCTAGAGTTTTATCTTTTGCACTATGCTTAGAGAAACAGTAGTAGGATCTAGACTCTTTAAAAGACTGTTCTATTAAGATGACTAATTTCTGTTCCTATACCTTTAGGAGGTCGTCGGGACAATTTGTACGACGCCCAAGAGGAGGCTGGAAACTTTTAAGAAGCCGAGGGATAATTTGTACGAAGCCCAAGAGGAGGCTCTCTTCCCGAAGGAAGAATCCTTATACGAAGCCTAAGAGGAGGCTGTGAATACTTCTAAAAAGTCGACGGGTCCTTGTACAATGCCCAAGAGGAGGCGGGGATGCTTTTAGGAAGCCTGTGGGTCCCCAAACCCCGAGAAGTTCAAGACATGCCATTCACCGAGAATGGATCAAGCCATGAAAGTTCGAGAATTTGGAAGAAACTCAAGAGATGACATTTACAGAGAAAAGATCATCTCTGGGGAGTAGAGTTTCTTTGACAACTTCTAAAGGTGACAGTCTGAGAAAGGGTTTAAAAAGAATTTGCCTTTCACATCTCCATATTGTTTAACCCCAAGAGGAGGGAAGACTGTATCTGGTAATCCTAAGGGGATCTAGTTTAGTCTATTTAAGAGTGATCAACAGGGCTTAGTGCTAGACGTAGTTGCCGGGGAAACTCTAAATATCTATACTAGTATTACACAGTTGATATTTGACAAGTATATAAAAGTTTGTGAAAGAAGACTTATAGTGAAACAGCCCCACAATACAGTTATATGTATATGAAAGCGGGTAAAGAAAGCATATAAACACTTACTCGGTTGTAGAGCTTCCATGCTTTATTGTTAGTTGTTCAACAAAGAAAGCTTTGATAACAATATTATATACAAAATCAAAGGAGAAAGTACATTGAAAAGATGTTGGGGCTTACAGCTCAAGGAGAGGCCCAAGGTTTTATCAGTGATTGCACTGTGGTTTTGAATTTGTACAGGGACTTATACAAGTGACTGAGGCCCAAGAAAGGTTTTTCTGTACAAAGGGATGGGTCTTACACTCTCTCAAGAGGCCCAAGTGTTTAAAGAAAAAATAATGGAACTTATAACACGAGGGTAGGCCCAGATGATTGGTTTTTGGAATTGGCGATCGCTCCGAGGTTTTCTTTTAACGCAAAGGGACTTATACAATGTATGAGGCCCAAAATTGTTTTGGTTAAAAGGGAATTGGGTCTTACACTCTATTAGAGGCCCAAAGATTTATTTTTGTACAAGTGGTGGGGCTTACAGCTCAAGGAGAGGCCCAGGGTCATTTGTTTGAAAATGGCGATCGCGCCGAGATTTTTGAAAATGCAGTGGGTCTTATACAATAAGTGAGGCCCAAAATGGTTTGGTTTTCAAAAAGGGTTGGGTCTTACACTCTAATAGAGAGGCCCATGAGTGTTTGAAAATGTTTTGCGAGGGTGAAAACCAAAGAAACCCTAATTTGTTATTCTTTAAAAGTAAATATTTAAAGAAAATCAAATAAAATACCAAATAAGTTTGAATAAACCATTTGTGATCTTTGTTTTAAGGTTTGAAAAATGAGGGATTAATCACAAGGGATATTAAAACTCACTTGGTTTTGATTTTCAAAGTAAATATTCACTTTTAAAATGTTTAAAAAACATTAAAAAGGAATTTATTCACAAAAATACTAATTATATTAAATAAATAATATAAACTTAATTTTTTTGTGGAATAAAATATTTCAACGTTTTTGTGATTTTTTGCAAAAAGAACCAATAAAAAATAATTAAAATTGAAAGAGTTATTAATTTTCCAATTAATTAATAAAACATGAAAATATTGGCAAAAATAGCAAAAATGTGAGAAAACACAAAATGGCATAGGTGGGGTTTGAACCCATGACCTCAAGGTTATAGGGCGCGCGCCTTACCGCTGGGGTGGTGATACATCCATTGCTTGAAGTGAAACCACAAATATACAAGGCTTGCCTTGTTTTTGGCCTGGCCCAAGGCAAGGCAAGGCAAGTTTTGGGTCAGAAACGTGAAGGTCATAACTTTCTCATTTCTCCATGTTTGGGGACAAAATTTATATGCATCTGGCCTAGAATTTCACAAAGAATCCAATGGTGGTGGTATTTTTTTCAGATCATACTCCCTCCTCAAAATCCGTTAGTGGTTTTGAAAAAGGCCTATAATTACATTTTCTATGCTACACTTTGATACAGGCATGAATTACATGATGAATTGGTTCAAACACAACATATATAACATGTATGAGGTGTGTATGATCAGTGGACTTCAAAGCAATGCATATTTTGGAAAGTTCAAGTCATGAGGCTTACCTCTCTTTGAGCTTTTGGAGTTTTCTGTGCAATCTACCAAACTTCTTGTTCCATAAATGGTTTGATGCTTTATACACTCTCAAATGATCCCTTGGAAGCTTTTAGGATGTTTGGAATCAGCTGGAACCTACAAAAACACAAACTGGCCCTTTCTTGTAAAAGGGGTTAAAATGGCCAAAATAGCAACTCCCTCAAATGGTGTTCCAGATGAGGGGAACCATTTGGGACAGTTCAAGGATGATATTTGGAGTGTGTTTAAGGTTTTATCTGGTTTGGAAAGTGACTGATTCAAGACATGGCTTGAAAAATGCACAAAAGTACTATTTTGAGGTTTTGAGAGGTGACTTTGTGATTTAAGGATTACAGGTCACTTGTGTGAGTTTGGATCACCTACATATGATGTTTATGAGGTGTTAGGATCATGAGCTGTGATGGAAATGCTCTCTAACTCAAAAACTCAGAGTTACCTTACTAAAGAAGGCATTTTGGCCTAAAGAGAGGGATTTTCAGGAAAGCATTTGTTTGATGGCTTTGGTGTACTCAAACTGAGCACAAATGAGCTCTATTTATAGTAGAGTAAGTTTGTTTTGGGATCAATAGTGAATGGCAACTGCAGCAGAGGTTTGGCCGATGGTTGCATTTTGGAATCCAAGTCTCCTCTAGCCATTGACTAGAGGTTAGGGCATAGGGCTATGGTTCCCTTGGTCTTGGATAAGTCTTGACTGAATTCAGTTGGAAATGGCTCAGTCCATGCCACCTTGGTGTATGCATTGAATGCTCCAATCCAAAATTGGAGTCTTGTCCCTCTTTTAGGTAATTCTAGGTTTGGCATGCTACTTCTTGTTTCAAGGACTTTGGAGGCTTGGCTCAATGTTTGTCCCCTTTAGATTTGATCCTCAGATGGAGGCTTGGAATTATCTGATTTTGCCAAATCGAGAAAAAATGCAAAATTCTGCCTAGCCTTGGCAGTTTTCAGCAAGACATATTGCCCTTGTCATATCTCATGGCTCAAGTGGAATTTGGTGATGTTCTTGGTCATTTTGGAAAGCCCTCATATGATACAACAACTGTTTGATCATATTTGGTTTTGATACCTTTAGGATCCAAGTGAAAAATCCCCCTACATTTGGAAAAAAGTGAAGGCAGATTCTGACTTAGTGAAAATTTCACTAAGTGTTGGAAAAAAGTGACATTTTCACTTTTTGTGATTTTGATCATTCCATAACTCAAAATCCATGATGAATTTGGAGGGAGGTCAGTTTTAAGCTTTTGTAGAGGGTAATGAGAGCTACAAATCTAGCTTTGGATGGGGAAAAATGGCCTTGTGGTTTAGGAGTTATGACCCTCCAAAGTTGGTACCCTTGCCACTTTGTTCATAACTTAGAAAATTTTCTAAGTTTTTATGGTTACCCTTTTTACAAGTTATCCAACTTTTCTTGATTTTTCTTGATGAATGATGATTCAAATCATACATTAACATCATTTTAGGGTTAAGAAACCATTTTTGTGAAAAATCTCAAAAAGTCAAAGTTTGACTTTTGTGCACAGTTGACTTTTTATCAGATGAATTCCAAACTGTGCGATCCTCTATGAAATCAAGTCCTTGACCTAAATCAAACTTGATGGATTCATTTCATAGGGGTTATAGGGTGTATTGAATCATGTCCTAGGGTTTGGGAGCATGTCCTGGTCAAAAGTCAAAGCTACAGTTGACTTTTCTCGCAAAACCCTAATTGTGGCTCTGATGAAATTGAGACTTGTTGCTCAAGCTTCTTGAACCAATCTATTGTTGTAAATGGATCAATGTAGTATTTTGGAGATCCTCAAATCATGTCTTGAGGTCTTGGCTCATGATTTACCCCAAAAGTCAACTTAGGGGTGAATTAGGTCAAGAAACCCTAATTCCTGATTTTTTGATGTATGCATCCCCTGAGGCAAAATTGACTTGATGATTGGGTTCATGATGTCCCCTGGGGTATTTTAGGTTCTGCTTTGAAGCATTGGCTCATGCCCAGAGGAGAATTTCCATCTGGAGGCCCTGGTCAACCAAAACCCTATTTTGGTGACACTGGCGATCTTGAGGCTTGATCCATTAAGAAGGGAGCAGCCTTGTGATTAATCCTTGAAGTTGGAGTCCTCTTGATCCTTTGTGGATGTTTGAGAGGTTAGACAAGTTGAAGATCATGTCATTCCTTGATTGATCCTTTGTCTAAGAACTCAAAGAGGGCTTGAAAACCTAAGTCTGACTATAGTAAGTGTTCACCCATCTTTGGTGAGACTGATGAGGCAAGATAGTACATCCATATTGTGATGATGATTTGCACAATGATGGGAAATCTTAGTGGTCAAAATTTGGGGTATGACAGATGCCCCTATTTAATTTTCTTGAACCCGAAGGTGTGAATGGCGAAGGTATTCGGGCATTCGGGGTGCAAGAGGATTAAATATCGGAATACCTGAAATTTTGATGGCGGTTATGAATGGTAGCTTACGCATTCATCCTCTTTTTCTAAGCAATGATGCTTAGAAAAGTTAAAAACTTCCCCTCGATCCTGGTCTTCAGCCAAGGAACTGGTCTCAGTTTTCTGATATAAACTTCCCCTCGATCCTGGTTTCCTACCAAGGATATGGTCTTAGTTTCTGAAGTAAACTTCCCCTCGATCCTGGTTTCCTACCAAGGATCTGGTCTTAGTTTCTGATGTAAACTTCCCCTCAATCTTGGTTTCCTACCAAGGAACTGGTCTTAGTTTCTGATGTAAACTTCCCCTCGATCCTGGTTTCCTACTAAGGATCTGGTCTTAGTTTCGTTTGTCAATAAACTTTATTGATAAGGGACGCTATTCGTAGCGGTTTTCCTCAAACTTCTTGCCAAATTTTCCTGGGGAGATGCCATTTGATGGGAAAAACTTGATGTCAGACTTGCTGGGGAACTCATCTGTCTGAATTGTAGAGGTGTACAAACTTCTCTGGTGGAGACGCCATTTGTTTCTACTGGGGGAAAACGAGTCTCTTGGAGACTGCTTTCAGCTTGGGGTTATTACATCATACTTTTCTTGAGATCTTCTCGGAGAAACGCCATATGATGTGATCCAATTTTGAGGTGCCGATGACCTTTTCATCTGCGGTCTTTTCGGAGAAAAACTGCTGTAGTACCAGATCTCTACTTAAGAGGCTTCCTCTGGGGATTTTTCCTTAATCCGGGAAAGCGAAGATATCATCTTCAATGTCGAAGAGTGACATTGGTTTAGGTTCTCTGGTTTTTCAGAGGTTCAAGTTATCAAAGTGGTCAAGGGCCAACTCTGATCCAGAAATAAACAGGAGGAGAGAGATAATTCCGACGCGACATTTCCTGACGAGGAAAAAACTTGACAACTCGATTAAGAAGACTGTTACCATTACGGGACAAGACCGACTAGAGTGATAGTGATGCAATATGAATGCGAATGCAGATCAATAATGCATGATGTATGTATGTATATGCTGACAAAACTGACGCGACATACAAACTAACGGATGAACACGATTGGATACTCAGCCATAGTGGGGCATATAGAAATATCGCTGGTTCAAGATAGCAATTATGCATTTCTTAGGAGAAGTAATCCTCACGGGGAGCTACGTTGGTCGGGCTTAGGATATGAGAACTCGGTCGGGGGTGTCGGACGGAATAATCGCATTCGACACAGTTGATCCTTCATTCAGGCGTACTGGTTTAGAAGGAGTACTTTGATTCTACACTTTGAGGCTCGAACACCTTTGGAGACGCAATTGATTTTCTTTCGATGTTCAAAAGTCAAAAGAAATTGCCATCTTTATTTTAAAAGCAGAAAAAGTTTTAACAAGTAAATTCGTTTTTGTTTTATTTCAAGAATCGTTAATCATGTTAAAATGTCATTTTTTAAAGCTAAAACAAATAAGAATTGCAAACAAAAGAACAAGGGCTCAAATTTTATTGATAGGATGGAAATCCGCCAAACGCGTGATTTCATAGAGTATTTACAAAGTTAGAAAATGGTAATTTACAGGGAAAAGGGCTACGTTGAAACATAATGACCACTATCCTTCTGCCAACTTTGAATTCGGGGCATCCTGAGTTTCCGTCGAAGATGACCGTGACTGGAGTTTCTGATGGACGGCATGACTGCTGAGGAGTTGAACTGATCAGACGTAGTTACCTGCCATTATCCCTAACTTTTACCTGGATTGTACTGGGAGATTTCCAATCCACCGGGATGATTTTTGATCATGTCTCTATTTTTTTCCTGGACCGCCCTTTCGAGTTTTCGACCCACGAGATGTTTTTTTTTAGTTTAGGCGAAGTATTTCTTGACTACATCAACATTTGTGGGGTAGGCAAATTCCTCTCCGTCCATGGTTGCAAATCTCAAGGCACCGCCTAAGAAAGCTTTATTGACCACATAAGGGCCATCATAATTCGGAGTCCATTTGCCCCGCGAATCAGTGAGAAGTGATTGTATCTTTTTGAGCACAAGGTCTCCTTTCCTGAAGACGTGAGGTCGAACCTTTTTGTCGAACGCCTTCTTCATTCTTTGCTGATACAACTGACTGTGGCATAGTGCCGTGATTCGCTTCTCTTCGATCAGATTGAGTTCGTCGTGCCGGCTTTGACACCATTCAGCTTCTGTAAGCTTAGCTTCCATCAATACCCGGATTGATGGGATCTCTACTTCTATAGGGAGAACTGCCTCCATGCCATATACTAGAGAGAAAGGGGTTGCCCCTGTTGAAGTGCGGACAGATGTCCGATAACCGTGGAGAGCAAAGGGTAGCATCTCATGCCAGTCTTTGTAGGTTACAACCATCTTTTGAACGATCTTCTTGATGTTCTTGTTAGCCGCTTCTACCGCTCCGTTCATCTTGGGTCGGTAGGGAGATGAGTTATGGTGTTCGATTTTGAACTCAGCGCACAACTCCTTCATCATCTTATTGTTCAAGTTAGATCCATTATCCGTAATGATCTGGCTCGGAACACCATAACGACAGATGATATTGTTTTTGATAAAGTGGACCACCACTTGCCGGGTTACGTTGGCGTACGACGCTGCTTCGACCCACTTGGTGAAGTAGTCAATGGCGACCAGAATGAACCGGTGCCCGTTCGAAGCCTTAGGTTCAATCAAGCCAATCATGTCGATCCCCCATATGGAAAAAGGCCAAGGGGAAGAAAGAACTTTGAGATGCGTTGGCGGTACATGTTGCGGTCATGAGGAATATGAATCTGGAAATGTAGTTCAAACGTCCCAGAAATCCTCTGACTTGTTTTTCAGTTTTCGGAGAAGGCATTTCTTGAATGGCCTTGACCTTGTCAGGATCAACCTCAATTCCTTTCTGGCTGATGATGAACCCTAAGATTTTCCCTGAACGGACACCGAAGGTGCACTTGTTGAGATTCAAGCGGAGTTTGTACATTCTCAAACGCTCGAATAGTTTTGACAGGTGGGTCACATGCTCCTCTTCTGTCTTAGATTTTGCAATCATATCATCGACATATACCTCGATTTCTTTGTGTATCATGTCATGAAACAGAGTAGTCATGGCCCTTTGATAGGTTGCCCCGACGTTCTTCAAACCGAACGACATTACCTTGTAACAAAAGGTGCCCCATGGGGTGATGAACGAAGTTTTATCCATGTCTTTCGGCGCCATTTTGATCTGGTTATAGCCCGAGAATCCATCCATGAAGGAGAAAACTTTGAACTTTGTTGTACTGTCTACCAGCATGTCAATGTGTGGTAAAGGAAAGTCGTCCTTTGGACTAGACTTGTTTACCTTTCCGTCCTTTTTAGGAACAGGTACGATGTTGGCTAACCATTGAGGATATTCTGATGTGGCGAGGAAACCCGCGTCAATCTGCTTCTGTACCTCCTCTTTGATTTTGATGGCCATGTCCGGATGGGTCCGTCTCAACCTTTGTTTTACTGGCGGATATTCTGATCTTAACGGTAAATGATGTTCCACGATGCTGGTATCCAACCCTGGCATATCCTGATAGGACCAAGCGAATACATCGGGGAATTCTTTGAGAAGCTTTATCAAACCCTCTCTGGCAGTTGGACTGAGCAGTGCCCCAATCCTGATTTCTTTTCTCTCTTTTTCTGAACCCAAGTTTACCGTTTCCAACGGCTCTTTGTGAGGTTCAATGGACCTTTCCTCTTGTCTGAGTAGTCGGGATATCTCTTCTGGAATTTCGTTGTCATCTTCTTCTTCGGCCCCAAATACCGAGAACTCAAAGTTGGGAAAAGGCATTGGATCGTATGTTTCAATGGGGTTTAAAACAAGCAATCTGCATGACGTGATGATTGTTTTTAGAAAAGATAGAGAGAATGCAAGAATGTGTGCAGTGTATTTTTTGATAACTGCTTGTTTTTATTATTTGAATTGTTTTTTAGGATTACCATTTTTTGTAAAAAGCGAAAAGAGAAAACAAAAATAAACGCGGAAATTACAGAACGATGTTATTTTATTAATGAACAAGTCGATTCTTGAAACTACAGCCATATAAAACAAAACTATGTCGCTTTGGGCGAAGCGAAGAGGGAATTTTACAGAAAGTGAGCCCTATCAAAACATATGTTTCACCTGGGCAGGGTGAAAGGTTAAAGATGGCAATTACTTTGACTTATGCACAATCTTCGGAACATCAACTGCAACCCATTGGCGGCGAACTCCTCGGTGAATCACAAATTCTGGTACCTTCTTTCTTTTGTCTTCAGAAATAACGCTGATTTCTGGCGGAGCAGGATCGTTGGAATCTGTCTCCCAGGCAGAGTTGTCGTAAGAGGATTCCCCTGTTGTATTTTGCATAGTATTTGCGCTCTCAGGTAGATCTCCCCATCCAGTTGGTTGGATGTCTTCGAGCCGGATACGAGAGCTTTCGGGAGCTGTGTACTTGACCATATAGTCATATTTTCCACTTGGTTGTCCCAGGGTGTCCCACACCTCTTTGGAACTGGAGGAATCATCTTTCTCGATGACGTTGACCTCGGGAAAAGCATAGTTGATGAATTCTAGTCCTGCAAACGTTGTAAATTCATCGTCGTGCTGGGTATTCTCGGGATAACCTGGGTGTTGATCCCATGGTATGGCGGGGACACAGGTATTTTGGTCAATGATGCTCAGCTGATTTTCATTGTTCGGCTGATTTCGTTGCCCGATGTCTCCGGGATACGGCTGCCAGATAGGCAGGCCATCCATTGGGCCATAATAGTCATGGTCAAAGTTGTCTTTCATTAGAGTGTCCTCCTCTAATGAGTTCGGTGGAGCCCAGCATCCTTCCGGATCACAATCTCCATATATCATTTCGACATCTAACCTGGGTATAAACCTCGGACTCTGTGTAGGAAAGCAAAAGGGAATCTGCATTTCGTCCTGGGACATATAACCGTCCTCATTGAGATAGGATTCCCATTCTTCCTCCATATCGGAAGAATTGTCTTTATTGATGGTATGCACTTCTTGAGACACTGGGTGAAGGAAACCTCCACTATGGAAGAAGTTATGAACGGGATGAAGACTTTCATCATTAGCAGCTGTCTGGGTACAGGTTGCAGAAAAACCAAGACCTTTCTTCGTTTTATTATCAGTAGGAATGACAAGTTGTCCCCATCCTTTTGCGTTGTTACTTTTGATCACTTCGAGAGCATCTTTGTACGAGGAAATCGATGTTCCTTTTTCTGACTGATTGTCGTTGCTCACCGAGAGTTCCTGGAACTGAGTTCCAACAACCTCCTCCGGCTCTACAAAAGTAGATAATGAAAGGTTACTCACGATCAAAGCTTGTTCTCCACAGACCGTGACGAGTTGGTCATTCTTGACAAACTTCAGTTTCTGGTGAAGTGTCAAAGTTACTGCCCCAGCCTGGTGTATCCAAGGTCTTTCTAATAAGCAACTGTATGTTTCCCAGATGTCCATGACCTAGAAAGTGACCAGGAAAGTGTGAGGACCGATAGTTATGGGAAGGTCGACTTCGCCGATAACTGTTTTCCTGGATCCGTCAAATGCTTTGACGACTACCTCACTGCCTCTCATCGGAGGCCCTTCGAAGGATAACTGCATCAAAGTGGACTTCGGCATAACATTCAGGGCTGACCCTGTGTCTACCAGTACGCTGGCTAAAGCATCGCCCTGGCAGCTGACTGTGATATTGAGCTCCATGTTGTGACGGCGACCCTCTTCAGGTAATTCCTCATCACTAAATCCCAAGTTATTGCAGGAAGTGATGTTAGAGACAATGCTATCGAACTATCTAATTGTTACATCCTGTTCCACAAAGGCCTGCTCTAAGACTTTCTGTAGAGCCTCCCTGTGCGCTTCTGAACTGAGCAAAAGTGATAGTACCGAGATATTTGAAGGAGTTTGTAACAGTTGATCAACAATGTTGTATTCACTCCTTTGGATGAGCTTCAACATCTCATCATCATTTTTCGAAAGGTCGGGATTACTGGATTGACCGACTGGTGGATTAGGAACTTCTGTCTGAGGTTCCTTTTCTCTGCTGGGTTCTCCAACTCCTCGGTTGAAGATTCTACCACTCCGTGTTACTCGACTGATGTCTGCAATATTCACGACGGAGGGTAACGGAATTTCCTTCATGTTCTTAATTGTTGTTGCACCGTATTTGTAAGGGATAGTCTTAGTTGATTCATACGGTAATGGTCCCGGTAGATATATGACTATGGGAGCCTTCTGATTTTTTTGACCATCGTAAGAAATTTCGATCCGTTCCTAGTGGGGAACTCTCGATTTGTCAAGTAGAGGGATGATGGTACAAACATCTCTAGCCCTCTGATGATCAGAGATTACTACAACGTCCTCAATTTGATCAGCGAGGTAGTCCGGAGCCCAGTTGATTGGCCTGGAACCCGTATATGGACGAATCTCTCTACGATCCACTTGACCCTGAAGAGCTGCTCGCACAAGGTAACATCCTTGGTTACTTTCCGAACAGACTCTACAACGTTCATAGTTGTGTGGTGGCACCTGGCCACGCCTGCTTTGAATACAATGTAACCTCACTAGGTCAGTTTCCACAGATCGAACATCCTGACTTTGATGCCGAGTGGGGTTCCCGTTGGTAATACTAATTTGCTGGGTGTCTTCATCCATATAGATTGGAAACCACCAGTGGTTCAACAAGTGCTGAAGTGTTTCCTGGACAAGGGCACAACCTTGATCATTTTCATAGCCCGCTTACAGCTCTGATAATCATGTGATACCAAGAACCCGAGCCGGACCTGTTTAGCATGTAACTCCACCAGGCTGGTATTCATCAAGCGAATGTCGAAGATTTGAATCATGTTGATCTGATAGGGATTCCTATCATGGTAGTCTTGAATCCATCCAAGATCCATCTGGCGCTGGAGGCCCTCTTGTACAAACGAGCATCCCTGTTTGTTTACCGAGCAAGTCAGACAGGAACTGTAATCGTACCGCGGCAGATTATGATACTGGCTTTGCCTGGAGTGCATCGTCACCAAATTGACATTCATTGCATGGATGTCGTAGTTTTGAATGACGTTGGAATTCGTATAAACCATGTTAACTCCACGAACTCAGTGCTCTTGGATCCATCCGAGATCCATCTGTTCCTGTAGAGATGATTTCACCACAGAACATCCTCGACTGCTTTTAGAGCAGATATCACACTAGTGATAATTATGAGGTGGCACATGACCATATCCACTCTGTCTGTAATGCATCTTGACCAAGTTGGCCCTTAATAAGAGTACATCGTGAATTTGATAGACGTTGTTAGTCTCTCCCTCTATCAAATTGACCATAGCCTTCTCATGTTGAGGCAGCAGGTTCATGAGAACATTCGGATTCGTATCTTTGAAAGATAAAACCCTGCTCCTAACAAGCTTTTGCACGTCGGATTTGAAATTGAGACAGTTCTCTATGTTATGCCCTGGTCCTCCTTGATGGTAAGGGCAAGTCTGATCCACCTTAAACCAAACAGGCGGATTTTCCGGTACTATAAGAGGGGACTTAGTCTGGACATGCCCCTTGGCCAGTAGTAACAGAAATAGTTCTGCGTACGATACGGGTATAGGATCAAATCCTGGTGGACGCGTTGTACGGTTGTTATTGTATGGAGGACGAGCTTGCTGAAGAGGCTGTTGAGTCCTTTGTTGATTAGGTTGGCCCTGTGCAACCTGAGGTTGATACGTAGGAATAGGCGCAGGATTGATAGCAGGAGTTAAAGGTGCTACTGGTTGATAACGTCACCTTTGCTTTCCGAGAGAGATATTTCCAATATCCTGCTCTTTTTTCTTAGGGAGAGCACTACCGTATCGTTTTTCACTACTTGATGATCCAGCGTCTTTTACTAAACGTCCTACTCGGACGGCTTCCTCAAGACGAACTCCCATGACGACCATTTCGGTGAAGTCGCTGGGCGCACTGGCAACCATTCTGTCATAGTAAAATGAGCTCAAGGTCTTTAAGAATATCTTTGTCATCTCTTTTTCCTCAAGAGGGGGACAAATTTGAGCGACAATTTCACGCCATCTCTGAGCGTATTCCTTAAAGGTTTCCTTGTCCTTTTGTGACATTGATCGGAGTTGATCTCTGTCTGGTGCCATGTCCAGATTGTATTTATATTGTTGGACGAAGGCAGTGCCAAGATCTCTGAAAGTGCTAATCGTAGCACGGTTTAAACCCATGTACCACTTTAGTGCGGCACCGGTTAAACTATCCTAAAAGTAGTGAATTAGTAGGTCCTGATTATCTGTCTGAGCTGACATTCGCCGAGCGTACATCGCCAAATGGCTCTGAGGGCAAGAGTTACCCTTGTACTTTTCAAAGTCAGGCACCTGGAATTTGTGCGGGAGTTTTACGTTTGGGACCAAGCAGAGGTTCGCTGCGTCCTTTCCAAATAGATCCTGACTGCGAAGGGCCTGCAGTTCTTTCTGCATTTCTAGGAACTGTTCCAGGAATTCATTCATTCTTTCGAACATGTTGTCATTTCCAACAGAAGGTATATGTGGAATCTGTCCTTCCGGGACAGTGTGTGCCACAACGGTGGTATAGTCATTATGGCCGAGACTCTCGGTGTCTCCCGAAGTTTGTAACCTTTAGGAGTTGTTGTCATGCCCCTGGCATCTTTGCTTTCCCGAAGTTTGTAACCTTCAGGCCCAACGGTTCCTGCTGCAGTCCCCTAATCCTCATTGATCAACAGGATATATCCTTCTAGGATATAATTGAGTGGCATGCCCCAGGGACGATCTTTCGGCATTTTGTACCTAGGATCGGACTTTTCCACTATGGGCGTTGAGGTAATCTCCGAGATCACAGTCCTTTGTAGCTGAACTTCTGCCATGGCTTGCATATCGTTACGAAGCTTTCTCATATCCTCTCTCAGAGTGTCGATCTCTTCTCTCAACTCTTTGTTCTCTTCCTCGAGATTATCCATCTTTTTCTGACGATTAGCCCGAGTATTGTACGAATGAGACAGTTTGACTCTAAAATCGAGACACAAATGTGAGATTCGTAGGTAAGAAGAATGCGTGACGTGAGAATGATGAATACAATGATTATTAATTATTTTTGTTTATTCAAAGTAAACTTCGACAATTAGATTGCAAATATCAAACAGTGGGGAAACCCCGTTTTATTGAATTCAAAGGATTGCGATAATAGAAATACAGTAGATTACAAGGTGCGGAAACAGAAACCTAAGCTAACGGGTCCCGAGTCCTCTCTGAGGAGAACCCGGGTGCTGATTTTGGTACTTTCCTTTATTTTGACCGGGGCTCTTGAGCCGTTGTCGGGTTGTCATTCTTTTACCAAGTGAAAGGAATGAGCAAATTCCTTTGGTCATCCTGATTATCCACAACATGTTGCTCCAAAATCTCAATTAGAGCATCCTTATCTTTCAGTAGTTGCTGTATTTTGGTACACTCCACATTGAGGGTGTAGTATTTGTTCTTCCAAGACCTCCTCTCTTGTTGAACTTTGTTGAGAGTAACCTGAAGTTTTTCCGTTTCAGTCATGAAGTACATGACAGATTCCCTTGGCGGAAGAACTTTGTGACGAGGATAAGGCATCTTTAGCTTGAGAGCTCTAGTTTATACCCAGTGGAGATAAGGCTCCACCGAGACACAGTCCGGTTTTCCTAGAGACTCCTGTCCTTTCTTATGAACATGTTTCCAAGCATGCACTATTTCTGTCTTTAGTGCCCTATCACTTTTCCTTCCTTGAAGAAAATACCTTCCAGATGAGCATTACACGGGATATGCCTCATCGGGTATCCAAATTGACGACGAACTAAAACTGGATGGTAATTGATTCCTCCCTTAATTCCTATAAGGGGTACATTAGGGAAGATTCCACAACGGTCAATGACCCTGATCCCGTCATAAATCCTATTGCACCAATCTATCTCAGAGTTGGTGAGGGACATGATTTTCTGCGACCAACGTAAGGCACTCCTATGATCCTAAAGAGCAGCAGGCTTAGGCAAATGGGAGATAAACCATTTATACAGCAGGGGCACATAGCACGTGATCATTCCTCCGCTGTACAAATTCCCTAAGTGTACAGAATGATACGCGTCCACGAGCAAAGTTGGCACAGGGTTTCCAATGAGAAAAACCTTAATGGCGTTGATATCGACGAAGTTATTAATGTTGGGAAACAAAAATAACCCGTAGGTGAGTAAGACAAAGATGCTTTCAAAAGCAGTCATGTTCCCTACACTAGCAAAGTATAGAGCCTTCTTTGTTAGGAACTGGGCTGGTAAACCCGGGAGCCCTCCCTTAGTGGTCATGTGAGTCTTGCCTTCTGACTCATCCAAATAAATTGCTCTTGCAATGGCCTGATCCTTTGGAATTTCTTCCAGTCCAGAAAATGGAGCTCAATCAGTAATGTGTAAATTGGTCAGGTGAGAGTACTCCTTCAGCGTTGGTGCGAGCTGGTAATCCGGGAATGTGAAATAGTGATAAACTGGATCGTAAAACTGAATGAGTGTCTCCGTGATTCCTTTAATCACATGGATTCTTAATAGAGGTAGCAGACCTCCGTATTTGGCCCTGAAAGCTTCAGGGTTTGTGATCATCCTTGCTTGTCCTCTTAAATCCTCTAGCTTTAGAACCCTGAAGGTGTACTTATGAGTTCTCCTTCTACCAAAATCCATGAGCGCAATCTTTTTCTCTGACATTTGCAATCATTGTTTTAGTTTAATTTGAAAAAGAGAGACTAGAAGAGAAAATTTTTCTTTGCTTAATGTTTTTTAGATGAATGCATGAATGCAGTACACAAAAACATAGAAAAAACATGGGGTCAAAGGGTTGTTGTCATGGAGTCAAGGCTCTACCCATCCCAAAGGTTTATACAAGTGATTTTTGTACCTGTCTCTCAAAATCATCAGTTCTTGTCAAGAAAACACCAGCGGGCCGGGAACTGTGCTAGGTGATGTTTTTCGAAGAACCATAAGAAGAGGGTGGTATCGCGTGACAACCATTTCCAATAGTTTCCGCACCACTAAAAGAGGTTTTTCCTAGGTGTATACTTAATCTTTCCACATGCGGCATCACACACATTCCCATTAGCAGAAAAATAAACACAGATATCAATTAAGAAAAGCAGTATATATATTTGTCCTGAAGTCCTAGACTTTAAAGAGCTATGAATCCTACGTTCCTGACAGAAAATGGCTCCCCGACGGAGTCGCCATTCTGTGTTTCCTTCCTAATTTAAAGGGTTTGGACCTAAGATCCTAGTGGAGTCAACAAAAAGTCCTATCCCAATGAAATTCCAAAGAAAGAAAGAAGGGCCCCACGGTGGGCGCCACTTTTCTGTAGCGAGCGATTTTGGACGTGGTTCTTAAGCACCGTCGCTCTTTGGGGTTACTACAGGTCGATTCATTTTTTATCCTATTAAGCTGACTAAGTAAGGGAAATAGATGTCTCCAATTAACCCTGCTTGCATACTGAGTTTAAACAGCGGTCTGTTAGGTTACGGATGCTATATGGTAATGGGGCCTCTTTCTTCTTACTTTGTTTAAAACACCGGGAATGTTCATGGGTAGGATGCTAGGACTGATGCTTTTTGATTGATGTGTGAAGGTACGGGATTTGGGTTTTGGACTAGTGTGCTCGCTAAGATTCTTCTTTCAATCTTATGCCTACATATTCCCGTTTACCGAAACAAGGAAATCAGAGCGATCGTAGTTCCTCCAATTCTATGGGAGGAAATGGTGTTTTGGTGTCTTGTTCAAAGCCCAAGATGTGAAGCTAAAGGAGGTTTGTATCTTGTTCAAAGCCCAAGATGTGAAGCTGAAGGGTCTATTTGTATCTTGTTTAAAGCCCAAGATGTGAAGCTAAAAGGGTGTTGACTTTAGAGAGAATTTGTCATCTCTAAAGAGGGGTATGTTTATCACAACTGTTTATAAAGGAGAATTACTTTAACCAGGATATGTGAATCCGACAATACCATAATTTCCTTTATAGGGGCTTTTCAACCTAGAGGAGAAGACTTTAACTCAGTGTAGAGCAATGCTATATTTCCTTAGGAATTTTTCATGCTAAAAGAGGGACAGTGGCGTGGATGTAAATAATCCAGAGGCTTGCCGCTTACAGCAATTAGATGGGGGAAAAGAAGTTGTTGATGTTTGTATACTGTGAATGAGGCACAACTTTGATGTTAAAAGGTTGATTGACCCAACCGGGATTTCCTTATACAAAGCCTAAGAGGAGGCTAGTGGCCAAACAAGAGGGTCTTTTGTATATGTGTCTTGTACGAAGCCTAAGACGGAGGCCAAAAGGGTTTGACTCGACGAGAGAGTCTTTTATACTTAACAAGAGAGTGATTTGGTGTCTCGTATGAAGCCCAAGATAGAGGCTAAAGGGGTTTGACTCAACGAGAGAGTCTTTTTGTATCTCGTACAAAGCCCGAGATGGAGGCTAAAGGGGCTTGACTCAACGAGGGAGTCTTTTTGTATCTCGTACAAAGCCCGAGATGGAGGCTAAAGGATGGCTGTTTCAATTGAGTGACAGGTCCAGTACGTTGGTTAAAAGAGAAAATCAGTTCTTATAAAGAGACTGATTAAAAGTAAGGTTATGCTTTGGGATTTGATCAGAGGATCAGGGTTATTTCCTGTTCTTTAAGGAAATGGGAAATCCAGAGGGGTGTTGAGACTGTTCAAGTCTACTGGTGTTTTTCCCTTCTTGAGAATGCCTTCGAGACTCAAGGAGATTAGACTGTCCACGTCTAGAGTTTTATCTTTTGCACTATGCTTAGAGAAACAGTAGTAGGATCTAGACTCTTTGAAAGACTGTTCTATTAAGATGACTAATTTATGTTCCTATACCTTTAGGAGGTCGTCGGGATAATTTGTACGAAGCCCAAGAGCAGGCTGGAAACTTTTAAGAAGCCGAGGGACAATTTGTATGAAGCCCAAGAGGAGGCTCTCTTCCCGAAGGAAGAATCCTTATACGAAGCCTAAGAGGAGGCTGTGAATACTTCTAAGAAGCCGGCGGGTCCTTGTACAACGCCCAAGAGGAGGCGGGGTTGCTTTTAGGAAGCCTGTGGGTCCCCAAACCCCGAGAAGTTCAAGACATGCCATTCACCGAGAATGGATCAAGCCAGGAAAGTTCTAGAATTTGGAAGAAACTCAAGACATGCCATTTGTAACACCCCCAATCTAATACCCCCAAGCTTATAAAGCGGTAAATAATATTCGAAATTTCATCAGAGTATATTTGAAAACATGGCATAGACAGGGAGCATCACATCAATTTGAAACAAACATAACATACAACACCTGCTCATTAAGATATGCAACAGTGGGGTAGCAATCAACAGAGGAACTCAGTTCCTTACACCCACATTTCAGATTTTAGAATAAAAGCGGAAAATCTAAAACTGAATAACATATATATATATATATATATATATATATATATATATATATATATATATATATATATATATCAAGAAAGTTGTCATACACCAAGTTATACATGTACAAGTCAAAAGATATATACACAGAATACACAAATAATCACAACACGGCCACCCTAACTACCCGGTGTCACATATCAGAGCCGACCGACAAAAGAATGAAGACGCAAAGCTTCACAAAAAGACCTCCAGCAACTCTAATCTGCAATGCCTCATAGAGCATTATAAAACAGCAGAAGGGTGAGAAAAACAATCATAATACCGTTGAGTAAAATTATATATTAACACAAAAATACACAAGTATAAAGTTCTCACCACAAATGCACCACAATCGAATAAAACATAACACAGTACAATTATCAGGTATTCATCACCAACACACGTCAATCACTCGTAATACACTCCTCATCAACACAATTATACATACTCCATCACATTATCACATTCCCAATTAACATACACATTTAATCCATGATTATGCAAATACACAGAGATCGACACAACGACTCTATGCACATGCCATGCGGTACCGACTCCCATTGTTTCTCATGTCTCATCACCAGTTCACTCAGGAACTATTGGAACCATCGCTCGTTACTGAGAATCTCAAGTAACACCCCGTCGGGCCTACGATGTTCACCCATCGCTTTAGGTCCTCAGGCATCGCCTCATATTTTCGAGGCACACGACGTTATGGATCGCTTTAAGTCCCATCATGGGCACACGATCGTCTACAACCATCGCTTTAGGTCCTCAGGCAGCGCCTCATATTTTCGAGGCACACGATGTTATATCAAATTCCCTCAGGAATTAAACCGCCACTCAGGATGTTTCCACAATACCTATCATGATGCTTGGTATATAATGACTCATGACATTCACATTGCATACATACACACCTTCATAATCATGCATTTATCATCAAATACCACACATAGTATTTTCTTGCCCCTAGGCCACAAATCATCATCCACACATGTATTCTTACCCCAACACAGCACACAATCCTTACTACATTCATATCAACAGTACAGCGTACATTACACATCAAATTCACACAATTATAACAGCAAAAGTCGACAAAATGCCACTATTCCCGATTTATCGACATAATTAAATTGGCTAACAATTCCAAAATTCTCATCATCCAAAAGTACATTTCATAAGCTTCCCAACGATATAAATATCACTCAATTCAGAAATACGGTTCGAAAGATATGGATTTTAAAAAAAGAAAATGTTTTCAAAAACACACAAACCGCCCGGCGAAGCATGCTCACCGCCCGGCGAAACACGCTTCGCCTCTGCTTCGCCCGGCGAAGCACAGGCGACACTAATCCCCCAAAAATAATTCAAATAGGCAGAAGCTTGGCACCTCTGCGCCTCTCGAACCGCCCGGCAAAAAGGACGCATCGCCCGGCGCTCAGGGCCTTTCGCCCGGCGCTCTGCACCAGAAGCAGAAAAATTCTGCTGCGTGAACACTGTTCCATACCTCCAATTTTTCCCATTTTCTTCCCCAAATCATTTCCAACAGCAAAACAATTACTAGCAATGGTTCATACACATACATAGATCATACAACACAAATTATATCGAATTCCGTCCGTGAAAACATCGATTTCTACTCGATTACACGATTTCGACCTATATCCGAAAAACTACCGAACGAGACAATACAACATGCAACCATACATACATAATCATCCACAACAATAAGATAATCGAGTTTCACACCCTTACCCGATTTAATCGATTCCTAGAACTTGTTCTCTTGATTTCCCAAGCTTTTTCTCCAATTTCTCTCTTTTCTCTCTTCTCCTCTTTTCTTCTCTTTTCTTCTTTTCTTTCTTTCTTTTCTCTTCTACTATTTTTCTCTCTATTTCTATTTTTCTTTTCTTTACTAACTTAACAAAATACACCCAAATGCCCAAAATACCCTTACACTCAAATATCTCGCAAACGTTCCCAAAACCCGATAAAATATATTCACGACGAAAAATAACATATTTTCACATAAAGTCGGAAATAAAATAATATAATAATAAAATAATCAAAAAGACTCAATAAAATAAAATTGGCAAAACGGGGCGTTACAATTCTCCCCCACTTAGAAATTTTCGTCCTCGAAAATCTCACCTGAAACAAACAACTCTGGATACGACTCCCGCATCCGACTCTCCAACTCCCAAGTCAAATTACCCTCAGCAGCGCCTCCCCACTCCACTTTCACCAAAGCAATATCCTTGCCTCGCAACTGCTTCACTTCGCGATCCAAAATACTAACAGGTAAAGCCTCAACTGTAAGGTTCTCCCTTACCTCAACCTCATCCATCGGAATCACATGTGACGGATCCAGAACATACTTCCGAAGCTGTGAAACATGGAACACATCATGCAAATTCGACAGACTCGGCGGCAACGCCACCCTGTACGCCACAGCACCAACTCTCTCAAATATTTGGTAAGGACCAATAAACCGAGAAGTAAGTTTCTTCGATTTCAAAGCACGACCAACACCCGTTACCGGCGTAACCCTCAGAAATACATGATCGCCCTCTTGGAACTCAAGATCCTTCCGTCTCCGATCATGATAACTCTTTTGTCTACTCTGAGAAGCCTTCATTTTCTCTCGAATAAGCTTCACTTTCTCTGTCGTCTGTTGTACCAACTCCGGTCCTACCACCGTTCTCTCACCAGATTCGTGCCAACACAACGGCGTTCGACACCTTCGTCCATACAATGCTTCAAACGGCGCCATACCAATACTAGAATGAAAACTGTTATTATACGTGAATTCAATCAACGCAAGATAACTATCCCACGAACCACCTTGTTCCAAAACACAAGCCCTCAACAAATCTTCCAAAGACTGAATCGTTCTCTCCGTCTGACCATCCGTCTGCGGATGATAAGCCGAACTCAATCTCAATCTAGAACCCAAAGCCTTCTGTAAACTTTCCCAAAATCTCGATATAAACCTTGGATCTCGATCAGAAACAATACTCAATGGAACTCCATGCAACTTCACCACCACACTGATATAAATCTCAGCCAACCTCTCCAAAGAAAAACTGATGTCAATCGGAATAAAATGAGCCGATTTAGTCAGCCTATCAACAACCACCCAAATAGCATTATGCCCCCTCTGAGTGTTTGGTAACCCCATTACAAAATCCATCGAAATGCTATCCCACTTCCACTCAGGAATATCCAACGGTTGCAACAAACCACTAGGCCTCAAATGTTCCACCTTCGATTTCTGACAAGTCAAACAAGCATACACAAACTGAGCCACGTCTCTTTTCAAACCAAACCACCAGAAAATCTTCTTCAAGTCTTGATACATCTTATTCGCTCCAGGATGTATACTCAAATTACTCCGGTGTCCTTCCTCCAAAATCATCCTTTTCAACTCCGAATCATCCGGAATACAAATCCGTCCACGAAACCTTAACACACCATTAGAATCCACTTGAAAATCACTATTCGCATCTCCTCCCCCAACCAACATCAAATCCACAAATTTGAAATCCAACTTCTGTTTCTCACTAACCGTCATCAGAAAATCATTAGTAACCTTCAACATCCCAAGCCTTACACTATCCGAAGTCACTTCACATACCAAACTCAAATCTCTAAACGATTCCAAAAGTTCCCATTCCTTAACCATCAAAGCCGACATATGCAACGATTTCCGACTCAACGCATCAGCTACCACATTAGCTTTACCAGGATGGTAATTCAAGCCAAAGTCGTAGTCTTTCAAGAATTCCAACCACCTACGTTGCCTCATATTCAATTCCTTCTGATCAAACAAATACTTCAAGCTCTTGTGATCACTAAAAACTTCAAACCTCGCACCAAAAAGATAATGCCTCCAAATCTTCAACACAAAAACCACAGCCGCTAATTCAAGATCATGAGTAGGATAATTCTTCTCATGAACTCTCAACTGCCTCGAAGCATAAGCTACAACCTTACCTTCTTGCATCAAAACACCACCTAGACCAATCAAAGAAGCATCACAATAAACCACAAATGGTTCAGTAGGATTCGGCAAAATCAAAATCGGAGCTGTCGTCAATCTTCTCTTCAGCTCATTAAAACTCTCCTCACACCGAATATCCCAAATGAATGCTTGACCTTTACAAGTCAACTGGGTCAAAGGCAATGCAAGCTTAGAAAACCCTTTAATGAACCGTCGATAATAACCGGCCAAACCCAAAAAGCTACGAATTTCAGTAACAGATCTCGGAGCCTCCCACTGTAGAACTGCTTCTACCTTAGATGGATCCACAGAAATACCGTTACCCGAAATCACGTGTCCAAGAAAACTCACTTCCGATAACCATAATTCACACTTGGACAATTTTGCAAAAAGCTTCCTTTCCTTCAAAACCTGCAAAACAATACGCAAATGTTCCGCGTGCTCCTCGCGAGACTTAGAATAAATCAATATGTCATCAATAAACACAACAACAAATCGATCCAAATACTCATGGAAAATCCTATTCATGTATTCCATAAACACACCAGGCGCATTAGAAACCCCGAACGGCATCACAGAATATTCATAATGACCGTATCGTGTCCTAAAGGCCGTCTTCTGAATATCTTCTTCCTTCACCCTTATCTGATGATACCCTGACCTCAAGTCAATCTTACTAAACACACAAGCACCAACCAACTGATCCATCAGATCATCAATTCTCAGGAGCGGATACTTATTCTTAATCGTCACTTTATTCAACTGGCGATAATCAATACATAACCTCATACTCCCATCCTTCTTTTTCACCAACAAAACTGGAGCACCCCAAGGAGAAACACTTGGCCTCACGAACCTCTTTTCCAACAACTCATTCAACTGTTTCTTTAACTCCACCAACTCCGATGCCGACATACGATAAGGTGCCATAGAAACAGGTCTAGTACCAGGAACTAGATCTATAGAAAACTCCACCTCTCTCTCTGGCGGCAAGTCTGAAATATCCTCAGGAAACACTTCAGGAAATTCACACACAACAGGAAACACCTCAAGCGACACCTGACTAACCACGGCCAAAGATACAAACAATCCAAACAACTGAGCTTCCTCCGCCAAAAGTTTCTTCAACTCTTTGGTAGATAAGAAACTCGAGTCTTCGTCTTCCTCCAGAGAAGGAAACCTTACCAGCTTATGATAACAATCAATATGAACCCTATTAAATTGCAACCAATTCATTCCCAAAACTACATCCAAACCTTCCAACGGCAAACACACTAAATCCATCTCAAAGTCTTTACCATAAATGGTCAAAGGACAACTCAAACACACCAAAGAAGTAGTTACTGACCCCATCGCTGGAGTATCAATAACCATCTCACCATCCATCAAAGACAACACAAGATTCAAACGCTTCGCGCACTCAGACGAAATAAACGAATGAGTCGCTCCAGTATCAATAATAGCAACTAAAGGCGTACTATTAATAAAGCAAGTACCTCGAATCAGACGATCTGCACTTGAAGTCTGAGTTCCTGCCAAAGAAAACACCTTGCCACTAGTCGGAGCTTTCTTCTGATTCGGACACTTCGAGCTAATGTGACCAGGTTCTCCACAGTTATAACATTTCACCACATTCTTCCTTTTACAATCAGCCGCAACATGTCCTTCACCTCCACAGTTAGAACACTTATCCAAATTCTTCCTACACTCGGACTGACGATGTCCCAATCCACCACATCTAAAACACCTCGGAGCATTAGGCATACCACCTCCACCTGACCTTCGATCAAAAGTACCCCTTTGTTTACCTTTTTCCGCCGGTGTTACATATGGACCACTACGAAACTGCTGCTTCCCTTTCCTGTCACTTACACTTTTGTATTGAGTAGATCGAGCCTTACTATCCTCATCATAAATCCTACAACATTCCACCAAATCAGCAAACCTCCTTATCCTCTGGTAACCGATCGCCTGTTTTATCTCAGGACGCAATCCACTTTCATACTTCACACACTTAGAGAATTCCGCGGTCGCTTCAGCATAATGAGGATAAAACTGCACCAGCTCAACAAACTTAGCGGTATAATCCACAACAGACATATTACCTTGCTTTAGTTCCAAAAACTCAATTTCTTTCTTTCCTCGGACATCCTCGGGAAAATACTTCCTTAGAAACTCCCGGCTAAACACTTCCCAAGTGATCTCTTCGTCCTCCGCAGCTTCCAACACCTGACGAGTACCGACCCACCAGTCATCTGCTTCTTCCTGAAACATGTGAGTTCCCAGTCTCACCTTACTGTCCTCATCACAATCCATCACCCTAAAAATCCTCTCAATCTCTTTCAGCCAAATCTGCGCTCCATCAGGATTATGTCTCCCTTTGAAGACAGGTGGCCTATTCTTTCTAAACTCATCATTCTCCCCAGCATTCGGTGCACCCTGCACAGCACGAGCCATAGCCTGCATAGCAGCAGCTAGAGCAGCATCGTTCCTTCCAGCCATATTCTGCTCATTCCCAATAACAGAAACTATGGTTAAACCAACAACTCAACCAACCACAACGACCAACAAGGACTGACACAACCGACACGAACTGACACAAACTGGCTCTGATACCACTTAATGTAACACCCCCAAGCTTATAAAGCGGTAAATAATATTCGAAATTTCATCAGAGTATATTTGAAAACATGGCATAGACAGGGAGCATCACATCAATTTGAAACAAACATAACATACAACACCTGCTCATTAAGATATGCAACAGTGGGGTAGCAATCAACAGAGGAACTCAGTTCCTTACACCCACATTTCAGATTTTAGAATAAAAGCGGAAAATCTAAAACTGAATAACATATATATATATATATATATATATATATATATATATATATCAAGAAATTTGTCATACACCAAGTTATACATGTACAAGTCAAAAGATATATACACAGAATACACAAATAATCACAACACGGCCACCCTAACTACCCGGTGTCACATATCAGAGCCGACCAACAAAAGAATGAAGACGCAAAGCTTCACAAAAAGACCTCCAGCAACTCTAATCTGCAATGCCTCATAGAGCATTATAAAACAGCAGAAGGGTGAGAAAAACAATCAAATACCGTTGAGTAAAATTATATATTAACACAAAAATACACAAGTATAAAGTTCTCACCACAAATGCACCACAATCGAATAAAACATAACACAGTACAATTATCAGGTATTCATCACCAACACACGTCAATCACTCGTAATACACTCCTCATCAACACAATTATACATACTCCATCACATTATCACATTCCCAATTAACATACACATTTAATCCATGATTATGCAAATACACAGAGACCGACACAACGACTCTATGCACATGCCATGCGGTACTGACTCCCATTGTTTCTCATGTCTCATCACCAGTTCACTCAGGAACTATTGGAACCATCGCTCGTTACTGAGAATCTCAAGTAACACCCCGTCGGTCCTACGATGCTCACCCGTCGCTTTAGGTCCTCAGGCATCGCCTCATATTTTCGAGGCACACGACGTTATGGATCGCTTTAAGTCCCATCATGGGCACACGATCGTCTACAACCATCGCTTTAGGTCCTCAGGCAGCGCCTCATATTTTCGAGGCACACGATGTTATAGCAAATTCCCTCAGGAATTAAACCGCCACTCAGGACGTTTCCACAATACCTATCATGATGCTTGGTATATAATGACTCATGACATTCACATTGCATACATACACACCTTCATAATCATGCATTTATCATCAAATACCACACATAGTATTTTCTTGCCCCTAGGCCACAAATCATCATCCACACAGGTATTCTTACCCCAACACAGCACACAATCCTTACTACATTCATATCAACAGTACAACGTACATTACACATCAAATTCACACAATTATAACAGCAAAAGTCGACAAAATGACACTATTCCCGATTTATCGACATAATTAAATCGGCTAACAATTCCAAAATTCTCATCATCCAAAAGTACATTTCATAAGCTTCCCAACGATATAAATATCACTCAATTCGGAAATACGGTTCGAAAGATATGGATTTTAAAAAAAGAAAATGTTTTAAAAAACACACAAACCGCCCGGCGAAGCATGCTCACCGCCCGGCGAAACACACTTCGCCTCTGCTTCGCCCGGCGAAGCACAGGCGACACCAATCCCCCAAAAATAATTCAAAGAGGCAGAAGCTTGGCACCTCTGCGCCTCTCGAACCGCCCGGCGAAAAGGACGCATCGCCCGGCGCTCAGGGCCTTTCGCCCGGCGCTCTGCACCAGAAGCAGAAAAATTCTGCTGCGTGAACACTGTTCCATACCTCCAATTTTTCCCATTTTCTTACCCAAATCATTTCCAACAGCAAAACAATTACTAGCAATGGTTCATACACATACATAGATCATACAACACAAATTATATCGAATTCTGTCCGTGAAAACATCGATTTCTACTCGATTACACGATTTCGACCTATATCTGAAAAACTACCGAACGAGACAATACAACATGCAACCATACATACATAATCATCCACAACAATAAGATAATCGAGTTTCACACCCTTACCCGATTTAATCGATTCCTAGAACTTGTTCTCTTGATTTCCCAAGCTTTTTCTCCAATTTCTCTCTTTTCTCTCTTCTCCTCTTTTCTTCTCTTTTCTTCTTTTCTTTCTTTCTTTTCTCTTCTACTATTTTTCTCTCTATTTCTATTTTTCTTTTCTTTACTAACTTAACAAAATACACCCAAATGCCCAAAATACCTTTACACTCAAATATCTCGCAAACGTTCCCAAAACCCGATAAAATATATTCACGACGAAAAATAACATATTTTCACATAAAGTCAGAAATAAAATAATAAAATAATAAAATAATCAAAAAGACTCAATAAAATAAAATTGGCAAAACGGGGCATTACACCATTCACGGAGAAAAGATCATCTCTGGGGAGTGGAGTTTCTTTGACAACTTCTAAAGGTGACACTCTGAGAAAGAGTTCAAAAAGAATTTGCCTTTCACATCTCCATATTGTTTAACCCTAAGAGGAGGGAAGACTGTATCTTGTAATCCTATGGGGATCTAGTTTAGTCTATTTAAGAGTGATCAACAGGGCTTAGTGCTAGACGTAGTTGCCGGGGAAACTCTAAATATCTATACCAGTATTACACAGTTGATATTTGACAAGTATATAAAAGTTTGTGAAAGAAGACTTATAGTGAAACAACTCCACAATACTGTTATATGTATATGAAAGCGGGTAAAGAAAGCATATAAACACTTACTCGGTTGTAGAGCTTCCATGCTGTATTGTTAGTTGTTCAACAAAGAAAGCTTTTATAACAATATTATATACAAAATCAAAGGAGAAAGTACTTTGAAAAGATGTTGGGGCTTACAGCTCAAGGAGAGACCCAAGGTTTTATCAGTGATTGCACTATGGTTTTGAATTTGTACAGGGACTTATACAAGTGACTAAGGCCCAAGAAAGGTTTTTCTGTACAAAGGGATGAGTCTTACACTCTCTCAAGAGGCCCAAGTGTTTAAAGAAAAAATAACGGGGCTTATAACACGAGGGTAGGCCCAGATGATTGGTTTTTTGAATTGGCGATCGCGCCGAGGTTTTCTTTTAACGCAGAGGGACTTATACAATGTCTGAGGCCCAAAATTGTTTTGGTTAAAAGGGGATTGGGTCTTACACTCTATTAGAGGCCCAAAGATTTATTTTTGTACAAGTGGTGGGGCTTATAGCTCAAGGAGAGGCCCAGGGTCATTTGTTTGAAAATGGCGACCGCACCGAGATTTTTGAAAACGCAGTGGTCTTATACAATAAGTGAGGCCCAAAATGGTTTGGTTTTCTTAAAGGGGGGTTGGGTCTTACACTCTAATAGAGGCCCATGAGTGTTTGAAAATGTTTTGCGAGGGTGAAAACCAAAGAAACCCTAATTTGTTATTCTTTAAAAGTAAATATTTAAAGAAAATCAAATAAAATACCAAATAAGTTTGAATAAACCATTTGTGATCTTTGTTTAAGGTTTGAAAAATGAGGGATTAATCACAAGGGATATTAAAACTCACTTGGTTTTGATTTTCAAAGTAAATATTCACTTTTAAAATGTTTAAAAAACATTAAAAAGGAATTTATTCACAAAAATACTAATTATATTAAATAAATAATATAAACTTAATTTTTTTGTGGAATAAAATATTTCAACATTTTTGTGATTTTTTGCAAAAAGAACCAATAAAAAATAATTAAAATTGAAAGAGTTATTAATTTTCCAATTAATTAATAAAACATGAAAATATTGGCAAAAATTGCAAAAATGTGAGAAAACACAAAATGGCATGGATGGGGTTTGAACCCATGACCTCAAGGTTATAGGGCGCGCGCCTTACCTCTGGGGTGGTGATACATCATTTGCTTGAAGTGAAACCACAAATATACAAGGCTTGCCTTGTTTTTGGCCTGGCCCAAGGCAAGGCAATGCAAGTTTTGGGTCAGAAACGTGAAGGTCATAACTTTCTCATTTCTCCATGTTTGGGGACAAAATTTATATGCATCTGGCCTTGAATTTCACAAGGAATCCAATGGTGGTGGTATTTTTTTCAAATCATACTCCCTCCTCAAAATCCGATAGTGGTTTTGAAAAAGGCCTATAATTGCATTTTCTATGCTACACTTTGATACAGGCATGAATTACATGATGAATTGGTTCAAACACAACATATATAACACGTATGAGGTGTGTATGATCAGTGGACTTCAAAGAAATGCATATTTTGGAAAGTTCAAGTCATGAGGCTTACCTCTCTTTGAGCTTTTGGAGTTTTCTATGCAATCTGCCAAACTTCTTGTTCCAGAAATGGTTTGATGCTTTGGACACTCTCAAATGATCCCTTGGAAGCTTTTAGGATGATTGGAATCAGCTGGAACTTGCAAAAACACAAACTGGCCCTTTCTTGCAAAAGGGGTTAAAATGGCCAAAATAACAACTCCCTCAAATGGTGTTCCAGATGAGGGGAACCATTTGGGATAGTTCAAGGATGATATTTGGAGTGTGTTTGAGGTTTTATCTGGTTTGGAAAGTGACTGATTCAAGACATGGCTTGAAAAATGCACAAAAGTACTATTTTGAGGTTTTGAGAGGTGACTTTGTGATTTAAGGATTACAGGTCACTTGCGTGAGTTTGGATCACCTACATATGATGTTTATGAGGTGTTAGGATCATGAGCTGTGATGGAAATGCTCTCTAACTCAAAAACTCAGAGTTACCTTGCTAAAGAAGACATTTTGGCCTAAAGAGAGAGATTTTGAGGAAAACATCTGTTTGATGGCTTAGGTGTACTCAAACTGAGCACAAATGAGCTCTATTTATAGTAGAGCAAGTTTGTTTTGGGATCAATAGTGAATGGCAACTACAGCAGAGGTTTGGCCAATGGTTGCATTTTGGAATCCAAGTCTCCTCTAGCCATTGACTAGAGGTTAGGGCACAGGGCTGTGGTTCCCTTGGTCTTGGATAAGTCTTGACTGAATTCAGTTGGAAATGGCTCAGTCCATGCCACCTTGGTGTATGCATTGAATGCTCCAATCCAAAATTGGAGTCTTGTCCCTCTTTTAGGCAATTCTAGGTTTGGCATGCTACTTCTTGTTCCAAGGGCTTTGGAGGCTTGGCTCAGTGTTTGTCCCCTTTAGATTTGATCCTCAGATGTGTCCAAGATGATGACAAGTCTTGGAATTATCTGATTTTGCCAAATCTAGCAAAATGCAAAATTCTTCCTAGCCTTGGCAGTTTTCAGCAAGGCATATTGCCCTTGTCATATCTCATGGCTCAAGTGGAATTTGGCGATGTTCTTAGTCATTTTGGAAAGCCCTCATATGATACAACAACTGTTTGATCATATTTGGTTTTGATACCTTTAGGATACAAGTGAAAAATCCCCCTACATTTGGAAAAAAGTGAAGGCAGATTCTGACTTATTGAAAATTTCACTAAGTGTTGGAAAAAAGTGACATTTTCACCTTTTGTGATTTTGATCATTCCATAACTTAAAATCCATGATGAATTTGGAGAGAGGTCAGTTTTAAGCTTTTGTAGAGGGTAATGAGAGCTACAAATCTAGCTTTGGATGGGGAAAAATGTCCTTGTGGTTTAGGAGTTATGACCCTCCAAAATTGGTACCCTTGCCACTTTGTTCATAACTAAGAAAATTTTCTAAGTTTTTATTGTTACCCTTTTTACAAGTTGTCCAACTTTTCTTGATTTTTCTTGATGAATGATGATTCAAATCATACATTAACATCATTTTAGGGTTAAAAACCCATTTTTGTGAAAAATCTCAAAAAGTCAAAGTTTGACTTTTGTGCATAGTTGACTTTTTATCAGATGAATTCCAACCTGTGCGATCCTCTATGAAATCAAGTCCTTGACCTAGATCAAACTTGATGGATTGATTTCATAGGTGTTATAGGGTGTATTGAATCATGTCCTAGGGTTTGGGAGCATGTCCTAGTCAAAAGTCAAAGCTATAGTTGACTTTTCTCGCGAAACCCTAATTGTGGCTCTGATGAAATCGAGACTTGTTGCTCAAGCTTCTTGGATCAATACATTATTGTAAATGGATCAATGTGGTATGTTGGAGATCCTCAAATCATGTCTTGAGGTCTTGGCTCATGATTTGCCCCAAAAGTCAACTTAGGGGTGAATTAGGTCAAGAAACCCTAATTCATGATTTTTTATGTATGCATCCCCTGAGGAAAAATTGACTTGATGATTGGGTTCATGATGTCCCCTGGGGTATTTTAGGTTCTGCTTTGAAGCATTGGCTCATGCCCAGAGGATAATTTCCATTTGGAGGCCCTGGTCAACCAAAACCCTAATTTGGTGACACTGGCGATCTTAAGGCTTGATCCACCAAGAAGGGAGCAGCCTTATGCTTAATCCTTGAAGTGGTAGTCCTCTTGATCCTTTGTGGATGTTTGAGAGGTTAGACAAGTTGAATATCATGTCATTCCTTGATTGATCCTTTGTCTAAGAACTCAAAGAGGGCTTGAAACCCTAATTTTGACTATAGTAAGTGTTCACCCATCTTTGGTGAGACTGATGAGGCAAGATAGTACATCCATATTGTGATGATGATTTGCACAATGATGGGAAATCTTAGTGGTCAAAATTTGGGGTATGACACTAGTCAAATACACCGCTCCCGAAAGCTCTCGCATCAGATACGAGGACATCCAGTCAACTAGATGGGGAGATCCCCTTGAGATTTGAAATACTATGGAAGATGCGACAGAAGAGTCCTCTTATGATAACTCTGCATGGGAAGAAGACACCAATGATCCTACTCCACCAGAAACCAGTGCCATTTCTGAAGACAAACTACGAAGGAAAGTACCAAACTTTGTGATTCACAGAGGATTTCGTCGCCATTGGGTTGCAGTCGATGTCCCGAAAGTCGTCCATAAGTCGAAGCAATTACCATCTTTGTTTTGGCCATTCACTTTGCCCAGGTGAAATGGATGTTTTATAGTGCTTGCTTTTCTGTAAATGTCCCTCTCCGTTTCGCCCAAAGCGTTAGAGTTTTGTTTTATAGGGTTGTGCTTCAAGAATCGACAAATCATAAATAAATAATGTCATTCTGAATTCCCGCATTTAGTGTTGTTTTCACTTTTTCGTTTTTCAGAAAATGGTAATCCTAAAAAACAATCCAAAATAAAAACAAGCATTTTTCAGAAAATACATTGCACACACTTTTGCATTCTCTATGTCCTTTCTAAAAAAAGAATCATCACGTCATGCATATTGCTTGTTTTAAACCCCATTAAAACATGCGATCCAATGTCTTCTCCCAACTTTGAATTCCCGGTATTTGAAGCTGAAGAAGAAGAGGATGGAGAAATTCCAGAAGATATCTCCCGACTACTCAGGCAAGAGGAGAGGTCTATTGAGCCTTACAAAGTGCCGCTGGAAACGGTCAATTTTGGTTCAGAAGAAGAAAAGAAAGAAGTTAAGATTGGAGCACTGCTCAGTCCAACTGTCAGAGAAAACTTGATAAAACTTCTCAAAGATGTATTTGCTTGGTCCTACCAGGACATGCCAGAGTTGGATACCAGCATCGTGGAACACCACTTACCACTGAAACCAGAATGTCCTCTAGTAAAACAAAGACTGAGAAGGACTCATACAGATATGGCCATCAAAATTAAGGAGGAAGTGCAGAAGCGGATCGACGCAGGTTTCCTCGCCACCTCAGAATATCCTCAATGGTTAGCCAACATAGTGCCAGTCCCGAAGAAAGATGAAAAAGTCAGAATGTGTGTAGACTACAAGGATCTGAACAAAGCAACTCCAAAGGATGACTTCCCCTTACCACACATTGACATGCTGGTAGACAACACAACAAAATTCAAAGTCTTCTCCTTCATGGATGGATTCTCGGGCTATAATCAAATCAAAATGGCACCGGAAAACATGGAGAAAACTTCATTCATCACCCCATGGGGCACCTTTTGTTACAAGGTAATGTCGTTCGGTCTGAAGAACGCGGGGGCAACCTATCAAAGGGCCATGACAACTCTGTTTCACGACATGATGCACAAAGAGATTGAAGTGTATGTCGATGACATGATTGCCAAATCTAAAATAGAAGAAGAGCATGTGGAACACCTATCAAAGTTATTCGAGCGTCTGCGAAAATACAAACTCTGCCTGAATCCTAATAAGTGCACATTCGGTGTTCGCTTAGGAAAACTCTTAGGATTTATCGTCAACCAAAAAGGAATTGTGGTTAATCTCGACAAAGTCAAGGCCATTCAAGAAATGCCTTCACCGAAGACTGAAAAAATAGATCAGAGAATTTTTAGGACGTATGAATTACATCTCAAGATTCATATCCCTTATGATCGCGACATGCGCGCCGATCTTTAAGCTACTCAGAAAGAACCAAAGCTGTGTATGGACAGAAGATTGCCAAAAAGCTTTCGACAGCATCAAACAATATCTGTTAAACCCACCGATTATGTCTCCTCCAGTGGAAGGAAGACCACTGATCATCTACTTAACAGTCTTGGAAGACTCCATGGGCTGTGTGCTTGGCCAACAAGACGAGACAAAGGAAAAAGAATATGCCATTTACTACTTAAGCAAGAAGTTCACGGACTGTGAAACTCGATACACTATGCTCGAAAAAACTTGTTGCGCTTTGTCTTAGGCAGCCAAACGTATTCGCCAGTACATGATTTGTCACACTACTTGGTTAATCTCCGAAATGGATCGAATCAAGTATGTCTTTGAAAATTCTACTCTCACGGGAAGGATTGCCCGTTAGAAGATGTTGTTATCAGAATACGACATCGAGTATCATGCTCAGAAAGCCGTCAAAGGAAGTGTTTTAGCCGATCATTTAGGTCATCAACCAATTGATGACCAGGAATCAGTCGGATTTGACTTCCTAGACAAAGATATCATGTACTTGAAAATGAAAGATTGCGATGAACCGCTACTCGGCGAAGGGCCAGAACCAGGTTCCCAATGGGGACTAATATTCGACGGAGCCGTCAATGCTTATGGAAACGGAATTGGAGCAATCATCGTAACACTTCAGGGTACCCATATTCCTTTCACTGCCAGATTAACATTTAAATGCATAAACAACGAGTCCGAATATGAAGCTTGTATCATGGGTCTCGAAGAAGCCATTGACCTAAGTGTAGCGTGCAATTTTTTTCGGTGACACGACCACCTTACCACAATGGTTGGAATTAGGTGCTACTTTCTGATTTCTTATTTATCCTATGAAGCTGAAAAGGAAAGGGAAGGTATCTAAAACTAACCTTGCACGCAAATGTTTTCTTTAACAAATGCTAAGAAATTGGGGGGTCCGGGGTCAAGTTATACAAAGGGAAGTTGTTAAATACCCAATGTATATATGGTTATCCATAGATCGTTTGGCATGTTCTTCTATTATCTACTTACTGGTGTTTATTTGTTATAAATTGGGAAATTTTCACCTTTGGGAAAGTTGAGAGAGTATTTTTGTTGTTTTCGGGTTTTTCGATGTTTTTGGTAGGTACTGAACCTAAAGTTTTTGTTATGTGTGCTCGCTAAGATTTCGCAATCTTATGCCTACGCATTCCCATAAAGATAACAGGGAAATCAGAGCAATTGTAGTTCCTCCTATTCTATGGGAGGAAAAAAGATATTTGGTGTCTTGTTCAAAGCTCAAGATTGAAGCTAAAGGGTATTTGTGTCTTGTTCAAAACCCAAGATTGAAGCTAAAAGGTTTGACAGAGAGAGAATTTGTCATCTCTAAAGGGAGATATCTCTCTTGTTCATCACATTTATTGGGGTATTTGGTTATAAAGGGGAATTACTTTAACAGGGATATGAGGATCCAGCAATTCCATAATTTCCTTTAAAAGGGAGATGTCCTGAAGGAGGAATTAAAAAAACCATTAAAAAGAACCATTAAAAGAACCATTAAAAAATGATAAAAAAAATGAGAGAGAAATTAATTTTTGAAGTTATTAAGAAATTGTGAAAAAAAAAGTGAAGAATAAGTGGTAAAAAATTAGGATGGCCCTCCCAAGGTTTGAACCCACACCCTTGGGGTGGAGGGTTTAAAATCTTACCAACTGAGCCAAGTGCGTTGGCTGATAGAGAATGACAAGGGTGAATAATATGTGAAAACAACCTTTGAAAATGGTTCAAAAAAAATAAAACCAAAAGGTTTGGGGCGAGGGGGATTCGAACCCCAGACCTCTCGCTCGCTACACACACACACACACATACACACACAAATACTAGTGTTTCCACTAGGGCACAATGTCAATTCAAACATATATTGGCAAGTGTATAATATATACTATGTTTGATTATAAAAACCTAAAAATGGCACCATGGCCATCTTCTTCCTTGAGCTGGCTCGCAGGTTGAAAAACTACCCTATCTCCTTCATTTCGCAATGGTTTTGAATGAAATAAACATGAAAGTTGTGTGCTTTCATGCCAGGAACTCAGTGATATGGTTTAATTTCATTTCTTTTTAGTGTGCAACAAGTTATATCGTGATGATCAGATAAACCCTAAAATATACAAAACAAACTATGCAATCGTGTACATGATGATTTTGGTTCAATTGTTTGAGGGGAATTGCTTAACACATATTTATATACTTAAGGCAAACTTAAGGCCTAACAGATAATGCATGCTTCACATAGTTAGAGAGTCAAGGCTTACCTCTTTGCAAGAAGAAATGGAACTTTTCTCCAAAGGTGTTACAGAAGGGAAATGATGATCCTCTCAGCTTCCCTTGATGGTATGGATTGTGTTGCAAGCTTCAAAGCCCTTTGGAACTCCTTAGATCACTTGGATGGAAATCAGTTTAACTTGGATTAAGTTGACTAGTGAGACTTGATTCTTGTGTTATAGAAGTGATTAAGGTGTTTGGATCACTTCTATATGTTGTATATGAGGTGTGTGAACCAATGGTTTGAGTTGCATTGGTCTCTAACTCAAAACTCGATAGTGACTTCTCAAGAATTTGGAATTTTGATGCACAAGAGGGAATGAGAGAAAGCTATGTTGTAAGGTGCTTTGGTGTACTCGAAATGATAAAAAAGGAGCTCTATTTATAAGAGAAGAGTTGTGCTGAAGATTCTCACTTGAAGCTCAAAGGATAAGGTTGGAGTCAATGGTCTTGCTAAGCATAATTGCTTCTTACACAAGGTACTCATGGTTGCTCCAAATAGCTCAGCTATGTACTGACTCAATTCACATTCTGCAGATGATTTTATTGTTGTTTATAGGAGCATCTTGACTGAGGGATGTCCTTTTGTTGAATGTGCACTATTGCACATAAATGTCATTTTGAATTCAAGGCACAAAGTGATAAAACCAAATCATGCCATTTGAGTTTTCCTTGACTCCTTGGTCCAATCTTGCAGGTTTGTCGTGATTCATCTGATATAAATTGAATATGAGTGGTTTTGATCATTGCCCTTGACAAGAAAAATGGTGTGTGGTAAGTAATCACCAAAACTGTCTTGCAACAGTTTGTAACAAGGCATGTTGGACACTCCATAACTCCTTGCTCAAGTGGAGTTTTTTCATGCTGGTGGGCTCTTTGGAATGTTGATACATTGTGCTTCAACTTTGGTGTTTACATTTGGACTTGGATCCATGGGGTCATGGAGAAAAATGACCCCAAAGTTTGGAAAAAGTGAAACAGATTCTGACTTGAAAATTTCACTAAGTGTTGGAATGAAAATGTCCATTTTCATTTTTTGTGATTTTGATCAATCCATAACTCAAAATCCACGAGGATTTGGAATTTGATGTAGTTGACACTTTTGAAGTATGTAACGAGAGCTTTCATTTGAGCTTTGGATGGAAGAAAAAGGCCTTAGGGTTTAGGAGTTATGACCTTGCAAAGTTGGGTAAAAATCACTTTGTTCCATAACTTAGAAAACTTTAAGTTTTCTAAGGTTGCCCCTTTTGCAAGTTACCTCACTTTTCTTGATTTTTCTTGATGAATGATGATCAAAACCATACATTGACATTGTTTTTGACTTAGGGGAGCCATATTTGTGAAAAATTCCAAAAAGTCAAACTTGATTTTAGGCACAATTGATTTTTTGTCAGAAGAATTCCAAGTTGTGTGATCCTTTGTGCAATCAAGTGCTTGACCTAATTCAAACCTAATGGATGGATTCCATAGGTGTTTTAGGGTATCTTGAACCATGTCCCATGGTTTGGGAACATGTCTTGGTCAAAAGTAAAAGATACAATTGACTTTTCCTTCAAAACCCTAATTGTGGTCCAGATGAAATTGAAACTTGTGAATCAAGCTTCTTGGATCAATCCATTGTTGTAAATGGATCAATTAGTGTGTTTGAGGTCCTCAAATCATGTCTTGAGGTCTTGGCTCGTGTCTTGCCTCAAAAGTCAACTTAGGAGTGAATTAGGTCAAGAAACCCTAATTCCTGATTTTTTATGAATGCTTCCCCTGAGACTATTTTGACTTGATGAGTGGATCCATGAGGTCCCTTGGAGAATTTTGGATCATGTTTTGAAGCAATGGCTCATGCCCAGATGAAAATTTTCAACTGGAGGCCTTGGTCGACCAAAACCCTAATTTGGTGACACTGGCAATCTTGAGGCTCGATCCACTTGGAATGTTGCAACCTTGTGCTTGATTATTGAAATGGGAGACCTCTTGATCCTTTATGGGTGTTTGAGAGGTTAGACAAGTTGAAGATCATGTCATTTCTTGATTGATCTTTTGTCTAAAAGTTCTGGGAGGGCTCAAAACCCTAATTCTTGATTGTAGTGAATGCTCAACAATCCTTGAGGAGATTGATGAGGTATGATGGTACATCCATATTGTGGTGATTGTTCTCACAATGATGGGAATCTTTGTGGTCAAAATTTGGGGTATGACACTAAGGATAAAGAACTTGGATGTGTATGGAGACTTAGCCCTGGTTGTGAATCAGATCAAAGGAGACTGGAATACATACCAATCAGGATTGATTCCTTACAAAGACTACGCGAGAAGGTTGTTACCATTCTTCAACAGGATCGAGTTTCATCATATCCCTCGTGAAGAAAATCACATGGCTGATGCATTAGCCACCCTGTCCTCCATGATTAGTGTGAGTCAATGGAACGACGTACCTAAAATTGACATAATGCGTGTTGAAAGGCCCGCTTACATCTTCACAATTGAAGCAGTCATAGATGACAAAACATGGTATCATGATATCAATTGCTTCCTTAAAAGACAAGAGTACCCACCTGAGGCATCATGAAAAGATAGGAAGACTCTCAGAAGACTAGCTGACAACTTCTTCCTAAACAAGGATACACTCTACAAGAGAAACTTTGACATGGTTTTGCTCAGATGCGTAAACAGACAAGAAGCAAACATGCTGATGAAAGAAATCCATGAAGGTTCATTTGGCACTCATGCCAATGGACACACAATGGCAAGAAAAATTCTAAGAGCAGGGTATTATTGGCTACAATGGAATTCAATTGCTACAAGTACATGAGGAGGTGTCACAATTGTCAGATATACGGTGATAAAATCCATGTACCGCCACGCATCTCAAAGTTCTTTCTTCTCCATGCCTTTTTCTATATGGGGAATCGACATGATTGGCATGATTGAACCCAAAGCTTCAAATGGACATCGGTTCATCCTGGTAGCCATTGACTACTTCACCAAGTGGGTTGAAGCAGTGTCATACACCAACGTAACCTGACAAGTGGTGGTCTGATTTATCAAGAACAATCTCATCTGCTGTTATGGTGTTCCAAGCCAGATCATTACGAATAATGGATCCAACTTGAACAACAAGATGATGAAAGAGTTGTGTGCTGAGTTCAAGATCGAACACCATAAGCCATCTCCTTACCGAACTAAAATGAATGGAGCAGTAGAAGCGGCTAATAAGAACATTAAGAAAATCATTCAGAAGATGGTTGTAACCTTCAAAGATTGGCACGAGATGCTACCCTTTGCTCTTCACGGTTATCGCATATATGTCCGCACCTTAACAGGGGCAACCCCTTTCTCTCTAGTATATGGCATGGAAGCAGTGCTCCCCATAGAAGTATAGATACCATCAATCAGGGTATTGATGGTAGCCAAGCTAACATAAGCTGAATGGTGTTAGAGCCGACACGATGAATTAAATCTGATCGAAGAAAAAAGAATGATGGCTTTATGCCATGGTCAGTTATATTAGCAAAGAATGAAGAAGGTGTTTGATAAAAAGGTCTGACCCCGTGTCTTTAGGAAAGGAGACATTGTGCTCAAGAAGATACAGTCATTTCTCACTGATTCCATGGGAAAACGGACCCTGAATTATGATGGCCACTTGTTGCACCCCAAAATTTGCCCTCCTTACTTTATTACTAACTGGCTTATGTTGCATTGCATTTTGCATTATCATGTGTGCATATCATTGGTTCTTAGCATGGGGTCAAGGTGCCTGAGGCAGTGCTTCAGAGGGTCAAGCAAGAGTCCTAGTATTGGCCAAGAGAGCTCAGGTGGATCATCCTCTCCTAACCAGTGCATAGATTAGGGTTTTGAGATTCTTGGGTCTATTGCTTCAATAGGCAAGCTCCTTGGGTTTTTATCATCATCAAATGGAATATCTTATTTTTGTTGGAGAGGATACACATCATATTCAGAGGAATTTGGATTTGGAGACTGTGTTATTTCCTCTTAGACTGAGGGTACCACAACTAGGGTTTGCTATAAAGTCAGTTTATTTCTGATTTTTTGGGCAAGACTTGATTCCATGGTACTCCTTGGGTCCCTAAATACCTAGGGATGGGAGGTTGTCCATCAGTTTGGTTCAGGAGAAGTTCAATTGGCCAATGGATTGAAAATCAGTTGAATTGGGTAAAAGTCAACAGTGAGAGGAGAAGTCAACTGTGGAATTTTGAGGTTCTCTCCAAGGTTTTCAAGGTATCACATCCTCATATGGTCTCCAGGGGTCAAGTTTCATACATATTTATCAGGAATCAGGAGTTGGTGTAAAGTTTCTAAATTTGGAAAGTGACCTATAATGAAAAGTTTCCATTTTTGGCAAGTTCCTGCACTGCATTCAACTTGACTTTTCACCATCAAGAAAGCTTCAAATGAATTTTTCTCCAACATGAAAGTTGAATATCTTTTTCTCCTCTTTCCAACAAGTACTAGTGGGTCTCCATATCATTTGTGAAACTCCAGTTATGATCAAAAGAAGGCAGAGTGGTTTTTAGGGTTTTTCATGGTTCCATTTTCACAACTTTGGACATAATGACCTATAATCAATTCCATTGCTTCATGCCACATTCTAATATCAAAGGACATTCCTTGAGGTTTATTTTGGGCCCAAGAATCAAGTGGTTTCATGGGTTATTATTCACTTACTTTCCATTATTCAAAAAGTCAAGTCATC
The DNA here is from genome assembly GCA_022829125.1 of Lathyrus tuberosus. Lineage (NCBI taxonomy): Eukaryota > Viridiplantae > Streptophyta > Magnoliopsida > Fabales > Fabaceae > Lathyrus > Lathyrus tuberosus. The sequence goes on from JALAZF010000183.1 coordinate 10,791,508, forward strand.
AAAAAACTCATGAACCAATTGTTTGCATGGCCCAAGTTCAATTGTGGTGTAATTAGAAATTCACATATGGGTGATCCATCATGGATTTATTAAGTATACGTGCATGGAGATAGGTGTAATTCACATTATGCTATTTTCCAAAATCATTCAAAAACTCATTAAACAAGTAATTACCCAAGCCCAATTCATTATCAGAGGAAAAACCTAGTCTATTTAAACCCATCCATGCACTGGTTAGGGTTAGATACACGTGACATTTGGAGGATTGGAGAATTTGAACCCTAAAGCTCTCTTTCAATAAAACTCACGAATTACAAGGAGTTTCTTCAAAGTTCTTCCACAAAACTTCTCCTGGTGATCTCTAGAACACATCCCAACCACCCTTTGCTGCCAAAAGCAAGGATTGGAGTTGCACCATCTCAGGTTGATGGATTTTTTCGTGCTCTTAAAACTCCTATTTTTTACGTGTATATTGTTGTGTGACTGTCACTGATCATGCTGATATAATTGGTTTTTAATATGGATGCGTGTATGGCTTGTTCTATGTGTTTAAAGTTTTGTGCCCTAATGGTTTTTCATTCGTTTTTCATTATACACTAATGGTTTGCAAATTTTGATGCCATATTTGGATTCCTGACGAAAATATGGGTGGGATAGTGTATTCGCACGTGTGTTTTGGGCAGGTTTTTGTTGCAGGTGGCCGGAGTAGGGGGCCGGAACCCTAACTCCGGCGGTGGCGATGGAACCAGACCGGCGAGAAGGCTGGAGGTTGATGACAAGTTCCTGGCTGTTGATTCGCGCGATCCAATGGATACCATTGTGCCACATATTTTTCTTTTATTTTTCTTTTATTTTTTTTTTCTGAATTTTAATTATTGATCCCATGTTTATTACCCCATTGAACTTACCGTGTACGTCCAATCACGTTATTCCATTCTGCATACTTTTCATTTGCGTTGACTTGTGCAGAGGCGTTGGATTGATCCCAAGGTAAGGACTCAGTCAACCCAGTTGACTGGGTCACATGCGTACACCCTCCTTTTTTTTATTTTTTTTCTGATTTGTAACTTGGACGGGCCTCGCAAATGGCACCCCCATCCTAGCCCATTTCAATTATTCCAACGCATTTGGACTACTCTCTGCACCCCCTATGCCATCTATTTCATTTTATTTCCATTTTAATTATTATTTTCATTATTTAATTATTAAAAATACATAATTGCATTAAAAAATTACTAAAAAATTCATGCATCATATTTATCATTTTATCAAAATTTTCAAAAAATTTATTTTTATTTTTTATTTTATTTTTATCATTTAAACTAATTATTTATTCAATTTCTTTTTGCATTACTCATATCATGCATACTTAAAATTATTTATTTTATTTCTCTACAACCATAAAATATTTTTGATTCGTTCTTTTTGCATTTGTTCACTAACATCCTAAAATGCATAAAAATATTTTTTTATCATTTTTAAAATCATTGCATATTGCATTTTGGTCCTTCCCTTTGGCACATTGAACCCTACTTCTCACCTGAACTTTGCCCAATTGTTTGAATGACTAACACTTTTAATTTTTGCAGGAATTTTTGGTATTTGGTTTGTCTCTGGTTGAGGAACCTTGATATTTAATTTGGGAATTTTGGGAGTTACTTCTCTAATTGTTTGATTTGTTTTCACTTGAGATCTGCTTATATGTGTATTGCTGACCATGCCTAGGTCTTTGCTTGAAAGGCACTTGTGCCATTTGCTTTGGGGTTTTTCCTTTGATTTCTGAATTCATGTTTGGATTATTATCACCATTACATGCCATTGTTTGGGTTCCATTTACTTTGATATTACTTATGTTTGTTTCTCACTAACCTTTTATGCAGGGACTAAGGTAAGTTCTTTAAGGGTATGGATAAGTATCCATGTTCACTTTCAACTCTTTCTTCCTTCATCTTTTTCCTCCTTTTTAGGATTAGGTTGTCGTCAAACCTCACTAACCGTAGGTCACCCATGCATGATGACTTTAGGACTCTTAGTCCCCTTTAGAGTTACCTTTGTGTCTTCTCTCTTCTCATCTCAAATTTCTTTAAAAACACTTAATAAGGATAAATTGTATTGCGCACGAGCCTTAAGTGTGGGGAATGAGAAATGAGGGGCTTCCTCTTATCTTTCTAGAGTGCTTAGCGAGCGTCCTGTCTTGGGACGATGCGTTAAGTATTCGCCCCTGTGCCCTAGACTTTGGTGCAATGCAACTTAGGAACTAACTTAAGCCACTTCTGTCCTAAAAAACACAAACCAACTTCAAACCTTTTTTGTCCTTCGGGATTTCCAAACTTAAAGGCTATTTTCAAAAAGGGCACGTTACTTTTCGTCTGAGTCGCAAACAGGCATCGACCCTAACTGCCGGACGCGAACTTAACGTCGCTCATAAAAAACACAAAAAGAACTTGGTCCGAACTACGTTGGCTCTGAATTCCCCATTGCACAAAAGGGGTACGTAGGCCTAGGACGTCGACGTCCTACCGAGTCGGTCTTTGTCTTTCCCTCTCCATTTTAGTACAGCCCTAGATGATAGTATAACTTACCCTTAGAATAGACAACAAGCATGGATCCCATCGAGTACGATGGACGCGTAGGGTGCTAGCACCTTCCCTTCGCATAACCGACTCCTGAACCCAGGTTATGGTTGTGATGACCATTCCTTTCCCTCTTCCTCAGGTATATGCGGTGTTCCCTTTCCCTCTCTTGGGATAAATTTACACGGCTGGCGACTCTATTTTTTTCCGCGCCACTCTCGCGTTTGTACCTGGATGAAAATCCTGGGAGCGACAGCTGGCGACTCTGCTGGGGACTCTAGTTGACCTATGCTGGTCCATCCCTAAGCGAGTCAATCCTAACGCTTGCTTGTCTTTGTTCTCTTTGGGTGTTTTGTTTTTGTTTTGCTTTATGTGTTGTATTTTATTTTTACCGCTTTTTTTTTGCATTTCATTTTTTATTACTGTCATGCTGCTGTGCTGTGCTGGCTGTCTTTGTTTTGCAGGTTGGGTGGGTCAGAGAGAGAAGCCCAATACCCAGGCTTGAGTATACCCTAAGACTAGAGTGGAAAGTAGTGGGACCTACGTGCCCGCTTGGTACGTTTGTGTGTTCATGAAATTCACAACCAGACGAGGCTATCTTGGGACGCATTCTAACGTGTGTGTCTTGCGTATGTTGGGGTGTTGATCTAGAGAGCTGTCGACTCTGGTGACCGATCATTGAGGACCTTAGTGGAAACATCCCTCTTTAGTGGTGACAGTGGCAGACCACATCCTGTGGCAAACCCATTCGCACCCGAGGGCCCGCTTTGGAACTCGCATAGGATGGCCCCTACGTTTTGAAGAGAATCAGTGGAGGCATTCCTCGATTGACGATAGTACTGTACCCCGAGGGATGAATGTACTATTATTTCTCGACCTCAGTGCCAAAGCTGAGGACCTTCCGCTTTGGAGAATCAGTTGAGGCCTCCTCGATTGATGATGATGCCAAACCAAAAATGGTGAACGTATCATCATTTCTCGACCTGAGAGCCCGGGATACTGAACATCCTAGTACCCACATGTGAGAGAGGATGGGCGTTTGCAGGTTGCAGGTAACCGAGACCTTCAACCTACCTTGTTTTCTGGATTTCACATCAATGTCTAATTATTTGGGTTCTTGGTTATCTCAGTGGTTCAGAGTTTTGGTTTTCTGGGTTCTCGTTCAGCTAACAGCACAGCACATCCAGCAGTGTGGCCTTGACCCCATGTTTGCATGAGCATATCATTTTCTTGCATTCTAACATGTTTGACATTTTTCAGGGCTTGCATCTTACTCTTGATTCCGGTTTTCTAAGGTTACTTCAGCATGGATGTCCAGAGAAAGAAGACTGTTGCCTATTCGTTCCCAGAGCCGACTTTGACACTGCTTCATAAGCTGATTAATATGGCTGGTTCCAGAGTTCGTACAGAGTTCAATGGAAGGTATGGGAGAATTCTGAAATTTGTCTACAATATCTCCAAGTATGAGAAGGATGCCATTCATACACTTCTTCAGTTTTACGATCCGTCTCTGCGTTGCTTCACTTTTCCAGACTACATCTTGGCCCCAACGTTGGAGGAGTTCTCATTTAGTTTGGGAATTCCTATCAGTCATGATATAGTTTTCTTTTCTGAAGAACACCCCGGTATAAAAGAAATGGCTGTGGCTCTTCATATTAGTGAATCCGTTCTGAACAGTAATATTGAAGAAAAACAAGGAGTTAAGGGTTTCCTATTGAAGTTCCTGTTTGATCAAGCCTGCATACATGTCAAAGAGAAGAATTGGACTATTTTCCAGGCTATCCTAGCTACGTGCATCTATGGGATTGTCCTGTTTCTGAATATTCCTGATCTGGTGGATATGCAAGCCGTCAGAATCTTTATTTCGAAGAATCCTATACCTACCTTGCTAGGTGATGTGTATCACTCAGTCCACTATAAGAATGAGAATAGGCGTGGGAAAACTGTAAGTTGCTGTGCACCGCTCTTAGCTACTTGGTTTCTGAGTCATCTCCCTGAATCTGGCGCTTTCGTTGATACGAAAGATTCTCTGAAGTGGTCGAAGAGGGTAATGGGCTTGACTGCTGACAACATTGTTTGGTTTAATCGTGACTTGCTAGGAATGGAGATTATTTACAAATGCGGAGAATTCCCTAATGTGCCCTTGATAGGGAGGAAAGGTGGAATTAACTATAATCCCTCCCTAGCTATCAGACAGTTTGGCTATCCTTTGAAAAATCCACCCGAAGAGCGAGACGTCCGAGAGTCCTTATTCTTCAATGGTATTGAGGATCAAGGGTTGATAAGGAAAGTTGTGAATGCTTGGAAACAGGTGACCAAGAAGGGTAAAATTCCATTCGGAAAAAGTAACAATCGGGCTTTCCCTTCCTATAAAGAGTGGATTAAGAAGAGAGCAGAAGAGGAGCTTCTTCCATTCCCGGTGGAACCACCTTTGTATCCTTTGGTGATCGAGCCTCCTACCACCGTTGAGTTGGAGAAGTATAACAAATTATGGGCTGAAAAGGAAAGGTTGCGGGAAGAGAATAGTGAGCTAAAGAAAGAGATTTATCAGTGGAAGTATGAGCGGGGTGAAGCTGTTCATACCGCCAAGTTGAAGACAGAGCTCCTTGCTAAAGCAGGAAGAGAGCTTGCTGACATGATCGCATCCAGAGAAAGGATGAAACAAGCTTTGGATGGTATCAGTAACGTTCTCAGGTCCAAGGAGGAGGAATTAGGCAAGGCTTTGTTGAAGATTCACAGGTTCGATGATCACCGAGAAACTGCCATGGCTGAGAATAAGAGAAAGGAAGACGACTACATAGCTAAGATTGATCAGTTGAAGTCGACGCTCAAGAAGAAAGACGCTGAGATCTTATCAGGGATATTCAAGAGACAAGTAGTCGAGGGTCGACTCAATGAAGCCATAGCCTCCATGGAAGAACTGAAAGTCCAAGCTGAAGTGAAGAAACCTAGACATGAGGGACCTAGTATGGATGGTGTTTTTGGAGAAGATGCTTGGGAGTTACATTGCCGATACTTGGATGGGATCATACACAGGAGAGACCTTCTCATTCAAGGGCTAATTCAGAGGCCGAAGCACCCCGACACCAGAAAGCTGTTCGAGGAAATTCAAGACTGGTGCAGAAAGCATAGTGGATGGGGAGGATTGACACTTGTAAACTTTGATGACATGCCTTGGTTTTCTTTTCTCTTTTATTGTATTTGGATCACCGCCAGGCTTGTTGGTTGGGACCTCTGATTTATGTGTTCAGATTTGTATCTTGGATTCGTGATTGTCAACATTTGGTTTTCCTCTGGTTTTCTTAATATATGAGCAGAAGTTCCATTCTATCTTGTTATTAAACTGGAATCAAGGGGTGGATCGCCCTGTTAATATTCAAACATGTTCATTTGCATTTGCATATTCATAATCATTTTGCATGATCATTTTGCATGACAGGTGTTTATCTCCAGTATTTTTATCTTGTTCTCATCTCAGAATTGCAGATCGGCACATTCAGCGGTAACCTACCAGACAGAATCAGAAGAGACTCATGGATCAGCTACAGAATGAGATCATTGAGATGCGGACTCGCATGAACCAATTCATGGAATTAATGCAAGGGGTTGCTCAGGGACAAGAGCAGTTGAGGACTCTCGTTCAGCCACTGATTGCGAGGGTTGATGATGACGGTGTCCTTCATGGAGGACTTCAGACTGGTGTTACTGGTAATGGTTAGAATGATCCTACTGGAGGAGGTGTTCCTGTTTCTGGTGTTGTGATTCCTCCGGGCGGAGCTGAAAATGCTGGGGGAGGTGGTACTGGTGCTGGCGCAGTTCAGGGTCGTCAGTATGATGATGTTCAGGATGATGTATTTTCTTTGCCAGGTGGGGATGCTGGTCCCCAGACTGACCAGGATCAGAGGATCCAGTTGATTGAGGAACAGCTAAGAGGTGTTGTGAATCAGGATTCTGTGGGAATGGATCTAGAGGATTTGGGGCTGGTTCCAGGTGTTGTTATTCCGCACAAGTTTCAGACTCCCACTTTCGAGAAGTATAATGGTATGACTTGTCCGAGGACACATGTGAGAGCATACGCAAGCAAGATGGCTGCATATGCGAAGAATGAAAAGCTGATGATGCATTGCTTCCAGGATAGCCTATCTGGGGCATCCTTGGAGTGGTACATGCAACTGGAAAGGAAGGATGTGCGTAGTTGGAGAGATCTGGCAGGGGCATTTATCAAACATTACCAATATAACACTGATATGGCTCCTAACAGAACACAGCTGCAGAATCTGTCACAGAAGAACAATGAGAGTTTTAAGGAGTACGCTCAGAGGTGGCGTGAACTGGCAGCTAGGGTTTAGCCTCCCATGTTGGAGCGTGAAATGATAACTATGTTTATGGCCACCTTGCAGGGTCATTACTATGAAAAGTTGGTACCATGTATGATTGGAAAGTTTGCTGATTTGATCTTGGTAGGAGAGATGGTGGAAAGCGGAATTAAGGCGGGAAAGATATCGGGCAGTGATGGGTCCTCATCTGGAGGAAGTAAGAAGCCTTATGCCAGTGGTTATAAGAAGAAGGAGGGAGATACAAACTCTGTGTCATCATATTGTGGTAGAGATGGACCTCGTCAGAACTACAATCAGCAGGTGGCCTCTGTAACCATCCCAGCAGCACCTCAGCAGCCAGCAGCGTCTCAACAACAAAATCAGGCTCCTTACCGATCACAGCCTCAGAATAGGCGGGATAGGCATTTTGACACTCCACCTATGTCCTACTCTCAATTATTCCAGCACTTGTTAAAACTGCAGTTAATTCAGACCAGAACATTAGCTCCACCTACTGGTAATCCACCTCCCGGCTATGACGCCAACACCCACTGTGAGTTTCATTCTGGGGCACCCGGACATCATACTGAGAACTGTAAAGCTTTTAAGCATAAGGTTCAAGATTTGGTGGATTCCAAAGCCATCAATTTCTCCAATGACGTTCCAAATGTGATTCAGAATCCGATGCCAAATCACGGTGGGCCAAAGATCAATGCTATTATTGAAGACTGTGAAGACTTGAGTTTGATTTCAGATGTGAATGAAGTCCAAACTCCCTTGGGTGTGGTGAAGGAAAGACTGTTGAAGGGAGGGGTATTCCCCGGTTGTGATAAAAGTTGTGTAGGATGTGTGTCACAGCCAGGCGGTTGTGAGTTATTAAAAGCAGGCATTCAGAAACTGATCAACGAAGGGGTATTACAGTTTGACAGAGGTTGCAAGCAGAGTAATGTTACTGACAGAGAGATTGATGTTGCCACGATAACAATTCCATTCAAGACAATAACTATATCAGCGCCAGCGAGACCAGCACCGGTCACTATCACTGTTCCTGGACCAGTCCCGTATGAGACTACCAAGGCCATCCCATGGAACTATGGGGCCGAGGTGTTTGTTAATGGTAAGAAGCAGGAATTGGAAGACACATCAGTTGTGAATACAGGGGTTGGAAATTTTGTTGAAGCTGGGGCTATCACTAGGAGTGGTAGAGTCTTTATTCCGTCCGAGAATCAAGCTGGCAGTTCAAGACAGGACAAGGGTAAACAGATGATGAATGAGTCCGTACAGAGGCAGGAGGCTAATAATTCTACGACAAAGCAAGGTGGGGATACTTTCTCAGAAGATGTAGAAGAGTTCATGAGGTTGATCAGAAAAAGTGATTACAAGATTGTCGACCAACTTCACCAAACTCCATCAAAGATTTCCATTTTATCCTTACTGTTGTGCTCCGAGGCACACCGAAATGCATTACTGAAGGTTCTGAATATGGCTTATGTACCACAGGAAATATCCGTCAATCAGTTAGAAGGGGTTGTGGCTCATGTGAATGCTGGTAATGGTTTGGGTTTCACCGATTTAGATCTGACTCCGGCTGGGAGGAATCACAACAACGCTCTGCATATTTCAGTGGAATGTCGTGGCTCCTTAATGTCGCATGTGTTAGTTGATACTGGGTCGTCTTTGAATGTGTTACCCAAGAAGGCTCTGATGAAGTCGGATACTCGTGGGTTGATTTATACACCAAGTGACTTGGTGGTACGTGCTTTTGATGGCTCCAAGAGGTCAGTTTTTGGAGAGTTAGTTTTGCCGATCAAGGTGGGTCCTGAGATTTTCAACACCACCTTCTACATAATGGATATTCAGCCTGCCTATAGTTGTTTGTTGGGCCGCCCATGGATCCATGGTGCTGGGGCAGTAACTTCTACGCTGCACCAGAAGTTGAAGTATATGGTGGATGGCCACGTTGTGACTGTTTGTGGTGAAGAAGATATCATGGTGAGTCACCTATCGACCTTCAAGTATGTAGAGGTAGATGGTGAGATACAGGAAACTTTGTGCCAAGCCTTTGAAGCCGTGAAGATTCCCGAGGAACCCCTAAAGGCAGTCAATCAGCCCGAGGTGGTTGCCCAACCTGAAGTAGTCATACAACCAGAGATTCCAATGTCCTATTTCAAAGAGGCGCGTGCTATAGTTGAAGCTGGTGGTTCTCAGAAGTGGGGCAGTGTTATTGATGTTCAAAGGAAGCAAGATACTCATGGACTGGGATACAAGCCACCTAGGCGTTCTGAAGAGCCTCCCAAGTTCTATGGCCCAGTCCGTTTCACCAGTGCCGGTGTTTTCTTCGACAGAGTCAATGCTATTGAGGATGAAGGAGATAGTGATTGTGACATGGATGAATGGATCTGTCCCTGCATTCCTGGTCAGAGTTTAGACAACTGGTCCTCCGAGAAAGTTATCCAAGTGACGCGCTCGGAGTAATTTACTTTTGTTTTCTGTTATGTTGAGTCCTACGCTCTGCCCAAGGCGTAGTGACATTTATTTGTAGGGCTTGGATGTTTTATTTGCTATTTTTATCATCAATAAAGGACGTTTTTTTCATTCAAATATTTTGATCTCTGTCTTTCTATTTTTTACTTTTTGCATTAACCCACATCAAAATGGCAATGTGTTTTCTTGTTTGTTGCACTCATAATAAACATAAAACATCCATCATGCAGGTTCCTTTGTTCAGATTCCACCCATGACTTAGCTATGGCTCGATATGACTTCGACAATCCCATCTATCAGGCCGAAGAAGAGACTGACGAAGACTGTGACTTACCAGAAGAATTAGCCAGGTTACTGAAACAAGAGGAAAGGGTTATTCTACCTCATCAGGAGGAAGTTGAGACTGTTAATCTGGGAACCGAGGATGTTAAACGAGAAGTAAAGGTTGGGTCTGCCCTGGAAGACACCGTTAAGGGAAGACTGGTTGAGTTAATTCGAGAGTATGTGGATATCTTCGCCTGGTCTTACCAAGACATGCCTGGGCTTGACACTGACATTGTTTCACACCGACTGCCACTTAAAGAGGGTTGTGCTCCAGTCAAGCAGAAATTGAGGAGGATGAAACCAGATATGGCTGTCAAAATCAAGGAAGAGGTTCAGAAACAGTTGGACGCCGGATTTATTGCTGTGACAAATTATCCTCCGTGGGTTGCTAATATTGTACCTGTACCTAAGAAGGATGGGAAGGTCAGGATGTGTGTTGATTACCGAGATTTGAATAGGGCGAGCCCGAAGGATGATTTCCCGCTCCCCCACATTGACGTGTTAGTGGACAATACTGCTCAATATTCTGTGTTTTCCTTCATGGATGGCTTCTCTGGGTATAACCAAATCAAAATGGCCCCAGAGGACATGGAGAAAACTACATTCATAACACCGTGGGGAACATTTTGCTACAAGGTAATGCCCTTTGGATTGAAGAATGCTGGGGCAACCTATCAGCGGGCGATGGTGACTCTCTTTCATGATATGATTCACAAGGAGATCGAAGTCTATGTTGATGACATGATTGCGAAGTCACAGACAGAGGAAGAACACTTGTTAAACCTCCAGAAGTTGTTTGAAAGGTTGAGGAAGTTCAGATTGAGGTTGAATCCGAACAAGTGCACTTTCGGCGTGAGGTCTGGTAAATTACTGGGCTTCATTGTTAGTGAAAGAGGTATAGAGGTTGATCCTGCAAAGATAAGAGCCATACAGGAGATGCCTGAGCCAAGGACAGAGAAAGAGGTTCGTGGTTTCTTGGGGAGGTTGAATTACATTGCCAGGTTCATCTCTCATCTGACAGCTACATGTGAACCAATTTTCAAGTTGTTAAGAAAGGACCAAGAGGTCAGGTGGAATGAAAATTGTCGAGAGGCGTTTGAAAGGATAAAGACGTATTTGCAAGAACCCCCAGTCCTTATGCCACCGGTGTCTGGGAGACCGTTGATTATGTACCTTACGGTTCTTGAGAATTCGATGGGTTGTGTGCTCGGTCAACACGACGAGACGGGTAAGAAAGAGCACGCCATTTACTACCTGAGTAAGAAGTTCACTGATTGCGAATCAAGATACTCTATGCTGGAAAAGACATGTTGTGCACTCGCTTGGGCAGCCAAGCGCCTAAGGCAGTATATGTTAAATCACACAACCTTGTTGATTTCGAAGATGGATCCAATTAAGTACGTGTTTGAGAAGCAAGCACTTTCTGGAAGGATAGCCCGTTGGCAGATGGTTTTGACAGAGTACGATATTCAGTATGTTTCTCAGAAGGCCATTAAGGGAAGTGTTCTGTCAGAATATCTCACTGAACAGCCGGTCGAGGATTATCAGCCAATGAAGTTTGAGTTTTCGGACGAGCATGTTATGTTTCTGAAAATGAAAGATTGTGAAGAACCTCTGCCTGACGAAGAACCTGAGATTGGGTCACAGTGGAAGATGATTTTTGATGGGGCTGTCAACTCATATGGTAATGGAATTGGGGCAATCATTACAACGCCGAAGGGTTCTCATATACCTTTCACTGCCTGGCTAGCATTCGTGTGTACCAACAATGAGGCGGAGTATGAAGCATGCATCATGGGGTTAGAAGAAGCAATTGATTTGAGAATTAAGAACCTCGATGTCTATGGTGATTCCGCGTTGGTGGTTAATCAGATTACAGGAGAATGGGAGACTCGTCAGGAAAATTTGGTACCTTATAACAACTATGCCAGAAGGTTATTACCTTTCTTTGATAGGGTGGATTTTCACCATGTGCCCCGAGCTGAGAATCAGATGGCTGATGCGTTGGCGACATTGGCATCCATGTATAAGGTGAACCGTTGGAATGAAACACCTTCGATTAGAATCATGCGTCTGGATAGACCGGCTTTTGTGTTTGCAATTGAAGATGTGTCTGATGGTAAACCGTGGTATCATGATATTAAGATTTTTCTGAAGAGACAGGAGTATCCAGAGGGTGCCTCCACCAAAGATAAGAAGACTCTGAGGAGGTCGGCAGGAAACTTCTTTCTAAACAAGGATGATGTGTTATATAAGAGGAATTTCGATATGGTCTTGCTACGCTGTGTTGATGAACACGAGGCAGGTCTGTTGATGGAGGAAGTTCACGAGGGTTCTTTCGGTACTCATTCCAGTGGACAGACCATGGCTAGAAAGTTGTTGAGAGCAGGATATTACTGGATGACTATGGAGTCTGATTGTTTCAAGTACGCGCGGAAGTGCCATAAGTTCCAGATTTACGCAGATAAAATGCATGTACCGCCTACGCCTCTAAATGTGTTGTATTCTCCTTGGCCTTTTGCAATGTGGGGCATAGATATGATTGGAAAGATTGAGCCCACCGCTTCCAATGGGCATCGTTTCATTTTGGTTGCCATTGACTATTTCACAAAGTGGGTGGAGGCAGCCTCGTACGCCAATGTCGCCAAGCAAGTGGTAGCCCGGTTTATAAAGAAGGACATCATCTGTCGTTATGGGGTCCCGGAGAGAATCATTACTGATAATGGCTCGAATTTGAATAATAAGATGATGAATGAACTATGTCAGAGTTTCAAGATCGAGCATCACAATTCTTCTCCGTATCGTCCGAAGATGAATGGTGCTGTTGAGGCGGCAAATAAGAATATCAAAAAGATTGTGCAGAAGATGGTGGTGACATATAAGGACTGGCATGAGATGTTACCTTATGCCCTACATGGTTACCGTACTTTGGTGCGTACGTCAACTGGGGCAACCCCTTTCTCATTGGTATATGGTATGGAAGCAGTTTTACCCTTAGAGGTCGAGATTCCGTCTTTGAGAGTTCTGGCAGATGTGAAGCTTGATGAAGCTGAATGGGTGCGTTCCATATTGGATTAGTTGAACCTTATTGAAGAAAAGAGGTTGGCAGCCATTGCACATGGTCGGTTATATCAGAGCAGGATGAAGCACGCCTTTGACCAGAAAGTGCGTCCTCGGAGTTTTCAGACAGGTGAATTGATTTTGAAAAGGATCCTTCCTCCTCAGACAGATCACAGGGGCAAATGGACTCCAAATTACGAAGGGCCGTATGTGGTCAGAAAGGTTTTCTCTGGTGGAGCCTTACTACTTTCAACGATGGATGGCGAAGATTTTACCTCCCCTGTAAACGCAGACGTAGTCTAAAAATACTTCGCATAAAAGAGACCCGCTGGACATAAAAAGAAAGTCCAGGCAGAAAGTGGCATCCCGGCGAACCATAAAAAGGAAAAGGTTCGGGAAAAAGTTAGGGATAAAATGTAAAAAAGAAACGTGTAAACCCGCAAAGTTGAAAACCTGAAAAGGCGACTTTGGCAAAAATGGGTATCCCGGTGGATTGAAAACCCGAAAAGGGCGATCCAGGCAAAAGTTAGGGATTTATAAGCGAAAGGCTACGGTCTGCGTTCGATCTGTGAACACTTTCAACACCTGGAAATTCTGAAAGAAAAGGATCAGTACAGTTAGTCTCTTTGAAGGTCAAGACGTTTGTGGATAAGCGAGTCATATGGGTCATAGCTGAGTCGAATCATGGTGGATATCTGTTCCCACATTGCCGACATGTGTATTTTCTTTTTGTTTTTGCGCAACTACCTCTTTTAGGAATTACTTCCCATTGTAAATGCCTATTTACAGGCCACTCTTCAATAAAATGTTCATTTCACTCAGAAAGCTTTCCATTGTTTGTTTTACTTTTACTTTTACCGTTTTGTTTGCAAAAACGTCCGATATTTTTTATAAACATGGCATATAAAGCTTTGAGCTTTGCGGAGCATAACGAAAAGCAGTAGAAATTACTTAGGCGTTAACGGTGATAGCCAGGTTGTGGCATATTCTATTTGTTGTTATTTGACTTGCAGGGTAACAGGATTGTATTCTCCCAGCAGTTTGCTTCCCCATCATTGAGATTGCTCCTTCCCCAGCAGGACAAACTTTCCTCGGCAGAGCAGACTTTCCCCAGCAGAAGACTTGGAAAGTGTTTTCTCCGGATCAAAATGTTATTTCCCCACAGAATCATGGTGCTCACTTCCGCCATCCAGTCAGGAAGTGTACTCTCACCGCCGACGTCATATTCTAATCCCCAGCAAGGTGAGAGTAAAGTCATTCTCCCCATCAGCAAGCTAAGTTCAGCAGTATCCCCAAGCAGGATGGTATCATGGGCTGGTATTCCTCAGCAGGTTCTGAGCCAATTGGATATTAGCAATCCTCAGTAACAGACTTCCGGTTCAGTTATTGGCATTCATTCTCAACTCCCCCAGCAGAGGAGAAATCTCAAGTTGGATGTTACCTTCAGACAGGTGTGGCCCCCGGTAGTTCTCTCGGGACTTCATCTCCAGCAAAAGTTATTGATCTGAAGAGTTGATCAGTAGGACACTTCTCAGCAGAGTTCCTAGATTCAGAGGACAATTTATTTTTGTCATCCCCAGATGAATTGGTTTTTCTCTCCGACATTTATTTTGCTGGAGGGACCCTTTTTGCATATCATAAGCATTTGCATTGTATCCTCAAACGCGTAGCATTTCCATGTCGTATGGAGCATTACGCCATTATTCAAACATTTGCATTCGAAGCATAAGCCAGGTTTGATACTTTCTTTGCCAGTTCTCTTTCTCAGCAGAGATGGCATAACTCAGGAGATTTTGGAGGGATGCGTTCCTCATACTTGCGCTCCCCGACAGGGTCTTTTATTTAAACTTCTCCTTTCCCCAGTGGAGTCATCTTATCTATCAGGGGTTCGTTAGAAGTTTGTCTGGCCTTTCTCTTTTGTGAAAACCCGTTCTTGCTTGACATATTTTGTTTGCCAGAGGTGGTTTAAACCAGAAGTCTTGTTTCACGTTATCCCCAGTGAAGTTGCCCTTTATATTGCTAGTTCCTCTTTATCAGCAGAGATAGCAATCTTTTGAAGATTTTCTTTTGTCAGTTTCCCTTTATCAGCAGGGATGGCATTATTTTTGCTAGTTTCTCTTTATCAACAGAGATAGCAATCTTTTGGTTAGTTTTTCGTCAGTTTCCCTTTATCAGCAGGGATGGCATTATTTTTGCTAGTTTCTCTTTATCAGCAGAGATAGCAATCTTTCAGACATTTTCTTTTGTCAGTTTCCCTTTATCAGCAGGGATGGCATTATTTTTGCTAGTTTCTCTTTATCAGCAAAGATAGCAATCTTTTGGAGATTTTCTTTCGTCAGTTTCCCTTTATCAGCAGGGATGACATTGGTATTGCTAGTTTCTCTTTATCAGCAGAGATAGCAATCCTTCGGATATTTTCTTCGTCAGTTCCCTTTATCAGCAGGGATGGCATTGGTATTGCTAGTTTCTCTTTATCAGCAGAGATAGCAATCTTTCGGATAGTCTCTTCGTCAATTTCCCTTTATCAACAGGGATGGCAGTTTATTTTGCTAGTTCTCTTTATCAACAGAGATAGCAATCTTTTGGATAGTTCTTCGTCAGTTTCCCTTTATCAGTAGGGATGACATTTATTTTTGCTAGTTTCTCTTTATCAGCAGAGATAGCAATCTTTCGGAGATTTCTTTTGTCAGTTTCCCTTTATCAGCAGGGATGGCATTTTGCTAGTTCTCTTTATCAGCAGGGATAGCCATCTTTCGGATATTTTCTTCGTCAGTTCCCTTTATCAGCAGGGATGGCATGGATGTTGCTAGTTTCTCTTTATCAGCAGAGATAGTAACCTTTTTCGGATATTTCTTTTGTCAGTTTCCCTTTAACAGCAGGGATGGCATTGGTTTTGCTAGTTTCTCTTTATCAGCGGAGATAGCAATCTTTAAGATATTTCTTTTGTCAGTTTCCCTTTATCAGCAAGGATGGCATTGGTTTTGCTAGTTTCTCTTTATCAGCGGAGATAGCAATCTTTAAGATATTTCTTTTGTCAGTTTCCCTTTATCAGCAGGGATGGCATTGGTTTTGCTAGTTTCTCTTTATCAGCGGAGATAGCAATCTTTCAGATATTTCTTTTGTCAGTTTCCCTTTATTAGCAGGGATGACATTTATTTTTGCTAGTTTCTCTTTATCAGCAGAGATAGCAATATTTCGGAGATTTCTTTTGTCAGTTTCCCTTTATCAGCAGGGATGGCATTCTGCTAGTTCTCTTTATCAGCAGGGATAGCCATCTTTCGGATATTTTCTTCGTCAGTTCCCTTTATCAGTAGGGATGGCATGGAAGTTGCTAGTTTCTCTTTATCAGCAGAGATATCAACCTTTTTCGGATATTTCTTTTGTCAGTTTCCCTTTAACAGCAGGGATGGCATTGGTTTTGCTAGTTTCTCTTTATTAGCGGAGCTAGCAATCTTTCGGATATTTCTTTTGTCAGTTTCCCTTTATCAGCAGGGATGGCATTGGTTTTGCTAGTTTCTCTTTATCAGTGGAGATAGCAATCTTTTGGATATTTCTTTTGTCAGTTTCCCTTTATCAGCATGGATGGCATTGGTTTTGCTAGTTTCTCTTTATCAGCGGGGATAGCAATCTTTTGGAGATTTCTTTCGTCAGTTCCCTTTATCAGCAGGGATGGCAGATTATTTTGCTAGTTCTCTTTGTCAGCAGGGATAGCGATCTTTTGAAGATTCTTTTCGTCAGTTCCCTTTGTCAGCAGGGATGGCATATTTTGAGATTCCTTTGTCAGTTCTCTTTATCAGCAGAGATGACGTAACTTGGGAGAATTTGTTTCACTTTATACCCAGCATAGCTAGCACTCGTCCGTATTGTGACAGTACAGCATTTATGGCTAATTCTCTAGCAGAGGATTGCAAATTCCTGGGTTCTTTGGTATTCAATCTCCGTGCATCCTGATCGTCTGAAAGCCGTCGCTATCATACCTTTAGGACCAAATTGATTGAATAGGGGCAGCTGTTGCACCCCCAAAATTTGCCCTCCTTACTTTATTACTAACTGGCTTATGTTGCATTGCATTTTGCATTATCATGTGTGCATATCATTGGTTCTTAGCATGGGGTCAAGGTGCCTGAGGCAGTGCTTCAGAGGGTCAAGCAAGAGTCCTGGTATTGGCCAAGAGAGCTCAGGTGGATCATCCTCTCCTAACTAGTGCATAAATTAGGGTTTTGAGATTCTTGGGTCTATTGCTTCAATAGGCAAGCTCCTTGGGTTTTTATCATCATCAAATGGCATATCTTATCTTTGTTAGAGAGGATACACATCATATTCAGAGGAATTTGGATTTGGAGACTATGTTATTTCCTCCTAGACTGAGGGTACCACAACTAGGGTTTGCTATAAAGTCAGTTTATTTCTGATTTTTTGGGTAAGACTTGATTGCATGGTACTCCTTGGGTCCCTAAATACCTAGGGATGGGAGGTTGTCCATCAGTTTGGTTCAGGAGAAGTTCAATTGGCCAATGGATTGAAAATCAGTTGAATTGGGTAAAAGTCAACAGTGAGAGGAGAAGTCAACTGTGGAATTTTGAGGTTCTCTCAAGGGTTTTCAAGGTCTCACATCCTCATATGGTCTCCAGGGGTCAATTTTCATACATATTTATCAGGAATCAGGAGTTGGTGTAAAGTTTCTAAATTTGGAAAGTGACCTATAATGAAAAGTTTCCATTTTTGGCAAGTTCCTACACTACATTCAACTTGACTTTTCACCATCAAGAAAGCTTCAAATGAATTTTTCTCCAACATGAAAGTTGAAGATCTTATTATCCTCTTTCCAACAAGTACTAGTGGGTCTCCATTTTCACATTTCCATTGCTTCATGCCACATTCTAATATCAAAGGACATTCCTTGAGGTTTATTTTGGGCCCAAGAATCAAGTGGTTTCATGGGTTATTATTCACTTATTTTCCATTATTCAAAAAGTCAAGTCATCAAAAAACTCATGAACCAATTGTTTGCATGGCCCAAGTTCAATTGTGGTGTAATTAGCAATTCACATATGGGTGATCCATCATGGATTTATTAAGTATACATGCATGGAGATAGGTGTAATTCACATTATGCTATTTTCCAAAATCATTCAAAAACTCATTAAACAAGTAATTACCCAAGCCCAATTCATTATTAGAGGAAAAACCTAGTCTATTTAAACCCATCCATGCACTGGTTAGGGTTAGATACACGTGACATTTGAAGGATTGGAGAATTTGAACCCTAAAGCTCTCTTTCAACAAAACTCACGAATTACAAGGAGTTTCTTCAAAGTTCTTCCACAAAACTTCTCCTGGTGATCTCTAGAACACAACCCAACCACCCTTTGCAACCAAAAGCAAGGATTGGAGTTGCACCATCTCAGGTTGATGGATTTTTTTGTGCTCTTAAAACTCCTATTTTTTACGTGTATATTATTGTGTGACTGTCACTGATCATGCTGATATAATTGG
This sequence comes from Lathyrus tuberosus, assembly GCA_022829125.1. Classification (NCBI taxonomy): domain Eukaryota; kingdom Viridiplantae; phylum Streptophyta; class Magnoliopsida; order Fabales; family Fabaceae; genus Lathyrus; species Lathyrus tuberosus. The sequence goes on from JALAZF010000183.1 coordinate 10,809,761, forward strand.
TTTTTAATATGGATGCGTGTATGGCTTGTTCTATGTGTTTAAAGTTTTGTGCCCTAATGGTTTTTCATTCGTTTTTCATTATACACTAATGGTTCGCAAATTTTGATGCCATATTTGGATTCCTGATGAAAATCTGGGTGGGATAGTGTATTCGCACGTGTGTTTTGGGCAGGTTTTTGTTGCAGGTGGCCGGAGTAGGGGGCCGGAACCCTAACTCCGGCGGTGGCGATGGAACCAGTCCGGCGAGAAGGCTGGAGGTTGATGACAAGTTCCTGGCCGTTGATTCGCGTGATAGAACGGATACCATTGTGCCACATATTTTTCTTTTATTTTTCTTTTATTTTTTTTTTTCTGAATTTTAATTATTGATCCCATGTTTATTACCCCACTGAACTTACCGTGTACGTCCAATCACGTTATTCCATTCTGCATACTTTTCATTTGCGTTGACTTGTGCAGAGGCGTTGGATTGATCCCAAGGTAAGGACTCAGTCAACCCAGTAGACTAGGTCACATGCGTACACCCTCCTTTTTTTTATTTTTTTTCTGATTTGTAACTTGGACGGGCCTCGCTAATGGCACCCCCATCCTAGCCCATTTCAATTATTCCAACGCATTTGGACTACTCTCTGCACCCCCCATGCCATCTATTTCATTTTATTTCCATTTTAATTATTATTTTCATTATTTAATTATGAAAAATACATAATTGCATTAAAAAATTACTAAAAAATTCATGCATCATATTTATCATTTTATCAAAATTTTCACAAATTTTATTTTTATTTTTTATTTTATTTTTATCATTTAAACTAATTATTTATTCAATTTCTTTTTGCATTACTCATATCATGCATACTTAAAATTATTTATTTTATTTCTCTACAACCATAAAATATTTTTGATCCGTTCTTTTTGCATTTGTTCACTAACATCCTAAAATGCATAAAAATATTTTTTATCATTTTTAAAATCATTGCATATTGCATTTTGGTCCTTCCCTTTGGCACATTGAACCCTACTTCTCACCTGAACTTTGCCCAATTGTTTGAATGACTAACACTTTGAATTTTTGCAGGAATTTTTGGTATTTGGTTTGTCTCTGGTTGAGGAACCTTGATATTTAATTTGGGAATTTTCGGAGTTACTTCTCTAATTGTTTGATTTGTTTTCACTTGAGATCTGCTTATATGTGTATTGCTGACCATGCCTAGGTCCTTGCTTGAAAGGCACTTGTGCCATTTGCTTTGGGGTTTTTCCTTTGATTTCTGAATTCATGTTTGGATTATTATCACCATTACATGCCATTGTTTGGGTTCCATTTACTTTGATATTACTTATGTTTGTTTCTCACTAACCTTTTATGCATGGACTAAGGTAAGTTCTTTAAGGGTATGGATAAGTATCCATGTTCACCTTCAACTCTTTCTTCCCTCATCTTTTTCCTCCGTTTTAGGATTAGGTTGTCGTCAAACCTCACTAACCGTAGGTCACCCATGCATGATGACTTTAGGACTCTTAGTCCCCTTTAGAGTTACCTTTGTGTCTTCTCTCTTCTCATCTCAAATTTCTTTAAAAACACTTAATAAGGATAAATTGTATTGCGCACGAGCCTTAAGTGTGGGGAATGAGAAATGAGGGGCTTCCTCTCATCTTTCTAGAGTGCTTAGCGAGCGTCCTGTCTTGGGACGATGCGTTAAGTATTCGCCCCTGTGCCCTAGACTTTGGTGCAATGCAACTTAGGAACTAACTTAAGCCACTTCTGTCCTAAAAAACACAAACCAACTTCAAACCTTTTTTGTCCTTCGGGATTTCCAAACTTAAAGGCTATTTTCAAAAAGGGCACGTTACTTTCCATCTGAGTCGCAAACAGGCATCGACCCTAACTGCCGGACGCGAACTTAACGTCGCTCATAAAAAACACAAAAAGAACTTGGTCCGAACTACGTTGGCTCTGAATTCCCCATTGCACAAAGGGGGTACGTAGGCCTAGGACGTCGACGTCCTACCGAGTCGATCTTTGTCTTTCCGTCTCCGTTTTAGTACAGCCCTAGATGATAGTATAACTTACCCTTAGAATAGACAACAAGCGTGGATCCCATCGAGTACGATGGACGCGTAGGGTGCTAGCACCTTCCCCTCGCGTAACCGACTCCCGAACCCAGGTTATGGTTGCGATGACCATTCCTTTCCCTCTTCCTCAGGTTTATGCGGTGTTCCCTTTCCCTCTCTTGGGATAAATTTACACGGCTGACGACTCTGTTTTTTTCCGCGCCACTCTCGCGTTTGTACCTGGATGAAAATCCTGGGAGCGACAGCTGGCGACTCTGCTGGGGACTCTGGTTGACCTATGCTGGTCCATCCCTAAGCGAGTCAATCCTAACGCTTGCTTGTCTTTGTTCTCTTTGGGTGTTTTGTTTTTGTTTTGCTTTATGTATTGTATTTTATTTTTATCGCTTTTTTTTGCATTTCATTTTTTATTACTGTCATGCTGCTGTACTGTGCTGGCTGTCTTTGTTTTGCAGGTTGGGTGGGTCAGAGAGAGAAGCCCAATACCCAGGCTTGAGTATACCCTAAGACTAGAGTGGAAAGTAGTGGGACCTACGTGCCCGCTTGGTACGTTTGTGTGTTCACGAAATTCACAACCAGACGAGGCTATCTTGGGACGCATTCTAACGTGTGTGTCTTGCGCATGTTGGGGTGTTGATCTAGAGAGCGGTCGACTCTGGTGACCGATCATTGAGGAACTTAGTGGAAACATCCCTCTTTAGTGGTGACAGTGGCAGACCACATCCTGTGGCAAACCCATTCGCACCCGAGGGCCCGCTTTGGAACTCGCATAGGATTGCCCCTACGTTTTAAAGAGAATCAGTGGAGGCACTCCTCGATTGACGATAGTACTGTACCCCGAGGGATGAATGTACTATTATTTCTCGACCTCAGTGCCAAAGCTGAGGACCTTCTGCTTTGGAGAATCAGTTGAGGCCTCCTCGATTGATGATGATGCCAAACCAGAAATGGTGAACGTATCATCATTTCTCGACCTGAGAGCCCGGGATACTGAACATCCTAGTACCCACATGTGAGAGAGGATGGGCGTTTGCAGGTTGCAGGTAACCGAGACCTTCAACCTACCTTGCTTTCTGGATTTCACATCAATGTCTGATTATTTGGGTTCTTGGTTATCTCAGTGGTTCAGAGTTCTGGTTTTCTGGGTTCTCGTTCAGCTAACAGCACAGCACATCCAGCAGTGTGGCCTTGACCCCATGTTTGCATGAGCATATCATTTTCTTGCATTCTAACATGTTTGACATTTTTCAGAGCTTGCATCTTACTCTTGATTTCGGTTTTCTAAGGTTACTTCAGCATGGATGTCCAGAGAAAGAAGACTGTTGCCTATTCGTTCCCAGAGCCGACTTTGACACTGCTTCATAAGCTGATTAATATGGCTGGTTCCGGAGTTCGTACAGAGTTCAGTGGAAGGTATGGGAGAATTCTGAAATTTGTCTACAATATCTCCAAGTATGAGAAGGATGCCATTCATACACTTCTTCAATTTTACGATCCGTCTCTGCGTTGCTTCACTTTTCCAGACTACATCTTGGCCCCAACGTTGGAGGAGTTCTCATTTATTTTGGGAATTCCTATCAGTCATGATATAGTTTTCTTTTCTGAAGAACACCCCGGTATAAAAGAAATGGCTGTGGCTCTTCATATTAGTGAATCCGTTCTGAACAGTAATATTGAAGAAAAACAAGGAGTTAAGCGTTTCCTATTGAAGTTCCTATTTGATCAAGCCTGCATACATGTCAAAGACAAGAATTGGACTGCTTTCCAGACTATCCTAGCTATGTGCATCTATGGGATTGTCCTGTTTTCGAATATTCCTGATCTGGTGGATATGCATGCCGTCAGAATCTTTAGTTCGAAGAATCCTATACCTACCTTGGTAGGTGATGTGTATCACTCAGTCCACTATAAGAATGAGAATAGGCGTGGGAAAATTGTAAGTTGTTGTGCACCGCTCTTAGCTACTTGGTTTCTGAGTCATCTCCCTGAATCTGGCGCTTTCGTTGATACGAAAGATTCTCTGAAGTGGTCGAAGAGGGTAATGGGCTTGACTGCTGACAACATTGTTTGGTTTAATCGTGACTTGCTAGGAATGGAGATTATTTGCAAATGTGGAGAATTCCCTAATGTGCCCTTGATAGGGAGGAAAGGTGGAATTAACTATAATCCCTCCCTAGCTATCAGACAGTTTGGCTATCCTTTGAAAAATCCACCCGAAGAGCGAGACGTCCGAGAGTCCTTATTCTTCAATGGTATTGAGGATCAAGGGTTGATAAGGAAAGTTGTGAATGCTTGGAAACAGGTGACCAAGAAGGGTAAAATTCCATTCGGAAAAAGTAACAATCGGGCTTTCCCTTCCTATAAAGAGTGGATTAAGAAGAGAGCAGAAGAGGAGCTTCTTCCATTCCCGGTGGAACCACCTTTGTATCCCTTGGTGATCGAGCCTCCTACCACCGTTGAGTTGGAGAAGTATAACAAATTATGGGCTGAAAAGGAAAGGTTGCGGGAAGAGAATAGTGAGCTAAAGAGAGAGATTTATCAGTGGAAGTATGAGCGGGGTGAAGCTGTTCATACCGCCAAGTTGAAGACAGAGCTCCTTGCTAAAGCAGGAAGAGAGCTTGCTGACATGATCGCATCCATAGAAAGGATGAAACAAGCTTTGGATGGTATCAGTAACGTTCTTAGGTCCAAGGAGGAGGAATTAGGCAAGGCTTTGTTGAAGATTCACAGGTTCGATGATCAGCGAGAAACTGCCATGGCTGAGAATAAGAGAAAGGAAGACGACTACATAGCTAAGATTGATCAGTTGAAGTCGACGCTCAAGAAGAAAGACGCCGAGATCTTATCAGGGATATTCAAGAGACAAGTAGTCGAGGGTCGACTCAATGAAGCCATAGCCTCCATGGAAGAACTGAAAGTCCAAGCTGAAGTGAAGAAACCTATACATGAGGGACCTAGTATGGATGGTGTTTCTAGAGAAGACGCTTGGGAGTTACATTGCCGATACTTGGGTGGGATCATACACAGGAGAGACCTTCTCATTCAAGGGCCAATTCAGAGGCCGAAGCACCCCGACACCAGAAAGCTGTTCGAGGAAATTCAAGACTGGTGCAGAAAGCATAGTGGATGGGGAGGATTGGAAAGATTGAGCCCACCGCTTCCAATGGGCATCGTTTCATTTTGGTTTACCATTGACTATTTCACAAAGTGGGTGGAGGCAGCCTCGTACGCCAACGTCACCAAGCAAGTGGTAGCCCGGTTTATAAAGAAGGACATCATCTGTCGTTATGGGGTCCCGGAGAGAATCATTACTGATAATGGCTCGAATTTGAATAATAAGATGATGAAGGAACTATGTCAGAGTTTCAAGATCGAGGATCACAATTCTTCTCCGTATCGTCCGAAGATGAATGGTGTTGTTGAGGCGGAAAATAAGAATATCAAAAAGATTGTGCAGAAGATGGTGGTGACATATAAGGACTGGCATGAGATGTTACCTTATGCCCTACATGGTTACCGTACTTCGGTGCGTACGTCAACTGGGGCAACCCCTTTCTCATTGGTATATGGTATGGAAGCAGTTTTACCCTTAGTGGTCGAGATTCCGTCTTTGAGAGTTCTGGCAGATGTGAAGCTTGATGAAGCTGAATGGGTGCGTTCCAGATTGGATAAGTTGAACCTTATTGAAGAAAAGAGGTTGGCAGCCATTGCACATGGTCGGTTTTATCAGAGCAGGATGAAGCACGCCTTTGACCAGAAAGTGCGTCCTCGGAGTTTTCAGACAGGTGAATTGATTTTGAAAAGGATCCTTCCTCCTCAGACAGATCACAGGGGCAAATGGACTCCAAATTACGAAGGGCCGTATGTGGTCAGAAAGGTTTTCTCCGGTGGAGCCTTAATACTTTCAACGATGGATGGCGAAGATTTTACCTCCCCTGTGAATGCAGATGTAGTCAAAAAATACTTCGCATAAAAGAGACCCGCTGGACATAAAAAGAAAGTCCAGGAAGAAAGGGGCATCCCGGCGAACCATAAAAAGGAAAAGGTTCGGGCAAAAGTTAGGGATAAAATGTAAAAAAGAAACGTGTAAACCCGCAAAGTTGAAAACCTGAAAAGGTGACTTTGGCAAAAATGGGTATCCCGGTGGATTGAAAACCCGAAAAGGGCGATCCAGGCAAAAGTTAGGGATTTATAAGCGAAAGGCTACGGTCTGCGTTCGATCTGTGAACACTTTCAACACCTAGAAATTCTGAAAGAAAAGGATCAGTACAGTTAGTCTCTTCGAAGGTCAAGACGTTTGTGGATAAGCGAGTCATATGGGTCATAGCTGAGTCGAATCATGGTGGATATCTATTCCCACATTGCCGACATGTGTATTTTCTTTTTGTTTTTGCGCAATTACCTCTTTTAGGAATTGCTTCCCATTGTAAATGCTTATTTACATGCCACTATTCAATAAAATGTTCATTTCACTCAGAGAGCTTTCCATTGTTTGTTTTACTTTTACTTTTACCATTTTGTTTGCAAAAACGTCCGATATATTTGATAAACATGGCATATAAAACTTTGAGCTTTGCGGAGCATAACGAAAAGCAGTAGAAATTACTTAGGCGTTAACGGTGATAGCCAGGTTGTGGCATATTCTATTTGTTGTTATTTGACTTGCAGGGTAACAGGATTGTATTCTCCTAGCAGTTTGCTTCCCCAGCATTGAGATTGCTCCTTCCCCAGCAGGACAAACTTTCCTCGGCAGAGCAGACTTTCCCCAGCAGAAGACTTGGAAAGTGTTTTCTCTGGATCAAAACGTTATTTCCCCACAGAATCATGGTGCTCACTTCCACCATCCAATCAGGAAGTGTACTCTCACCGCCGACGTCATATTATAATCCCCAGCAAGGTGAGAGTAAAGTCATTCTCCCCGTCAGCAAGCTAAGTTCAGCAGTATCCCCAAGCAGGATGGTATCATGGGCTGGTATTCCCCAGCAGGTTCTGAGCCAATTGGATATTAGCAATCCTCAGTAACAGACTTCCGGTTCCGTTATTGGCATTCATTCTCAACTCCCCCAGCAGAGGAGAAATCTCAAGTTGGATGTTACCTTCAGACAGGTGTGGCCCCCGGTAGTTCTCTCGGGACTTCATCTCCAGCAAAAGTTGTTGATCTGAAGAGTCTATCAGTAGGACACTTCTCAGCAGAGTTCCTAGATTCAGAGGACAATTTATTTTTGTCATCCCCAGATGAATTGGTTTTTCTCTCCGGCATTTATTTTGCTGGAGGGACCCTTTTTGCATATCATAAGCATTTGCATTGCATCCTCAAACGCGTAGCATTTCCATGTCGTATGGAGCATTACGCCATTATTCAAACATTTGCATTCGAAGCATAAGCCAGGTTTGATACTTTCTTTGCCAGTTCTCTTTCTCAGCAGAGATGGCATAACTCAGGAGATTTTGGAGGGATGCGTTCCTCATACTTGCGCTCCCCGGCAGGGTCTTTTATTTAGACTTCTCCTTTCCCCAGTGGAGTCATCTTATCTATCAGGGGTTCGTTAGAAGTTTGTCTGGCCTTTCTCTTTTGTGAAAACCCGTTCTTGCTTGACATATTTTGTTTGCCAGAGGTGGTTTAAACCAGAAGTCTTGTTTCACGTTATCCCCAGTGAAGTCGCCCTTTATATTGCTAGTTCCTCTTTATCAGCAGAAATAGCAATCTTTTGAAGATTTTCTTTTGTTAGTTTCCCTTTATCAGCAGGGATGGCATTATTTTTGCTAGTTTCTCTTTATCAGCAGAGATAGCAATCTTTTGGTTAGTTTTTCGTCAGTTTCCCTTTATCGGCAGGGATGGCATTATTTTTGCTAGTTTCTCTTTATCAGCAGAGATAGCAATCTTTCGGACATTTTCTTTTGTCAGTTTCCCTTTATCAGCAGGGATGGCATTATTTTTGCTAGTTTCTCTTTATCAACAGAGATAGCAATTTTTTGGAGATTTTCTTTCGTCAGTTTCCCTTTATCAGCAGGGATGACATTGGTATTGCTAGTTTCTCTTTATCAGCAGAGATAGCAATCCTTCGGATATTTTCTTCGTCAGTTCCCTTTATCAGCAGGGATGGCATTGGTATTGCTAGTTTCTCTTTATCAGCAGAGATAGCAATCTTTCGGATATTCTCTTCGTCAATTTCCCTTTATCAGCAGGGATGACAGTTTATTTTGCTAGTTCTCTTTATCAGCAGAGATAGCAATCTTTTGGATAGTTCTTCGTCAGTTTCCCTTTATCAGCAGGGATGACATTTATTTTTGCTAGTTTCTCTTTATCAGCAGAGATAGCAATCTTTCGGAGATTTCTTTTGTCAGTTTCCCTTTATCAGCAGGGATGGCATTTTGCTAGTTCTCTTTATCAGCAGGGATAGCCATCTTTCAGATATTTTCTTCATCAGTTCCCTTTATCAGCAGGGATGGCATGGATGTTGCTAGTTTCTCTTTATCAGCAGAGATAGCAACCTTTTTCGGATATTTCTTTTGTCAGTTTCCCTTTAACAGCAGGGATGGCATTGGTTTTGCTAGTTTCTCTTTATCAGCGGAGATAGCAATCTTTCGGATATTTCTTTTGTCAGTTTCCCTTTATCAGCAGGGATGGCATTGGTTTTGCTAGTTTCTCTTTATCAGCGGAGATAGCAATCTTTCAGATATTTCTTTTGTCAGTTTCCCTTTATCAGCAGGGATGACATTTATTTTTGCTAGTTTCTCTTTATCAGCAGAGATAGCAATATTTCGGAGATTTCTTTTGTCAGTTTCCCTTTATCAGCAGGGATGGCATTCTGCTAGTTCTCTTTATCAGCAGGGATAGCCATCTTTCGGATATTTTCTTCGTCAGTTCCCTTTATCAACAGGGATGGCATGGATGTTGCTAGTTTCTCTTTATCAGCAGAGATATCAACCTTTTTCGGATATTTCTTTTGTCAGTTTCCCTTTAACAGCAGGGATGGCATTAGTTTTGCTAGTTTCTCTTTATCAGCGGAGATAGCAATCTTTCGGATATTTCTTTTGTCAGTTTCCCTTTATCAGCAGGGATGGATTGGTTTTGCTAGTTTCTCTTTATCATCGGAGATAGCAATCTTTCGGATATTTCTATTGTCAATTTCCCTTTATCAGCAGGGATGGCATTGGTTTTGCTAGTTTCTCTTTATCAGCGGGGATAGCAATCTTTTGGAGATTTCTTTCGTCAGTTCCCTTTATCAGCAGGGATGGCAGTTTATTTTGCTAGTTCTCTTTGTCAGCAGGGATAGCGATCTTTCGAAGATTCTTTTCGTCAGTTCCCTTTTTCAGCAGGGATGGCATATTTTGAGCTTCCTTTGTCAGTTCTCTTTATCAGCAGAGATGACGTAACTTGGGAGAATTTGTTTCACTTTATACCCAGCATAGCTAGCACTCGTCCGTATTGTGACAGTACAGCATTTATGGCTAATTCTCCAGCAGAGGATTGCAAATTCCCGGGTTCTTTGGTATTCAATCTCCGTGCATCCTGATCATCTGAAAGTCGTCGCTATCATACCTTCAGGACCAAGTTGATTGAATAGGGGCAGCTGTTGCACCCCAAAATTTGCCCTCCTTACTTTATTACTAACTGGCTTATGTTGCATTGCATTTTGCATTATCATGTGTGCATATCATTGGTTCTTAGCATGGGGTCAAGGTGCCTGAGGCAGTGCTTCAGAGGGTCAAGTAAGAGTCCTGGTATTGGCCAAGAGAGCTCAGGTGGATCATCCTCTCCTAACCAGTGCATAGATTAGGGTTTTGAGATTCTTGGGTCTATTGCTTCAATAGGCAAGCTCCTTGGGTTTTTATCATCATCAAATGGCATATCTTATCTTTGTTGGAGAGGATACACATCATATTCAAAGGAATTTGGATTTGGAGACTGTGCTATTTCGTTCTAGACTGAGGGTACCACAACTAGGGTTTGCTATAAAGTCAGTTTATTTCTGATTTTTTGGGTAAGACTTGATTCCATGGTACTCCTTGGGTCCCTAAATACCTAGGGATGGGAGGTTGTCCATCAGTTTGGTTCAGGAGAAGTTCAATTGGCCAATGGATTGAAAATCAGTTGAATTGGGTAAAAGTCAACAGTGAGAGGAGAAGTCAACTGTGGAATTTTGAGGTTCTCTCCAAGGTTTTCAAGGTATCACACCCTCATATGGTCTCCAGGGGTCAAGTTTCTTACATATTTAACAGGAATCAGGAGTTGGTGTAAAGTTTCTAAATTTGGAAAGTGACCTATAATGAAAAGTTTCCATTTTTGGCAAGTTCCTGCACTGCATTCAACTTGACTTTTCACCATCAAGAAAGCTTCAAATGAATTTTTCTCCAACATTAAAGTTGAAGATCTTCTTCTCCTCTTTCCAACAAGTACTAGTGGGTCTCCATATCATTTGTGAATCTCCAGTTATGACCAAAAGAAGGCAGAGTGGTTTTTAGGGTTTTTCATGGTTCCATTTTCACAACTTTGGACATAATGACCTATAATCAATTCCATTGCTTCATGCCACATTCTAATATGAAAGGACATTCCTTGAGGTTTATTTTGGGCCCAAGAATCAAGTGGTTTCATGGGTTATTATTCACTTATTTTCCATTATTCAAAAAGTCAAGTCATCAAAAAACTCATGAACCAATTGTTTGCATGGCCCAAGCTCAATTGTGGTGTAATTAGAAATTCACATATGGGTGATCCATCATGGATTTATTAAGTATACATGCATGGAGATAGGTGTAATTCACATTATGCTATTTTCCAAAATCATTCAAAAACTCATTAAACAAGTAATTACCCAAGCCCAATTCATTATCGGAGGAAAAACCTAGTCTATTTAAACCCATCCATGCACTGGTTAGGGTTAGATACACGTGACATTTGGAGGATTGGAGAATTTGAACCCTAAAGCTCTCTTTCAACAAAACTCACGAATTACAAGGAGTTTCTTCAAAGTTCTTCCACAAAACTTCTCCTGGTGATCTCTAGAACACAACCCAACCACCCTTTGCAGCCAAAAGCAAGGATTGGAGTTGCACCATCTCAAGTTGATGGATTTTTTTGTGCTCTTAAAACTCCTATTTTTTACGTGTATATTGTTGTGTGATTGTCACTGATCATGCTGATATAATTGGTTTTTAATATGGATGCGTGTATGGCTTGTTCTATGTGTTTAAAGTTTTGTGCCCTAATGGTTTTTCATTCGTTTTTCATTATACACTAATGGTTTGCAAATTTTGATGCCATATTTGGATTCCTGACGAAAATCTGGGTGGAATAGTGTATTCGCACGTGTGTTTTGGGCAGGTTTTTGTTGCAGGTGGCCGGAGTAGGGGGTCGGAACCCTAACTCTGGCGGTGGCGATGGAACCAGTCCGGCGAGAAGGCTGGAGGTTGATGACAAGTTCCTGGCCGTTGATTCACGCGATCCAACGGATACCATTGTGCCACATATTTTTCTTTTATTTTTCTTTTATTTTTTTTTCTGAATTTTAATTATTGATCCCATGTTTATTACCCCACTGAACTTACCGTGTACGTCCAATCACGTTATTCCATTCTGCATACTTTTCATTTGCGCTGACTTGTGCAGAGGCGTTGGATTGATCCCAAGGTAAGGACTCAGTCAACCCAGTTGACTGGGTCACATGCGTACACCCTCCTTTTTTTTATTTTTTTTCTGATTTGTAACTTGGACGGGCCTCGCTAATGGCACCCCCATCGTAGCCCATTTCAATTATTCCAACGCATTTGGACTACTCTCTGCACCCCCCATGCCATCTATTTCATTTTATTTCCGTTTTAATTATTATTTTCATTATTTAATTATTAAAAATACATAATTGCATTAAAAAATTACTAAAATATTCATGCATCATATTTATCATTTTATCAAAATTTTCACAAATTTTATTTTCATTTTTTATTTTATTTTTATCATTTAAACTAATTATTTATTCAATTTCATTTTGCATTACTCATATCATGCATACTTAAAATTATTTATTTTATTTCTCTACAACCATAAAATATTTTTGATCCGTTCTTTTTGCATTTGTTCACTAACATCCTAAAATGCATAAAAATATTTTTTTATCATTTTTAAAATCATTGCATATTGCATTTTGGTCCTTCCCTTTGGCACATTGAACCCTACTTCTCACCTGAACTTTGCCCAATTGTTTGAATGACTAACACTTTTAATTTTTACAGGAATTTTTGGTATTTGGTTTGTCTCTGGTTGAGGAACCTTGATATTTAATTTGGGAATTTTGGGAGTTACTTCTCTAATTGTTTGATTTGTTTTCACTTGAGATCTGCTTATATGTGTATTGCTGACCATGCCTAGGTCCTTGCTTGAAAGGCACTTGTGCCATTTGCTTTGGGGTTTTTCCTTTGATTTCTGAATTCATGTTTGGATTATTATCACCATTACATGCCATTGTTTGGGTTCCATTTACTTTGATATTACTTATGTTTGTTTCTCACTAACCTTTTATGCAGGGACTAAGGTAAGTTCTTTAAGGGTATGGATAAGTATCCATGTTCACCTTCAACTCTTTCTTCCCTCATCTTTTTCCTCCTTTTTAGGATTAGGTTGTCGTCAAACCTCACTAACCGTAGGTCACCCATGCATGATGACTTTAGGACTCTTAGTCCCCTTTAGAGTTACCTTTGTGTCTTCTCTCTTCTCATCTCAAATTTCTTTAAAAACACTTAATAAGGATAAATTGTATTGCGCACGAGCCTTAAGTGTGGGGAATGAGAAATGAGGGGCTTCCTCTCATCTTTCTAGAGTGCTTAGCGAGCGTTCTGTCTTGGGACGATGCGTTAAGTATTCGCCCCTGTGCCCTAGACTTTTGTGCAATGCAACTTAGGAACTAACTTAAGCCACTTCTGTCCTAAAAAACACAAACCAACTTCAAACCTTTTTTGTCCTTCGGGATTTCTAAACTGAAAGGCTATTTTCAAAAAGGGCACGTTACTTTCCGTTTGAGTCGCAAACAGGCATCGACCCTAACTGCCGGACGCGAACTTAACGTCGCTCATAAAAAACACAAAAAGAACTTGGTCCGAACTACGTTGGCTCTGAATTCCCCATTGCACAAAGGGGGTACGTAGGCCTAGGACGTCGACGTCCTACCGAGTCGGTCTTTGTCTTTCCCTCTCCGTTTTAGTACAACCCTAGATGATAGTATAACTTACCCTTAGAATAGACAACAAGCGTGGATCCCATCGAGTACGATGGACGCGTAGGGTACTAGCACCTTCCCCTCGCGTAACCGACTCCCGAACCCAGGTTATGGTTGCGATGACCATTCCTTTCCCTCTTCCTCAGGTTTATGCGATGTTCCCTTTCCCTCTCTTGGGATATATTTACACGGATGACGACTCTGTTTTTTTCCGCGCCACTCTCGCGTTTGTACCTGGATGAAAATCCTGGGACCGACAACTGGCGACTCTGCTGGGGACTCTGGTTGACCTATGCTGGTCCATCCCTAAGCGAGTCAATCCTAACGCTTGCTTGTCTTTGTTCTCTTTGGGTGTTTTGTTTTTGTTTTGCTTTATGTGTTGTATTTTATTTTTACCTCTTTTTTTTGCATTTCATTTTTTATTACTGTCATGCTGCTGTGCTGTGTTGGCTGTCTTTGTTTTGCAGGTTGGGTGGGTCAGAGAGAGAAGCCCAATACCCAGGCTTGAGTATACCCTAAGACTAGAGTGGAAAGTAGTGGGACCTACGTGCCCGCTTGGTACGTTTGTGTGTTCACAAAATTCACAACCAGACGAGGCTATCTTGGGACGCATTCTAACGTGTGTGTCTTGCGCATGTTGGGGTGTTGATCTAGAGAGCTGTCGACTCTGGTGACCGATCATTGAGAAACTTAGTGGAAACATCCCTCTTTAGTGCTGACAGTGGCAGACCACATCCTGTGGCAAACCCATTCGCACTCGAGGGCCCGCTTTGGAACTCGCATAGGATGGCCCCTACGTTTTGAAGAGAATCAGTGGAGGCACTCCTCGATTGACGATAGTACTGTACCCCGAGGGATGAATGTACTATTGTTTCTCGACCTCAGTGCCAAAGCTGAGGACCTTCCGCTTTGGAGAATCAGTTGAGGCCTCCTCGATTGATGATGATGCCAAACCAGAAATGGTGAACGTATCATCATTTCTTGACCTGAGAGCCCGGGATACTGAACATCCTAGTACCCACATGTGAGAGAGGATGGGCGTTTGCAGGTTGCAGGTAACTGAGACCTTCAACCTACCTTGTTTTCCGGATTTCACATCAATGTCTGATTATTTGGGTTCTTGGTTATCTCAGTGGTTCAGAGTTCTGGTTTTCTGGGTTCTCGTTCAGCTAATAGCACAGCACATCCTGCGGTGTGGCCTTGACCCCATGTTTGCATGAGCATATCATTTTCTTGCATTCTAACATGTTTGACATTTTTCAGGGCTTGCATCTTACTCTTGATTCCGGTTTTCTAAGGTTACTTCAGCATGGATGTCCAGAGAAAGAAGACTGTTGCCTATTCGTTCCCAGAGCCGACTTTAACACTGCTTCATAAGCTGATTAATATGGCTGGTTCCAGAGTTCGTACAGAGTTCAGTGGAAGGTATGGGAGAATTCTGAAATTTGTCTACAATATCTCCAAGTATGAGAAGGATGCCATTCATACACTTCTTCAGTTTTATGATCCGTCTCTGCGTTGCTTCACTTTTCCAGACTACATCTTGGCCCCAACGTTGGAGGAGTTCTCATTTATTTTGGGAATTCCTATCAGTCATGATATAGTTTTCTTTTCTGAAGAACACCCCGGTATAAAAGAAATGGTTGTGGCTCTTCATATTAGTGAATCCGTTCTGAACAGTAATATTGAAGAAAAACAAGGAGTTAAGGGTTTCCTATTGAAGTTCCTGTTTGATCAAGCCTGCATACATGTCAAAGAGAAGAATTGGACTGCTTTCCAGGCTATCCTAGCTATGTGCATCTATGGGATTGTCCTGTTTCCGAATATTCCTGATCTGGTGGATATGCATGCCGTCAAAATCTTTATTTAGAAGAATCCTATACCTACCTTGCTAGGTGATGTGTATCACTCAGTCCACTATAAGAATGAGAATAGGCGTGGGAAAACTGTAAGTTGCTGTGCACCGCTCTTAGCTACTTGATTTCTGAGTCATCTCCCTGAATCTGGCGCTTTCATTGATACGTAAGATTCTCTGAAGTGGTCGAAGAGGGTAATGGGCTTGACTGCTGACAACATTGTTTGGTTTAATCGTGACTTGCTAGGAATGGAGATTATTTGCAAATGCGGAGAATTCCCTAATGTGCCCTTGATAGGGAGGAAAGGTGGAATTAACTATAATCCCTCCCTAGCTATCAGACAGTTTGGCTATCCTTTGAAAAATCCACCCGAAGAGCGAGACGTCTGAGAGTCCTTATTCTTCAATGGTATTGAGGATCAAGGGTTGATAAGGAAAGTTGTGAATGCTTGGAAATAGGTGACCAAGAAGGGTAAAATTCCATTCAGAAAAAGTAACAATCGGGCTTTCCCTTCCTATAAAGAGTGGATTAAGAAGAGAGCAGAAGAGGAGCTTCTTCCATTCCCGGTGGAACCACCTTTGTATCCTTTGGTGATCGAGCCTCCTACCACCGTTGAGTTGGAGAAGTATAACAAATTATGGGCTGAAAAGGAAAGGTTGCGGGAAGAGAATAGTGACCTAAAGAGACAGATTTATCAGTGGAAGTATGAGCGGGGTGAAGCTGTTCATACCGCCAAGTTGAAGACAGAGCTCCTTGCTAAAGCGGGAAGAGAGCTTGCTGACATGATCGCATCCAGAGAAAGGATGAAACAAGCTTTGGATGGTATCAATAACGTTCTCAGGTCCAAGGAGGAGGAATTAGGCAAGGCTTTGTTGAAGATTCACAGGTTCGATGATCACCGAGAAACTGCCATGGCTGAGAATAAGAGAAAGGAAGACGACTACATAGCTAAGATTGATCAGTTGAAGTCGACGCTCAAGAAGACAGACGCCGAGATCTTATCAGGGATATTCAAGAGACAAGTAGTCGAGGGTCGACTCAATGAAGCCATAGCCTCCATGGAAGAACTGAAAGTACAAGCTGAAGTGAAGAAACCTAGACATGAGGGACCTAGTATGGATGGTGTTTCTGGAGAAGACGCTTGGGAGTTACATTGCCGATACTTGGATGGGATCATACACAGGAGAGTCCTTCTCATTCAAAGGCTAATTCAGAGGCTGAAGCACCCCGACACCAGAAAGATGTTCGAGGAAATTCAAGACTGGTGCAGAAAGCATAGTGGATGGGGAGGATTGACACTTGTAAACTTTGATGACATGCCTTAGTTCTCTTTTCTCTTTTATTGTATTTGGATCACCGCCAGGCTTGTTGGTTGGGACCTCTGATTTATGTGTTCAGATTTGTATCTTGGATTCGTGATTGTTGACATTTGGTTTTCCTCTGGTTTTCTTAATATATGAGCAGAAGTTCCGTTCTATCTTGTTATTAAACTGGAATCAAGGGGTGGATCGCCCTGTTAATATTTAAACATGTTCATTTGCATTTGCATATTCATAATCATTTTGCATGATCATTTTGCATGACAGGTGTTTATCTCCGGTATTCTTATCTTGTTCTCATATCAGAATTGCAGATCGGCACATTCACCGGTATCCTACCAGACAGAATCAGAAGAGACTCATGGATCAGCTACAGAATGAGATCATTGAGATGCGGACTCGCATGAACTAATTCATGGAATTAATGCAAGGGGTTGCTCAGGGACAAGAGCAGTTGAGGACTCTCGTTCAGCCACTGATTGCGAGGGTTGATGATGACGGTGTCCTTCATGGAGGACTTCAGACTGGTGTTACTGGTAATGGTCAGAATGGTCCTACTGGCGGAGGTGTTCCTGTTTCTGGTGTTGTGATTCCTCCGGGTGGAGCTGAAAATGCTGGGGGAGGTGGTACTGGTGCTAGCGCAGTTCAGGGTCGTCAGTATGATGATGTTCAGGATGATGTATTTTCTTTGCCAGGTGGGGATGCTGGTCCCCAGACTGACCAGGATCAGAGGATCCGGTTGATTGAGGAACAGCTAAGGGGTGTTGTGAATCAGGATTCCGTGGGAATGGATCTAGAGGATTTGGGGCTGGTTCCAGGCGTTGTTATTCCGCACAAGTTTCAGACTCCCACTTTTGAGAAGTATAATGGTATGACTTGTCTGAGGACACATGTGAGAGCATACACAAGCAAGATGGCTGCATATGCGAAGAATGAAAAGCTGATGATGCATTGCTTCCAGGATAGCCTATCTAGGGCATCCCTAGAGTGGTACATGCAACTGGAAAGGAAGGATGTGCGTAGTTGGAGAGATCTGGCAGGGGCATTTATCAGACATTACCAATATAACACTGATATGGCTCCTAACAGAACACAGCTGCAGAATCTGTCACAAAAGAACAATGAGAGTTTCAAGGAGTACGCTCAGAGGTGGCGTGAACTGGAAGCTAGGGTTCAGCCTCCCATGTTGGAGCATGAAATGATAACTATGTTTATGGCCACCTTGCAGGGTCATTACTATGAAAAGTTGGTACCATGTATGACTGGAAAGTTTGCTGATTTGATCTTGGTAGGAGAGATGGTGGAAAGCGGAATTAAGGCGGGAAAGATATCGGGCAGTGATGGGTCCTCATCTGGAGGAAGTAAGAAGCCTTATGCTAGTGGTTATAAGAAGAAGGAGGGAGATACAAACTCTGTGTCATCATATCGTGGTAGAGATGGACCTCGTCAGAACTACAATTAGCAGGTGGCCTCTGTAACCATCCTAACAGCACCTCAGCAGCCAGCAGCGTCTCAACAACAAAATCAGGCTCCTTACCGATCACAACCTCAGAATAGGCGGGATAGGCATTTTGACACTCCACCTATGTCCTACTCTCAATTATTCTAGCACTTGTTAAAACTGCAGTTAATTCAGACCAGAACATTAGCTCCACCTACTAGTAATCCACCTCCCGGCTATGACGCCAACGCCCACTGTGAGTTTCATTCTGGGGCACCCGGACATCATACTGAGAACTGTAAAGCTTTTAAGCATAAGGTTCAAGATTTGGTGGATTCCAAAGCCATCAATTTCTCCAATGACGTTCCAAATGTGAATCAGAATCCGATGCCAAATCACGGTGGGCCAAAGATCAATGCTATTATTGAAGACTATGAAGACTTGAGTTTGATTTCAGATGTGAATGAAGTCCAAACTCCCTTGGGTGTGGTGAAGGAAAGACTGTTGAAGGGAGGGGTATTCCCCGGTTGTGATGAAAGTTGTGTAGGATGTGTGTCACAGCCAGGCGGTTGTGAGTTATTAAAAGCAGGCATTTAGAAACTGATCAACGAAGGGGTATTATAGTTTGACAGAGGTTGCAAGCAGAGTAATGTTACTAACAGAGAGATTGATGTTGCCACGATAATAATTCCATTCAAGACAATAACTATATCAGCGCCGGCGAGACCAGCACCGGTCACTATCACTGTTCCTGGACCAGTCCCGTATGAGACTACCAAGGCCATCCCATGGAACTATGGGGCCGAGGTGTTTGTTAATGGTAAGAAGCAGGAATTGGATGACACATCAGTTGTGAATACAGGGGTTGGAAATTTTGTTGAAGCTGGGGCTATCACTAGGAGTGGTAGAGTCTTTATTTCGTCCGAGAATCAAGCTGGCAGTTCAAGACAGGACAAGGGTAAACAGATGATGAATGAGTCCGTACAGAGGCAGGAGGCTAATAATTCTACGACAAAGCAAGGTGGGGATACTTTCTCAGAAGATGTAGAAGAGTTCATGAGGTTGATCAGAAAAAAGTGATTACAAGATTGTCGACCAACTTCACCAAACTCCATCAAAGATTTCCATTCTATCCTTACTGTTGTGCTCCGAGGCACACCGAAATGCATTGCTGAAGGTTCTGAATATGGCTTATGTACCACAAGAAATATCCGTCAATCAGTTAGAAGGGGTTGTGGCTCATGTGAATGCTGGTAATGGTTTGGGTTTCACCGATTTAGATCTGACTCTGACTGGGAGAAATCACAACAACGCTCTGCATATTTCAGTGGAATGCCGTGGCTCCTTAATGTCGCATGTGTTAGTTGATACTGGGTCGTCTTTGAATGTGTTACCCAAGAAGGCTCTGATGAAGTTGGATACTCGTGGGTTGATTTGTACACCAAGTGACTCGGTGGTACGTGCTTTTGATGGCTCCAAGAGGTCAGTTTTTGGAGAGTTAGTTTTGCCGATCAAGGTGGGTCCTGAGATTTTCAACACCACCTTCTACATAATGGATATTCAGCCTGCCTATAGTTGTTTTTTGGGCCGCCCATGGATCCATGGTGCTGGGGCAGTAACTTCTACGTTGCCCCAGAAGTTGAAGTATATGGTGGATGGCCACGTTGTGACTGTTTGTGGTGAAGAAGATATCATGGTGAGTCACCTATTGACCTTCAAGTATGTAGAGGTAGATGGTGAGATACAGGAAACTTTGTGCCAAGCCTTTGAAGCCGTGAAGATTCCCGAGGAACCCCCAAAGGCAGTCAATCAGCCCGAGGTGGTTGCCCAACCTGAAGTAGTCATACAACCAGAGATTCCAATGTCCTATTTCAAAGAGGCGCGTGCTATAGTTGAAGCTGGTGGTTCTCAGAAGTGGGGCAGTGTTATTGATGTTCAAAGGAAGCAAGATACTCATGGACTGGGATACAAGCCACCTAGGCGTTCTGAAGAGCCTCCCAAGTTCTATGGCCCAGTCCGTTTCACCAGTGCCGGTGTTTTCTTCGACAGAGTCAATGCTATTGAGGATGAAGGAGATAGTGATTGTGACATGGATGAATGGATCCGTCCCTGCATTCCTGATCAGAGTTTAGACAACTGGTCCTCCGAGAAAGTTATCCAAGTGACGCGCCCGGAGTAATTTACTTTTGTTTTCTGTTATGTTGAGTCCTACGCTCTGCCCAAGGCGTAGTGACATTTATTTATAGGGCTTGGATGTTTTATTTGCTATTTTTATCATCAATAAAGGACGTTTTTTTCATTCAAATATTTTGATCCCTGTCTTTCTATTTTTTACTTTTTGCATTAACCCACATCAAAATGGCAATGTGTTTTCTTGTTTGTTGCACTCATAATAAACATAAAACATCCATCATGCAGGTTCCTTTGTTCAGATTCCACCCATGACTTAGCTATGGCTCGATATGACTTCGACAATCCCATCTATCAGGCCAAAGAAGAGACTGACGAAGACTGTGACTTACCAGAAGAATTAGCCAGGTTATTGAAACAAGAGGAAAGGGTTATTCTACCTCATCAGGAGGAAGTTGAGACTGTTAATCTGGGAACCGAGGATGTTAAACGAGAAGTAAAGGTTAGGGCTACCCTGGAAGACACCGTTAAGGGAAGACTGGTTAAGTTACTTCGAGAGTATGTGGATATCTTCGCCTGGTCTTACCAAGACATGCATGGGCTTGACACTGACATTGTTTCACACCAACTGCCGCTTAAAGAGGGTTGTGCTCCAGTCAAGCAGAAATTGAGGAGGACGAAACCAGATATAGCTGTCAAAATCAAGGAAGAGGTTCAGAAACAGTTGGACGCCGGATTTCTTGCTGTGACAAATTATCCTCCGTGGGTTGCTAATATTGTACCTGTACCTAGGAAGGATGGGAAGGTCAGGATGTGTGTTGATTACCGAGATTTGAATAGGGCGAGCCCGAAGGATGATTTCCCGCTCCCCCACATTGACGTGTTAGTGGACAATACTGCTCAATATTCTGTGTTTTCCTTCATGGATGGCTTCTCTGGGTATAACCAAATCAAAATGGCCCCAGAGGACATGGAGAAAACTACATTCATAACACCGTGGGGAACATTTTGCTACAAGGTAATGCCCTTTGGATTGAAGAATGCTGGGGCAACCTATCAGCGGGCGATGGTGACTCTCTTTCATGATATGATTCACAAGGAGATCGAAGTCTATGTTGATGACATGATTGTGAAGTCACAGACAGAGGAAGAACACTTGTTAAACCTCCAGAAGTTGTTTGAAAGGTTGAGGAAGTTCAGATTGAGGTTGAATCCGAACAAGTGCACTTTCGGCGTGAGGTCTGGTAAATTACTGGGCTTCATTGTTAGTGAAAGAGGTATAGAGGTTGATCCTGCAAAGATAAGAGCCATACAGGAGATGCCTGAGCCAAGGACAGAGAAAGAGGTTCGTGGTTTCTTGGGGAGGTTGAATTACATTGCCAGGTTCATCTCTCATCTGACAGCTACATGTGAACCAATTTTCAAGTTGTTAAGAAAGGACCAAGAGGTCAGGTGGAATGAAAATTGTCGAGAGGCGTTTGAAAGGATAAAGACGTATTTGCAAGAACCCCCAGTCCTTATGCCACCGGTGTCTGGGAGACCGTTGATTATGTACCTTACGGTTCTTGAGAATTCGATGGGTTGTGTGCTCGGTCAACACGACGAGACGGGTAAGAAAGAGCACGCCATTTACTACCTGAGTAAGAAGTTCACTGATTGCGAATCAAGATACTCTATGCTGGAAAAGACATGTTGTGCACTCGCTTGGGCAGCCAAGCGCCTAAGGCAGTATATGTTAAATCACACAACCTTGTTGATTTCGAAGATGGATCCGATTAAGTACGTGTTTGAGAAGCAAGCACTTTCTGGAAGGATAGCCCGTTGGCAGATGGTTTTGACAGAGTACGATATTCAGTATGTTTCTCAAAAGGCCATTAAGGGAAGTGTTCTATCAGAATATCTCGCTGAACAGCCGGTCTAGGATTATCAGCCAATGAAGTTTGAGTTTCCGGACGAGCATGTTATGTTTCTGAAAATGAAAGATTGTGAAGAACCTCTGCCTGACGAAGGACCTGAGATTGGGTCACAGTGGAAAATGATTTTTGATGGGGCTGTCAACTCATATGGTAATGGAATTGGGGCAATCATTACAACGCCGAAGGGTTCTCATATACCTTTCACTGCCCGGCTAGCATTCGTGTGTACCAACAATGAGGCGGAGTATGAAGCATGCATCATGGGGTTAGAAGAAGCAATTGATTTGAGAATTAAGAACCTCGATGTCTATGGTGATTCCGCGTTGGTGGTTAATCAGATTACAGGAGAATGGGAGACTCGTCAGGCAAATTTGGTACCTTATAACAACTATGCCAGAAGGTTATTACCTTTCTTTGATAGGGTGGATTTTCACCATGTGCCTCGAGCTGAGAATCAGATGGCTGATGCGTTGGCGACATTGGCATCCATGTATAAGGTGAACCGTTGGAACAAAACACCTTCGATTAGAATTATGCGTCTGGACAGACCGGTTTTTGTGTTTGCAATTGAAGATGTGTCTGATGGTAAACCGTGGTATCATGATATTAAGGTTTTTCTGAAGAGACAGGAGTATCCAGAGGGTGCCTCCACCAAAGATAAGAAGACTCTGAGGAGGTTGGCAGGAAACTTCTTTCTAAACAAGGATGATGTGTTATATAAGAGGAATTTCGATATGGTCTTGCTACGCTGTGTTGATGAACACGAGGCAGGTCTGTTGATAGAGGAAGTTCACGAGGGTTCTTTCGGTACTCATTCCAGTGGACACACCATGGCTAGAAAGTTGTTGAGAGCAGGATATTACTGGATGACTATGGAGTCTGATTATTTCAAGTACGCGCGGAAGTGCCATAAGTGCCAGATTTACGCAGATAAGATGCATGTACCGCCTACGCCTCTAAATGTGTTGTCGTCTCCTTGGCCTTTTGCAATGTGGGGCATAGATATTATTGGAAAGATTGAGCCCACCGCTTCCAATGGGCATCGTTTCATTTTGGTTGCCATTGGATATTTCACAAAGTGGGTGGAGGCAGCCTCGTACGCCAACGTCGCCAAGCAAGTGGTAGCCCGGTTTATAAAGAAGGACATCATCTGTCGTTATGGGGTCCCGGAGAGAATCATTACTGATAATGGCTCGAATTTGAATAATAAGATGATGAAGGAACTATGTCAGAGTTTCAAGATCGAGCATCACAATTCTTCTCCGTATCGTCCGAAGATGAATGGTGCTGTTGAGGCGGCAAATAAGAATATCAAAAAGATTGTGCAGAAGATGGTGGTGACATATAAGGACTGGCATGAGATGTTACCTTATGCCCTACATGGTTACCGTACTTCGGTGCGTACATCAACTGGGGCAACCCCTTTCTCATTGGTATATGGTATGGAAGCAGTTTTACCCTTAGAGGTCGAGATTCCGTCTTTGAGAGTTCTGGCAGATGTGAAGCTTGATGAAGCTGAATGGGTGCGTTCCATATTGGATTAGTTGAACCTTATTGAAGAAAAGAGACCCGCTGGACATAAAAAGAAAGTCCAGGCAGAAAGGGGCATCCCGGCGAACCATAAAAAGGAAAAGGTTCGGGCAAAAGTTAGGGATAAAATGTAAAAAAGAAACGTGTAAACCCGCAAAGTTGAAAACCTGAAAAGGCGACTTTGGCAAAAATGGGTATCCCGGTGGATTGAAAACCCGAAAAGGGCGATCCAGGCAAAAGTTAGGGATTTATAAGCGAAAGGCTACGGTCTGCGTTCGATCTGTGAACACTTTCAACACCTGGAAATTCTGAAAGAAAATGATCAGTACAGTTAGTCTCTTCGAAGGTCAAGACGTTTGTGGATAAGCGAGTCATATGGGTCATAGCTGAGTCGAATCATGGTGGATATCTGTTCCCACATTGTCGACATGTGTATTTTCTTTTTGTTTTTGCACAATTACCTCTTTTAGGAATTGCTTCCCATTGTAAATGCCTATTTACAGGCCACTCTTCAATAAAATGTTCATTTCACTCAGAGAGCTTTCCATTGTTTGTTTTACTTTTACTTTTACCGTTTTGTTTGCAAAAACGTCCGATATTTTTGATAAACATGGCATATAAAACTTTGAGCTTTGCGGAGCATAACGAAAAGCAGTAGAAATTACTTAGGCGTTAACGGTGATAGCCAGGTTGTGGCATATTCTATTTGTTGTTATTTGACTTGCAGGGTAACAAGATTGTATTCTCCCAGTAGTTTGCTTCCCCAGCATTGAGATTGCTCCTTCCCCAGCAGGACAAACTTTCCTCGGCAGAGCAGACTTTCCCCAGCAGAAGACTTGGAAAGTGTTTTCTCCGGATCAAAACGTTATTTCCCCACAGAATCATGGTGCTCACTTCCGCCATCCAATCAGGAAGTGTACTCTCACCGCCGACGTCATATTCTAATCCCCAGCAAGGTGAGAGTAAAGTCATTCTCCCCGTCAGCAAACTAAGTTCAGCAGTGTCCCCAAGCAGGATGGTATCATGGGCTGGTATTCCCCAGCAGGTTCTGAGCCAATTGGATATTAGCAATCCTCAGTAACAGACTTCCGGTTCCATTATTGGCATTCATTCTCAACTCCCCCAGCAGTGGAGAAATCTCAAGTTGGATGTTACCTTCAGACAGGTGTGGCCCCCGGTAGTTCTCTCGGGACTTCATCTCCAGCAAAAGTTATTGAACTGAAGAGTCGATCAGTAGGACACTTCTTAGCAGAGTTCCTAGATTCAGAGGACAATTTATTTTTGTCTTCCCCAGATGAATTGGTTTTTCTCTCCGGCATTTATTTTGCTGGAGGGACCCTTTTTGCATATCATAAGCATTTGCATTGCATCCTCAAACGCGTAGCATTTCCATGTCGTATGGAGCATTACGCCATTATTCAAACATTTGCATTCGAAGCATAAGCCAAGTTTGATACTTTCTTTGCCAGTTCTCTTTCTCAGCAGAGATGGCATAACTCAGGAGATTTTGGAAGGATGCGTTCCTCATACTTGCGCTCCCCGGCAGGGTCTTTTATTTAGACTTCTCCTTTCCCCAGTGGAGTCATCTTATCTATCAGGGGTTCGTTAGAAGTTTGTCTGGCCTTTCTCTTTTGTGAAAACCCGTTCTTGCTTGACATATTTTGTTTGCCAGAGGTGGTTTAAACCAGAAGTCTTGTTTCATGTTATCCCCAGTGAAGTCGCCCTTTATATTGCTAGTTCCTCTTTATCAGCAGAGATAGCAATCTTTTGAAGATTTTCTTTTGTCAGTTTCCCTTTATCAGCAGGGATGGCATTATTTTTGCTAGTTTCTCTTTATCAGCAGAGATATCAATCTTTTGGTTAGTTTTTCGTCAGTTTCCCTTTATCAGCAGGGATGGAATTATTTTTGCTAGTTTCTCTTTATCAGCAGAGATAGCAATCTTTCGGACATTTTCTTTTGTCAGTTTCCCTTTATCAGCAGGGATGGCATTATTTTTGCTAGTTTCTCTTTATCAGCAGAGATAGCAATCTTTTGGAGATTTTCTTTCGCCAGTTTCCCTTTATCAGCAGGGATGACATTGGTATTGCTAGTTTCTCTTTATCAGCAGAGATAGCAATCCTTCGGATATTTTCTTCGTCAGTTCCCTTTATCAGCAGGGATGGCATTGGTATTGCTAGTTTCTCTTTATCAGCAGAGATAGCAATCTTTCGGATATTCTCTTCGTCAATTTCCCTTTATCAGCATGGATGGCAGTTTATTTTGCTAGTTCTCTTTATCAGCAGAGATAGCAATCTTTTGGATAGTTCTTCGTCAGTTTCCCTTTATCAGCAGGGATGACATTTATTTTTGCTAGTTTCTCTTTATCAGCAGAGATAGCAATCTTTCGGAGATTTCTTTTGTCAGTTTTCCTTTATCAGCAGGGATGGCATTTTGCTAATTCTCTTTATCAGCAGGGATAGCCATCCTTCGGATATTTTCTTCCTCAGTTCCCTTTATCAGCAGGGATGGCATGGATGTTGCTAGTTTCTCTTTATCAGCAGAGATAACAACCTTTTTCGGATATTTCTTTTGTCAGTTTCCCTTTAACAGCAGGGATGGAATTGGTTTTGCTAGTTTCTCTTTATCAGCGGAGATAGCAATCTTTTGAATATTTCTTTTGTCAGTTTCCCTTTATCAGCAGGGATGGCATTGGTTTTGCTAGTTTCTCTTTATCAGCGGAGATAGAAATCTTTCGGATATTTCTTTTGTCAGTTTCCCTTTATCAGCAGGGATGACATTTATTTTTGCTAGTTTCTCTTTATCAGCAGAGATAGCAATATTTTGGAGATTTCTTTTGTCAGTTTCCCTTTATCAGCAGGGATGGCATTCTGCTAGTTCTCTTTATCAGCAGGGATAGCCATCTTTCGGATATTTTCTTCGTCAGTTCCCTTTATCAGCAGGGATTGCATGGATGTTGCTAGTTTCTCTTTATCAGCAGAGGTATCAACCTCTTTCGAATATTTCTTTTGTCAGTTTCCCTTTAACATCAGGGATGGCATTGGTTTTGCTAGTTTCTCTTTATCAGCAGAGATAGCAATCTTTCGGATATTTCTTTTGTCAGTTTCCCTTTATCAGCAGGGATGACATTTATTTTTGCTAGTTTCTCTTTATCAGCAGAGATAGCAATATTTTGGAGATTTCTTTTGTCAGTTTCCCTTTATCAGCAGGGATGGCATTCTGCTAGTTCTCTTTATCAGCAGGGATAGCCATCTTTCGGATATTTTCTTCGTCAGTTCCCTTTATCAGCAGGGATTGCATGGATGTTGCTAGTTTCTCTTTATCAGCAATGATATCAACCTTTTTCGGATATTTCTTTTGTCAATTTCCCTTTAACAGCAGGGATGGCATTAGTTTTGCTAGTTTCTCTTTACCAGCAGAGGATTGCAAATTCCTGGGTTCTTTGGTATTCAATCTCCGTGCATCCTGATCGTCTGAAAGCTGTCGCTATCATACCTTCAGGACCAAGTTGATTGAATAGGGGCAGCTGTTGCACCCCAAAATTTGCCCTCCTTACTTTATTACTAACTGGCTTATGTTGCATTGCATTTTGCATTATCATGTGTGCATATCATTGGTTCTTAGCATGGGGTCAAGGTGCCTGAGGCAGTGCTTCAGAGGGTCAAGCAAGAGTCCTGGTATTGGCCAAGAGAGCTCAGGTGGATCATCCTCTCCTAACCAGTGCATAGATTAGGGTTTTGAGATTCTTGGGTCTATTGCTTCAATAGGCAAGCTCCTTGGGTTTTTATCATCATCAAATGGCATATATTATCTTTTTTGGAGAGGATACACATCATATTCAGAGGAATTTGGATTTGGAGACTGTGTTATTTCGTCCTAGACTGAGGGTACCACAACTAGGGTTTGCTATAAAGTCAGTTTATTTCTGATTTTTTGGGCAAGACTTGATTCTATGGTACTCCTTGGGTCCCTAAATACCTAGGGATGGGAGGTTGTCCATCAGTTTGGTTCAGGAGAAGTTCAATTGGCCAATGGATTGAAAATCAGTTGAATTGGGTAAAAGTCAACAGTGAGAGGAGAAGTCAACTGTGGAATTTTGAGGTTCTCTCCAAGGTTTTCAAGGTCTCACATCCTCATATGGTCTCCAGGGGTCAAGTTTTATACATATTTATCAGGAATCAGGAGTTGGTGTAAAGTTTCTAAATTTGGAAAGTGACCTATAATGAAAAGTTTCCATTTTTGGCAAGTTCCTGCATTGCATTCAACTTGACTTTTCACCATCAAGAAAGCTTAAAATGAATTTTTCTCCAACATGAAAGTTGAAGATCTTCTTCTCCTCTTTCCAACAAGTACTAGTGGGTCTCCATATCATTTGTGAATCTCCAGTTATGACCAAAAGAAGGCAGAGTGGTTTTTAGGGTTTTTCATGGTTCCATTTTCACAACTTTGGACATAATGACCTATAATCAATTCCATTGCTTCATGCCACATTCTAATATCAAAGGACATTCCTTGAGGTTTATTTTGGGCCCAAGAATCAAGTGGTTTCATGGGTTATTATTCACTTATTTTCCATTATTCAAAAAGTCAAGTCATCAAAAAACTCATGAACCAATTGTTTGCATGGCCCAAATTCAATTGTGGTGTAATTAGCAATTCACATATGGGTGATCCATCATGGATTTATTAAGTATACATGCATGGAGATAGGTGTAATTCACATTATGCTATTTTCCAAAATCATTCAAAAACTCATTAAACAAGTAATTACCCAAGCCCAATTCATTATCAGAGGAAAAACCTAGTCTATTTAAACCCATCCATGCACTGGTTAGGGTTAGATACACGTGACATTTGGAGGATTGGAGAATTTGAACCCTAAAGCTCTCTTTCAACAAAACTCACGAATTACAAGGAGTTTCTTCAAAGTTCTTCCACAAAACTTCTCCTGGTGATCTCTAGAACACAACCCAACCACCCTTTGCAGCCAAAAGCAAGGATTGGAGTTGCACCATCTCAGGTTGATAGATTTTTTCGTGCTCTTAAAACTCCTATTGTTTACGTGTATATTGTTGTGTGACTGTCACTGATCATGCTGATATAATTGGTTTTTAATATGGATGCGTGTATGGCTTGTTCTATGTGTTTAAAGTTTTGTGCCCTAATGCTTTTTCATTCGTTTTTCATTATACACTAATGGTTTGCAAATTTTGATGCCATATTTGGATTCCTGACGAAAATTTGGGTGGGATAGTGTATTCGCACGTGTGTTTTGGGCAGGTTTTTGTTGCAGGTGGCCGGAGTAGGGGGCCGGAACCCTAACTCCGGCGGTGGCGATGGAACCAGTCCGGCGAGAAGGATGGAGGTTGATGACAAGTTCCTGGCCGTTGATTCGCGCGATCCAACGGATACCATTGTGCCACATATTTTTCTTTTATTTTTCTTTTATTTTTTTTTTCTGAATTTTAATTATTGATCCCATGTTTATTACCCCACTGAACTTACCGTGTACGTCCAATCACGTTATTCCATTCTGCATACTTTTCATTTGCGTTGACTTGTGCAGAGGCGTTGGATTGATCCCAAGGTAAGGACTCAGTCAACCCAGTTGACTGGGTCACATGCGTACACCCTCCTTTTTTTTATTTTTTTTCTGATTTGTAACTTGGACGGGCCTCGCTAATGGCACCCCCATCCTAGCCCATTTCAATTATTCCAACGCATTTGGACTACTCTCTGCACCCCCCATGCCATCTATTTCATTTTATTTCCATTTTAATTATTATTTTCATTATTTAATTATTAAAAATACATAATTGCATTAAAAAATTACTAAAAAATTCATGCATCATATTTATCATTTTATCAAAATTTTCAAAAATTTTATTTTTATTTTTTATTTTATTTTTATCATTTAAACTAATTATTTATTCAATTTCTTTTTGCATTACTCATATCATGCATACTTAAAATTATTTATTTTATTTCTCTACAACCATAAAATATTTTTGATCCGTTCTTTTTGCATTTGTTCACTAACATCCTAAAATGCATAAAAATATTTTTTATCATTTTTAAAATCATTGCATATTGCATTTTGGTCCTTCCCTTTGGCACATTGAACCCTACTTCTCACCTGAACTTTGCCCAATTGTTTGAATGACTAACACTTTGAATTTTTGCAGGAATTTTTGGTATTTGGTTTGTCCCTGGTTGAGGAACCTTGATATTTAATTTGGGAATTTTGGGAGTTACTTCTCTAATTGTTTGATTTGTTTTCACTTGAGATCTACTTATATGTGTATTGTTGACCATGCCTAGGTCCTTGCTTGAAAGGCACTTGTGCCATTTGCTTTGGGGTTTTTCCTTTGATTTCTGAATTCATGTTTGGATTATTATCACCATTACATGCCATTGTTTGGGTTCCATTTACTTTGATATTACTTATGTTTGTTTCTCACTAACCTTTTATGCATGGACTAAGGTAAGTTCTTTAAGGGTATGGATAAGTATCCATGTTCACCTTCAACTCTTTCTTCCCTCATCTTTTTCCTCCTTTTTAGGATTAGGTTGTCGTTAAACCTCACTAATCGTAGGTCACCCATGCATGATGACTTTAGGACTCTTAGTCCCCTTTAGAGTTACCTTTGTGTCTTCTCTCTTCTCAACTCAAATTTCTTTAAAAACACTTAATAAGGATAAATTGTATTGCGCACGAGCCTTAAGTGTGGGGAATGAGAAATGAGGGGCTTCCTCTCATCTTTCTAGAGTGCTTAGCGAGCGTCCTGTCTTGGGACGATGCGTTAAGTATTCGCCCCTGTGCCCTAGACTTTGGTGCAATGCAACTTAGGAACTAACTTAAGCCACTTCTGTCCTAAAAAACACAAACCAACTTTAAACCTTTGTTGTCCTTCGGGATTTCCAAACTTAAAGGCTATTTTCAAAAAGGGCACGTTACTTTTTGTCTGAGTCGCAAACAGGCATCGACCCTAACTGCCGGACGCGAACTTAACGTCGCTCATAAAAAACACAAAAAGAACTTGGTCCGAACTACGTTGGCTCTGAATTCCCCATTGCACAAAGGGGGTACGTAGGCCTAGGACGTCGACGTCCTACCGAGTCGGTCTTTGTCTTTCCCTCTCCGTTTTAGTACAGCCCTAGATGATAGTATAACTTACCCTTAGAATAGACAACAAGCGTGGATCCCATCGAGTACGATGGACGCGTAGGGTGCTAGCACCTTCCCCTCGCGTAACCGACTCCCGAACCCAGGTTATGGTTGCGATGACCATTCCTTTCCCTCTTCCTCAGGTTTATGCGGTGTTCCCTTTCCCTCTCTTGGGATAAATTTACACGGCTGGCGACTCTGTTTTTTTCCACGCCACTCTCGCGTTTGTACCTGGATGAAAATCCTGGGAGCGACACCCCTATGTTGTTAAGAAAGCCTTTTCAGGCGGTGCCTTAAGACTCGCAACCATGGATGGAGAAGAGTTCACCTACCCCACAAATGTTGATGTAGTCAAGAAATATTTCGCCTAAATAAAATAAATAAAAAAGACGTCTCGGTGGATTGAAAACCCGAAAGGGCGGTCCAGGGAAAAATTAGAGACATAAACAATGATCATCCCGATAGATTGAAAACCCAAAAAGGCAATTTAGGCAAAAATTAGGGATTCATGGCAAGTAACTGCATCCGACAAGTTTGGCTCCTTAGAGGCAACGTCATCTGTTAAGAAATTCTCGATCAAGGCCATCTTCGACAAAAGCTCAGAATGTCCAGAATTTAATGTTGGTGGAAGGATAGCGGTCGTTATGTTTCAATGTAGCCCCCTTTCCCTTTAAATTACCATTTTCTAAACTTTGTAATGCTCCATGGGATCACGCGTTTGGTTGATTACCATTCTATCAATAAAATTTGAGCCTGTGTGCCTTTTATTTGCGATTCTCAGTTATTCTGCTTTACAAAATGACATTTTAATATGATCGACGATTCTTGAAACTAAAAAAAAAAGAATTTTACTTGTCAAATTTATTTTCGCTTTTAAAACAAAGATGGAAATTTCCTTTTGATTAATGAGCACAAAATGGAATATCGACTGCTTCTCTGGTAGTGATCTACCTTCAAAATGCATAATCAAAAGTACTTTCTGAATAAAGGATCAACTATTTCAGACAGAATGATCCATCTATCATCCCCGAAGAGTTCTCACCTCTGAAAACCAATTGTTAGTTTTTTCTCCCCAGTAGGGTCCATCTTTGGAAAAACAAGAAAACAGATTTCCATCCCTAGCAGGTTTGTATTTCCGAAAATCAAAACGAATGCAGGAATTCCTATTCCCAAGTAAACGTACAACTTTAAAAATCTCTAGAGATACCCCCATCTCCCAAAGTGGCCGAGTATCTAGTTGAACTCATCGTTAGTCCGTATGCATTGTCTGTTTTGTTAGCATAAACATACATACATCATGCATGATTGATTCATATTCATACTCACATTGCATTATTGTCACTCTGGTCATACTCATCCCCAAGTGATAAATGTTTTCTCTCCGATAGAGTTGGCAGTTCTCCTTACCAGGTCAGATAGGACAGAATTCCATTCTATGTTATTTCCTCGTCAGGAAAATGTATCGTCTAAACGATCTCTCTCCAGTGTATTCCTGGATTGAAATCGATCCTCAACCACTTTGATAACTTGAACCTTTGAAAGGAAAGAAGCCATTTGGATATGCACATTTTGGGACATCACTCTTCACAATTGAAGATAATATTTTGCTTTCCAGGATTTAAAAAAATCCCCAGAGAAAGCCTCTCAACAGAAGACTCACAGCAATACGGCAGTTTCTCCCCGAAAAATTGTTTTCAATAAAGTCATCAGCACCTCAAAATTGGATTACATCACATGGCATTTCTCTGAAAAGGTCTCGAAGGGAAGTATGATGTAACATCACCAAGCAAAAAGCAATTTCTCAAGAGACTTGTTTTCCCCAGTAGGTCGACAAATGGCATCTCCACAGAGAAGTTTGCACACCTCTACAAGTAAGTTCAGACAAATGGTTCTCCCCAGAAAGTCTGACATCAAATCTTTTTCCATCAAATGGCATCTCTCCAACGAAAAGTTTGACAAAAAAACCATTACAAATAGCATTCCTTGTCAAGAAAAGGACTTGACAAGAAGAAACTGAGACCAGTTCCATGGCTGAAGACCAGGATCGAGGGGAAGTTTATTTCAAAAGAAACTAAGACCAGTTTCATAGCTGAAGACCAGGATCGAGGAGAAGTTTATTTCAAAAGAAAACTGAGACCATTTCTATGGCTGAAGACCAGGATCGAGGGGAAGTTTATTTCAAAAGAAACAAAGACCAGTTCCATGGCCGAAGACCACGATTGAAGGGAAGTTTCACCCTTTTCTAAGTAGCATTACTTAGTAAAAGAAGATGGACGAGCAAATCAACTACCATTCATAACCACAATCAAAATTTTGGCTATTCCGATATTTAATCCTCTTTTACCTTGAATGTCCGAACTTCTTCGCCATTCATACCTTCAGGTCCAAGAAGATTAAATATGGGCATTTGTCATACCCTAAATTTTGACCACAAGATTTCCCATCATTGTGCAAATCATCACCATAATTTGAATGTACCTTCATGCCTCATCAATCCTCTCAAAGATTGTTGAGCATTCACTACAATCAAGTATTAGGGTTTTGAGCCCTCTCCGAGTACTCGGGCAAAGGATCAATCAAGAATGGACACGATCCTCAACTTGTAAAACCTCTCAAACAGCCACGAAGGATCAAGAGGTCTCCTACATCAAGAATCAATCATAAAAATGCAACATCTTAAGTTGACCAAGCCTCAAAATCATCAGTGTCACCAAATTAGGGTTTTGGTCGACCAAGACCTCTAGAGGGAAATTTTCATATGGGCATGAGCTAATACTTCAAAACATGATCCAAGAAGCTCAAAGGGACCTCATGGACCCAATCACAAGTTCAAAGTAGCCTCAGGGAATTAATTCATCAAAAATCAGGAATTAGGGTTTCTTGACCTAATTCACCCCTAAGTTAACTGTTGAAGCAAGGCATGAGCCAAGACCTCAAGAAGTGTTTTGAAGACCTCCAATACATCATATTGATCCATTTACAATATTGGATTGATTCAAAGAACTTGGTTCATAAGCAATACAAGGATTCAAATTCATCTAGACCAATTAGGGTTTTTTCTGATGAAAAGTCAACTGTACCTTTGACTTTGGACCAAGACATGATCCCAAACCTTGGGACATGATTCAAGACACTCTAAAACACCTATGGAATCCATACATTATGTTTGAATTAGTTCAAGAACTTGATTTCATAGAGGATCACAAAGTTTGAAATTCATCTGACAAAAAGTCAACTATGCCCAAAAATCAAATTTGACTTTTTGAATTTCTTGACAAACAAGGCTTCCCTAAGTCAAAAACAATGTTAACTTATGGTTTGGATCATCATCCATCAAGAAAAATGAAGAAAATTGGGGTTACTTCAAAAAGGGGTAACCATAAGAAACTTGAATTTTCACTAAGTCATGAAAAAAGGTGATTTATACCCAACTTTGCAAGACCATAACTTGTGATCCAAGCAACCTTTTTCTTCCATCCAAAGCTCAAATTAAAGCTCTCATTACATACTTCAAGTTTGTCAACTACAACATGTTCCAAATCCTCATGGATTTTGAGTTATGGATTGATCAAAATCACAAAAAAAAATGAAAAATGACACTTTTTTCAACACTTAGTGAAATTTTGGACAGAATTTGTTTTGCATTTTAACCAACTTTGAGGCCATTTTTCATTATGATCCAAGATGATTCAAGACCAAAGTTAAACATCAAAGTTGGAGTATGCTACACAAAGGCATGAAAACTAAACTTGTGCCACACGATTTTGTCACTCAAGTTTTGCCATTTTTCCACCACTGTCATCTTTCAAAAGCGTAAAACTTCTGATGACTCGCTTGGTTCTTGATCAAGAAGTCAAGAATTCAACTTGGCATGTGCAAAAACCATCATGACATGAACTTTGGAATTCAATTTTGGCAAGGTAACATCAATGCAATACATTGAGGTGTCATGAACCAGACCATAACACTCCAAACCAGTCAAGATTCAAGTCCAAACTCTGATCATTCAAACCTGCAGAATTGAATGGAGTCAAGCTAAGTGAGTTGACTTAGCACTTTTGGATTATCCAAGTCAAATGCTACAAGATACATGCCATGATCGGCCTCCAATCACTATTGCTCCCAAAACAAACTTCCTCTACTATAAATAGAGGTCATGTGTGACTGATCAAACCACCCCAAAACATCTTAATTCATGTTTTCTTTCACTTCACTCTCCAAAACCAGATTTTGCTTCTTCTTGAAGTAACTATCGAATTTTTCAAAAGAAAGCAAATCCATCAAAACCAAACATCCTAACACCTCACATATGTCATATACAAGTGATCCATAACCTTAAAACACATCTGGAACACTAGAATCACTAAATCACCATCCATTTGCTCAAGCTTTTTGGCCTATTTGCAGTTGGGGTACCACAACAAGTACCAGGTTGTTTCAATCCATTCCAAGCTTCCAAACACCTTACATAAGGTCCATTGAAGCTGTCCAAATCATCACACAACATCTGTAACACCTCTACATCAGAATTCAATTTCTTCTTGCAAAAGGTAAGCCTGAACTCTCAAACTATATAATCCCTGCATCATAAATGTGTTTTCAAGTTACAAACATGTTTCTGCACTTATGTAGAGTGTTTCTCCTCGATCAATTTCTTTGTAGCTATCGTGTATAGGATTTCATAGTGTTCTTGCAGAAATTAGGGTTCATGTGTTTATCATTTGATTTCTCACTCCACACTTAATATAAATGCAATTAATTTATATCACTGAAATCCTTGTTCAAAAACACACAACTTTCATGTTTACAAAATTCAAAACCATTACGTATTGAGAGAGATATGTGAGGTTTTGGAAAACGGCCATGGACGAAAGTCGCGAGGAAGAAGATGACCGTTGGCGCCATAATTTGAATTTTTGATCATTTTCTTAATTGATTTCAAAAATTAATTTCTCTCTCAATTTTTATCAATTTTGATTGGTTCTTTTTTTTAAATTTCACAAAAATGTTAAAATATTTTATTCTACAAAAAATCAAATTTATATTATTTATTTAATATAGCTTGAATTTTTGTAAATTATTTCATTTTATTTGTTTTTAAACATTTTTAAATGAAATTTCCACCTTGATTTTTCAAATTCAAATGAATTCCAAGTTTTCATGTGATTAAACATGATTTTTCAAAATATTTTTTAAAGTTTACAACTTGTTTTTGAATATAAATGATATTTTATATTATTTTTTATTTAATTTCCTTTGAAAAATTATTTTCTAAATTAAAATTATGTTTTTTTTCTTAATTTTGATTTTTCAAACTTCATTTGAAACACTTTTGGGCCTCTATTAGAGTGTAAGACCCATCCCCTTTGTAAATATACCATTTTGGGCCTCAGCCATTGTATAAGTCCCGATACGATTTTCAAAATAAACGGTGTGATCGTTGTTTTTGATCTGGGCATATCCTTGAGTTGTAAGCCCCAATCTCTTACATATAAATAAACTTTTAGGCCTCTAATAGAGTGTAAGACCCATTCCTTCTTGTACATAAAATTTTGGGCCTCAGTCATTGTATAAGTCCCTTTGTGGTTTTCAAAATCACGGCGTGATTGTCGCCTTTTCAAATAAATCATTTGGGCCTCTCCTTGAGTATAAGCCTTATCATTATTTATTTACAAACACTTTTGGGCCTCTAATTGAGTGTAAGACCCAACCCCTCTTTGTACAAAAACAATTTTTGGGCCTCTACCATTGTATAAGTCCCACAACGCCTGTCGGTGTCACAGTGCGATCAATGTTTTCAAATAAGTCATCTGGGCCTCTCCTTGAGTATAAGTCCCAATATTTTGTACATAAACTTTGTTTTTAACAATAAAAAACTTCCTTGGTCCTCTCCTTGAGTTGTAAGCCCCATACCTTTGTTTTCAAAATCATCTGTTTGTTTTAAACTGGTACTAAGAGGAGCATTATTCCCTGTGAAACTGCTCTTAGACCACTTGGGCCTCTCTTTGAGTTATAAGCCCCAAAATTTCTTTTCTTTTTAAACAAACTTCTTTTAATTCAAATTCTAATTCAAAGTTTTCTCAAAACTTTCTTCAATTCCTTGAAACCCTAATCAATCCTACAGTTGTAATAAATACAACAGATCACAATACACTTGGGCCTCCCCTCAGAATGTAAGTCCCAACATCTTTTTCAATGCATATTTGTTTATATATCTGTCAAATCACTTATCTGTATATATACCTGTACATATCTGTTTAGAGTTTCCCCAGCAGTTAGGTCTACACTTAGGTCAAACCAGAGGTTACTTTTTACATAGTCATAACTAGTTCCCCCCAGGGAATTCCCTATACAGTCTGCCTCCTCTTAGGCTTATTCAATATGGAACAGAGAAAGGCATTATTCCCGGTGAAACTTTTCTCAAGACTGTCAAAACTTAGAAATATATGTGTATACAAGAAATTTATTTCCCCCATAGAGGATTAATTCCCGGTGAAACCTCTTTTGAATTTCTTCAAACCTTAGAACTGTTCAACAAAGAAAAGACTAATTCCCGGTGAAAACTTTCTTGAACTCTTCTTAGGCTTGGACCCACAGGATTCCGATAAGTAGCCCCAACCTTCTCTTGGGCTTAGTACAAGGACCAAAAAGCTTCTTAGAAGTTCCCCCAGCCTCCTCTTGGGCTTAGTACAAGGACCCAAAGGCCTCCTAAAGGCATAGGATATAAATTAGTCATCTCTACTAGTCCAATCCCCAGGAGAGTCAAATTTCCAAAACATCCTATGATCTAAAGGTTGATCTTCATCCCTTAAACCAAAAGCCTCCTCTTGGGCATCATACAAAGACCCCTCTCTACACCAGAGCCGACCACTTCTTGAGAGACTTGGACATTCTCAGCCTCCTCTTTGGGTTTCATTCAAGTAGACTTGGAAAGTCTCATTTCCTCTTGGACTTAACACACAGAGGCCCTCAAGTTTCCTAAAAGCACAAGAAAAAACCCTGATCATTTTACCAATATACTAATCTCCAGCAGAGTAAAAAAAAACTCCAAGGTTTTCAAACTCACCTTTAAACCCCTCTGACCCCCAACAAGGTTTAAGCTTTCATTTTAAGAAATTCCCCAGCTAGGGTCAATTTACAATCCACAAATCCCTAATAGAATCAGAGCCTTATGGCATCTGATACTCCAACCCTTCCCTGATTCCCAACAAGAGTAAATCCCTTTGGATTCCCCAATACCATTTGGACCAGCTCCTAGATTTCCACAAATCCTCATCAAGAGATAGCCTCCTCTTAGGCTTCATATAAGAATTTTCCCCAGTTAGCCTCAATTGTGGGCTTTGTACAAGACAGATAACCCCCCCCCCCCCCCGGCGCCGCCAAGAGGAGTCAGTTTCTTTAAGCTTCAACCTTGGGCTTTGAACAAGGCATGCAAAAGTCAACATCCCCTCAGATGAGACCATAAGTCCCCTCTACAGGAGGATATTTCCTCTATACATCACATCTCAAAAACTAACAATCAAAACCTTTCCAGATAATTGCTATAAGTGGCACACTTGTTGATTCAAAATCCAAGCTGGAGTCCTTCCTTTATCCAGGCTAAAATTCATCTTTCATCTGACAGCTGTAAGTGGCAAGCCTCTGGACCTTAACATCCAAGTCAATCTCCCTCTCTTAGCATGAAAGATTCATAAGGAAAAAGTGGTATTGCTCTACACTGAGTTAAAGTTTTCTTCCTTCATGACATCACCTTTATAAAGGAAGTTATGGCATTGCCGGATTCTATATATCCCAGTTAAAGTAATTTCCCTTATAACCAATTACCTAACACTTGTGATGAATAGGTGAGATATCTCCCTTTAGAGATGACACATTCTCTCTCTCAGTTAACTTTAGCTTTAATCTTGGGCTTTGAACAAGACACAAATACAACTTTAGCTTCAATCTTGGGCTTTGAACAAGACACAAATACTCAGCTAGTTTCAATCTTGGGCTTTGAACAAGACACCAATTTTTCCTCCCATAGAATAGAAGGAACTACGATTGCTCTTATTTCCCAAATCTCTTTGCGGGAATACATAGGCATAAGATTGTGAAATCTTAGCGAGCAGACAAATAAAAAATCTTAGGTTCAGTACCTTCCCAAAAACAACAGAAAACCCAAAAACCACAAAAACATTCTCTCAATTGTCCCAAAGGAGAAACTTTCCCAAGCCACGGCAGATAAACACGAGAAAGCATTTTAAGTTAATAGAAATACATGCAAAAGAAGGTTCCCATTGATTACCACGGATACACTGGGTGTTAATAGCTTCCCTTTGTATAACCAGGCCGCGTTCCCCGATCTCTTAGAATTTGTTAAAGAAAACATTTGCGTGCAAGGTTAGTTTTAGATATCTTCCCCTTCCTTTCCAGCTTCATAGGATAAATACAGAAATCAGAAAGTAGCACCCAAATCCATTGCGGTAAGGTGGTCGCGTCACCGACAAAAATAGCACGCTACACCCACCAAGGAGGGAGATGAGAAGTAAAGCATGAAAAATTAAATGAAATGAACCAAAGATGAAAAATCATGCCATCAAGCATTCAACTTAAGCACCACGCAAAGCAAGAAGATTCAACAATAAATTCATAAGTGGCAAATATTCATCAAGATAAGACATGCTTCAAACTTGAATCAAAGAAACAAAGATGTATGAAATTAAACACTTATGCACACACTTTAATCATTATAAGTAATGCTCAAAGGAATCACACATTAAAGTTCAAGAACTTAAGCAAAGACAAACAACTAGTGCAAAAAAATACATGACTTGAAGTAACAACCAAAAATCATCAATTAACATGCCAAAGCAAAATGGATCAAGCAAGATGAGAATAAATACAAGTCAGTAGCAACACCATAACATGTTCAACACACTTCAAAGATTGAGAGATGAATACAAGAGTGCCAAACATGAACTACATCAATGGCCAAACAATTGTCAACAATTAGTTCATAAGAAACAAGCCACAAATGATTAAACAAATGAGATTAGGGAATGAGATCAAGATGAGGCAGTAGCACAAATAAGGTATTCAACTCATACAAGATTCATGAACCACAAGAAAATTCATACAAGAAACAAGCTCAAGAAACTAGGTCAAAGGTTAGGCATACTTTATCTCAAAGCAACATCAAAAGAAACATCAATTTAAAACATCTTAATAAGCAAACAAATATGAAACCAAGGCTCTAACTCATGTACTAACAATCAAGAACAAGTGACAAAAAGATCCCAAAGAGAATTGCAAAAGTGCATCATCAAAACAATTCCACAAGTCAATGCATACTTCAACAATCGAGCATGAATCGGGAATCAACAAAAGCAATTAGAAAGTGGTAAAAAATACACCATCGAAGTACCATAACACCACTCAAACCCTAGCCATTTATGTGTCAAAACATGATTAAAATGACTGGCTCAAGAAGTGGTCCTAAGGTGCACCAATATCAAACCCTAGTTCAAGGACAATTAAGTAGAAGCACCTCTCAAAAATAATTCAAATAAAATATAAAAATAAATGAAAAATTAAAATAAAAATCATGGAAAATATCACAAGACAATAAAATGTTTAAAACCTATTTTTATCAATTTTTATAGTGAAGGAATTAATTAAAACATAATTAAAATAGGAATGAAATAAAAAAAAAGGGAGCTAGGGTGCAAACAGAAAAGATGAAATGAACTGAAAATAGTTATATGCGCATCTGGGCTCAAAAAGGAGGGTTGTGGAAAGTAAAGAATCACTAAGCCTAGTCCATTTAAAGCATGATTCAGAAATCAACAAAAAAGGGACACGTGTGCTAGTACATTAAACCAGTCAGCTTCAAGTCATGCACACATCATCAACATGCAGACGGACAGCAGTGTAATACCCCAAAATTTGCTCTCTCTTTTTGTCATCATAGCATGGCATTATCATTTACAATATCATATCCATCTCATTAGCATTGCATTGCATTTAACATAGAAAAATGAAACATAGCATCCTTCTTACCATCAGGGCATGTGATCAGGGGAAAGGTGGACAATCAAGGAATCTTTCAAGGCACAAAAAGGTCAAACAAGTTCACTCAAGGCAAGCCAAGAGGTCTTTCATGTCTCACACTATCTCAATTGATCATCCAAAACCTCAAGGAAGTGAGATTCAATAGGAGATTGAAGCCCTACATCTTTCATCATGCAAGAGGTTCAAAAAACTGAAGGAAACCCCTCAAAGGAGATAGCTCATTGATCCAAAGTCACCCTCAAATGGCATATTTCATCATCCTTTAAGAGGATACACAACATACTCTGAGGAATTTGAAATTGAAGACTGCACATTTTTCTCCTAGGAGGTGGGCACCAAAACTAGGGTTTCTAATAAAATCAGGGAATCTTTGATTTTTTGGACAAAACTTGATGTCATGGTATTTTATATGTTCTTAAGTGTATGTATGTGGAAAATCACCTCTCAATTGGTTTTAGAAGTGGTTCAATTGGAAGAAAGATAAAAAATCAGAGAAATTGGGGTCAAGTCAAATAATCAGAGGAAAAAGTCAACTCTTGACTTTTTGAGGCCAAATTCATAAAATTCATGTCATATGTGTCCAATGTACAAAATTTGGTCAAGAAACTCCAAAGGAATCATAAAAAAATCAAGATGTGGAAAGTTGCCATTTTTGGAAGAAGTAGGGTTTCCAAAAATAGTAATTTTGGACCATTTTGCATCAGAGTTTGAACCAAGGCCATTTAAAATTGAAGCACCAAATGAAAATTCCACTCGGCCACAACAAAAGTTCTTTCTTTAAGCTTCAAATTCATGTGTATAACACCTTCATTGGATAAATATTGAGGGAGATATGATGGATCAAAGTTGGAAGAAAGTAGGCCAAAACTAGGTCATGACCAAGGATTTTCAGGGCACGCGCGCAGTCATTTCAACAAACAGTTGATGGGCCAAATGTTCATTCACTTTTCATCAAGATAAAAGCTTCAAATGGAAAAGTTTTCAACATGAAAGTTGTTCATTGCAATGTCCTCTTTAATGTTCATGTTGGATAAAACTCCATCTGATCAATTTATGAGGGAGAAATTTTGGTCTCAAATTAGGTTGATTAGGCTGAACTTTCATGCATTTCACTGCCATGCCATGACTTGCTTCACACGCCCTTACACCAGTTCCCAGACCTTTGTGTT
This sequence comes from Lathyrus tuberosus, assembly GCA_022829125.1. Taxonomy (NCBI): domain Eukaryota; kingdom Viridiplantae; phylum Streptophyta; class Magnoliopsida; order Fabales; family Fabaceae; genus Lathyrus; species Lathyrus tuberosus. Next base: position 10,851,624 of record JALAZF010000183.1, read on the forward strand.
TTAAGCTATTTTGCACCATTTTCCAAACCTCATCTCAATTTGAAATCAACATCAAATGTGTTCCACAACATGCCCTCTTTTATTTGGCATCAAAAGTTCCTCAAACCATTCACTAACATGTGAGAAATTCACCCTCAAACACCTACTGTTACAATGATGATTTGGTGCACGATTTTGGTTCACACACACTACAAACACTTCCTCACTTCAGTTTCCTCTTTAGACCAAGCACACATCACTTACACAATGTTTAGTATCACGTGCCTTGCATGAAAATGGAGAGAACAACTTGTTGAGCAAGTTTCTGCCACAACAGTCCTACCATTCCAAGCTTCACTCTTCATCCTCACCATAACTGTCATGAGATTAACCTCACCATAACGCAGCCTTGATCACTCGCCCCCTAACTAACTTGACTCAGTTAGTTAGGGTGGACTCAGTTAACCACCTTGACTCACCCTAACTCAACTCATTAAACCGTGGTTTCCCTTCTGATCAAGAACAAGAGAGAAGAAGTTCAGTTCATCAATGACAGCTTAGTTCAGTTGAGTTTTTGTTGTGGTTTTCTTCAAGATCTCAAGTTCAGTGGCATTTATTTTGCTCCACTCAAGTTCAAGAGCATAGGAGGATCATCTCTGGTTTTCTGTTACTTTGAAGAACTTCAAATTCAGGTTTCTTCTCCAACTTTCGTTTTTTATGAAATTTCTCTTGTTTTCTATTGTTGTGAGCTTCTTAGAAGCTATGTTGAATCCAGCTAGTTGCTAGGCCTCTTAGAGGCATAGTTTCAAATCCTAGGGCATGATTTGATCTCCTCTGTTCTTGCTATGTGTGTGTGTTTTGTGATTTTTATGAGCACATTCGTGATGTACGTGAGCTTAGCTTTCGATTGGTATACATTTTGTACATTTTGGTGAGGTTTGAAAATTGCAGACGGTGGTGATTGACCGGAGAAGGTGACCGGAGGTCCTCTCCGGCCGGTGACTGTTATGACTAGGGTTTATGTATGTTTTAATCGTGTCCGTTCATTTTGCATGATCGTGTGGCTAAGAGCATGACAACGCATTAAAACGCATGTGCATGTCATGTGCATCTTTTCTGATTTCATTTAAACGTTTTGTGGTGTGGTACATGATAGGGATTGTGGTCACTCACGCACATGCATTGATTTCAATTACTTTGACTATGGTTTGACTGTGACTTGATCCAATGGCCATGAGTGAGTCAATTTTGTTGACTGAGATTCCATGCTTGTTAGTATGTTCTGCGTGCTTAATGGACCTAACCAGATTGATATTCACACCTCCTCTTTTTTAAAGCCCAATGATTTTGAACTGATCATTTGCTATGTTCACACCCCCATTCACATTTACATTTCATTTCATTTTTTTCATTTTTCTACACGTTTGCTTTTCATTTTTTTAAAAAATACCAAACTTCATTCTAAAATTCCACAAAAATTCATGAGCCTTCTTAAAACATTTATAAAATTTTTGATGTTTTCATCTCCTGATTTTATGACATTTTTGCCCCTGTTCTACAATTTTCTTTGAATTTCAATTTGTGTGCATGCTTAATGTGATACATAAATTTGTGCATTTTTGTTCTTGATCATTAAAAATTTTTTTGATGCTCTTCTTTTTTCATTGAGTCATTAGCATCTTGAGGTATGTTAAGTGATTTTTATTTGATTTTGTTTAGATCATTTTATGGCATGTTTGGTGTTCATTTTTGTGTTACTTTGTATGGTGTGTATACTTGACCTAAGTGCATTGTTTGACATCATTTTGCCTTGATTTCTTGCATGTTATTTTGGTATATTATTCACTTCTGATTTGTATATCTTTAAACCATGCTTGCTTAATTTCCATGAGGCCATCTAATTTTTGTTTAATGCATTACCTTTGAAGCATAATAACATGTCATATCATCTTAATATTTGTGCATGTTTACATGATTTCTTTTGTACATACTTGCATGATCATTTGCATATTTGGTGAACCATTCATGTGACATAATAGGTCATTGATACATATTATATGTCATCTTTGCATGTTGATTGTCATTTGAACCTTGTGCACCTTTAACATGTTGTGCTTGCACTTCCTTTCTTTTGAACTTCCATTTCAATTCTACTTCTTCTATCACTTCTTAAATGTCTTGATGTGTTATGCATGAACACTTGTGAGATGTTTGTGAATCATTTTTCATTTCATTTCAATTCTGATCCTTAGATTACATGTTCCATTCATGCATGTTTTTTTATTTCTTTTCATCTTTCATTCTCCCTTTTCTTATGGTAGCATGTTCTAATGTCATGGATGATGTTTGTTGCATATCCACTTGGACTTGCATGATAATGATCATATGTTTTCCATATGATATACATTCTGGTTGTGGTTATAGGATTTGATGTCTCATCTAATTCTTTTGAGTTTTATGGTGCATTAAATGTTCTTTTGCTTCCTATACTTGTATACATGTTTACTAACCATGTAGGGACTTTGGTAAGTTGCAATTGAGTGTGGATAAGGAATCCACATTTAAACTTCTATCCTCTTATCTCTTTTACAATTCCATATTGTGTTTTGTTAAGCACTTATGTGCTTTCTTTTAATAACTCATTACTTTCCCTTTTTGAATTACAATTCATCTTCTAACTTAGAAGTGAATTGTTTAATTCATTCTTTCTTTAGACTTTAGGTTGAAACCTCACAAACCATTAGGATCACTCCCTTTAATCTTCAATTAGGATTGAGTCTTAGATCATATAGATTTTTACCCTTTCTCCTCTCTTGAGTCTCTCTTCTCATCTCAAAAGAAAATTCAAAATATCTAATAAAGGCAAGCATTTATTGCATTTAGGCCTTTCATATAAAGAAAAGATTATAAGGGGTCTACTCTTATAATCTTAGAATGTGTAGCATATAGCCCATCTTGGGTCAATGTGTTAGACATTTGATCTTGTATGATGGACTTATACTTGTTGAAGGTACAAATAAAACATTTCTTCATTTCATAATCAACAAAAACACTTAATAAACACAAGTATGCTAGTGTGTTTGAACCTTGACAATTGGAACTAAGTGTGGGGGTTTTCTTCACACTTAGTGTACTTTCTTACTCATTCCATCTTGGAATGTGAGAATGTACACATTCCAATGACTAAGATTTAGATACACTATCATATGCAAACAAATCACAAAACTTCTTAGAAGACAAAAACCAACAATAACGTCTTTCCTTCGGGAATTCTTTTCTCACCTCACTCACTCTCAGCGTACGAACGTGCTTCTACTCGTTCTCTTGCAAGATGGTAACGCACTCGGACCAGCGAGCCTGCAACACCTGAGCTAGAACGTAAGTCGTTCTCTAAAAAAACACAAACAACTTTCCCTAGTGAGGGGAACTACGTCGCTCTGATTCTCATGTTCCCGATGAGATACGTAGGCAGTGGGGTAGGGCCCATGCGAGCACTTCTTTTATTTTCCCTACATTTGTTTCTCTTTCTCTATCTTTTCTTCTTTCCTTTTCTTTTCCAGTAGCAGCGGAGCTCCAGTTTCTACACCCTTTGATCGAGACAAGCAAGCGTGGATCCCATCGAGTACGATGGACACAAGAGGGTGCTAATACCTTCCTCTCGCGTAACCGACTCCCTTACCCTTTCTCTTGTTCGTAAGACCATGCTCTATCCTTTCCTTCAGGTTTATGCGGTGTTTCCTTTCCCTCTCGTGGGATGAATACACATTGCTGGCGACTCTGTTTCGGTGCCACTTTTGCGTTTGTACTAGGATGAAAATCCCCAGCAGAGTCGCCAGCTGGCGACTCTGCTGGGGACGGATTGACCTATTGCTGGTCCATCCTAAGCGAGTCAATCCTAGCGCTTGTCTGTTTTTCTTTCATTGGGTGTTTACTTTTTTTTTTTGCGGTATTTACTGTTGTATTGTATTGCTATTTACTGTATTGCTGCTTTACTGTACTTTACTATATTTATCGCATTTACTGCATTACATATCATTATTATGCTGGACTGTGCTGTTGTTTTCTGTTTGGCGGGCGGGATGTTCTGAGAGATAAGCCCACTACCAAGGCTTGAGTACACACATAGGTATTAGAGTGGATAGTCATGACGCTTGCGTGGTGGTGACCACGTATTGTTGTTCATGAGACCCACAACCAGACGAGGTTCTATCAGGAGCTTTCTGCTACTGCATGTTATGCAGGCCAGTAGTTATTCTCTTGAGGAACTGTCGACTCTGGTGACCATTCCCGAGGACTCAGTTGCGGCACTCCTCCCGAGTTGTGACAGTGGCAGACCACATTCTGTGGCAAACCCATTGCACATTCTCGATCCGAGGACCCAATGCTGGGAACTTGTTATAGGTTGTCCCTTTTGAAAGAGAATCAGGGGAGGCACTCCTTGATTGGCGATAGTACTGTACCCCGAGGGATGAATGTACTATTGCTTCTCGACTTCAGTGCCAGAAGCTGAGGACCTTTCGTTTTGGAGAATCAGTTGAGGCCTCCTCGATTGATGATGATGCCAAACCAGAAATGGTGAAAGTATCATCATTTCTCGACCTGAGAGCCCGGGATACTGAACATCCTAGTACCCACATGTGAGAAGGGCGGGTTGTTTACAGGTTTGCAGGAAACCATAACCTCCTACATACCCGGTTTTCTATCATCGTCGCTCACAAGGAAGTTTCATCCTATTATATTCAGATGGTCTTTATCTATGGTTCTATATTGTTCTCAGAGCTACACTGACACCGTGCACGGTCCAGCACAGACACCTGATTACCTGATCACATTGCCCTTTGCATTACATTATCATACCCTAACATACATGTTTATTCATTTCCAGGTGCATATTTTACCCTTGATTCCAGTCATCAGGTCCCCGCAAAGATGAACACTAAAGAGAGGAAGAATATCATCAACTATAAGTTCCTTACGCCTACTTTGGGCCCTATTGTTATGCTGAAGGGAATGGCGAGCCCTGTAGTACGAGAAGATTTTGAAGAGAAATATGGGTGGATTTTATCTATGGTCTGTAATGTTAGTGATTATGAAGCCAGAGGTCTCCATACGTTGATGCAGTTCTATGATCCGCCTCTGAGGTGTTTTGTATTTCCAGACTATGTGTTGGTTCCTACCTTGGAGGAGTATTCCAACATGTTGGGGATTGCTATCAAGGAGGAGCCCCCTTTCTTTGGATCGGTGGGGGATCTTGACTTTGGAAAGGTGGCTGGTGCTCTTTATTTGAGCAAATCAGAGTTAGACGCCAATGTCTCCAAAAAAGGAAAGATTCTTGGTTACAAGCTGGAATATCTGATTAAGAAGGCCCAGGAAACAGCTAAAGGCGAGAATTGGCTTGTTTTTAATGCTTTGCTAGCCCTTTGTATATACGGCATAGTGTTGTTTCCCAACGAGCCGGATTTCATTGATACGGACGCCATACGGATATTCATGATGAAGAACCCGGTGCCAACGCTACTGGGAGATCTTCACTACTCTTTGTACAACCGAAACGAAAAGAAAAGAGGAGGGATAATTCGTTGCTGTGCACCTTTGTTCTATAAGTGGTTTGCAGGCCGCTTACCACAATCAGGGGCTTTTGTGGATTCCAAAGATTCTCTAGAGTGGAAACAGCGTTTAATGGGATTGGTGGCCAAGGACATCGTATGGGTAGATCATGGGCTGATTGGGAAGAATATTATCCACAGCTGTGGTAAGTTCCCTAACGTTCCACTGATAGGAAGAGTGGGTGGAATTAACTACAATCCTTCTTTGGCCATTCGGCAATTTGGTATGCCCTGACGGGTCCGCCTATTAAGAGAGATGTAGAGGAGTCCCTTTATTTTCATACATCAGATGGTTGGGAAGCAGCGCAGAAAGCTTCTGAAAGCTGGGGTAGCATACTGAAAAAAGGGAAAGCTGCCCTAGGCAAGCCTAACAACCGGGTTTATCCAGCGTATGAAGAGTGGGTGAAGAAAAGAGTTGAAGATTTTCTCTTGCCTTTTGGTAAGGCACCCCTTTTGTATCCGGAGAATGAGAAAGCAAGAAGCACTACTACTGTGGAAGAAGTTGACAAGTTGCAAGCCTTGGTGAAAAAGCTTCAAGGAGAGAATTCCGAGTTGAGTAGTTGTCTTCAGAATGCTCTACATGCCAACAAAGAACTGGAACGGAAGGCCCAAGATGCTGAAAGAGTCCTAGCAGCAAAAGAAAAAGATTTTGCCGAAAGAGCGCAACATTTTCAGAAAATTAGCAGAGGTGTTGATGATGCCACTCAAGCCCATAAGCAAACCAAATAGGCCTTAGCGCAGAACAAAGAGAAGTTATCTAAGTTTCAGCAAGCTTGGGATGAGGTCAGGCTCGAGAATACTGAGTTACGGGAACAGTCGCAGATTAAAGACGAAGAGCTTAAGAAGGCGCATGAGCAGAGGAAAAGGTATAGGGAAAGTCTCGGTAAAAGTCAAGAACAGTTAGAAGAAGCCAGAAGAGAGTTGAAGAATACCAAGAAAGAGCTTGAAGAAGTCATGATAGAGAAGGAGGTACTCAAGACGCAAGCTGGCATAAAAAGACACAAAGGAGTGTGCGATGACGAAGCTTTGATGCTGCATATGGGTTCCTTAACAGAGGCTCTCGAGAAAAGGGATGTTTTGATCAGAGAGATGATTGAAAAGCCTAATCACCGGCGTACTCGCATACTCTTTGAGGAGATCAAATGCACAAGTGATAAGCTGAAGAACGTGGAATTGTCAGATTGATGTTCTTTGTTTTCTTGTATTTTGTCGTTAATGGTTACCATCAGGCTTGTTGATGGATCCATCTTTCCTTTGTATGCCAGTTATTGATGAATCTCTTTTGAATGTATTTGAACACTTTGTTGAATGGGGATGAGCAGTTTTATTCAGAAGTAGTCATCATCATATATCTGTACACAAGCACATGACCACGACACGTCTCTTTATATCACGATTTCTGGTCTTCAGATTTCCGTGGTTAAGATTGGAATCAGGGTGTGAGCCACCTCGGAAATGATAAACATGGCATTTGCATTTGCATGGCATATCATTTTTTGCATTGCAGGTTTTCTTTTTGCAGGCGCCTGCTAACCTTTATTTGGTTTTCAGGCACGATAGCTGATACCCCGGTTCACCGATACTCTACCCGACGCAACCAAGCAAGAGTCATGGAGCAAGTTCAGACAGAGTTAGCTAATTTGAGGGGAAGGATGGAACAGTTCATGAACCTCATGCAGGGGATTGCTCAAGGACAGCAGGAGCTGAGGACTGGTCAAGAAAACATGAGGATTGGACAAGAAGCTATGAGAACCACTATCTAGAGGCTGGAAACTGAAATCCCAAATCGCAACGTGCGCACTCCTCCTGTTGGCACAATTCCTGCTGGTGGGGTGCATCTGGGATTTGATAACAATGAGGATGGTCAGGAAGACCAATTCACCGCATTCAACAATGACATGGGTTTCTACAATGATGACCAGAAATATGAAGGGCTGGATGAAAGACTCAAGGCTATTGAGAGCCAAAATCCTCTGGGGATTGACGTGGAAGACATGGGTCTCGTGCAGGGTGTGAGGATTCCTCCCAAGTTCAAGCTTCCTGCTTTGGATAAGTACAACGGCAGTACCTATCCCAAAACACATTTGCAAGCTTACAATCGCAAGATTGCCGCTTACACCGAGGACCAAAAGCTCTGGATGTATTTTTTCCAGGATAGCCTGTCAGGCGCTTCCCTGGAATGGTACATTAAGCTGGACAGGGTTCATATATGGAGTTGGAAAGATTTGTGCGCTGCGTTTCTGAAGCAGTATCAATATAATCTGGACATGGCACCTAATTGTACTCAATTGCAGAGTATGACTCAGGATAACAAGGAGGGCTTTAAGCAGTACGCACAGAGATGGAGAGAATTGGCTGCTCGAGTTCAACCACCTTTGGGTGATCGTGAGATGGCTGATATGTTCATGAGCACACTTCAAGGGACGTATCTGGATAGACTTGCTGCATGTCCTTCCACGGGGTTTGCCGATATCGTCGTTGGTGGGGAAAGAATAGAAAGTCTGCTGAAATTGGGTAAGATTCAAGATGTTGCTTCAAGTTCGAAGAAACCCTTTGCCAATGGACCAAGGAAAAGAGAAGGGGAGTCTAGCGCTGTGTATAGAGGAGGGGGCAGAGGAAGGAATCAATCCTATCATCAGGTGGATGCGGTAACCATTCCGGTTCCAGCTGGACAGCAAACTCCAGATCAGCAAGGTAGACCCCGATTCCAGAACAATAGACAAAGGGACCGTAAGTTCGACCCCTTGCCTATGACGTATGCTGCTTTGTTACCGCAACTGCTCAAAGAGAAG